>CP124711.1:98477500-99727500 GCA_031232105.1 Capsicum rhomboideum | reverse complement strand
ATCACTCCTTGAGGAGGAAGCCATGCTTAAATTAAGGGATGATCTTGATATTGATGATACTTTTCCAGATGAGCAAGTTCTGACAGCATCACAAGACTTAATCTCTTGGTTAGCAGATTTTACCATCTTTTTGGCGAGTGACCTCGTCCCGGAAGATATGTCATATCAGCAGAGAAAGAGATTCATGCATGAGGTGAGAAAGTTTTTCTGGTATGAACCTTATTTGTTTAGGGTGTGTGCAAACGGTATGATTCGAAGATGTATTTCGTAGGTCGAAATGATAGTATTTTGGAAGCATGTCATTCATCTCGAGTTGGGGGTCATCATGGAGGTGCGAGGACTGCTTATAAGGTCTTACAATGTAAGTATTATTGGCCCACCATCTATAAAGATGCTCATGACTATGCTCGGGCTTGTGACCAATGTCAAAGACAAGGGAATATCTCACGCAGACACGAACTTCCTAAGACAACTATACTTGAGCTCGAATTGTTTGATGTATGGGGAATTGATTTTATGGGCCCATTTGTGAGCTCACATGGGATGAAATACATTTTGGTAGCTATTGAATATTTTTTTATGGGTGGAGCCGATTTCGCTTCCCAATAATGAAGGAATAAGTGTCACGAAATTCTTGAAAAAGAATATATTTTCACGATTTGGTACACCCCATGTAATCATTAGTGATGGAGGATCCCACTTCTGCAATCGGCTGTTCAAAACCCTACATGAAAAATATGGTGACAAATATAAGGTGGCCACACCTTACCACCCTCAGATAAGCGGGCAAGTTGAGGTGTTAAATCGTGAGATTAAGTCTATTTTGGCAAAGACGGTGAACACCAATAGAACTGATTGGGCGAGAAGATTGGATGATGCATTATAGGCATATCAAATTGCATTCAAAACACCAATTGGTGCCTCACCATATCAATTAGTGTTTTGAAAATCCTACCATTTGCCTGTTGAACTTGTACATAAGGCATTATGGGCATTGAAGAGGTTAAATCTAAACTGGTGTGAAACGGCTAAATTGAGGTTAGACCATATGAATGAGATGGATGAATTTTTTCTACAGGCTTATGAAAGTTCAGCACTTTATAAAGAAAATATAAAACTATAACATGATCGAAAGATTGTATGAGGAGAATTTAACACGGGAGATTTGGTACTGCTATATAACTCCAGGCTTTGCCTTTTTAAGGAAAACTACTGTCCAAATGGTCTAGACCATTCAATATTGTTATGGTGTTCCCGCATGGAGCTATTGAGCTGAAAGGTGATGATAATATTTTATTCAAGGTCAATAGGCAGCGTGTAAAGCACTATGTGGGAATCACGAAAGAAATAAGGACATGTGAGGAGCGTAGTCTTGATGAATTGTGAGTAGTCAAGCCAGTAATGTCATGCTGCGACATTAAATGAGGTTCTTTATGGGAGGCAATCCATGGGCTGGTTGGTGAAGTCTGAGTATCCAATTTAGCCATGTCGTGCCTCGACGTTAAATCAGGCGATGCTTGGCAGGTAACCCAAGGTTTGATTTAGCTGTGATCCGATTATTGGAGGATGCAGAGGATAAGTTAGTTGGAATTTAAAATATTGAACTGAAAATGTTCAGTACAACCTACGACAGTGATTCACGTGATGCAAGTTCATCCACGTGACGTGGGTTTGTGTAGTGGAAGTCATAGAAAATTATTCACAGGCAGAACCCGACCCACGTCAGGGACCCACGTGACGTAGGTCAACCCACGTGGCATGGGTTGGTGCCGTGGAAACTAAACCCAGTTTTAAATCTTAGATCCAACCTGACCCAACCCTATTTATTTTAGTATAACATAAACCCTACCACAAATCCGACTAAACCCTCTCAAATCTGAATCCTAACATCATCCCTATTTTTGAAAATTCATCAAATCATCCACTTTAAATCATTCATCTCTCAAATTCCCATATACCAACTCCGATATTCATCAATTTTCTACCACCATTTAGACAATATCATAAACCCCAACAACTTCCCCAAAATTCCCCAAATTTGTGAAGCCCTAAAACCCCAAACCCAAACCAAATCCAATCCAAATTCAACACACATCCGACCCACTTTCAACCCAAACCCAACCCAATTGATCCAAAATGCCACAAAAATTAAACACCAAAAATGGAGATATGGGTTCATCTTTGAGAATCCAAACTAAAAACCTTGAGTTTACGGTAACGTTACGCGATGAACCTTCTGGGTCAGATAAAAGTGGATCCGAGTAAGTGTTTAAGATTTCTCATGATGATTCTACACTTGTACCTCGCACAACAAGACCACAAACTAGGGCACAAGCTGCTCCCCGAGATGCACTTCAGTCTATTCCACAGCACCCGCAACCTGCCAAACAGGCTGCTCCTGATCAGTCTTCTGATTCTGCCCCCAGTCTGATGAGGGGACAGATGCTTCTATAACCACTGATGACCATGAGGATGATGTATCTAGGTCTGAGGAGAATGCTGAAGGTACAAATGATTTTGCATTTGGTGAGAGTAGTGTGGTTGAAGGGACTATTTCTATCTCTGGTACTGGTGTCCAAGGTTCAACTACCTCCTCACAAGTAGCTTTGAATTTATGTCAGGCCACAGCTATGGTCCAAAGGGATGATAAGAGGTGGTGTGTTGAGGGGATGAAAGACATTTATGATAGGGATGCCGAACCAACTGAGCGGGGTACATGGAGAAGAAATATCATTAAGGAGGTTCGGTATCAGATAGATGAGATGAACGCACTACGTGAGATAAAGACATTGTTTGATCGTGATGGATTTGGATGGATCACGGAGCCTTTTAGGCAGCTATATCCGTGAGTTATTCCATGAGTTTTATGCTTCATATGCTGCATTGGTAGCGTTGCTTACACCTAATGAGCAGAGATATCGGGACAAGTCACTAATGACTCACATTTCAATTCGTGGAACTAGAGTTGACATATTTGAGCGGACTATCCACTGGTTCTTATTTGGAGCGGAAAGGGAACTTCCAACCATGACAGTTGAGTTTGATCACCTCATAGAGACGGTGAGAAACATGACTAAAATGAGGGACGCCGATCAATAGTTAGAGTTACTGCGGTGGATTACAAGTTACATAGAGGAGGATGGTGCAAATGATAGTTGGGTTGCTGGGAAGCTGGACATTAAGAATTCCTCGCTTTACTTTGCCAGACGGTGGTCGGTTGTATGGCAATGTTTAGGTCCCACTAATTCTGATAATTCACTTACGCTTGATTGAGCAGTTGTGGTAGCGAGCATTCTTGGTGACACGCATTGTTGATATAGGGTTGATACAGTAGTAGGGGGTTAACCCAGTTTTTCCAAGGATGTCTCAACCATCCACGTCCTATAGAGCAACTTTTTTTGCCGAGCTGAGAGATAGAGAGGAGCAGGTTAGTACTCCAGCACAGGTGAGTGTGCTTAAGACTATACGTGTACCTGGTGAGGGCACATGCCCGAGGATTGATGAGGTTACAGGTACTACAACACCACCGCCCCCATCTGGTATGGTCTCAGTTCCAAGGGACTTTCTACAGCAGTTGATTGTAGGCAGATGCAGATGTTTGAGAGGCAGGCTCACAGAGATGACCAGATGGCTAAGTTGGTATCCCAGCTTAATCCATGGGTTAGGACCACAGTAGATGCTTCATAGGCCAGAGTTGAGGCCTATATGACTTCTGCTACGGATAGATTTATGAGAGAGCTGCATGGATGGATCGATAGTTTTGAGACACGGATAACTAACTGGATAAGTTCTGCTAGAGCCCTGATATGGTAGGGTTGACACAGGATGTGGCTATGTTGAGAGAAGAGGTTATAGCTTTGACACCGAACAACACCCCTGTCATTCCACCTATGCCCGTTCAAGCCCCGATGAGGCCGTCTTTCGAGGTGGATTTATTTGCTGATGAGGAGCCTACCATTGATAGAGAAAAGTGGCCACGTAGTCCAAAGGGTAAGAATGATAGTGGAGATAGGTTTGATAATGATCTACGGACAGAGACTAAGGGCTCCAGGGTAGAGTACCATCCCATTCGGATTGCTCATGAGCAGAGGGTACGGGGTGCATCATCTAGTCAGCTACCCCCTTCACCGGATGCACCTAACATGGAGCCTAGAGAGAATACAGCTGATCCTGCGGTAGACGAGCCCACATTCGATGCCTAGGGTGCCGTAGGTATGTCTTTACTCCCTTACACTTATTATATTGATAGTTGTGCACTAGTGGCAATGCACCATTATTTAGTTGGGATTGGGGGTATATCACCCTTGGGGGGTTTTGTTACCGTGTTTTCTTTTCCCCCAAGTGTGCTATCATAGTAGAACCGACATGTTTAGGTTGTTATTTATACTATTTATGTGTTTTTATGATTAATTAGGAGAAAAATAGAGGAAACTTAGTGCAGTCCAATTTTGAACGTATTTTAAATGATAACGATGCATTTTGATTGTTTAAAGGACACCCCTCTTGAGAATTTTATTTTGAAATTTGTGTGTAGTATGTTAGTTTATGACAACTATTGGATCTTATTATGGAGATAGTATTATAGGCAACATGATTGTAGCTAGCAATTGCATGAACTAGGTAGGTAGTAGTTGATAGTGTAACCTTGTGCTATGTGTGTGTGAGGTCATTACCTAGTTTACTTTGTGTGTGTGATCCAGAACATGCCTAGTTAGTCTTGCCTAGGCTAGATAATAGTGGTTAGGAAAGGATCATAGGCCATTTTTGAATAAGTCCATTTTTAGCCTAAATGCCTGACCAAATGAAATAAATATCCCTTGGTCCCGACTGTTGAGCCGTAATTGACCTATTTATTTCATTAGCCTATTCACCTTCCTATTTTGACTTACAATGAACCTGTCATGGCCTTGGTCCCTTCTTGGACATTGCGTACCCCTTAACTCAGACAAGTTGCCTAAGTTGAGGGTGGCTATTATAGGGGTGCATAGTTGGACTTGGGTATGAAGAAGGGGTTAGTAAAAGAAAAAGAGAACAGATTTGGGTGTGAAAAAAAAATGTGTTTTAAAAGTATGAAGAAAATCACTCCTAAAATTTAAAAATAAATGAAGGAGAATAAGGGAGAATAAAATGAGAATGGTTGGAAAGTGGAGCCAAAAATAGTGTAGTGTCAAGGAGGGTTGAGTCACCATATCCATATGTACCACACCCGTCCCCAAGCCTACATTACAAGATGATAAAAGTCCTATAGTGATCTTAGTCCAACTGTCCGAAAAACTAAGGCATAGAAAATAAGGGCAAACCTATTTCATGCACACTGTTTGAACTTCTTTGTGATACAGAGTATTTTGACACCCAGTCTCTACTTTGATATTCATTAGTGTACTGTGAGTGTGTGGGACTTCTTTGTTTTGAGAATATATGGGTCGCATTGTTAGCTGCTATTAGTTCGGGTAATGTCATTTGCATATATGCTTACTTGTTGTTCATAATCTAATGCCATCACTTGATCCCTTCTGTGTCATGATAATATGCTGCATGAATGCACACCGTGGTTGTCATTTGCAAAGAGGAGGGGTCGAAAAAAAAAGTTTGGTGCCAAAAGCAATGAGTGGATTGCCGTAGGTCTCTTAGGTTTCTCTTAGTTAAGCATTGTAAGTGTTTATTTAGTTTTTGTTCGCCTGAGGACATGCAAACGTTCTAAGTTGAGGGCGTTGATGTACCATGGTTTCATGGTACTTTCGATGCTTAAAACAAGGAAAATATGCAATAACTATGGTATTTCTAGTGGGTATGATGTGTTTTCTATCTTATTTTGCGGAGAAATAGGTTATGGATTCAAGATGGAGAAAAAGGGAAGAAACATGCATTAGAATAGAGCATTTGAAGAAGAAAAGAGCCAAGTTGAAGCAGGGGAGTGATCCATGACAGGGACTCATGTCATGTGAGTAGACCCACGCCATGTGGGTGGGTACCGCAGGTCAACTCCTGCAGATTGATAAGGAAGCCTGCCTTCCACGTTAGGAATTCACGTGTCATGAATCCACCCATGGGACATGGGTGGGTACTGTGAGTCAACTTCTGAGGATGTGAAATGTTGCCTGATTTCCATGGAACTGACCTACGAGGTGTGACTTGGTTCCACAATACCAAGTCACGGTACCGTGGGAAGTTGCCGACTATTTTTCTCCTACTTTGTTTAAGATAGGATTCACCTTATATCTATAAATACCCCTTTATAGTCTTATGTTCAGGAGTTGTTCTTTGCATTGTTTTGGGATATATTTAGAGTATTTTGAGGATTCATAAACACATTATTGGTTTTGTAATCGAAAACCCAAAATTCGAGGTTTTATTGATATTAAGATTTCAGAGTTTTCTTTTTTATTGTGAGTTACAATTATATTTTCATCTTCAAATTCTTCTTGTTTTCTTGCAAACATGAGTAGCTAAACCCATCAACTAGGGTTGTGTGAACCAAGAGGAATTAACAAAACAGGTAAAGTGCAAAGCAATTATGAACCAATATGAATACCTGTATTGTTATTACCTTCATTATAATTTATCTTCTAACGGTTGCAAACGTTAGAAACTCACCTGTATTCTAAACTTGCTCAAGAAAGAGGTACAGATTGGGAAAATGAAATAACAACAGAGATTTGAAGCTATCAATATTCATCTAATAACTTGAGCTGTAATAGGGATAGTTATCTGATATCCAGGACAAGGGTTAGTAGTACGACACTAGGAGACCGAGAGGAGAAGAGTGAAATTCGTCTAACCAAGGTCGAGAGACGTTTAGATGAACATATCTTGTTAGATTTTGCATGCAAACCAGCGGGACAATTTTTCCAAGCACAAGTAACCGGTGGAGTTAAGGAATCATTGGGTATCATAGTCCTAGTGTATATCTCATATTGATTACAAATCCAAAAATCAACAATTGTTACTGTTACTTTCGGCTTACAAAAATCCCCCAGTTTACTTACTTGCTAATTACTGAGACTAACATTCAACAGACTTTCTTCCTAGTCCTTGAGGGATCGACACCAACCTAGTTGGGTTCTATATTTGATACATTGATGGCGTTATACTTTTCGAGATGTATATTTTGGGCGACATCAAAACTTTGATTTCAACTCTCAACCTGAGGAAAATCTACGACTAGCCATAGCCTAAAAATTCTAACTCTCAGCCTGAGGAAAATCTTAACCCGGGCAATTACACCCTAAACCATGATATAACAAACATAACATCACCAAGTACTATACTATATTTTTCCCTTGAGACATCTACCTTATGATTCTTTTTCACCCTTCCATGATCAACACAGAAGAATAGATCATCTAGGGTATAACCTCTAACCAACACACCACTATGGGTTTCATTAATACATAGATTCTCCACCACCACATACATTAGTCTATTCGACCCTCAACAATCAATCATTTATAACCAACCAATTTTTTAGTTATCACCCGAAGACAAGCTATACTTATTTAGCCTCACAACTAGCTTACAACTAGCTAAGTTACCAACCAACCACACCTCAATCACACAGGAGCAATAACTACTAAGTATTACCATGATCAATTAGATGGACATGAATATTCAAGAACACATCTAATAACCCTATTCCCTCATCCGACCCCACAACTAAGGATCATCAATCAGAATCAAGCTATCCCATTGCAAGGACCTAGCAATTTAATTATACCATTCCCAAGGAATACTATTAATCATAAATTATTTTCATATAATAAGCATATGAGCAATGTCAAACAATAAACAACCAATGACAAGTCATTTTAGTAATCAATACATGGGTGACTATTTCTACAAATAGACAACTATAATTTCACAAATACCCAGGAACTTAGTTCCACCATAATGTCACGATTTCCTCATAAACTACACTTTATCATCAAAATTCAAGTAGTTGATCAATCAACAGTAAAAGCCACCGAGTCAGATAAAGTCTGATTTTTAAATATAAATGTTACCTCAACCGACAACATTACCTACATCAAAAAGTTAACTTTCATGCCAAGGTCTACCATATTTACCCTTTCATTACTTAACCGAAAATTCAATTACCAATTAAAACATTAAGTTATCACAAAATTTAAAGGCAAAATTTTTTTTCCTTAAGCCACAATCATAAATTACCAAAAAAATTTCTTACCGTAATTCCCGCTATCAAGCAACAATAGCCCTTTTTCTTTGGTACTTATTCATATACCAACCACTTGAAACAAGAGTTTCCACAAGTATATACCATTTTACCAATGATAAGACCATGCCCAGAATTTAGCATACCATTTTCCACTTAAATCGCATAACAAGAATTCCTTTAATCATTAACACATAAGCAAGTTATGACCTTTCACAATTCACAATATTTACAAAAATTTAACCAACGACGATTCACATAAACATTAATCTCCATTAATGTTAAGTATCAAATTAAAATTTTATGTTACTACCAACAAGACAAGCAACAATTATAGTCAAATTCATTCATATACCACACAACACATGGAAACTAGTAACATTCGTCTTTATCCGATTCAGAATTATTCAATCAACTACAAATCAAAAACATATGAATTCAGAGAATACAAAAATCAATAAATCATTCTTAATATCTCATTTACATAACCTCTACTCATTCACTTGATGACCCTGAGTTGCTTATCTAACATGTTATACACAACCTTTACAGTTAGATACCAATTGAAAGAGATACCAATTAGACTCAACCAATACAATAACTGAACAACCGTATGAGGGAAGAAAGAAGTGAAACAATTTTCCTAAAAAGCCTCATAGCTTCCTGAATATTAGATATGGATGTTAACAGACCAATCTACATGACTCTACTCGACATTTGGTCTTTTACTAAGAGATCGATAACCTAGGCTCTGATACCAAATTGTCACGACCCAAACTACCAGATCGTGAGGGCACCTACTCTAATCCACCTAGATAGAAAAATCCCTCACCACTCGTTCAAGATAACATGTGGAAGTCTTTATTAAATAGAAATAACCAACCTTAATTACAACTACTTTATTACAAAAATTAAGTGCGAAAATGTAAACTACCCCTAGGAACTAGTCTAAAAAGGTACAAGAGCTTCTAAATCAAGAATGATAAGACAGGACACAAGTTCCACCATGAATTAGAGGAGTAGAAGCTGCTGGAGATCACTATCCATCTTACCTATGAAACATCAACTGATCCTGCAACAAAACTATACCCCTAAAAGGGTATAGCAAGAGTAATATCAGCACAAACAACATGTACTCGTAGGTATCATCATCCGACCAGGGATAGATCATGTAAACACAATATAGAAATCATAAAAGAAAACATGACAACTTATATAACAATTTAATCCACAACACTATTATCCACTTGTGCTACCTAAGAATATTCCTATTCTTATTCCGGTTGATCATTCATTACCTTCACATCAAGTGTCATCCACCTTAACTATCACTTTTTTAGCCCTAATAGTTATTAAGTCAATCTATTTCACTTACGCCTAAAATAACCTCGACAATAAATGGAAACCAATAATCATTGCCTTGTAACTAATACAGTTATGAACACACATTATGATAAATACCTCAAGTTTATGATACTTAGACATTTTAGGTAACTCAACAACTTCAATCAAGTACAAGTCAAGAGACAACAAGTCAAGTCAATCCATGATAAGTCAACAACCCTGACTCTAACAACAAGAATCCCAAAATATATGCCAAGTAAACAGACCACTTAAGAATTCTAATTATATAAAGAAATATCATAATGTGTTTCACTCAAGGAGCCCACAACAACAACCATAATGTAATTTGGTCCACTCATGGAACTAATATTCATAAAAAAAAATAACAATAATCATATACCCGATCCACCCAAGGAACCGTCACACTCATACATACCTTGCACATACATGCTAAGAGTCATATGGTTGCTCTCTAGTCAGGAACTGCAGGGGACAAGCTCCTTCCAAATTCCAAAACCCAGACATCAAGTGCCTGTCACTCTTATTCCACAAAATCCCATGAAGATGTCCAAATGCCAGTACATCCCATAAATAACCAATATAGTATCACAGCAATCATAGAAACAATAATAATAAGAAAACTTGTAGCAACCAGAAGCTTTCAATATAACTTCATTGAATGTGTTTATACTTAGAATATCATTTAACAATTTCCATCCTTAAGTATTCTTTGCAACAATAGGAAATCACCCAACACTTGGTCAACTCGAGCTTATCATTTAAGGTAAACAACAATCATACTTTAACACACCAAATCACAAGTAGATATGAATTATTGGTTTCATTAATTATGGCATGTCCTAGAACAATCCATGATTTATTCTAGCAAGCATTATCAAGTCATATTTATTAAACTCAAGTATATATTTTAGGAGTGCACATTCAACCAAAAGGAGTCTAAACTCTAATTCAAAAATCATAAATTCATTCACTAATCCAATCCTTATTTATTTATACCGAGACCGGGATTTCTGCTATTATCTAGAAATCCCTACATTCAAGTGATTACTAGGTTCAAGACCTACTCCATTAGAAAAACATTCATTTCTATTCAACTTATAATCTAGTTCTAGTCATACGCCTTTATACCTTTTACTTACTAACCCTTAGTGTAACTTGACCTTAGGTTCGTAAGTTAAGTCACCACCTTTTTATGTCATAATTAGTTCTCATCACTAACCTTAAGCAAGATTATCCCATATTCTAACCACTCATATTACCAAGTTCACCCTTTTTTGGTAATTAGGCTAAATAACTAGATTATGTGCTCACTCAATCTTATTGACATCTATATTTACATAATTCTCAATACAATCCACCATAGAGTAATACAAACACAAAACATCCATAAAGGATTCATACATTAACAAATCAATACATAATTAGGTCCTTATTATATGAAGTTTATATTTTATCCACCCAAAATCAATACCCGCTTGCCTAAGCATGAATTATTCCATAAAATGTACATTATGGATAGGTTACTAACCATAGTCTACTACTCATAAATCATAACCTACCTGGGTGCCAAGCTACTGTAACAAGTAAGCTATGCCATGGATGATTTTTTTTCTTTCATGTTTTTGAAGTCTAATCATCTAACAAACAATAATTAAGAGTAACTAATAAACTACTCTTCCAACAATTAATATGGGAATTAAAACCCACTAGTTCTACCCTCATTTACGATCTACAACATTACCCTAGGGTCAATTAGTCATGAAAATAGTTCCTTCTAGCTCAACCCAACTCCATTAATGGAGTTTTTAGTCTCAAGGTTCTACCTTTACTGAATTAAAGGTCCCCAACTATTAATTTTTATGTTTTAGAATCACTAATTTATGCTAGGGATTGTTAATTAAAAAATTAGAAGTGATTCTATGTGATATTAACCGAACCCATAGATTTTCCCCAAAATATCATGAACCTAGGGTTTAAATCCCCAAGAATTTCACAATTAATGGTTGTTCTAATGATTCTAGGATTTTAAAGGATTGAAAAATGATGAAGATGATGGAAAAAATTTACCTCAATGAAGAATCTCCACCTTAACCAAGAGAAAATCACCCCACTAAAGCTTTGGAATGAAATTTTTGAGTTTGGGGATGAAACCCAAAAAAAATAGGTTATAAACTGCATTGATATACCAACATGCCATCGTTATTCGACCTGACCTGCTACAGCGCCCTCAACTTTTGAGCATGGATAATCTTTACTAAAATGGTCATAACTTCGTACTCAAAAAGAGGATTAATGAACAGTTGATTGCATTGGAAAGAAGACTCAGAGATATTTAATTTGGTGGAAATTATACCCTATAACTCTTTATATTATAGGAGGAGTGTTCATTTGAAGTTGACCCTAGTTTAAGCTTAGCCCAAAACTAAATCTGCGAGGATATTTTAAACTTAACTTTGTGCTAGGGGTATTGTATGAACTTAGTGCATATCAATTTCTATCCCATACTAAATAATTAATCCTAACACTTATGATGAATTTGAAGCACAAGCCTTTGCCACAGATATTTTGAGTACAGAATCGACTGTTACATCTCGCTTAGTTACTAAGGGTTGTAATAGGTGCCATCACAGCCCAATTTAGGGTCATGAAAACATGGTATCTTAGCCTTAGATTCATCAGTCTGTCAAATATAAAATAAGGTCTTAAAGATCGGTATGACGATGTTTGTATCTATCTTTGGGAGGCTATTAGGCACTACTATGAAATTTATCTCCTTTGATTCGCTGTATTATGTTCTAGATTCCATCAAACTTCTAATTTTTCATCATTTTCTTCCCTATCAAATGGTTAAGGTGAGGTCAGTAGCGACCAAGGATCAGGCATACGTATATTTTGTTAAGGCCCCATCTAGGGGTTGATGCGGGAGTCTGCCTAAAGGTAGAGTCAAGTTACAATATATAATGCTAACTCAAGTTTAGGACAGGGCAATACCCTTTATATAGAGGTTCATATAGAGGACCTACCATATCAGTTAGAGGGTCTGGAGCTAGCCCATGCTTAAGCAAGATTTGTGGCCACATTAATGCTCAAGACACCATGTTCCAGATTTTGAGTTCTGTGGAGGGTATGACTAAGGAAGAGGCTTTCCCTTTCACGCTAAAGAGTAAACAAACAAGGGATGTGTCTCTGACTACAGTACCTATAGCTTAGGGCTTCTAGAATCTAGGGGCATAACTTACCACTGAGGCTCCCTTCTTAGAGGTTTTGCCAGTGCCAGTTCTAGCTCAACTTATTGGTTCTATACTGGTGATGTCTATTGAGGAGTAAAAGATGCTTGATAGGTTTTTTATATTGGGTCCTCCTATATTTACTGGTGCACTAGATAAAGATGTCTGTGAGTGTTTGGTGAGTTTTTAGGAGTGGTTTGATAACCTTAGGTTAGTGAAGTCTCATGGGGTTGACCATACTATATTTCAGATGGTTGGACTAGCCAAGCAATCGTGGAGAGAATATCAAGAGTGCCGCCCAACTTGGTCACCTATGATTACATGGGATAATTTTTTGTGGTCTTTATGGGGAAATATATACCACGCAGTATGAGGGAGAGGTTATGTTATGGGATGATTTTATTAATATAGAGTAGTGTTCTATGATCATTTTGGAGTATAAGATCAGATTACATGAGTTAGCTCGACATACTTTAATGATTTTACCGACAGAGCATGAGAGGGTTTTGAGATTTATGGGGGGCTAACTACACAACTTCACTTGGAAATGGAGCATCTAGTCGCTACATAGGCTACATTTTAGGAGTTCATCAACCATGTAAAGACTATAGAGTAGATATTTTGTAAGGCTTATGTAGGATGCAATAAGAGGGTTGACCATCAGGGTAGTTTAGTGATCCGTGTCTAGAAAAAGGGTTTCTAAGTTAGTATTCATCATTTCTATAGATTACATATAGTAGTCATTCTGGGTCTAACAGTTAGAGCTCAGGTTAGATGTCTTAGGATTTAAATCTAGGGTCTCAATCTATGGTAGATATTCTTATTTTGTAAGGCCATCACATTAGGTTGTGTATGGTAGAGTATATTTTAAGTATGGTGAGCTAAGTCATTGTGTAATAGAATACACTAGATTTAAATAATACAAGCAGTAGGGTCAATGAGTTTAGGCCCATAGGGCTCCAGCATCACTACTAGAGATAATGCGCTACTTAGTAGGGATAGTCCCCGGGGTACCTGAGACAGATCTCAGTCAGGATACATTGGTGTTCATGCAGGTACCGCAGTATGGAGGAATATATGTCCATGTTTATGCTTTTATTGGTAGATCGGAGGCTGAGGCTTTTGATCCAGTCATCATAGATACTATTTTAGTTTGTCATCAACTAGCTTCTATATTATTTATATGGGTATCCACTGCCAAAGGTAATTCTTTTATAGTAGATTAAGTGTATTGATCCAGTGTTGTAAATATTTTTAGCTATGATACATAGGTAGATCTTATTACCTTAGATATAGTGTTTTTTTATGTGATTTTTGGTATGGATTGGATGTCAGGTTATCTAGTTATCTTAGATTGTTTTTCCAAGATTGTTACCTTGGTTATGCATGGTATGCTTAAGTTAGTGTGGAAAGGTTCTATTAGTCCTGCACTATACAAGGTTATATCATTTTTGAAAGTAAAATAACTAGTAGAGAAAGGGTATTTTAGGTTATCTAGCTCATGTTTGAGATATTAGTGTTGACACTCTTTCCCTTGAGTCAATCATTGCGGTCAGTATTTCACAGATATGTTTCCTACAAAATAACTGGGCCTCCTAATAGATCTTGACTTTGACTATGTCATTGATCTTGAGCCAAGCACTCAGCCCATTTTTTTTTCTGACATATCGGATGGCACAGATAGGGTTGAGGGAGTTAAAGGAGTATATTTAAGATTTATTGAGTTAGTGGTTCATGAGGCCTAGTATTTCTTTGTAGGGTGCTCGTGTCTTATTCATGAAAAAATATGGTTCCTAGACTATGTGTGTTAACTATCGGCAATTACATAAGGTGACTATTAAGAATAAGTATTTAATGTCACGTATTGATTATTTGTTTGACCAACTTTAGGGTGCATCAATGTTCTCAAAGATTGACTTAAGATCGGGTTACCATCAGTTAAAGATTAGGGTTGAAGATGTTCCTAAGACTGCCTATAGGAATTGCAATGTCTACAATGAGTTCTTGGTTTTGTCCTTTGTCTTCACCACTGCCTCAACGAAATTTTTGGAGTTCACAAATATGGTTATTCTCTATTTTGACTCATTTATGATAATGTTCATTGATGACATCTTAGTCTACTCAAGGAGTAGGGAGGAGTATATGCGACATTTGAGTGTTTTACTTCAGACCATGAGGGATCAACAGTTGTAGGCCAAGTTCTCTAAGTATGAGTTTTGGATTGAGTTTGTGGCATTCTTCGGACACATGGAGTCCAAGGATAGGATTATGGTAGATCCAGTTAATAATGATAAAGTTCATGATTATGCTAGGCCCACTTTACATACTAAGGTTAGGAGCTTAGTGGGGATTAGCAAGCTACTACATATGGTTTTGGGTGGGGTTTTCTTTGATAGCTTCACCATAAACTAGATTGTCTCAAAAGAATGGCCCTTTCTGGTGGTTTGACAAGTGAGGTGTGTTTCTGAAGTTCAAGTTCTTATTGACATAAAATCTAAGTCTGACTCTACCTTTTGAGGGCCAGAGGTTTTTCGTGTATAGTAATGCTTATAGAGTTGGCTTAGCGTGAGTATTGATGTAAGATGGTAGGGTTATTGCATTTGTTTCTAGGCAGTTCAAGTTTCATGAGATGAACTAAACCACTCATGTTATAGAGTTTGTAGTGGTAGCCTTTTCATTTAAGATTTTGAGGCACTATATGTTTGGTTTCCATTGTGATAATTTCATAGAACATCGTAGCCTACAATAGATCTTCATCAAGAAGGACCTTAATTTGTGATAGCACAGTTGGTTAGAGATTGTTTACGACTACGACATATCGATTTACTATCATCCAGACAAGGCTAATACAATGGCAGATGCTTTGAACCAAAAGATGGTGAGAATGAGGAGTTTGGTATTTCTTGTAGTTGCTTGCTTTGGACATTCAATCCTCAGCTAATTGGTTTTTTAGATTTGATATCTTTAAGATCTAGAGGGTTTTGCTAGCGTGGATGCTAGTTTTATGTTATTGGAGCAGACTCGGGCATAAAGTTCAAGGATGATAAGTTTAGAATGACTCAAGGTAGGTTACTGAGGGGTGAAGCTAGAAGGTGACCTTGGATTTGAAGGGTATATTGAGGATCGAGGGTCATATTTGCATTTCTAGTGTTGGTAACTGACCAATTTGATTATGACAAAGGCTTACTGTTCTAGTTATTCTATTCATCCAGGGCAGTGAAGATGTATCATGACTTAAGGCAACACTACTGGTGGTATGGAGTGAACATGGATATTATGGAGTTTGTGTCTCAGTGATTAAACTGTATGTAGGTAAAGTCTGATCACCAAAGGCTAGGTTGTTTAACATAAAGGATTCCTATACCTAAGTGGAAGTGGGAGAAGATAGCTATGAATTTCATGGTAGGTTTTACATCTACTTTCTGGAGATTTATTATAGTTGGTTCATCGTTGGCAGGTTGAACAAGTCTGTTCACTTCGTGCCAATTCAGATTTCTTATGGCTCGAAGAGGTTAGCTCAGATCTACATTCAAAAGATAGTTAATTTGCATGGATTGTGTGTTTCCATCATTTCTTGCCATGGTACTCACTTTATGTCATACTTTTAGAGGTCGATACAGAAGGAGTTGGGTACAAAGGTCGAGCTTAGCACAACTTTTCACCCATAAATTAATGGTCAGTCTGAGTGGACTATTCAGGTTCTAGAGGATATGCTTTATGCTTGTGTTATTGATTTGGGGTGTCAGTGAGAGTAGTTCTTAGCTTTGGCATAGTTTGTATATGATAGCAACTACTATTCCAGTATTATGATGGCTCCCTTTAAGGTGTTATATGGTAGGAGATGTAGATATCCGGTGAGTTGGTTCAATGCATTTGAGGTTAGGAATTGAGGTACCAACTTGTTGTGTAGCTTTATGGATAGGGTGAAGTTGATTCAAGAGAGGCTCCACGTAGTTCAGAGCAGGCAGAAGAGATATGCTAATTGGAGATTTTGTGACTTGATATTTGTGGTTGGGGAGAAGGTGTTTCTCCAGGTGACACCCATAAAGGGCGTTATGAGGTTTGGGAAGAAAGGCAAGCTTAGTCGTAGATTTATTGGTCCTTTCAAGATCCTGCGGCGCCTCGGTGAGGTAGCTTATGAGTTATCCTTAACTCCCACTCATTTGGGTGCTCACCGTGTTTTTCATGTATCCCTATTGAGGAGATATCTTTGGGATGACTCTCAGGTGCTTTAGATTAGGATTTAGCTTTTGAGAAGGAGCCTATTTTTATTTTTGTTAGGCAAATCAAGAAGTTAAGGTCTAAGGAGACAGAATGAGTGAATGTTCAATCGAAGCATCTTCTTAAGGAGATTGAGCTAGACACATATAGTAAACATCCCTGGCTTTTTGAGCAGTCAGGTACCTCTCATTTCTTTACTTTCGAGGGTGAAAGACTATTTTTGTAGTGGATAATGTAATGGTTCTCGTGGTCATTTTGAGATTTTCACATGTTTGACCTATTTTTACCTTTCTCTTAGCGTTTATATGGTGTTTTTGGTTTGTTGGGATGGGTTGTGTGGTTCCTAAGGTGGTTAGTTGGGAATTTCAAGGCTGTTCTAGTTTTTATGTTTTGAGAGTTAAGATTGTTGACTTAAGTCAATATTTATGAAAGACTGGACTGAAATGGAATTTAGGTAGTTCCTTTAGATTTGGAAGGTACTTTTTTGGCTAGCAAAGTCTTGATTTAGGTCCCAAGGCATTTGGTCTCATTTTGGTACTTGGTTGGGACATTTGGGAATTTAAGCCACAGGTTAACCTTGGTCAACATAAGGTCATGACTCCTTTCTTGATTGACTATTTTGATGATACCATTAAGTCTAGATCGTTGTTTCCAGTTGGGTAGAATATTCAATTTGTGTTGATGGAATTTTGAATGAATTCTAGGGGTCCATTTTGAATTTTGTTCTTTAGGGCTGTGTTGTTGATGTTGTTGTCTCTGGTGCAATCTCTATGGTAGAGCTTGTATTGCTTTTGCGAAATCCTTTCCATATCGATGAACAAAGTGATAGGATAGGGGTGGTCGCTCTTACTGAAAAAGGTCCACTCAATCCGAGGGTGAACTATGCACTCGATCTCGCTTCGGCACAGAAAGGGCTCTATCCACATCAGCATAGTCGCAACTATGGATTATTCTCAATACTCCAGGCACGTTTCTGCAGGATGAAGCTGCAATTTTGGAGCCATATTTTTAGTGGCTTTCACCATAGCAAAAGATCCACTACTCCTGCAATATTGTGTCTGTAGAAAATCCTTCACTGGTGCGATGTATAACTGAGTTTAAAGACCAATCTCCTTCTTTAAGCTAATTATGTTTTTCTTTTTAAGCATTTGAGAGCTTGAAATTACGGAGAAAATAGCACTTATTGGAGGATTCTTCATGAAGTAAGTTCTTTGTGTTCCTCTAGGTTTCTCTCCCGTTATCTAGTGTTAATTCCATCTTTAATTCGTGTTTTCAATTGGGAATTTTTAGAATTTTCTCATAGTTTAAGTGAGCTTTAGGGACTGATTTGAAGTCAGAATTAGTCCTGATTTGAGGTCTGAATTAGTCGCTAATTTCTCCTAACTTTTGGGCATGGATTAATTACCTTATGGGTAAGATAAATGTGGAGAAAAATTCTAGATTTGTCGATGGGCCTCGAGGGTTGATTCTTGACCCAACATTTGGATCGATTTCATATTTTCGATATAGGTGTTGTTACTCTTATATTTATGTGTACATTAATACATTGATAGATTATGATGGAACTGAGGCCCTACCAGAAGGAAAGGCTACTACATGACGGTAAGATGTAGAGAATGGCTTTGGGTAAGATGTCGAGGTAGAATTCTATTTCATGGAACATATATATAACCATGTCATAACCATAATCCATTGAAAAACCTGATATACAAAAATCTTGGACCATAAGCCACCCGCAATCTTAACATATGAGATAATATGGAAAGAAATGCCTCGCAAAGTGTATTGCCAATCACAATCCAATTCTACTACAAGATTCTACAACTATACCTAATGTAAGAAGTCCTAATCTAAGTATAGTATTAAGAAAGCAACCTATAGCTACTTCACAAGCCAAAACACTACTCTACAGTCCCCAAATCAGATGAATTTAGAAACTAAAGATATTCTTATTCTTACCGATCAATTTGCCTAACCAATATGCAATTTATATCATATACTATATACCCGAGCCAAGTCTAAAGAATGAAAGAGTTATAACCTACCTTAAGGTCGAATAGCAAACCTCGGACCATAACATGGATGCATTCCCCTTTCCGTATGGCCTCAAATCATCTCCAATCTACAAAGAATGTAATTCATACATCAATATGAGACTAATGGAATCCATATTGACAAAATATAAATCAGACAAAAAAATTAGGATAAAAATTGATCCGACCTAATTTCTCAGGTCTTGATGGCACCCACTTTAGCCTACCAGTAGGTAAGCCAAAACCATAACCCAAAATGGTAAGTAACGGTCTAACAGGTTGAAGGTAAGGACAAAGAACACAACAGTAACAATAAGCAACCAAAAAAAGAAGATATATATATAAGCATGCTCTACAGTAAAGGGGAGACGACAAAATGACAAAAAGATTCTCCCAAGACTTGGTAGGTCAGTACAAGAGCCACTATGACAAAAAAGTACTAGATAGTGTCAAAATATACGTCATAGTCTAAAAATATACAAAATAACACTATCAAGCCAGCAGAAGGAGGCGAATCAAATCCAAACTCTAAAACCTCACCCAATCTCTGATCACCAACTCAACCCGAGGAGGTCGTCAATGGCGGTGACTCGTACTTGGATCTGGATAAGGGAAAAGATGTTGATGTGTGGTATGAGTACCAAAATCATGAGTAGTTAGTAGACATCATAGGTTGATTAAGCCCTATTACAGTAAAGTATAAATAAGGGGTGAGTATGTAAACTAATATCAAGAATAAAGGGGGAGAAATGGAAATAATATGTTATGCTAGGAAAATGCGGTAATTAGATAACAAGTAACTTAAAAGAGGAATTAAAAGTCTAGCTACAGCCTAACGGGACCACCATAAGCCTAGAAGGAATACATAAGAAGAAATAAACCCAACTGAGCCCCCTTAAGCATGGTTGGTACAAACCAAGAGTAATGTTATAGTAAGAACATGATATAATAGTAAAGAAAATAAAGCGAGCCAAATGTACGATATGCGTACCTTATTTACCCCTTTTCAACCATTACCTACCCGAGCCTAAGCTAAGTCCTCTCAATCCCCTCCCAAGGTAATAAATGAGCTAAGTCTACTCCTAAAGGATAATCAAACGATAATATAAGAGAAAATGGGGTTGAATTATACCCAAAAAAGTCCCCTAATCGGCTAATAAAGTCAATAAACACTAAAACAATATCCAGGGCATAAGAACCTACCCACAAGTAGAATAATATCAATATAATACCATAAGAAAGAAAAGTCTAGGAGAAAGGTAAGCCTAGCCTACCTGGACGCTGTCAAAAGCATACGAAAAACCACTACAATGGGGTTTTTCCCTTCGGAGAAGTATCTAACCACTTCCACGCTATCAAAACAATATTTTACACATCAAAATTAGAGTATCTATATACATATTGCAAATTTATGCTTCGGGTTAAAAATCGAGCCAAAAATCCCCCGTCGGGCCTGCATGAGGAATCATAAATTTTAAACCGTCACGGTGTCCCTTTCAGCTCAAGGATCATTTGCCCCAAAATTAGGAATAATTTGATCTCTATAATAGACCAAAAATAGTCCTGAAATAAACAAGAAAAAAAGAATTTTAACTACAATTTAAACAGAATTTGACCCAAAAACATACGAGATTAAGAAGAAGAGTTGATCACTTAAACGTTTCCAACTAAATCCCAGCTTCAATCCAAGATTATGCTACTACTTTTGAGATCCCAAGGTCTTTAATGGAAGTTTTACACTTAGAGTATGAGCTAAATTTTCAGGAAAGAACTATATATAAACCCCAGTAATGGTCGTTTAAGCGGCTAAATGACCGCTATAACGGTTACCGCTTAAGTGCCAAGAGGGATGCTTTAGCAGACCCTGTTAGGCTGGTTATCCTTCACTTAAGCGGATTCATGGACGATACAGCGGCTATAACTTAAGCGGTTCTCAGCTTTTAAAGCGTCTGGACAAAAAACTTGGCACCAGGCAAATTTTGCTAAGTCTTAACGGACTCCGATTGGGTGCTCGAGATTCTTTCGTAACATCGTTCATGCAAACGAACTATGCATCCCTTCTAAATTTGGCATCCCAGACTCAACAGTACTACCAAAATTCCTTCTCAAATTCATTTTGATAGAATATGGGTCCCACACCTAAGGTTTTAGTTTTATCAAAATCTACACAATAACCCAAAATGAGTCTGAATTCCACGGGACCCAAACAAAGGGTCCCCCTAGACAAAAATCAACACTCTTGTGCTAACGACATCTGAGGACGTTTACCTGAAGTGTTGGCCTAAGACCTTTTTCATAACTTTGAAAGCTATGAATAAGAGAAATGGCTATAAAAACCAAATGAACTGCCCGGTAACCGAACTATTAGTCCCATCAAGTCATAAATGATTTGGGTAAGCTTTAAGAATGCTTTAAACATGGAAAAGGCATGAAAACATAGAACGTAACCTGGACGATCATTATAATATCCTTTACTAATAGGAGTATCATCTGTGAAGTAAAGAGTTAAGAAATACCTGAAGGCTCGAACAGGTAAATATATTGAGTTTGCATATCATGCTCGGTCACTAAGAAAGCCTCTTCGATCGGACAATGTCTCCAATAAACCTTAACTATACAAATATCCTGGAATGCAACCATCTGACTTCTCTGGCTAGGATAGAAACTGGCTCCTCTACAAAGGTAAACCTCTCCTCGAACTAAATTGAGTCCCACCAGAAGACGTGAGACTCATCCAGAATATAACGCCCCAGCATCGATACATGAAAGTCTCAGTGAATGGCTTAAGAGGCTGAAGGCAAGGACAACTCATATACTACCTCTCCAACTTTTCGAAAGATCTCAAATGGCATGATATACCAGGGGATGAGCTTTTCGCTCTTCCCTAACCTCACCATACCGTTTATGGGCAACACTGGAAGGAAAACTAAGTCACTAATTCTAGATATCAATTCACGATGCCTACAGTAAGCATAACTCTTCTGGCAGCACTCTTCTGGCAGCTCTGAGCTACACGTTACCTATCCTAAATCAGTCAAACCTTATCCAATGACTCTAGAAGCAAGTCAGTACTTCCTAGCCTTGCCTGAGAAATCTCCAACCAACCAATCAGAGATTGACAATTCCTACCAATCAACGCCTAAAATGGTGTCGTCTTAATAATCGATTGGTAGCTTTTATTATAGGAAAACGTTGCCAAGGCTAAAAACTTCTCCCACTGACCTCCAAAGTCCAAGACACATGCGTGGAGCATATCCTCAAAACCCTGATTAGTTGGCTCCAACTGTCCGTTAGTCTTGGGATGAAAAGTTGTGATAAGGTTGACCACGGTACCCAACTCCTCCTGAAATACCGTCTAAAATCTAGATGTGAATTGAGACATTCTATCAAAAATAATAGACACGGGCACCCTATGAAGATGAACCACCTCTTAAACATAGATGCGGGCCAACCTCTCGATATTGTAGGAAGTCTAAATAGGGATGAAATTAGCAAAATTGGTCAATCAGTATATGATGACCAATATGTTATCAAGCCCACAAGAAGTACGAGGAAAACCACCTATGAAGTCCATAGTAACCCACTCCCACTTCCACTCAGGAATGGGTAGCCTCTGAAGTAAACTACCTAGTCTCAAATGATCGGCCTTCACCTGATAACATAACAAACACCGAGCTATAAAATCTGCTATGTCTTTTCTCATACCGCTCCACCAGTAATGCGGCCTCAAATCTCTATACATCTTAGCTTTCCCAGGGTGAATAGAATGTCTGGAGTTATGAGCCTCATAAAGTATCAACTAAATCAAACCTCCAACCCTCGGAATTCAAATGAGACCATTGAATCTCAATATTCCCTAAGTGTATAAGGTATCCCTCCTAAACTCACCCCTCTGCACCTGATCTTGAATGTTGTATAACCTACTATCCTTAAATTATCGGCCTCAAATTTACTCCAACAAAATAGACCTATTCTCAACACTAGCAAAGATCCTCCTTGTGTCTTAAATATCAAGCCGAATTATTATGTTGGCTATGGACTAGAAGTCAAAGGCCAACGATTGCTCTGAAATTGAAAGGAAGGCCAAGCTCCCCATACTCACCGCCTTCCTGCTCAAGGCATCTACTACTATATTCTCCTTGCCTGGATGGTATAGAATAGAGAGATTATTGTCCTTCAAGAACTTAATCCACCTACACTGCTTCGAATTAAGTTCCTTCTAAGTCATAATGTACTAAAGACTATGATGGTCAATGAATATCTCACAGCCAACACTATACAAGTAATGCCTCTAAATCTTAAGCGCAAAAACTATCGCTTCCAACTCTAAGTCGTGAGTGGGGTAGTTACACTCATGCGCCTTTAGATGTCTCAAAGCATATGCTATAACTCGACCCTGGTAGATCAGGACACACCCCAAACAAACTCCAAAAGCATCCCATTATACACTAAACACCTCGCCCTCAACTAGAAGAGTAAAAATAGGAGTTTAAGTAAGCAAGTCCTTGATCTTTAGAAAGCACACCTCATAGCTATTGGACTACTGAAATAGAACCTCCTTCCTACTTAATCTAGTTATAGGTGTTGTATTAGTGGAAAATCTCTCAACAAACTGCCTTAGTAGCCTGCCAACCAGATAAAAATACCATCCTCAATTGGAGATGTTGGCCTAGCCTAATCATGAATGGCCTCAATCTTTGTTGGGTCTACCATAATCCTGTCCTTGGACACCATGTTCCCCAAGACTGCTAAAATCTCAAGCCAAAACTTGTACTTTAAGAACATGGCATAAAATCGATGATCTCTCAAAGTTTGGAGCACAGTCCTCAAATGCAGCTCGTGTTCCTCCCTACTCCTCAAGTAAACAAGGATGTCATCAATAAATACTATCACAAAGGAGTCCAAATAAGACCTGAATATGCGGTTCATTAAGTCTATGAACACTGCTGGGGCATTGGTCAATCCAAAAGATATCACCAGGAACTCGTAGTGGCCATAGAGAGTCCTGAAGGCTGTCTTAGGGATGTCCACTGACCGAATCCTCAACTGATGGTAGCCAAATCTCAGTGAATCATAGAAAACACTATCACACCTTAAAGATGGTCAAATAGTTCATCAATACAAGTTATAGAATATTTAATCTTCACTATCATCTTATTTAGCTGGCTTGAGTCGATACCCATACGCATAGAACCATCTTTCTTCTTCACAAACAGAACTGGAGCACCCTAAGGTGATACACCCGATCAAATAAACCTCTTACCCAAAAGAGCCTGAAGCTGAATATTTAGATTTTTTAGCTTAGTAGGATCCATAGAAATAGGTTGGGTGCCCATGTTAGATGAATAGAAAATTCTATATCATGCTCAGGAAGAAGGCCATGCAGGTTGGTAGGAAATATATTAGAAAACTCACAAACTATAGGAACAGAGTCAAGCAAAGGACCCTCAATACTAACATTATGAACACAATCCAAATAAGTCAAACAACCCCTTGATACTAGTCTCCTAGCCCGAATATAAGAAACAATCCATGTCGACACATAGCTATAAGAATCCTTCAACACAACAGAAGGTATGCTAGGTATGGAAAAGGTAATGGTCTTGGAAAAGTAATCCAAGACCGCATAATAGGGGGATAACTATCCATGCCCAGAGTCACATCAAAATCAACCATGTCTAGAACAATAAAGTCACCCGAGTGTCATACTCCAGAAGAGTCAGAATATACTATGTATATACCCGATCTACTACTAAAGATTACCCATGAGAGTAGCTATATGTAAAGGCACAGATAGTGGCTCCCAAGAAAACCCCAGATCAATATTAGTAAAGATAATAACTATTGGGCTCAAACAAAACTAGTAAACAATAATGTAGCATTTGACAGACTCAAACCGAAACTGATAGATAGTAATAATGCAAATGTTGGACTCGAATTGGAACTCATAAATAATGTAATATAGCAAACACTGGACTCAAACCAGAACTGCCGATTAACAATAATATATAGAAATAGCCAAGAGTTTTAACCTATCTCAAGTCCATTTAAATCATAATATCTAATCTTAGGGGCCAAATCCTTTAAGAAGAAGAGGGTTCCAATTATTAAGACGGAAAGGTGCGGTTTAAGATCATTTACTACCCTACCTGCGGTAATGAAGCTAAATAAGTGCATAGTGATGTCTATGTCAACCCAAACCCAGGTAATAGCTTAAGGAAGTAGTTATGGAATCATTTTGGTCTAAAGGCATGTTATTCTAAGAATCCTGTCTTAAAAGGATCCATGGAGCCCAGTACTAGTCCCAAAACCCAACCTAAGTCAAGAACCTACCCAAACCTAAGCTAAGGCTTCTCAAAACCCTCCTAAGGCACTAAATGAGCTAAGTATTATCCTAAAGGATAATCAATGGCTGGCATAACAGAAAATAGGGTCGAATAATACAATCGGCCCCAAATTTGCTAATAATATCAATAAACACAAAACAAGAACTGGGCCATAAGAACCCACCCACAACTAGCACAATATCATTCTAATACAATATTAAAGCAATGTCTAGGACAAAGGTCCGCCTAGCCTACCTAGACACCGCTGAAAAAATATGAGAAACCTCTATAATGGGGCTTTTCCCTTTCGAGAAGCCTCTAAAAGCTGACACACTATCAAAATACTATTCTACACGTCAAGATAAGAATATCGATGCCCATATAAAAAATTTACGCTGGAGGTTAGAAATTGAGCTAAAAATCCCCTATAGGACCCACTTTCAAAATCATAAAATTAAAACTGTCAAAGCGTCCCTCTCAGCTCAAGGATCATTTTCACTAAAATTGGGAGCAATCCGAGCCCTAAAATGGTCCCAAAATAAATGATAAAATCAAGAATTTTAATGAAATTTGATCGGAAAACTATTGAGATTAAGACGAGAAGTTGATCATTTAAATGTTTCCAACTCAATCCCAACTCCAATCCAAGATTATACTACTGTTTTTGAGATCACAAGGTCTCTAATAGAGGTTTTAGACTTAGAATATGAGCTGAATTTTAAGGAATGAAATATATATAAACCCCCAGTGATGGCCTCTTAAGAACCAAAAGGGTTGCTTAAGCGCCAATAAGTGGACCCTGCCAACCTGGACAACCTCAACTTAAGATGCTGCTTATCCGCTAAAGCAGCTATCTCTTAAAAGGTCCACAGTCGCTATAGCAGCTGCACCAGTAACTTGACACCAGCTAAATTTTGCTAGGTCCTAACGAATTTTGACCAGGTGCTCGAGATTCATTCGAAAACCCGTACACACTAACAAACTATACTACCCTACCAAATTTGGCATTCTAGACATAACAGAATCATTGAAGTTCCTATCTGAGGTTGTTTTGACAGAATGTGGGTCCCACTTCTACTATTCCATTTTTACCAAAATCCACCCAATAGCCTAAAATGAGTCTGGAACCCTCGGGACCCAGACCAACTGTCTACCTACCCTAAAATCGTCATTCCAGAGCTAATGAAACTGTTAGAATTAGCATCCGAGGCCATTTACTAAATGTTTTGGCCTAAGACAATTTTCAAAACTTTGAATGCTCCAAAATAGAGAAATGGCTCTAAAAATTAAATGAACTACACGGTAACTAGACTGTCAGTCCCAGTACATCAAAAATGACTTAGGACATCTATTGGAAAGTTATAAATACAGAACAGCATAAAAATGCAAAAAATGACCAGGAGGTCATTACATGAGGCTTGTCAATGAATTTGGAAGTATTTTTTAGAATTACCTTACTCATAAGGTAAGAAATACGTACCAAAAATTTGGGTGAAGACGGAATCCAATTTGGGTACCAAATCAGTCCAAAAAGTTCTTTATCAAAGAGGGAATTTCAAGAAACTGAGTTTGAATTTTACAAAATTAGAGAGAAATTAAGCATAATAATTACAAGAAAATCACGAGGAAGGTATGAAGAACTTATCTGAACACTATTATGATGAAAATCCCCCCATAACCTTAGTCTCCTTAGGTCCAAATTAGTAAGAAAATGGAATTAGAAATTAAGGAAGGAAGTTATATATTGTTAGGGTTCCCTTCATTGTGATAGTAGGAACCCCATTGCGATTGCAGGACTATTCTGCCCCAACCCATTGCAATCACATAATGGACTCTTCACAATTGTGAAGGCAAAGCTTGACCCAGACCCCAAGCCCTTCTTTATAAATGCGACCACCCCCTCATAAATATGAATCACAGCAATCCCTCCCTTTTTGGTCATGACATACCCATCACGAATGCGAAGGGTGAAATACCCCTGTGTCAAAATTGATAAACCAACAAAAACTAAAGTCAAAAACAAATACTGAATGGACCCTCGAGATTCATTCGAAGTTCTATAAATGCAAACTGAACATGCTACTCTATTGGAAATGGTATTTTGCACAAAACAGAATTGACGAAACCAACATAAATCGCCTTGGACAAAATACTAAACAAACATAACATTTTATCAAAATTTCTAAAAACCCAACCAAGCATTTGAAATGAGTCTAATAGCCTTAGAACTTAAGCCAAAGGTTCCACTATCCCAAAAACCACCTTCCAATGCTAATGGAATTGGAGGAATCCTAATCCTAGCCTATTATTCAAGAATGTTGACCCTAGTCAATCATTCCTAACTTTAAAGCTTCAACAAAAAAAAATCACCAAAAACTCAATTGCACCCCCAGGAACCTTTCCCCCCATCCCAGCGGATTACAAATACCCTATAAAAGCTATAGGAAGCGTCAAAATGGGAGAAATGCACAGTAACACAAAAATGATCAGGAGGGTCAGTACACGAGTAGAACATATTTGCAAACAATAGTGACTACTCTCCTTACACATTTTAAGACTTTTACTTCAACCTTTTTTGCTTGTTTTCCTTATGTCTCCCAATTTCAACTTCTTGCTTACACATCCCTTTTTAGCTTCCCTTTTCTTTATGCTTTCGTCCTATTTTCATACATTGTTAGCAAGGAGCAATTTTGATATTTTTTCACTTTTTCAAACTTTTGGCTCACCTTACTACACTGGCTAACTTCTATATATGAGCACACTTTTAGCTATCTTTCTTTTCTTTTCACACAAATTTCCATTAATTAACCATCCTTTTTCGTTTACTTTTAAATCCTAACTTTAAAGTGCACTCAGGACTTTAGGGATAAAATTAGTGTAGGATTTATCAATAAATATGAAAGGTTAATTAAGAGGCTATCCAAGAAATAGTTTCAAAGGGCCTAACTATGGATAACAAATGGGTAGGCTAGAATATAGAAAAAAATTGCATTCATAATGAAATACCTTGATGATATACTGGACAAGTTCTAGATATCTTCATTAAACATAGAATATAAAAAAACTCACCACATTATGGAACACACGTGAGTAAACTGGTTTCCTCTACATAATAACACAATTGATTTAATGAAAATATTTTTAATCCCTTTTTCTTTGTATAGAGTCAAGCATAGAACCTATGTACCTCAAATAAATATATCCACCTTTCCATGAACACTATTATTAACAAAGTTAACTAATATTGTCATAGCATATATAGATAATGCACCTAGCTTTTTCATGATTTTTGGGTTTCTCTTCTCTATCCTAAATATTGGAGAAAATCTAAATCTAAAAAATACTATGACATATGATTCACCAAGGACACTCTCGAAAAAGAATCAAAAAGAAGAATCTAGTGTTGTACTAAAAAAATTAATTGCTAGCATAACACATTAAACAAATACTTAAATAGAATCATGTAAACAACCAAGTAATTATCACACCGGTACTTACAATTGTGCAATGTCCTTAGTGAATACTTAAAATTGTACACTGTCCTCATTGCATATCATAAAATATACAAGGGTAAAGGAAACTTCTTTAATGGTCAGATGTCGAAGAACTAGCAAGACTTGGTATGAAATACTTAGAATTCTCCCATATGTGATTCATATAGGCACCCGATACATAGTTCCAACCATATAGATCACTAAACTTCCTTCCAATGGCTTTGCTTACATGCTTATATTCCTATAAAAGAAAAAAAAACAATACAATAATAATAAAAATAAAAGAAAGCAGTAAAGTTAGGTTGTCTCCCAACAAACATGTAAATTAACATTACTATATGACATAATCAAATTTTTCCTACAACTTGTACTTATGAATTCTACCCCCAGATTTTGCATTAAGCTTGGGGTTGTGCTCTAGAGGTGGAGTTACAAATAGAATTAAAATAAGTTAATGTTTAAACCCATGTTTTATCCTCCATATTCTGAATTAATTTTGAGCTTCTTCCATTTTGAACAGATTTGAAATAACTGTTTTATTGAAAGAAAGACACTTGCAAATGAATTTGATTCTAATTTTGTAATTTTTGAGTAATAATATATATTTCAATATTTAATTATATAGAATTATATAATTTTTACTTAAGAAAATATTTTTAGAATCATTTTGGTGAAAACAATGCATAAAAGTTAAGAAATATTTTCAATTTTCTCCAAAATTGATTAAATTTGAAACTAGATTGGTACAATCAGTTTTTTTGAAAATGATTATTATAATCTTTGTTGAATTAGAAAGCTCGCCTAATTATTTAGGAATTCAATTTATCTTAATTTGATTGACCCGGTTTTGTCGAAATTAATGTGGCCAAAGAATTAATTTATTGGACCATCCCTCTTCACTCAACAAACCAAATCTAAACCAACCCAACCCTACACAACCCTTAATCTCATCTTCTTCCTTACACAAATAAAACAACAACATCAACCTAAATGCCCCTCAAACTTCCTACATTACCAACCAAACGACAAAAACGAATAACAAAATAGCACCGCCTCACTCTTCCCTTCATTTTCATATACGATCCACATGATATGAATGGGATTAGTATAACCTAGAACATTCCAGGTCTCTTCCTTCAGATATTATCCATTGCTATTCTAAATTTTGCTTAAAATTGTGGGAATTCATACGATTTTTTTATGCCAGCTCATCCATAAACCTTACCCTCCAAGAAAATCCCAAGAAATTTCTAAAAATCACACTCACATCACCCAAATTGATTCTCACACTTATATAAACTCCTTACTAATGAACAATGTGTAATGACCCTTTAGGTTATTTTCATTATTTTCATGTGTTTCTCCTATTTTGAGATTTCATGTAGTTTCTATGAGATATTTTTGACTTGATCGGATGGATAGTTTGGTTTCTGGGGAGTTCAATTGGGTTTTAAACTATTTTCCCTATTTGGAAGCTTTTTTAAAGTTATGAAGTTTGATTTAGGTTAAAATTTCTAATTAACGGTCTCAGATGAAAATTTTGACAATTACTTTAGACCCAAAACATGTATTTTAGGATAGGGGGACCTTCGGTTTGGGTTACGAGGCTTTCAGACTTATTTTAGGTGCTTGGGTGGTATTTTGTGAAAATTTAAAAAGTGATAACTTTGGTCAATATTTCATTGAAACAACCTCCGTTGGTAATTTCATCAATTCTATTGAGTTTGGAATGCCATTTCTAGTAGGATAGCATATACGGTTTGCGTTCATGGGTTCCAAATAAAACTCGAGGACCCATTTAGAGTCATTGTAGACTTAATAATTTTTTCTTGGGTGTTGTATCCAGTGAAGTATCATTTTGTTCTTCACTTCCGTAGTTAGGTCATTTCATTCTTGAAGATTTGATTTATTGATCTTCATGTTTGGGAAAGGACCCCCGTGCATTTGCAAAGGTTTGGGTTGGTACCCTTCTGTATTCGTGATGGGAGTCCTTGAATTTTAGAAGTATAAAATCTTCTCCCTTCATTTTGACCATCTTTTTCTCACGACTTTTGGACATTGTAGAGAGCTTGGGACTTTTTTTCGAGGGCTTTTCATCAATTTGGTGTTTTGGTAAATTCCCTACATCTCCATTGCGTCTTCCTTGGGTTATTTAGCGTGATTCCCATCTTATTTCTGTCAAATCATAGCTTAATTCTCAAATATCCTCCATTGATTCTTTCTACTTAGGTTGAGCCAAGAAGACTAATTCTTGAAGAATTTCACTCCAATTATGTCTGAGTAAGTTTGTTGCGATTCGCTCGTGATTTCCATATTCTATGCAAATTTCCATCTCTACACTTTGTTAAATTAAAATTAAAATTCATAGTTTTCTTACTTTTCTGGGATGTTTGAGCCCGAAAATGGACTCCATTCTCGCTCAATTTTTGGGCATGAGTTCCTTACCCTATGAGAAAGGTAATTGCAGGTTCAATTTTTGAATTTTGTTATCGATCCCCAAGGGTCAATTTTTGACATGATTTTTGGCCTAAATTATAAAATTCCAATATGGATATCATTCATTATAATTTTTTGTATATAATGTATTTTTTTAAAGTGTGGCAATATTTTGATGTGGTACAGAAGGGAAAGGCTTTCGTGTGATTGTCTATGGATTTGCAGTTTGGCTCAACTTTCTTTCTCCTAGACATTGCTCGGCTAGACTCTATATGGTATACATTGCATGTTGCTAAGGGAATCTAATAATTGGGTTTAATTATCATGAAAGTTTAAGTTATTTAGCTTGTTCTGAGGACTTTAGAGTAGGATTCACGCTTGGGCCTTAGTTTTTGGTGCCTATTATAGTAATTGGATTAGATTAGAAATCCTTAGTTTAGGTTTGGGGCGTTCTGCTTGATTATGATATTGGGATGGATGTACTATTCCATAGATTTGGGGCATATTTACATTTACCGATTTGTATTTGTGTTGTATAATTACATGTATTTGTACATGCATACCCATACACACATTTTCATGAAACATGGATAGAAATGAGGAAAGACACAATTTTGAATTTAAATGCGAAAAGTAACACTTTTTCAGGAATTCTCAATTTTTTAAATGAAATGGTTTTAGTAACGGTTTGAGTCCAGTTTATTTTATTATTATTATTATTATTATTATTTATGAATGTCCTGGTTCAAGTATGGGCATCATATATGGACCTCGTGAGTTTTCCATGGGTCACACCTGTGCATGCAAAGATGTTGGAGGGGTGTATACAAGTATACATTAACCATGTAACACATTAAATCCCATTAAGATGGACAGGCTCCCGGTTCCCTAAAAGCACAAGAGAATCAACTTATAACCTGTGCTTACTGTGCATATAACTATGATAATTATAAATCTTTTTGAGTATAAGTAAGATGCCCGGATAAAAACTACCAACATAGATAGGCCCAAGACAGATGTACATAACTTGGCCATTGAGGCATTAATTACTAGGAAACAAGACACAATTACTCTTACTTTAACTTTATTCTACAAAGCCTCTAAGAGATATAAAACTTAGTATAGGTTGGGACAAGACCTTGCCATACCCTTAACTATACTATAATATCAAAATATATGCTAAAGAATGATCAAGCCCCAAATCAACCTGGATCTCACCAAAAGTCGTTGAGTATCTTGTGCACCTATTGGAGAAATTTATTAGCTGGAGTACCTGTACCTGGGCCAAGAAACACAATGCCACCCATGAGGGGCATCAACACAAAGGAATTTAATGAATATGTATGGCATAAAGAAAACATGTGTAACATAAGAGCTCAAGTGAAATCAAGTTCAAATGTATAAATAAGGATAGAAGACCACCTTTGCTTATACTTGTGGAATCATATACATCGCATTTTGTTCTTTACCTTACTCTTCTTTGCTTTGTAAACATTGTAGTGCATGTGATGCAATGACCTGGTAATTTGTGGTACAAAACGATGACCCATGATAGACATCTTAACCCCTGGGATACGGCCCTTATACATATATCAAGCGAGATCGACCCATGCTAGATATTATAACTCCTGGGATACCACCCAAAAATACATTAATTGGGATTGACAAATGCTAGGCCTTGTCCCCTGCGATACCACCCATAAATATATTAATTCACTTTACCTTATTTTTCTAATCTTTGAGATTGTTCTTTTGGTGGTCATAACATTTTTGAGCTTTGTAAATATATACATGTGAAGAATATACTTGGGGAAGAAAAAATGATGAAGGAAACAAATATAACATCAATTTAATAATTAAGAACTAATACGACACAATGAACATTTAGACTTTTCAAATAAAAGCATATGTGCACATTTCAAGAGGAAGCATGTGTCTCCTTCAATGAAGAGGTAGGGGATCTATAAGATGATACAATATCTAAATAATTAGTAGACAATGTCAAATGAAAGAGTGCATAAGCATGTGAACTAATAAGGTACATAGGTAGATCCAAATTAGGGACAAGTGTATATTCTTCTTAGGGACGTATAAAACGTATAATGGAAAGAACATATACCTGACATATGAACACGCATAGCATGTATAATGTTGTTATTTTTAACTTAATGAACCTCATTTGACTTAGAGGATAACTCATGAAACTTACTATTTAGAGTACCTTTGTCAAACTAGTACTTGGATGTATAAACACACTAGTATAGGATAATGAATGCATATAGAAGTAGTTTGACACATTTATGAATTCATGGATGGTAAGAGAAAAATCATTAACTACATTGGAGATTGTTAACCATCACTACGTATCTTTTACAATGAGGATCACATTGAAATCTCACTTTATCGGTACACAAAATATGTCCACTTCATGCTAAAGAATGTGAAATTTAATATCCTTGCATACCTCAATTTTCAATTACTATAGTTTATGAAGTGCCAACTTCTCCTTTAATGCAATAATAGTTATCTGTAACAAATGTCAAATAATAAGGGTAACATTAGCAGCCAATAAACCAACTTAGGACATCAACAAACCCGTATTCCTTCTAATTAAGGGTGTTCTTTCACACATCTTGCCGGCTATAGTTATTACATGAAACGACCTTACCATGAGGGTTTCCAGTACTTCCCGAGCTTCATAACATATATATAACATTACTCAACATGGGTCGGGCAATGGGTTTACATAAACTTCAAATTTAATGTCGTATCACTACACCCTACAATCTTCCCTATAACAGCTTTACCTAATCACTATCTAGGGCCATCCATAACCTCTCATACTTCACACAAAAATAATACAACACCCAAACATATTAATATAACCAGTAAACTAGAACTCATGGCTTCCGATCATTGTCCCATGGGTTCCAATTAACAAGTATGCTCAGAATGCTCAAATAATCTTTTAACTAGAGGTTGGGAAACACCTTACCTTGTCTGTATTAATATGCTACTTTACTTTAATTAATACCCTTGTATCCTTTTCCAATCAACTAAAATAGGAAATTAAAAAAAGCACAAGCATCAGATGAAAATAGGGAAAAGAACCAAGCTTATAACATGAAATTCTTACCTTAATCCTAGGAAGAGAGTGACAACACCTTTGTTTCCAACAAATATAACTTTATTCACTTTACTTTCCTTAGAAAAATCTTGAAGATATATGAAGCTAGGGAGGGGAGAAGGTGATTTTATGGGCTGCTTTACAAGAAACAAGTAGAAGAACACATAGAACCCTATTAGAAAATTAGGATGGCTATTTGGAGGAGAGGGAGAGAGATTGAGAGACTTCAGAGATTAGTAATTTACATGGGAAAAAGGAAATATTTGCATTAGGTTTTTGGCCTTTAAAGGCCTCTCTTTCCTGACTCTTTATCCTCTTTCTTTCTAGCCACCATTTGGCTTAATTTGGGCCATACATGGCTAAGTAAGTGATACACCTACTTTGACATTTTAATTAGTTATTTTGGACTTGGGAAGATTGGGCCATGAGTTTTCATTCTTCTTATTTTCATCTTTCTTATCTTTAACTTAATATGGTCCACACAGTGGTCACATAATATTGGCCTCAATCTGGTACATTAGTCGAAGTAGGTGATGCATGCACCTAGTTGGTCCTTTTAAATTGGCAAAGAATTTTAGTAGGTGTGCACATACTTTTCACCTACTACCTTAATTAACTCAACCAATCACTTTACTTATTTTATCCCATTTTAAAAATATTAATCCCTTTAATGAAACTTAACACCCACCTCAAAACATTAAGTTCAAAAATCACCTTACTACTCAAGTTTAAATACTTTCGTCGATGTTATCTTAGTGTTATATGTGCTAAAATGTATAGGGTGTTACTAGCCACTACATCATTGCATACTGCATTGCATCATTCATTGGTACTTAAGTTTATTTGTAGACTTTGTGGATGTTATTTACTTATGTATTTACCTTTTTGTAAGACTATAAGCTTCTAGTTTTTCCTAGGTGTAGGTTAGGCTATAAATTTGTTATTTATATTATATATTATTCTTCTGATCTTGGTCTGACTGTAATACCTAATGAGTACCCTATGTTTGGTACTCATGTTACACTTCCTCATCTTTCTAATGGAAATCCTAGCCTTTGTCATCCCACTGATCCCTTTCGTTCAGAGAATTTTTGATTTGATTTGTTGTGAGCCCTAGGCATCAAGCTGCTTGTGCATTTCCATATTGTATCACCTATATATATTTTGTATAATTTGAACAACTTGTGTATTTTATTCCTACTCTTGTACCATTGTAGCTCTTGTACCAGTGATACCAATTTTGGATTTAGTCATCTTGTACCTTTTTTTTTGTTGTTTCGTTGTTCGCCCATATTTGTATATTTTGCAACTATTATGTAAGTAGCTAACATAGTGACCAATTATTTATAATCTGCTTCTTTTAATTACTCTCTTCCATTACTTTCTCATATATGGGTTGGGGTTTGGCTTACATCCTGGAGTGTTTACAGTAGGTACAATCATGGCTTGATTTTGGGTTGTGACATATTGGTATCAGAACCTAGGTTCTCCGATCTTACTATTACAAGAGTAAATTTCTAGCAGAGACCAGTAGATTGATACAATGACGTTCATATCCAATCTTTGGGAGGCTATAGGGCATTCTTAGAAAAATTCTGTATCTTTAATGCATTATCGTACGTTTTTATTTTTATCGATTCATAAAATCTCATTTGTTTCACTCTTTCACAGATGGTCAGGATGAGCTTGATACCTTTATGCCTAAAGCTAGTGCTCCAAGGGTCAGATAGAGGTTGACCTAGAGGAAAATTTGGGCATGAGCTACAACACCACTCGGTGTTCTGATAGAGCACCGTAACTTTATCCAGAGATTGAGGTTTATCGCCTTCGATAGTGGTCTTGGGTCCAACCAAGGTACCAACAGGGTTTATTGCCATACCTGTACTTCATGACACTATAATTAATATTCGAAACTTCCGAGAGAGTATTTCATAGATAGGGATATTTCTTGGTACTTCTAGCGATCTTTGGGTCATAGATGAGGCAGAAACTTCAACCAAGGTAGAGGCATAAGGTGTTTAGGGTTTGGGAGCACAACTTGCTGCTATGGATCAGTAGTTAAAGGTATTATCTATACCAATTATTGCTCATCTATTGCAGCTAAACTAGCGATGACTTCTGAGGAGAAGAACATGTTGAGTTGGTTTATCAAATTGGTTCGACTAAGGTTTTCAGGTGCATCGAGATAAAATACTTATGAGTTTATAGTAGGCAGTCAGGAGAGGTTGCATAACTCTAATTTATTAAAGTTGCATGGAGTGGACTATACTATATTTTAGATAGATGGGCTGGCTAAATAGTGGTAGAGAGCTTATCTCAAGTGTAGGCCAGTTTGATTACCTCTGATTACTTAGGTGTAGTTCTCTGAGGCTTTTATATGGAAGGATTTGTCCTCGAGTATGAGGGAGAAGTTATGGGATGAGTTTATTGATCTTTAGTAGGGCTCTATGCTAGTTTCTGAGTATGAGTTAAGGTTTCATGAGTTTGCCAAACAAACTGATATGATTATGTTAATAGAGCACAAACGAGTGCATAGATTTGTTTGAAGGTTAAGGTTGTACCTTTTTTTGGTTACTAATCACATGGTATCTTTTGAGAATACATTTATATGGGCGTTTGATAATGCATGGACCATTAAGGTAATACTCACAAGGACTGTGGAGGTAGCAATAAGGGGTCTTACAGCCAGAGTGGTTTTTGTTGTTCTTTGTCTAGAGGTAGATTTTTTGTATAGCACTTTCAGCCTAGGAAACTGATAACGCTCAAATACACCCTATAATAGAATGTAAGCAGTCATTAGCAATATAATTACCCAACTTAGAGTCGGGGTCGAATCCATGAGGAATGAATGCGATAGCTTTCACCTTTAAGTGTTAGAAGCAACTAGTGCCAACGTGTGATGCTATAAAAAATAATACATAAAAGTAAATGGGGGGTTATCATTTGTTAACTTTTAACTATTTAAACTTTTGTAATTTGAGACACACAAGTCAAGATTAGAGAAGGAGAGTTGAAATCAAGTGTATTACGGGACTTGGGGTTATGCCATCGTAAGAGTGAAATTGCGTATGGGTAATTTGAATATTTGACTACATTTATCTAAGAGCTATGGGTAGGTTATATTATAGGTGCTTAGTGTTTATTTGTCAACAATACTCCAAGGTTTCACAATTGGATTTTTTCGAACACCTCAAAAGTGCATCTTATAAAACCAATCCAATACCTCAATTAAAATCCTTATGTCTAAGAGATGCTATTAAATGATGCATAAAAGTTATTGTTCACTCCCATTCCTCACCCTTATCCCCTTTGTCAAGGATGATAAGAGTTCTATAGTTAATTAAAGTTTGCAACCTCTAATTTGAATGAAAACATGAAATGGGATTAAAACCCATAACAATTATTTAAATAAAAAGTCTAATAAACAAAACCCATACAATTATCACATATTATTCAAGCATAACTCCAAGTAGAGAATTTAGCTACTCATAGAAGAAGAAAGAGGAAAATCACCCAAATTCTCTTCCCAAACTTCCATTAAATCCAAGTGTTTACAAGAATTTGATCCAAAATTGACACCAAATGAAAGAATGTAACTTGTTTATCCTTAGGGTTTCACTCTCCTTTTCTATATCTTTCCAAAAATGCCCAAAAAGATACTTTTTAGAACTGGAAAAATCCATTTTATAGCCCAAAATTGCGTCCTTGGAAATTACGCGAATGCCACCGCACCAGTCACCTGCTGGCGCAGATGCACCAACGCAGATACCTGACCTGCGCACGCAGGAGACCATTGCAGGTGGCACTGCCTTGTGCTGCTTCATTGCTCGATTAGCCACCTGCGTGCGCAGCCCATGACATGTGTGTGCAGGTGGCTTTTAATCTCCCCGGGTGTTAATTTAAGCCTCCATTCTTAACTCTTCGTATTCCCATTGACTCGCATGGTTAGCTCAGGATCGTATTCATCCACTACCTGCATACAAGAGCTATAAAACATGAGAATTTATAACGAATCAATGTAAATTACAAGATAATTTAAGCTCAAATGTATTAAGAATTGGGCAAAATATCAACTTATCAGAAACCAATTTAGGTAAAACTTCAGACTATAGATGGGATCAGATAAGTTATTACAATTATAATATACAAAGCTCTAGTCAGAGTCCATAGGGTTCATATTCTAGATTTTAGTCTATGTTTCCATTTTTCTTTAGCTGGGACTTTTCGCCAAGGTATGACTGGTAGAATTTGTTATGAGTGTGTTGAGTTTTTATATTTTACAAGAGAATACCCAGGTACAGGCTTGTAAGATAGGTGGGTTAGCAGGATCAGGCACCTAGGGCTCTATTGAATTGGCCAAAGTTGGTGCACAGGGTAGCAAAAGTGTTCTCCAGGGTACTATAGGTTATGCTCAACCATGTAGAGTAAGTGCTTGTGCGGGTACTCAATTTGAGTAGGGACAAGTTTGAGGCTTCAGATACGAATATCATAGGTACAATCTTTATTTTCCATTATCCAACTTCTGTGTTATTTGATCTGGGATCTGCATATTCACATGTTTCTTCCTATTTTGCTCCTTGTCTTGATTTGTCTGGTGAGCCTTTGTATGTGCCTATACATGAATATACTTTGGTAGGTAATTGGTTAGTAGGGGATTGAGTATACCAGTTTTGTATTATAACGACCCAAAATGTTGTTAAGGTGAATTAGAGAGTAAAATTTTAGCTTAGCCTTCCCCTAAAGTAAATTTGTGAAATTCAGGGCAAGCTAGTTTTTGGTGAATTTTAGATGTTGTGTGGCCTAGAGAAATTTGGTTATTTTTTGTGGTGTATTTGGAGGATTCTATTTTATTTAGTGTTATATGATTTTTTTAGGAAGTCATAGAAACTTCTGGTGCATAAAACAGGTTAGTAGAACTTTGGTTATGGTGATTTTTGTGAAAGGGTTAGTACGTGATATCAAAATCAGAGAAGTAAGTTTTGAAATGGGCATATCAGGGAGCTAAAACTAAGCTATTTGTTAAGTACCCCAGCAATGATTGAATCTGCAGCAGCATCGCCACAACAAAGGAGAAGGTCGCCATAGTGATGGGGAGATTTGTCCTAGGTACCACTATAGCGGTAGAAGCGCCGCAGAATGGATGTCACTGCAGAAAAAATACATTGTTTCAGTATCGATTAGGTAGTGTTATACAAAAAATCTAAAACCTAGCATTTTTCACTCCAAAATATTCAATTTTTGACCTAAGGCTTAAAAAAGGTGATTTCCACTGTTGTTAGGCAATTTCCAGTATTATGCTAAGGTTTTTCCACCTTTTTAAATTGTGATTACTTTGATTAATCACTAGAATTGTAAGAATAGTGATCATGGTTAAAATTGGGGTTTAGCCTTAAGTTTGATGAACTTGTGGGAAATGGTTGGGAATGGCTTAATTTTACTTTGTCTTTACTCTAGGTTGTTAGAGTTCACTTCCTAGCATAGAAATTTTCCTTGTTATCATGAAATACGAAGAATTCAAAGAGATTAAATGGTACAAAACCCTAGAATGATGAACTAGGTTAAGTTTATCTGTTAAAATCATTGGGTTTGGGTTTACAATGTCAAGATAGTGGGAAATAATGTATTAAATCATTCTCATTTATTATTTATAGACCAAGAATGAGCAGAACATGCGAGAAAGGGTAAAGCTTTGGCAAATTAGTGGATTTGGATGAGGATACAAGGTAAGTTATGGTTTGAAAGTAGTTGTAAACTTTATTTGACTCTATGTTTTTATTTGAGTTAGATGATTGTTATTATCCTTCGGGCATACTTATTTGTTGTATCAGATGATGTTAGAGATTAAGCCAAAATGATAAATTTGAAGGTTTAAGTGTTAATGTATGAAATGTGAACTTGAATATTGATATTGTTGGGGTTTGAGAATTTGGTTGAGGTTTTACCTATTTTGTTGATATTGGGATTGGGTGTCATACTAGCATAATTTGTTATTGGGATCGGGTACCACACCGGTATGGTACATGAATAGAGCTCGTCCCTTACAGGTCATAACTAAGGATCCCACCTGACCTTTGTATTATGTACACTATTTTTAGTTTGCATTCATTGGTTACATTGTACATGTGGTTGTTACTTGATTATTGTTGACTGAATTGCCTAAGTTTAAGCTCTTGATATGAATGACTTGAAAATCATTGATGTGAAGAGGGTAGTCAGTAGTATTGTATGTTGATGTGATTATAAACTTTAATTGAAGTGTTTCTTAATTATAAGTTGTGTCTTGATCGCTTCTTGCTTTTGTTTAACTTATCTATTTATAGAGTGTTATGTTGAGTCAGCCTATGATTCCTACCAGTACATAGTTTTTGTACATATACTACCCATGCTCTTCTTTTTGTAGAGTGTAGAGCATGTTCCAGCATTTGAGACTAGACCTAAGCTTTAGTGTGTGATCAACAACTTTGATTCAGAGGTAAGCACAATGTATAGGCAACTATTGGGTGTTTATTATGCTCATGTCCTTTATTCCAGAAACTGACATCTTTATCTATTGATTTAGTATTTTGGATTATTTTTTTGGATAATCAATTCTTTTACAATGACTTCTGGGTCCTGGAGATTGTAATAGATTAGAGATACTTTCACAGTTTCATTATTTTATAAGGATTATTAGAGATGTTATATTGGATATTATGATTGGAATGCATTAAATTAATACATGGTGTTTTAGATTAGCAATTGGTAAGTGTAAGATTTAAATTGTTTGCCTAAGGATTGGGTCGATTGGTTCTCCCACTGTAGCGTTTGGGTGGGTGCCACATACTATCATTAGGGTCATGAAAAAGATTGTATCAGAGCATTAGGTTCATTGATCTCATCATACATGAACGGGTCTAGTAAGGTCTTGTGAAACTGTACGGAGATGTCTATTCTTTTCTATAAGAGGATACAGAATTTTACGATAAACTTTCAATTCTTTCATTCCTTTGTGCTAGTACTTGATTCCTATTGGTATATGGTGATCCAAATTGGTATGTAACATCGTTTATTCTGATATTTTAGATGGTGAATACTTGTTTAGTTAGAGCAGCAGCAGCCACAATAGTATCCATAACACCATTACCTGTACTGGCAACTAGGGCTATATTTTGGGTTAGAGTTAGGGTGAGAGGAAGGGGCTAAAGAGGAAGGCGAAAGACAACACCCATCGAGGATATAGACTAGGAAGCCAGAAGATCGTATAGATAGATATCCCTATCCCCTCTCTCATATTGGGCTACTCTAGACTTAGAACAAGATGATGAAGTGATAGTTGAGGAGGAGGAGGTACCAATTCTAGAAAATGTTGTGCCTATTTATGGTGGTGCAGCTTAGGTGACTCTACCTTATACGGGATCCAGTAGGTGTTGGGATTTTTGAGCGATATAGCTATCACTAGTGCTACTCAGATAGTTCCAATCTTTTAGTCTTCAGTCATGCAACATACCGCGACTGTAGTACCTTAGATGGATGAAGGTTCAGATACTAGAGTTTTTCTCTAATAGGTATTGGGTCTGACTATGACTATTGATAAGCATGATTTTATATGTATATTTCTAACAATAATACCTCCAGTTTTTCAAGGTGCTTAGTCTGAAGATGCTTATGAATTTTTGATTGACTGTCATGAGCGTCTGTACAAGATGGGGATTGGGGAGAGATATGGGCGGATTATATGAATTTTCAAATGCAGGGAGAGGCCAAGTAGTAATGGAGATCCTTTGTTGATTGTAGGGCTGCTTTACCTCCACTAATTTTGTCTCTGTTTCAGGGTGTGCTTCTTGAGAAGTTTGTTCCTCATACCTTACGAGATAGGAAGAAAGAGGAGCTATTGAGGCTTGAGCATGGTTATATGTCAGTTGCAGCCCATGAGGCCAAATTTCATAATTTGTTTCGGTATGCTTTGCAATTGATATCTATCGAAGATGAAAGAGTCAATTTTAATATTAAGAGTTTGAACACAAGCTTTTGGGTGTCTGCACTTTAAGTGGCTTCTTCTGGAAAGACTTTCCAGGAGAAAGTGGAGTTTTTTAAGAAGATGGAATGGGTGAATCAGCAAGGTAGTACTAGAAATGAGGAGAAAAGAGCCTAAATATCAGGCCATTTCAGTGGTTATTTTTAGCGGGGCCATGGTTTATTGAGTCACTCTACTCGGCTAATTCATTCAGTGATGCCAATGTCTGCTGGGAGATCTTCAGGCTTTAGTTATCAACCTTTTGGGGCAGATAGTTACACACCTTGAGCTTTTTCAGTTTAGTAGTCTGCTTTAGACCGTAGATGTTATGAGTGTAGACGAGTGGCCCATATTTAAAGGCATTGTCCTAACCTATTCTCATAAATCAGTTGACTCAACAACCGACCTTCAGAGCTTTAATTCTAATAGGTCGTGGTGAGGGAGAAAATGGTAGAGGTTATCCATAAGGTGGGCGAGGTGGTCACAGTGCTGGTAGAGGTGGCTTCTAAGCCAACCATAGTGGAATACAGGTTGGTTTAGCAATTGGTAAGTGTAAGTTTTAATTTTTTTAGCTAAATATTGTGTTTATTGGTTATCCTACTATAGAGTTAGGGTGGGTGACACTCACCATCGTTTGGGTCGTGACATGTATAGTGGGTCTCTTGATGTATGACACTTAGGTAGATATTGTTATTTTAGATATGGTTGATTTAGATGCCATTCTAGACATGGATCAGTTGTCCTCTTGTTATATGATTTTAGTTTATTTTTCCAAGACTGTTACATTAGCTATGCTTAGTATCCCTATTATTATATGGTAGTGTATTGATAGTTATGCACCGAGGGGGATAATATCATACATTCAGTCAAGGAGGTTGGTAGAGAAAGGGTGTTTGGCTTATCTTACTTATGTCTATGATATTAGTACTGACACTCCTTTACTAGAGTCAGTTCCCATGGTTAGTGAGTTTGCTGATGTATTTCATATTTTACTTACCTAGTCTTTTTCCTGATCGTGACATTGCCTATGACATTAATGTTTAGCTGCGTAATCAACCAATTTCTATTCTACCATATCAGATGGCTCCAATTTAGTTAAGAGAGCTTAAGGAATATCTTTAAGATCTTTTGAGTAAGGGGTTTATCAGTCCTAGTATTTTTTCATGAGGTGCACCTATTTTATTTGTGAAGAAGAAAGATTGTTTCATACATATATGTATCGACTAGCGATAACTGAATAAGGTGACTATTAAGAATATGTATCTGATGCCATGCATTGATTATTTTTTCGATGAGCTTCAAGGTGCCACTATGTTTCCTAAGATTGATTTGACATTTGGCTACCAGCGGTTGAGGATCAGGGCAACGAGCATACCTAAAGCTTATATTATCTTAATTACTGAATACTAAAGACTCCTTTGAGAGCATTGTGAGCTTATTTAAGCTTTTGATTGTGTTTGAGGTTAGAAAGAATGATCGCTTGGGAATCTAATTCCATAGAGGTCTTTTCATTGGTTTAGATGCTTATTTAGATATTAGAATGATGTCTTTTTTCTTTATAAAATTGGTTGCCTTTGATTCCACATTTGTGTCAACTATTTATCCTTTATATTGAATTATTTTTGTTTTTTTGTTCTTTTGTCTTCCATATTTTTATTATCGTATCAATTGGTATTAGAGCTTGGATTAGGTTTGTTTCCACAAATCTAAGTCTTGGGTTTTTGATATTTTTCAAAAATAAAATTCATCCAAAATAATTCAGAATTTTTTTATTTTTATCTTTTGTTTTTGACACTAGATCCTTGTTCTATAGTGTTTTTTTGATTCAAAATTAAAAAATTTCTTTCCATTTTGAGTTGTATGGAAGATTTCACCATTAGAGAGGTTGAAGCTTTGAAACTTAGGGAAAAAGTCAAAGCGGATTGCTTGATTTGGGTCCCAATCGAGGTTTAAAATTCATGGGAATTGTTCTATAGATTGAGGAGAAGCTACTCCTATAATTTGGAGGGCTTTGGAGAAGATTTGGCGTGGTGTGTGTTCTTAGGATTTTTGGAGATCTTCAAGTTGTTCTTGAACAAAAAGACCCAAAAAGATACATTTGATCCAAGTTTCAAGTCAATTTTGGCTAAAAAATGTTCATTTGGTCCACAAGTGGAATTTAGTAGTTAAAAAAATAGAAAAAAACAAATTTGAAAAAAAAAATCCATGTTCCCACTAGGGAACCCACTTTGGGAAAATTGTTAAACTTGTTCACCGCCCTCTTTATCCGAATAGATGGACGATTGGAAGATTGAGTACTCAAATGATTTGACTGCAACTTCTCTTTCCACCAACTTTATCTAATCCTCATCAAGGAACTTTAAGCACTTCTTCCTAGTCTGATGAATATGAGAGACAATTGATTGAGAGGACCAAAGATATGCAATGTGGCAACTCTAGAGCCAAAAAATGAGAAAATGTGTAGTGATGTGAGATAGTTGCCACAAAAGAAACCTAACCTTTTTCTATATCCTTCTATTTGTAAGGACTTTTGTGTTGATACAAGCATGGCTAATGGAGAGATACAAGGCAAAGAAGATCTTTCTTGTGAACACAAGGTAAAATAGCTAAACTCAACACATTAAAATTCAAAAATGAACAAAGAGAGAGTGATCACTTATCTTCATATTACCTGAATGATTCTTTACCATATATAGGTAGGAGTTTATTTGGGATGAATGGTTTTTTTTCTTGATTAAGATGCATGGATATTATTTGCTTTTTACACCGGTGACACTTTGAAAGTGTGTTATTTTTCCATGGTACTATTTAAGAAGTGTTCTTGTATAGAAATAAAGGTTCAATTGAGTTGTAAGAAAAGTAGAATCAATGTTACAAGGCCTGCTTTCTATTCTGAAACCATTGGTTATTTTATGATATTCTTATTTCCCAATCTTTAGAATAGCCAGGTATTTCATGCTACATTTGAAATATTGTTCTTGATGAGAATAGTTGATGCTTGGTTATGTAACATGTTCGTGCATCCTTCTATATCATGCTTGGTTATATAAGGTCCTTGTTGTTGTTGTTTTTCCATATAATTTTGCTAGGTTTGGATTCGAGGATGAATCCCTTTAAGGAAAGGGAGAATAATGAAAGACGAGTTTCCTCAAAAAATTTCACACAAATCCAAGTTATGGAGTTTGTAGACTTTTCATCGAGTCACTACTTTAGAGGTTCAAAGGGTGCTTGAGATGAAGATTTGACTGTCAACAACTTGCAAAAACTGGATGAAATAAAAGATGGTCATGTGTAATGAACCAAATCATCATTACTCTAAAATAGGAAGTAGAACCTTTACTAAATTTCCCTTTATACAATTTTTAAGAAATTCAGGACTGGCCTAGTATTAGGAAAATTTTGAGGGTATACTAGTCTAAGGAAATCTGGTATTAATGTGAGCATTGGTGGGGGAGTTTGATTTTATTTATATATAGAGGAAAAGTTTAGGAGGTTGTATCAACCTCCAACACATAAAATGGGTTTATAGAACTCCGGTTATAGAGTTTACTGAGAAAGGGCTAGTTCGTGATGTCGTATTTCGAGGAGTGTGTTGTAAAATAGACCCATTTATAGAAAAGCCCTGAGATTCTACCTTGGTACTACTGTAGCAAAGAAAGAGCCGTTGTAGCGGGAAAAGTACCAACACAGCAGTTGCCTTAAGAACATTGTGAACTGCTGCAACGGTAACTTTACTGTGGTAGCAGTAAAATAATGTTTTTACAGGTTTTAAATGTAGAAAATGTTTTCATTCCCTATTTTCTGAAAAACATGAGATAGCTCTAAGAGAGGCGATTTTCGACCAAATTTTGGGATTTTTCATCTTTGGAGGTAAGTTCCCTCCATTCTCAACTTGAATTACTTCTTAGAATCATTAATAATCGCTAGAATCTCGTTCATTGTAGAAATTAGTGTTTAGCCCTAATTTGTGAACTTAATATAAATTAATTGAAATGTTTATTAAATCAGTTAGTAGTGATTTTAGGTAGTTAGAAAACACTATTTGGAGAAGAATTATGATTGTTCATGCTAAATGAAGTAGATTTCATAGGGTGTAAAGGGTAGAAAACCCTATGATAATGAAATAGGGCAAATTTATGAACAAAGTTGTTAAATACTGATCCCAATTGTTTAGAAAAGATGAAATAATTGAATTGGGTATGTAAACTTATTGTTATTGATCAAGAATGAACTGAAAGAGAATGAAAAGACAAGATTGTGGCCTAAGGGTAATTTCGAGAATTGAATCGAGGTAGGTTACAATTTAGTTATATCATTTTGACTTGCTTGACTCTATGCTTATATGTAAGTTGAATATTTTTGTTTGCTTTCATGCACTACTTGTAATTATTGACTGCATTTGGATATTTATTCATGTTGATGATGATGTTATTGATGTTGAGAAGATGAGTTGATGAGAATGATCATGATATTGAAATAATGTTAATTATGACATTGATAATGATGTGTTGATATTTGTGATAATGATATTGTGATCATTGTGAACTGATAGAGTTGATGGTATTGAGGAGAGGAAGAGATAATACACACATCTTGCATACATGCATTCATTATGTGCATCGAATGTTTATTTATATGTATATGTTGTGATGCAACTTATTGATGAAATTGACTAAGTGTAATATGTACATAATTATGAGCTTGCATCCCCTCTAAAGTTAAGTGTCATAAATGTGATTGTTTGTCTTTTGTTATAAGTTCGGTGATGATCGCAGTTGCATTTATTTGGTTTGTTTATTTGTATGGTCTTAAGTTGAGTCAGATTGTAATTTCTAATAGTACTTGTTGATGTACTGATGCTACCTTTGCTCTTTTTTAGTTTAATGCAGAGCTATGTTCCAGTGTTTAAGTCTAGACATCAACTCTAGCCAGCAGTTTCGGACATTGATTCTAGGGTGAGCACCATGATCGGGCAGCCATTGACTCATATGATCTTCATTTATGTCCCTTGTTTTGGGACTAAGACACTTTGTTTATTCCTTTAGTATTCTTTTGGATAAACTCTAAGTTATAGTTTTGGATATTCTTAGTCATTCCTGCACGGTGACTTTAGGTCTCGGGGATGTAATAAATAGGGGATTTCCGCACTCTATTCTAGTGAATGATTATTTAAGATTGCAGGTTTGTTTTTCCTTAATGAATATTTGGGTTTTGTAACTTTATAATGATAAGGTGATGAAAAGTAAATTGATGACTATTGGACTTGGTAAGTGAGGGTTGGATTAATAGTTGTCTCGCCATAGTTTTAGGGTGGGTGGCAATTATGACCGATTAGATTGTGAAAAAGATGGTATAAGAGTACTAGGTTTATAGATCACATCGTACAAGGATAGGTCTAGTAGAGACTTGCAGAATGGTACGGAGACGTCTGTAATTTTTTTTGAGAGTCTACAGGGCTTTAGGAAATAGAATTTCTTTAATTTTTCCTTTCATGCTATTACTTAATTCCAATTGGCATTTGGAGATACAAATTGGTATTGAACTCCTTCATTCTTGTTTTATAGATGGTGAGCATATGTTCCTCTAGAGAAGCAACAACCACGGCAGCACCAGCACCAGTTGTAGTACTTGCACCAGCTACTGAGGCTACTGTTTGAGGTAAACCTTGTGTGAGAGATAGGGCCAGTAGAGGAGGAAGAGGGTCAGCACCTACTGGGGCTGCAGCCCTGGCAATTGGAGGACTGGCTAAACAAGAAACCCTCTCCCCTCTCGGTCAATAAGGTACTTCAGAATTAGCTCAGAATTAGGAGGTATCTATCGTGAAAGATAAAGTGGTAATTCCTAATAATGTTGCACCTGTACAGAATGTTGCATCCCAGGTACCTATGACTGCAGAGTTGATTTAACATGTGTTGGAGTACTTAGTTAGTTTGGCTGGCACTTCTAATCCTGCTATTTCGGTGTTCCTATCCCCAGCCTTAAAACATGCAGCTGCTATGGCACCAAGGATGTATAAGGGCTCTGAGACAGGGGTGTATCCTCGATAGGTACTTGAACCGATGATGACTAATGATGAACATGGACCATTCTACAAATTCATGAAGATGAAACCCAGTATTTCAATGTATAGAGATTGAGGATGCATTCGAGTTTTTGATAGATTGTCATGAACATCTACATAAGATAGGTATTGTTGAAAGGTACATTATGCAGTTTGTTTCTTTTCAACTGCAGGCTGAAGCCAAGCAATGGTGGAGGTCATTCGATGAGTGCAGGACAGCCTTACCTCCACTTACTTAGGCATAATTTCAAAATGTATTCCTTGAGAAATATGTTCCATGCACTTATCATGACAAGAAAAAAGATGAGTTCTTGAGATTAGAGCAGGGTGGCATGTCTGTGGTGGCCTATGAGAAAAAAATTTCATGCCTTATCTCGTTATGCACTTCAGTTTATTACTTCAAAGGAGGAGAGAATTTGGTACTTTATGAAGGGTCTGAATTCAGGGATCTTGATGATCACTCTATCAGTGGCTGCATCTGGTAAGTCTTTTCAAGATGTGGTTGAGTTTGCTAAAAAGGGCCAAGGAAATTGAGAAACAAGGAGAAGTGAAAGCGGACGAAAAGAAGGCCCGAACCTCTGGCCACTTTAAAGGTACTTTTTCAAAGGGTCGTGGTTCCTAGGGTCTTTCAAAGGGTCTTAGTTCTCAGGGTCGTTCAAAGGGTCGAGGTTATCAGGGTCCTTCTTCTCGACCTTATCATTCAACCATACCTGTGTCCATGGGAGCCCCGTCTAGGGTCAATTATTAGCCTTCACAAATAGGTAGTTATACACCTTCGTCCTCTTCAGTTCAGAGTTCTTCTTTGGGTATAAGGTGTCATAAGTATGGACCTTTGGGCCACATCAGAAGGAAATTTACTAATTTCTTGTCTGCAGCTCAGTTAACTCAAAAACCACCTTCTAGTAGTCTAGTTCAAGTTGGTTGTTGTGGTGGTGGAAATGGTAGAGGTCATCCCTAAGATGGGCGTGAGGGCCAGGCTACAGGAAGGGGTGGCTACAAAGTTAATCGAGCTAGAGGTCGTGTTGATAGAGATGATGCTCAAGCTGGTAGAGATGGCGGTTAGGGTGGTGATAGAGCCCAACTTTATGCTCTTCTGGCCCGTCCTGAAGCAGACATTTCTGATGATGCGATCACAGGAACTATTTTTGTTCGTGATTGTATGGCTTCTGTATTGTTTGATCTCTAGTGTACTTCTTATTTGTGTATGTGAAATTATTTAGGTTGGGACATATACTGTGAATTTCTCGATACTTCTATTTATGTGTCTAGAGTAGTTATGGTATTAGTATGTGTTGAACAGGTTTATAGGGCGTGCCCTATGATGTTTATGGGGTACAAAACTTTGGCATACTTAGTAATTTTAGACATGAAGGAGTTTGATATTATCTTGGGGATGAGTTAGTTGTGTCTTTATCGTGCCATTGTTGATTTTTATGAAAAAAAATATCACTGTAGCGTTGCCCGGGATGGAAAAGTTAGAGTGGGAGGGTACCTTTAAGCCTACTCCTTTGAGAATTGTGGCAGTTATTCATGCCCAGAAGTTAGTGTGTATAGGGTGTAGGGCATTTTTAATGCATCTTTGGGAAGATAATTCTGTAGGTTTTCCTCAGTCCTAGGTATGTGTGAATTCTTAGATTTATTTCTTGATTACCTTCATGGTATGCCTCCAAAATGTGAATTTGACATTTCTATAAACTTCATGCCCAGATCTCACCCCATCTCTATTACTCCTTATCGTATAGTACCAGCAGAGGTAAGGGAATTGAAGTTTTAGTTGCAAGAATTATTAGGGATGGGATTTATTCACCCAAGTGTTTCACCTTAGTGTGCTACCACTTTTCGGTGAAAAAGAATAATGGTAGTATAAGGATGTGCATAGACTATCGTCAGTTGAATAAGGTAACCATTCAAAACAAATATCCCTTAGATAGGATAGATGACCTGTTTGACCAGTTGTAGGGAGCTGTAGTATTCTCCATAATTGATTTAAGGTCAGGTTATCACCAACTTAAGATTAGGGTGGAAGACATCCCAAATACTGCTTTCCAAACTCATTATGGGCACTATGAGTTTCTAGTCATGTCTTTTGGCTTGACAAATGCCCCAGCTGCTTTTATGAGTCTGATGAATGGTAGTTTTAAATTATTTCTTGATTCTTTCATCATTGTCTTCATTGACGACATCTTGGTTTAATCCAAGAGTGAAGAAGAGCATGAAACTCACTTGTATACAATGTTGAGGTTGCTTAAAAAGGCGAAACTATATACTAAATACTCCAAGTGTGAATTCAGATTTTCTTCCTTGTCCTTCTTGGGGCACATGGTATCTATGGAAGGGGTTATGGTAGACCCACAAAAACTAAAAGCTATTAATAATTGGACTAGATCGACGAATGTAACAGAAATTCATAATTTGGTTGGATTGGCTAGTTACTATTGCAAATTTGTTAAGGGGTTTCCTGCTATTGTTTTAAATATGACCCACCTGACTCAGAAAGATATCTGTTGTGTGGGATGACAAGTGTGAGGAAAGATTCAAAAAGCTCAAAACCTTGTTAACCTCAGCCCCAATTCTCACCTTGCCTATTGAAGGTAAGAAATTCATTGTATTTTGTGATGCCTCACAATTAGGTTTAGGTGTCGTCTTGACACAGGATAAAAATGTGATTGCATATGATTTGAGCCAACTGAAGCTTTTTGAGAAAAACTATCCCACATATGACTTGGAATTGGTGGCCATGATATTGGCTTTGATGATTTGGATACATTACCTCTATAGGGTATGTGCAAAGGGTTCACAGACCACCATAGCTTGCAATATGTGTTCTCCCTAAGAGACCTGAATTTGAGGTAGAGAAGGTGGATGGAGTTATCAAAGACTGTGACATCTCAATCCTATATCATTCGGGAAAGGCTAAAGTTGTGGCAGATGCATTGAGAGAAAAGCAAATAAGCATGCAAAGTTTAACATTGCTGGAGGTGTCAAAGCACCCATTGGTGAGTGAGGTACAGTCTTTGGCTAATGATTTCCTGAGATTGCAGGTGTCTAGTGAGGGAGGAGTATTAGCCCATGTGGAAGTTAGGACAACGTTCTTCAACTAAATCAAAAGCAGACAGTTAAAAGATAAGAAGCTATGAAGCCTTAGAGAAAAAGTGTTGTAGGGTGAGGCTAGAGAGTCCATTCTTGATGATGAATGTGTGTTGAGGATTTGGGGGCACTTATGTGTGCCTCGTGTGTGTAATTTGATAGATACTATCCTTGCATATGCTCACAATTTCAAGTATTTTATACATCTTGGTGCAACCAAGATGCATATAAACTTGAGACAACATTATTGGTGGCGACGATTGAAACATGATATTGGGGATTTTGTGACCAAATATAAAAATTGTCAATAGGTTAAGTATAAGCATCAAAAAACTAATGGCACCTTTTAAAAGATGCCCATTCTGGAATTGAAGTGGGAACGAATAGCCATGGACTTTGTGATTGGTCTTCCTAATACCTTAAGGAAGTGTGACTCTATTTGGGTTATTGTTGATCTACTGACCAAGTCAGCTCATTTCATTTCTATGAGGGTAGATTATAATGTGGCTAAGTTGTCCAAGATTTATGTAAAGGAGATTGTAAGGCTCTATGGAGTATCTATTTCGATTGTGTCAGACCAAGGTACTCAGTTTACTTCCAATATATTAAAGAAGTTTCAGTTAGAGTTGGGTTCTAGATTGGACCTAAGTAGAGCTTTCCATCCATAGACCGACGGGCAGTTAGAACAAACTATTTAAGTGTTTGAGGATATGCTTCAACTTATGTTATAGACTTCGGGGGTCAATAGGATGAATATTTACCTTTGTGTGAAATTTCCTGCAGTAATAACTACCACTCATATATTAATATGGCTCCTTTTGAAGCATTATATTGTAGAAGATGTAGGTCTCTAATTGGATGGTTTGACGCATTTGAAGTGAGGCCTGGAGGTGCCGATATGCACTAGGATTTGATGTAGAAGGTAATGTTTATAAAAGAAAAGCTTTTAGCAGCTCAGAGCTGATAGAAAGAGTACGCAGGTAATAAGGTGAGGGATGTAAAGTTTGAAAAAGGTGAGAAGGTAGTCTTGAAAGGGTCACCCATGAAGGGTGTAATGTATTTTTGAAAGAAGGGAAAATTGAGTCTTAGGTACATTGGAACCTTTGAGGTTTAGAAGGGATTAGGGTTAGTAGCTTATAAGTTGGCCTTGCCTTGTAGCATGTCTGGGTTTCACCTGGTATTTGACCTATCCATGTTAAAGATGTACCACGTAGATGGGATTACATCATATGTTGGGACCCCGAGTTATTTGATAAGAAGTAATATTATGAAGAGGAACCAATTGGTATATTTTATTGGGATGTCAGAAAATTGAGAACCAGAGTCATTCCTTCTGTAATGGTTCAATGAAGGAACATTCCAGTTGAAGAGGCAACTTGGGAGACAGAGGCAGATATGCGCAAGAGGTACCTACACTTTTTCATAGACTCAAGTATATACTCTTACTTTAGTTATGTCATTTCAGGGCTAGTTGTTGTTCGGTAATGAACGAGTGGTAAATTGGTATCTAATGTAATGAACCAAATCATTTTTACATTGAAATAGGAAGTAGAACCTTCACAAAATTTCTTCTTAGAAAATTTTTACGAAATTAAGGGTTGGTCTAGTATTAGGCAAATTTTGATGGTGTACTATGCTAAAGAAATTTGGTATTAATGTGAGAATTGGTAGGGGGTTTGACTTTATTTATAGATAGAGGAATGTTTAGGAAGTTGTAGCAATTTTTGGCACATAAAACGGGTTTATAGAACTCCGATTATAGAGTTTACCGTGAAAGAGTTGGTTCACAATGTCATATTTTAAGGGGTGTGTTCTAAAATAGACCCATTTGAGGAGAGGCCCTGAAATTCTGCCTTGGGACCACTGCATCAGATAAAGAACCGCTATAGCAATAGCCTCAAGAACATTGCGAATCTCTGTACCAGCAACTTTACCGCTGCAGTGGTAAAATGTAATTTTTATAGTTTTTAAACTTAGAAAATGTTTTCATTCCCTGTTTCCTGGAAAACGTGAGATAGCTCAAAGAGAGGCTATTTTCTACCAAATTTGGAGAGTTTTCATCTTTGGAGGTAAATTCCTTACATTCTAAACATGAATTACTTCTTAGAATCATTACTAATTGCTCGAATCTCATTCATGGTAGAAATTAGGGTGTAGACCTAATTTGTGGACTTAATATAAATTGATGAGAATGTGTATGAAATTAGTTAGTGGTGATTCTAGGGAGTTATAAAACACCATGTGGTGTAGAATTATTGTTGTTTATGCTAAATGAAGTAGAATTCATGGGGTCTAATGGGTAGAAAATCCTAAGATAATGAACTAGGGCAAATTGATAAATAAAGTTGTTAATTATTGATCCTAAGTGGTTATAAAAGATTAAATGATTGAATTGGGTAAGTAAAATTATTGTTCTACTCAAGAACGAAATGAAAGAGAAAGAAAAGGCAAAATTATGGCCCAAGGGTGATTTCGAGCAACGAATTGAGGTATGTTACAGTTTAATTATAGAATTTAGACTTGATTAACTCTATGATTATATGTAAGTTGAATATTTGTGAGTTGTTTTGGGAACTATTTGTGATTATTGAGTGCATTTGCATATTCATACATGTTGATGATGATGGTATTGATGTGGAGAAGATGAGTTGATGAGAATGATCATGATATTGAAATTATGCTGATGATGAAATTGATAATCATATTGATGATGTTGAGTAGATGTCTATGATAATGATATTAAGATCATTGTGTAATGATAAATATTGAGGGTTTTGAGGAGAGGAAGAGATGATGCGCACATATTTGCATACATACATTCATCATGTGCATTGAATGTTCATTTTTATGTATATATTGTGATGCAACTTATTTATGAAATTGACTAAGTGTAAAGTGTCTAAATATATGAATTTGTATCCCCTCAAAAGTTAAGTGTCATTAATGTGTTTGTTTGTGTCTGGTTATAAGTTATGTGATGATCATTGTTGTATTTATTTTGTTTGGTTATTTGTATGGTGTTGAGTTGAGTCTCCATATGATTCCTACCATTACTTGTTGATGTACTGATGCTACGTGTTCTCTTATTTTTGTTGAGTACAAAACGTGTTCCAACATTTGATACGAGACCTCGACTCTAGCCATCAGTTTTGAACATCAATTCAAGGGTGAGCTCCATGATTGGGAAGCCATTGAGTCATCTGATATTCATTTATGTCCTTCTATTCCAGACAAAGACACCTTGTATATGTAACACCCCATATCCTACGTGTAGTAGTTCTTCTTATATAGCACTTGATATAGCCTTATGGTATAGGTAATGGACATGGTTTCCTATATGACTAGTGACAATAAGATAGGTTTGAAGGAACTGCCCGTATATTTCAACGAGGCACGGTCAAGTTAATGTTGATGAGAGTATTTAAACTTTGGATCGTAAGTAGGTATTTGATCTAAATTTTAAAGTTACCAAGTGTATACAAGTTTTAAGTAAAATTAAAGGGGTAAAGATCTAAAAATGGAAAAAAATATTGAGGTGCTTGCTTGACTAAATTAAACTAGTAGGTGAGTCACCTACTTGAGCTATATGAGCCAAGTTAAATGTGCCAAGTAGGTGTATTACCTACTTAAGCTAATGGATCAGGTTAAGGCCTATATTAATGGACTCTTTTAAGGCCCAAACTAAGAAAAATAAAAGGAGAAGAGAATGGGCAGCCCAACACCTAAAATATGTCCCAAAAGCCCAAAAAATTAAAGGTCTATTTTAGAAATAAATAAAGCAAGTAGGTGCATCACCTACTTGGACCAATTTCTGGCTGAAAATGAATAAAAAAGAGGAGGTTCTAAAGAGCCTATTTAAGGGTCAATTTACCTAAATTTAACTCACTATAATTCATCAAAATAAACAGATTTCCCTCAAGATATCAAGTTTTCTCTCTCCCTTTAAGTAGCAGCTATAAAACTCGTCTAGGGCTCTTGATACATTTACCTCTTTTAAGCCAAGGTATGTAGTTATTAACTTATGGATTTAGTTTAATTCACAATGAAAAGGAGATAAAAATTTATTGTTATTTTGGGTGTCGGCTTTGGTCACTTTTGGGCCATTGCCCACTACCCATCGTACATCATTAGGGGTTTTCTAATAAATGGGCATTGGCCCCTATTTATTAAAAAAAAAAAGGTGTAGAACAACCCTCCAAGCTTGGCAGTCCCGCTTACCTCTAATTTCTATAAGACATCTCCTATTATTTGATTCAAATTGCAAAGATTTTTAAAGTTCTTGTAGCAGTTGAGAGTGTAAGAATCTTCACCAATAAAAGGTAAAGTTACTACCCATTTCTTACTCCTCCTTATGTAGGAATTTGGGTGATGAATTATGGGTACGTTGTTATTAAGAATTCAAGGGATGGTTAGTCCAATCTTGTTTTACTATGCTGAAAGCTATTTTAGGGGTTGTTTTAAGTGTATATGTTGGGAAAACTTGGTTGATATTAAAGAGTGATGTAAGTAGTTAGTATTGACATATAAAACTAGGGTGTCACGCCCCGAATTTCAGCGAGGCGTGATTGGCACCCGTAGCCGACAAGGCCCGAGAGAACTAATCTTTGCCTATGTTCATTCATATGCATGCCATAAGAAATACCATTATCACGTAAGAACTTCAAATGCTAATAACGGAATTTATGAAACATGTGATAAATATATACATATGTGAAACTTGGCCGACAGGGCCATCAAGTCAACAGGGACATACATCTCTTACATTTATCTTCCCACAACAGTCTACAAAGCCTCTATAGATACATGACCATGTCTATACAATATTTACATAATACCAAAACCTAGTGTACACATGTGACTTGGGAAGGTCCGAAGCAACTGGATCTCACCAAAGAACTGTATATAGTCCGCAGCCTACTGAGGAGGTCTACTAGTACCTGCGCCTGCAGCAAGTAAGGTAAATCCCCCAAGAGGGGTCAGTACGAATAATGTAATGAGTATGTAAGGCCCATAAGAATTACATCATACATAATAACAACAACAATGGAGTCAATATATGAGAAGTAATCAATGTGAATAAACTCTCTTTCTGCATGTGAGGAACCATGTACATTACGTTCTTTACTACTCTTATTTTCACATATGTTCATCTTTATTGTTCTACCCATGCTAGGCTGTTCTGTTGCCCATGGAATGAGATTAACCCATGCTAGGTACTGTGACCCCTGGGATGCACTGTGATAACCCATGCTAGGCTTTCGTGTCTCCCCTGGGATGTTATTAACCCATGCTAGGTGCTTTGACCCCTGGGATGTTCTGATGATAACCCGAGCTAGGTTTTTTGGTATCCCCTGGGATGTTCTTATGTTACATTGGGATCGAACCATGCTAGGTATTTCAACCCCTTGGATACCACCCCAGATTACTCATCGATTATACATTACTTCTTTCTCTTCTTACTCATTCTTTCATTGCTTTTGGTGATACCTTGACTGAAACATTCTTTAAACTTTGAGCACATACATACATTACTTCACATCTTTACTCTTGTAAGATTGATATGTGTACTTGTAAGGGATAGATACATTAGCTTGCACATTACTTCCTTTATTACTTTTATGAGATTGGTACTTTTACTTGTGAGAAATTGGTACAAAGATAATCATAATCTTATTAGACTTTTGGAACATAACATGACTGGAAAAGCTATTCAAGAATAAATAGACTCTCTTTACCTCATTACTCTCTTCAGATAGTTCTCTTAGAATTTACAACATTATGACAGCTTTGGACTTTCAGTCAATGAATAGGAGATAGATGAATCATAATTCGTCTAAGAATAGGACACATGTGAATAACAATATATGTTAACCTGACTTGATACTAGAGAAACCTTAGGAATGGAATCAGTGTAATGTCAATGTGAATAATATCTGCTGCAGAAGAATACGGGAAAAGTAACCTTACATACCTTGACTTCCAAGTATGAGTACACAAGTCTATATATAAACATAACATTCCAGCTCCTTCCTTATGTTTCACTCTACAACACAAGTTCATAATGGAATTCTCGTTAACAACTATTTACCGTACAAGTGTACAAAATGACAATGAGCTATATGACTGTCGTATAGTGTCATTTAACTCTTTATAATACAATCCACTTCATTCTCATACCAACAACACCATAACATTGCACACATTGACCAAAATATCTTACATCAATAACATTTCACTTCACACATACCCTTTATGCTTTCTCATTAGCATTCCGTCACAATTACTACTATCAACTTGCCTCATAACAACATATGAACAACAATCCATACTTAATACAGTTCAACATGCCTCCATACGACACTTTAATGTCATTAAAACGGTATCACAACTTGCTAATTATATCCATAAAGGGTATAGGGGCCTTCGGGGGTCAAAGGGGGACAAAAACATGCAAAACGGTGTTCTGTAAGGGACCTGGGAAGCCACTTGCGCCCTTGGCAGTGTCAACACGCAAAAACCTCACCAAAACCTCACTTTCCTTTCAATACGCCACCAAATCCGTAACCAAATTTACAACAACAATTCCAAACATTATATACAAGGATAAAACAAGGTAAGACTATATTCACATCTCACATGTCAATATTGAATCCATCAATTTGACTTCCTTCAAGACCACAAGTCCATGTTAAAGTTTACAAGGCAAAACCATCCTCCGATTTAGCAAACACAAATTGTTTTACACATAGTGAACTTCTCACAGTTCACCAACATAACCAACATGATATAAACCATATTACATTCATAAAATATATTAAACCATTGTAATAAACACTTACTAAGTCTTTCAAGATGAGGATCTTGGCCAAAGGAATGAAGAGTTAGGGTTTGTGTGAGATAAGGAAAAGTTAGAGAAAATTCTAGAAAAGGCATGGGTGTCACAAATGAATAAAAATCTGATTTTTCCTCATATATATAGGTCCCTTTAAGTCTTTCTTGTCCCAGTCTTGACATTAATTGCATGGTTGATTTGGTCAAATGGAAGATTGGATCATTTTGCCCCATTGGGCCAAGTCTTTTGATGATCTTTGGGCCTCATTTGGCCCAACGGCACAAGACTCATGTAATCCCCATCAATTTAATGAATAATTAATCAAATATCTCATGTTTAACTAATTCCATAAATGTACACGTAGTCATATAGGTTCGACAACGTACGGGGTGTTACATTCTCCCCCCCCTTAGGAACATTCGTCCTCAAATGTTAACAACATCGCTTCATGTGCAACTAATGCATCTCTATATTAGCATATCTACACATATACACTCATAGATAATTGCTTATCCTTTCTCTACTTCCACACTATGAGCTTTTCCTTTCGTTTGGAGCAAATATGGGTACCTTGGTCTCATTATTTGTTTTTAGCTTCTCAGGTTATCTACTCGACTTGTTGATTTCTTGAAAGAACTTTTACGTAGGTTACGTCTTTACTTACTAACCTTTACACTTGCAAGTCTAGAATATAAATATATAGGTATTTCTTCTAACTTGTATATTTCCAATGGGAGCAATATGAAATGAAACTCCTAGGTACTTTCGGCATTTTCTCATGGTTTCTTTCTTTACAAACCCCATTACCCCTTTCATTAGTAACGCCTTTAAGAGAACTTACCTATCTATGATCACAAATATCTACTATACCATTATGATATGTTCTTTTGTAGTCGATAAAGCAACATACGATAGAGTAGAGCTCGGACCAATCAGTATATATACATTATGTGAAAATATGGTAATGTACTTGTACCCTCATCAGGAGATGCCTCCTCATTCTGCTTGTCCACTAGAGAGTAGGTGTGATTTTGGGCCCCACTGGAACTAGCTGCTCCTCTGAGATCTCTACTACGACCAATAGGCTGAACTCCTCTGTCTGGGGAAGGAACCGATGCTGATGATACAAAGGTTGATCCCGTAGGTCGTGCTATACCACTCGCACCCCTTTGTGGACATTCTCTCATTATGTTCCCCACTGTGCCACACAAAAAACAAGCATTTGTTCCCAACCGGCATTCAGCTAAATGGTACCTTCCACAATGCTGACACGGAGGATGAGAAAAACCTGTTGTCTGTGAACCTTGTACTTCTCTAAGTTGTCTAGATTGACAACCCCTAAACCCTCGAGATTGGGGTTGAACGCCTGCTGTGGAATAAAAAAATGAGGGTCTAGGTGGTAACATTCGAGATCTAGAGTCTCCTGGGGACACCATAGACTGTCCCATAGGTCTCGCCCTTTTTGATGGCCTTTCCTCAGATTCCTGTGTTCTTTTTATTTGCCTTTGGTCCTCTATTTTCTGTGCGAAGGCCTGAATTCTAGCGATGTCCATATCATTGTTCAAAGCAGCAATAGTGCAGTCTCGTACCAAATATGGCTCCAGTCTATCCGCATATCGATGGAATCTATCTTCCATTGTGGCCACTAAATTTGGAGCATATCGAGCCAAGGAATTAAACTGCAAACTGTATTCTCGAACACTCATATTTCCTTGACGCAAATTTAGAAACTAATCCACACGAGCCTCACGGATCTCATAGGGAAGATAGTGATCTAGAAATGTCGCTTTAAATTCTTCCCAACCAGTTGGGAGTGCATCAATGCCTCTTGATCTTTTCCAGTCCTCATACCATAATATGGCCTCACCCTTCAATCTGTAAGATGTTAGCTCAACTGTTTCTTCACCTGTTATGTGAATCACCTCTAGTGCTCTTTCAACTTAGTCCACAAAATCCTGTGGATCTGCTTTCAGATCTGACCCAGTGAATATAAGAGGATCCAATTTTAGAAAGTCCTGTGTACGCCAACTAGCTGCTCTAGTCGCGTCATCTTCATTTACCATTGGACCAGTTCATCCTTGTGTTTGTGCAGCCACTAACTAAGTCAACATATGTACTGCATTTCTTAAATCCTGATCAGTGGAATTCAGTGGCGGTTCTGCAGGTTATTCTTTACCTCTTGGCTCTTCTGGAGCTGGAAAAGTAGAGGAAGACTGTGATGCAATTTTAGCTTCAGCTCCACCTTGACTAGCTTGGTCAGGTGGTAACTTACTCATTCCTTCACCGGCATGCATATCTACCTGCTTACCTTTGCCTCTACCTCTTCTTGTGATTGACATTTTACTATACGAAAGGAAAACAATTACCATGGTCAGATACAATTCAACTTACAACACTGGCTCTATTTCGCGATGTAGAATTGAAGGAAAAAAACAACATCCTAAATGTCCCGTAGCCTCCTACTTATAAATGTGGTGCACAACACATTGATAAGTAAGACTCTACTCAGACACGGCTTTGTAGACACCCGTAGAACGACCTGCTCTGATACCACTTTTGTCACGCCCTGAATTCCAACGAGGCGTGATTGGCACCCGTAGCCGACAAGGCCCTAGAGAAACAATCTTTGCCAATTTTCATTCATATGCATGCCATAAAAAATACCATTATCACGTAAGAACTTCAAATACTAATAACGAAATTTATGAATCATGTGATAAATATATACATATGTGAAACTTGGCCGACAGGGACATCAAGTCAACAGGGACATACATCTCTTACATTTATCTTCCCACAACCATCTACAAAGCCTCTATAGATACATGACCATGTCTATACAATATTTAGATAATACCAAAACCTAGTGTACACATGTTATTTGGGAAGACCTTAAGCAACTAGAGCTCACCAAAGAACTGTATATGGTCTGCAGCCTACTGAGGAGGTCTACTAGTACCTGCGCCTGCAACAAGTAAAGTAAATCCCCCAAGAGGGGTCAGTACGAATAATGTATTGAGTATGTGAGGCCCATAAGAATTACATCATACATAATAACAACAACAATGGAGTAAATATATGAGAATTAGTCAATGTAAATAAACTCTCTTTTTGTATGTGAGGAACCATGTACATTACGTTCTTTACTTCTCTTGTGTTCACATATGTTCATATTTATTGTTCTACCCATGCTAGGCTGTTCTGTCACTCATGGAATGAGATTAACCCATGCTAGGTACTGTGACCCCTGGGATGCACTGTGATAACCCATGCTAGGCTTTCGTGTCTCCCCTGGGATGTTATTAACCCATGCTAGGTGCTTTGACCCCTGGGATGTTCTGATGATAACCCGAGCTAGGCTTTTCTGTATCCCCTGGGATGTTCTTATGTTACATTGGGATCGACCCATGCTAGGTATTTCAACCCCTTGGATACCACCCAAGATTACTCATCGATTATACATTACTTCTTTCTCTTCTTACCCATTCTTTCATTGCTTTTGGTGATACCTTGACTGAAACATTCTTTAAACTTGGAACACATACATACATTACTTCACGTCTTTACTCTTGTAAGATTGATATATGTACTTGTGAGGGATAGATACATTAGCTTGCACATTACTTCCTTTATTACTTTTATGAGATTGGTACTTTTACTTGTGAGAAATTGGTACAAAGATAATCATAATCTTATTGGACTTTTGGAACATAACATGATTGGAAAAGCTATTCAAGAATAAATAGACTCTCTTTACCTTATTACTCTCTTGAGACAGTTCTCTTAGAATTTACAACATCATGACAGCTTTGGACTTTCAGTCAATGAATAGGAGATAGATGAATCATAATTCGTCTAAGAATAGGACACATGTGAATAACAATATATGTTAACCTGACTTGATACTAGAGAACCCTTAGGAATGGAATCAGTGTAATGTCAATGTGAATAATATCTGTTGCATAAGAATACGGGAAAAGTAACCTTACATACCTTCACTTCCAAGTATGAGTACACAAGTGTATATATAAACACAACAGTCCAGCTCCTTCCTTATGTTTCACTCTACAACACAAGTTCATAATGGAACTCTCGTTAACAACTATTTACTGTACAAGTGTACAAAATGACAATGAGCTATATGACTGTCGTATAGCGTCATTTCACTCTTTATAATACAATACACTGCATCTCATACCAGCAACACCATAACATTGCACACATTGACCAAAATATCTTACATCAATAGCATTTCACATCACACTTACCCTTTATACTTTCTCATTAGCATTCTGTCACAATTACTCCTATCAACTTGCCTCATAACAACATATGAACAACAATCCATACTTAATACATTCCAAAATTCCTCCATACAACACTTTAAAGTCATTAAAACGGTATCACAAGTTGCTAATTATATCCATAAAGGGTATAGGGGCCTTCGGGGGTCAAAGGGGGACAAAAACATGCAAAACGGTGTTCTGTAAGGGACCTGCGAAGCCACCTGTGCCTGAAGGTGGCTGAATTGCAGCCGAAGATGGCCCTTGGCAGTTTCAAGGGGCATTTGTATTGGTAGTTGCGCCCGTAGGTGCCTCACCTGCGAGGGCGGATGCCCATTTTCAGTCAAATTGGTCTCTTTTGGGTCTTTTTATGCAATGAATGGTCCATGATCATAAATAAACTTATTTTAAAATATTTTTTTATCACATTAGATTCCAAAAATCAGCCATGGTCTCACAACACACAAAAACATCACCAAAACCTCACTTTTCTCTCAATACGCCATCAAATCCATAACCAAATTTACAACAACAATTCCAAACATTATATACAAGGATAAAACAAGGTAAGACTATATTAACATCTCACATGTCAATATTTATTCCATCAATTTCACTTCCTTCAAGACCACAAGTCCATGTTCAAGTTTACAAGGCAAAATCATCCTCCGATTTAGAAAACACAAATTGTTTTACACATAGTGAACTTCTCACAGTTCACCAACATAACCAAAATGATATAAACCATCTTCCATGAATAAAATATATTAAACCATTGTAATAAACACTTACTAAGTCTTTCAAGATGAGGATCTTGGCCAAAGGAATGAAGAGTTAGGGTTTGTGTGAGATAAGGAAAAGTTAGAGAAAATTCTAGAAAAGGCATGGGTGTTACAAATGAATAAGAATCTGATTTTTCCTCATATATATAGGTCCCTTTAAGTCTCTCTTATCCCATTCCTTACATTAAATGCATGGTTGATTTGGTCAAATGGATGATTGGATCATTTTACCCCATTGGGCCAAGTCTTTTGATGATCTTTGGGCCTCATTTGGCCCAATGGAACAAGACTCATGTAATACCCAACAATTTAATGAATAATTCATAAAATCTCTCATGTTTAACTAATTCCATAAATGTACACGTAGTCGTATAGGTTCGACAATGTACGGGGTGTTACAGTGTAATGATACACCACTTAATCAGATGTTTAATGAGCTTGCTTCCTAACACATTTTATGTACTATTTAATGTGTGTTATGATGCCAAACCAATTTTATGGAAATATATAAACATTTGTATAGTATATAAAAGTAATGATAGGATAAGGGGTGGAAAGAACACCCTAGACTTGATAAGTTATTGGCTTACTATATGGCTACTGTTTTGGGTTAGGTTGAGCAATATAAATGTGTTGATTAGATACTAATACTAGTTTTACCACTTACTGTATTGTATATTAGTATTTTGAAAGGCAGGAGGTTAATTCAGGGTAATATTAGAGTCGGGCAGCAAGGTATGTAAGACTACTCTATTCCGTATTCTTTGGCATAAAATCCAACACTTATGTTACAAAGTAAGATTACAAAGTTTTCCTATAGCAACCGATATATAGTGGAAGTGACCGATCTCCAATATAGCTAACTACCTTGTTCCCACTCCCTAATGTGTTAAAATACTTCAAAATATGTTTATTATTAAAGATACGTATCTATATTCAATAGAAAGCTTCATTACTTCTTCTTTTAGTCAAATTAGATCCATATGTTATTTCATCTCTTCAGCATTCCATTTGGGTACAAACTACTCCCTACCTTATTGTTGCTACATAAAATGTTTATTCACGTGTCTCTTACTGGTGGAATATTATCCAAAAGCACAATAATGTTATGACCACCAAAGTAACAATATCAAAGGCTAAATAAACTAACGCAAATCTTGTTATGTGTGGGTGGCACTTTAGGGGCAAAAGCCTAGGATAGGTCGATCCTAATATGTTAGTATATGGGTGGTAGCTGAGGGGCAAAAGCCTAGTATCGGATGATCACGATTTCTTCATATGTGGGTGAAAGATCAGAGCCAACAGCCTAGTATGGATTAATCCTAATCCATTTATGTATGGGTGGCATCTCAAGGACGTAAGCCTAGCATGGGTCGTTCCCAACTTGTGTGTTTACCACTGATCAGTTGGTCATATGTATCACATGGATTACAAAGATTATAAAATAAAATGGGTAAATAAAATAAAATAATGTAATGTATAGTTTTCAACATATATAAGAAAAGATGGTCTATTATCCTCACCTATACACTTGTTCAGATTTCATTTGAGCTCTCGTTTAACATATAGTATCTTTATGCCTTACATATTCAGTACATTCTTTTGTAATGACGTCCTTCATGGGGGACCTACATTTTATACTATAGGCGTAGGTACTTCAGCTTGTATACCTCTCCAGTAGGAGCACCTAACATCCAGTGACTAATGGTGAGCTATAGTTTAATTCGAGGCTTTCTGAGTTTTATATATATGTTTTGGTATTATATAGTAGGTAAGTGTAAGGTGGGGGCTTGTCTCAACCTTATATAAGTTTATATATATGTTAGAGACTTTGTAGACTGCTAAGTAAAGTGTGGTGTGGCTTGTCTTCTAGTCATTGTGGCCCCAATGGCCAAGCGATGTATATATAGTTTTGGGCTTCTCTACATGGTTTACTTTCATCAAAGCTTAGTATCCATATTTGGCTGCATCTTTGAATATTCATAGAAATGCATGGTAAGTACAAGGTTATGAGTTGGTTCTCTCGGGGCTTTACGGTAATGGGTGCCTATTCGTCTTAATGGGATTTGTGGTGTGAAAAAAGTGGTATCAGAAAAGGTCATCCTAGAGAGTATACAAAGCCATATGTATATAGAGTCTTTCTTATGGGTGTGTTGTGCACTATATATATAAATAGGAGGCTACGAGACATGAAGGAGTTGTCTCTATTTCTTTATTTCATAGACCGTGTAATAGAGCCAACGTTGTAGATTGAATTGTATTTAACCTTTGAATTTTTTTTCTCAATGTAGTAAGCATACAGGTGACAAGAAAGAGTAAAAGTAGAAGTAAGCAAGTAGATATGGCTGCCGGAGAAGGCACCATAAAGTGACCGCCTAGACAAGCTAATCAAATTAAGGCTTAAGCTAAGTTTGCATCACAAACCTTTTCTACTCTTCTATCTTTAGAAGAGCTAAGTAGGAGAGAAGCAACCTCAGAATCACTTATTAATACTACTGAGCAAAATTTAAGGAATGCAGTGTAATTGTTGACTTGTATAGTTGCTGGACAAGGTCAAGGACCAGCTTGTCCAATTATAGGTACTAGTGGTGCAGATAGGGCAGCTAGTCTGGGGACACAGGATTTCCTTAAATTGGATCCTCCCATATTTACCTGGTCAGAACTTAACGAAGACCCACAAGACTTTATTGATCAAATCGAAAGGGCTATGGATGTCATACATGTATCTTGTAAAGAGATAGTTGAGCTAGCAGTGTATAGATTAAAAGGGAAGGCTATATTATGGTATGAATAGTGAAAATAATCTCGGGGTATAGGTTCACCTTTATCTAGTTGGAAAGAGGTCAAAAGGGCATTTCTTGATCATTAACTTCTATTTGATATTCGGGAGGCCTGTACAGATCATTATTTAAATCTTTGGTAAGGGAATATGAGGGTGAGATAGTACATTCTTTGGTTTAACTCTTTGGCTAGGTATGCTCCTAATATAATAACTACTATAGATGATAAAGTTTATCTATATGTAGATAGATTGGATCTATATCTGGTTACAGATTGTTGTATTGCTGCTATGATTAAAGATGTGGATATAGTAAAGATACAAGATTTTGTACAAAAAATAGAGGATTAAAGGGAAATAAGAAGGACACAAGAGATGAAACGAGTGCATTACAAGAGGTCTAGATCTATGGGGTAGTTTATGCCATCCCAAAGTGAGTTCAGGCTTCGGTTTTCAAACAAACTGCCTAGGCTATCATCTTTCTACTCTACAACAAGTGCTCCACCTCAGTTTCATAGGTTTAGGGGAAATTAGTTTGAGGAAAGAAGCGAGAGTCATGGTTCACCAGTAGCATGGTACCAATAGCAGGGAAGTACGATTCAACTAAAACTTTCTCTGTAGTCGTGTAAATAATGTGGAAATATTCATTTAGGTTCATGTTGCCTTGGGACTGATGCTTGCTTTTGGTGTGGTACCATAGAAAACATGATGTGAGATTGCCTACAAAGTGGATGGGTGGTATGGCACGACCTACTAGATTATCTGCTGCATCATAATCCTTCTTTAGGTAGGGGTATATAGCCTATAGGTCACGGTAGAGGTGTTAGAGAAGTAGCTAGTTTTAGCGGAGTTCAGAATCGTACATATGCCCTAGCGGATTATCAAAATTTGGAGGCTTCTCCTAATAGGGTTATATGTACATTAACCATCTTTTCTCATAATCTATATGCATTAATTGATCTGGGATCTACGCTATCATATGTTACTCCATTGATTACTGGAAAGTTCAAGCAAATACGAAAATCTTTGGTTAAGCCATTTGAAATGTCTACACTTGTTGGTGAGTCTATTATAGCTAGTAGAGTGTATCAAAATTTCATAATTACTGTTTGCAGTTGTGATACATTGGTTGACCTTGTTGAGATAGAAATGGTAAATTTTGATGTTATAATGTGTACGGATTGGTTGGCTTCTTGTTATGCCACAGTAGATTACTGAACTAAGAGGGTGCATTTCCATATTCCAAAAGAGGCAATCCTTGAATGGAAGGGTAATATTGGTGCTCCAAGAGGTAAATTTATTTCTTATCTTAAGGAAAAGTAAATAATGTCTAAAGGATACATATGCCATCTAGTAAGAGTGAAAGATATAGATGTGGAGCCACCAAATCTTCAATCTGTTCCAGTGGTAAATGAATTTCTTGAAGATCTTTTGACTTTACCTCTAGAATGAGAAGTAGATTTTGGTATTGATGTGATTCTAGGTACTCAACCTATCTCTATTCCTCCATATAAAAGGGCCCCGATAGAAGTGTGAGAGTTGAAAAATAAATTAAAAGACTTACTAGAAAAGGGATTTATAAGGCCTAGTATGTCCCCTTGGGGCACACAAGTGTTATTTGTCGTTAAGAATGTTGGCTCGTTTAGAATGTGTATTGTTGGATATGTTATTTATGGTTAAGAAAGATGGCTCATTTAGAATGTGTATTGACTACCGACAACTGAATAAGGTGATAATTAAGAACAAATATCCCCTTCCAAGAGTTGATGATTATTTGATCAGTTATAGGGTGCTAAGTGTTTCTCAAAGATTAACTTGAGGTCGGGTTATCACCAAATGAGGGTCAAAGAGAAAGATATACCCAAGACTATTTTTAAAACATAATACGATCATTATGAGTTTTAGTTATGTCATTCAAGATAACAAATTCACCAGTAATTTTTATGCATTTGATAAATAGGGTGTTCAAGCCATTCTTAGATGTGTTCGTAATAGTATTTATAGATGATATTTTAGTTTATTCAAGATTAAAGAGGACCATGCTAGTCATTTATGACATATGTTCTAGATTTTTCCTAATCGTAAGTTATATGCAAAGTTCGTTAAATGTGAGTTTTGGTTAAAATCTGTGGCATTCTTAGGTTATAGTGTATCCGACGAAGGAATAAGGGTTGATACTCGAAAGATAGAAGTGAAAAATTGGCCAAAACCTACAATGCCTAAAGAGGTTCATAGTTTCCTAGGGCTGGCTGGTTATTATAGGAGGTTCGTAGAAGGGTTTTCTTCCATTTCTGCACCCATAACTAAACTAACACAAAAAACAACGAAGTTTCAATGGAAAGAAGCATGTGAAAGAAGCTTCCATGAGTTAAAGACTAAGTTAACTTCCACACTTATGTTGGTATTTCTAGAAGGCACGAAAGGTATGTGATGTCGCTCAAATTACACCTCACAATGAAGTATAAAGAGTTTGTTGTCAAATATAGAACCCAACTAAGGTTGGGCTCGATCCCACAAGGAATAGGTCGAAATCTCTATCAAGTATTTGTCTAAGCAATAAACATATAAGTAAAAAGGGGAGTTTGTAAATCACAATGTCAATAGTAATGGTTGTTGATTTTTTCAGAGTTGTACTAAAAGTATGAGAGGCACTAGGACTATGTTCTCCACGTCTTCATAACTACACAGACTATCCATGCTAGTAATCTATTCTATTACGTTGCATGCAAGATATACCAAAATAGGTTCATCTAAATGCCTCTCCACCTTGATTAGATGAATATATCACTCTTTTCCTCTTAGACTCCAAGTGTTCTACTTCTAACCCCTGTACGTGATCTCAGATTAAATTTCCCTTCCCTGGCTCAAGTTATTAGATGAAGGTTGATAGCTCCAAATTACCATTGTTATTTTATTTTCCTATTCTATACTTCTCTCTTGAGAAAGTCTAGAATTAAGGCGAGTTCTAACATTGTACACCCACTAGAAAGCAATCATAATGAAGACAATACCAATGCATGCATGTGTGTCGGTCAAGAATTACCACACACTTAGCCTGCTTTATTAATTAATCATGGTTTGCACGGCCCTAGTTTTGGTTCTTAGAAACTCTTGATTTCAAAAACATAAGAAAAATTCTGATAAGAAAGCTTAGTCATGAACGTACAAAGAACAAGATGAAACCCACAACTTACTCTTTGAATGAAACCCTAAAACTCGATGTTCAAACTTTTGAAAATAATAATGTTTCTTCAAAGTGGTAAAAGAATGTAAACTTATAAAAAAAACATAATGAGAATTTATAGAAAAAAAGCAAATCTATCCTAAACAAATTTGGAATACAATGGTCGACACTGACTACGGCTCTGGCAACGAGTAGTAGAGTCTGATGACAACTCGTGGTATGTCTTATTTCCATTCGTTGCCTGCTTCTCTTCTTTACTAGTGATGACTTGTTTTATCACACTATGAGTCGTAGGGTGACTCATTTCCACTGAGACCCTAATGCATTCTTTCAGGACTTTTCTTTTTTGCTCAGGATAACTCCTCGTGATGATTTGTCACGTGACCCTATGAGTCATAGACTCCTATAGTACCCTGCTTTTCCTTGAATTTTCCCACGCTTGAAATTTACTGGAGTTATAACGATAGAAGGTTACGACTCATATTGTGATCTAATGAGTCATAGCTTGCTCTCGGCACCACTTGCATCAACTTGCACATCTTCAGGACTTTGATCCTTCTTTTAAGAACGATTACTTCCTACGACTCCTGGCGTAACCCAACGAGTCATAGACTGAACACATAGCCAACTGGTACTCTAATTCTTCAAATCTAAAAATCCACTGGAGTTATAACGACTGGTGCTACGAGTCGTGGTGTGACCTAAAGACTCATAGTCCAGTGCCCATTTTCTAAACTTGTACAAATTTTTCTCCTTTTCTTCATTCACTCACTCTCGAGCCCTGTTTTTCTGAAAACACAACAAAGAAACATCATATCCAGATAATCTAGCCTTTGACTTAACATATTTTCTGTTTTAAGTATTGAAAGTTCCATTAAACCATGGGTATACATGCAACCCATTATCATGATACAACGGTATCATGAGATGGCATCAAATTATGAACAAACAAACAAGCACATACACAAATGGCATTACCAGGACAAATAGTTGCTAACAATGCAATCCATGTACCCTCGTAGCAAAGAACTTTCACACACTCCAACACAGGGACTGGATCAAAATACTCGTTCTCACAAATAAGTTCAAACAGTGTCTGTGAAATACTATAGGTGTGCCCTTATTTTCTATGGCTTAGTTTTCGAACACTTGGACTAGGATTACTATTGGAATTTACTCAGCTTGTATTATATTCTTGGGGACGGGCATAGTAAGTATGGATCAGGTGACTCAACCCTCCTTGACACCACATTATTATTGGGTCCACTTTCCAAACTTACTCAGTTTATTCTCCCTTATTCACCTTCGCTTTTCTTTGGATTTTGGGTGCGGTTCTATATTTACACTTTCTATTCGTTTTCTTTTCTTTTTCACAGTTTATTCAAAACACATATATATATTTATCACTTTTCTTTAAAACCACACCCAATTTTTTTTCTGTTTTCTTTTTCTAACTTCTTCTTCATACCCATTTTCCTTACGCACCCCTACGATAGCCACCATTAACTTAGGCTATTTACCTTAGCGGAGGTACACATTGTCTAGGGAGTGACAAGGGTTAATGCGAGTTCATTGTAATCAAAATGGGGAGGTAAATGGGCTAGTGAAACGAAAAGGTCTCTTTACGCTCAAAATCGAAATCAAGGGATATTTATTCCATTTGGTCTGGATCAAGAATGACCCATGATCCTTTCCTAACAAACTATCCTACGACCTAGGTAAGACTAACCAGGCATGTTCTGGATCAGACACACAAAGCTGAACTAAGTAAGCACCTCACAAACACAGAGCACAGGGTTACACCATTAACTACTATCTATCCAGCTCATGCATTGCTAAACTATGGCTATTCTAACTTCAATACTAATTCTATGTGAAGATCCACAATGGACATGATTTAAAATAGATGCAATACATAGTCTAAAGAAATTTTTTAGGAGGGGTATTCCTTTAAACATCAAAATCAAAGTCAAAACCAATGTCAAAAACCAAAACATGATTGCAATATGGTTTTCCTATTTTCTCCTAACAAACACAATCAAAACAACATAAAATAAAAATCCTAAACATGTCGATTTTCCTATTATTACACACCTGGGGGAAAAGAAACACTGCAACAAAACTCCCGAGTGGTGGTACACCCCTACCCCTAACTTTGAGAATATGTAATGTCCTCACAACATGAGTATCAAAATAAAATATGAATAAGGGGTCAAGGAATACCTGTGATGTATTGGGCGCCAGATCATTCCATATCCTTCACTAGGGTCTTAGAATGGACCATAATCTTTACAATAATTTCCTCGGTGGTGGTCGTGGTGCTCAGATCAATATTGGCACCGATAGTGATCGGTGCACTCAAAGGTGTAACCTCAGTGGTGGAAATTGTTGTACCCCTAAGACCTTTAACCCAGGCGATATCAGCAGGTATGGCCTCATAAAATCTAGATCTCCTAACATCTCACCCTATCTCATGGACCTCAGACAACTGGTCTTGTACAGTATGCTTACTCACGTCAACTGCCTGTTTCAAGTTATTTTTTTCTTTTTCTCTTTTTGCTCTCTCTCTCACTTTTACCTTCCGAGACCTTCTTCTTACATTTTGTGCCCTATATGTTTTACACCTCATCTACCACAAACTCCTCAATGATAGGCATGGTGGAAGACAAAAATTATGGATAAGACCTCACAACCATCTCCTTAATAGAAGCTCTCAGTGTGGCCAACTCATCATGGATACCTGCTAAATCTGGAGACTGTACCTATTCTAGCTTCTAGTTGATTCTCTTCTTGAAGCTATCAAAATGGGTTTGCATCCCATATATCTAGCCCTAAATCTCTTTCTTGTCCATGGCTCCACCCTATCCTCAATGTTATCCACTTTCTGCTTAAGGGTGACTAATTTCTTTATTGCATTATTCAAGAATGCATGTGAGACCAAGATGTTTCCACCAGTAGGTAGATGTGGCATAGATGATCTCGGAGTCGAGGCTAGTGTGATAGGGACTGTGGTGACCTTTAGTCCGTGGAACTAATAGTATCAACTGTATCTTGCAGCTTGGGCCACACATTCCTAGCCTGAGACTCAACTTGTAGGTCCCCAAGTTCTGTAAAACCCAAGGTATAATTATCAATTGGTGCACCTTCCTTTTCTCTCAAAATTGGGTTTACATGATCCCAAATCAACCCCAAATATGTAGTTCGGTGAACCACAACAAAATTATCTACCTTAGGCAAGATATGAATCCTGTCCTCCAAACACATCTTTGTCACCAAACATAGGAGGGGAATGCTAGTATTGGTACTCACAGCTTTATCCTAGGCTTAATATGTTTTAACCAGTCGTCGGTCCTTACCTGTGGCGAACCAATGTCTACCAAGATTTTGCTGTAAAATTCAGGATGCCCTTAGTGATTTGCGATGAGGTACCCACAATCCAAGGAACATTTTCCTTCTGAGTAGCGATAATATTAGCAATCCATCTTAAGTGAACCAGCTTATCCTCCTTGGCAATTAGTTTTGGTTTTTCCTTCTTCATCTTCTCAATATGGTGATCAATCTTGGACATGTCACCCGGAGGCACAAAATCAACACCATATAAGAAATGCGAAATGGTTTGTACGAAAACACTCACATTAACCACCCAAATAAATAATTTCAGGAGAGGCTCACTAACTTTTCTTGAAAGTCTATGAGGATGCAGACTCTTCAAACCCACATAATAATCTGCATAAAATTCCTGAACAAGAGCCGAGATGTATCTTCCAAGTTCATCAGCCATCCACTCGAACTTAGTTATCTTGAACAAATTCTCAAATATGGGCATCTCTAACACACCCATTTTTAATAGTCTGCTCTTAACATAAAACCCTCTCTTGGGCCAGCCAGTCCTAGGGACAGTAACACTATCCCACTCAAATAGTTTTTCATGCCTTTGTACCCCCACTTATTCACTAGTGGGACTGGAATGACCTTAATCTGGAGATTAGGCTGGGATGATGGTGAAGGTGGAATAGAATGTGGGGGAGTATCAACAATGTCCTCTTCTTCAGTCTCATATGATTCTCTTGAGTCATACCCCAACCTTGCTTAGATTTATTTACTATCATATGCAATATTATCTCTGCTTTTGGAGACACTCTCATCTCTTTCTTCTTTATCATCGAATTCAAATCAAGTCTCTCCTCTATCTTCAGACTGAGGAGGAGCAAGTGAATATGGTGGTGAGGTTTGAGCATTCTTCATTCGGGACTATGATCGACTACATTGGGGAAAGGTACTATATGGCTAGACTTGCCAAGAGCTAAGATATTCTTCAACTGAGCCTTTCAACTCTTGCTCATCCTTAGTGGTTTTATCTCATAGTTGGTGTGTGGACAATGCTTGTCTCTTGGGAGTCAACTTGCCCCCCTTGTTTTCTCTCTTTGTGGTGGCATTCTTTGGTGCCATTGTACCTGTAGGGGAGCATATATTAGTCAAACAACTCGAGGAATGAAAAGGAAAGAAATAAGTAAGTTTGACCTTATATTGCCCAATCTTTATGAGTTAGGTGATGACTCATTGCCTCAGGAAATGATTCATAGTTTAACTCATATGGTCAAGTGGCAAAAACCTCAACACCAATTCTTATTTTGATGACTAACCCTATGAGTCATTGGGTCACACTATGACTCATCGAGTAAGTCATTGTGTGAACTCTTACAGTGTTCAAGGTAGGCTCACTCAGTACGACTTCACCCAATGACTCATCGAGTGACCCTATAAGTCATCGGCTGACTCATATGGAGAAAAGTAACTTTTTCTTAGAGAATTCAAATATTTCAACCAAAGTACCAGTCACTATGACTCACGTAATGACTCATGGACTTAGGGAACGAGTCATTGTGGGAGTCGTAAGGACTGTAAATTGGTAATCCCTATGACTTTCATCAACATCAAATTTCCAACATTCGTCATTAAGTATCACAATAACCAAACATTCATTAGAGTGAAATAGAGAACACTCTTCCCAGGTATATACGCAACCAATACACCAGAGCTACTCATACTTCACTTTGAATAATAATCAAAACACAACTAATCATAGAATTACCCCTCATAAGTTTTAACTACTCCATTCAACAAATTATCAACCCATCTTAATATTTCAAACTTTTAAATCTGGGTTTTAAAAAACCCGTGTGATTCACTGCCCAAACTCAAAGCAAAAAGATTGCAAGAAAAATACTTAGTTTGATGCAAGTAGTGATGCTTGAAAGGAGTTTGAAACATGAAAAATCCAAAAATTTTACCTTGTTCGAATTTTAGATTTGTTTTTTTTGGAGCAGACTGGGTGTTGTTAATTTGAAGGGTGATGAGTGCTTAATTGGTATATGATTTAAGGAAGATAAAAGTATTACGGAAGGTGGAGGGAGTTACGTGCCTTTGAAAAGGAAGTAGGAATCGAATCATATCAATTCCTATATTCATTTTGGCATCGGGTCAGGTTGGGTGACAAAATTTTAAACCTTGGACGAACTTTTTTGCCATTGACGATGGTCGCACCCTATGACTGGTAGAGTCTGGCTATGAGCCATTGTCTTCCTACATCCTAAAGAACAATCAGAAAACTCACCTGAAGGTCACTAGTCCTTATTACTCAAGACAGTGACGAGTCATAGTGTGTGACTACGACTCATTCTGAGAGTCGATGGGAGTCCAATGAATTTTATTTGATTCCTCTCAAAGACTATGACTCACCCTATGGGTCGTAGTGTATCTCTACGATTCGTAAGGTATGTCGTTCGGCAAGGGCACCGAAATTTTTTTGGTGTCCTCTCAGCTCTGCAAGACCCTACACACTTCAACACATGTTACACTATTAAATAAAATAACAACAACTACAAAATCCTTGGGTTGCCTTCCAAGCAACACATGATTTAACGTCGTGGTACGACGTGGTTAGTTTGGGTTCTCAGACTTCCCCAATCTAATCCTCATAGGTTACCTACCATAAAGCACTTTATTTTAATGTCGGCGCACGATGCATCACCCTTGATTACTACAACTTCGTCAAGGGTGAATTTCTCAATCAGTTTAATCTCCTCTGCAGTTTGAACGTAGTGCTTCACACATTGACCGTTCACTTTAAACTGAACACCATCATACCTTTTTATCTCAATTTCCCCATTCGAAAATACCTTTATCATAGTTAATGGTCTAGTCCATTTAGAGCTCAACCTTCCAGGAAACAAGCAAAGCCTCAAATTAAACAAGAAGACCAAGTCACCTAGGTTAAATTCACTCTATTAAACCTTATGGTCATGGTAGAATTTCATCTTTGTCTTTGTATAAGGCTGAGCTCTCATAAGTTCGGAGGTGGAATTCATCCATTTCATTCAATTGTTCTAGTCTCATCTTTGTCGTATCACTCCACTCCAGATTCAACCTCTTCAGTGCCTACAATGCCTTAATATGGGGATTCAACCTCTCCGTTTCATTCAATTGTTCTAGTCTCAACTTTTCCATACACAAGTTGATATGGGGAAGCACTAATAGGGGTCTCAAATGTTGTCCGGTAAGCCTATAATGCATCGTCTAAGTTCCAAGCCCAGTCTGTCCTATTGGTATTCACAGTCTTTACAAAAATAGACTTGATTTCACAATATAGGATGATAAAGTATTGCCACCTTATGGTCACACTATATTTTTCAAGCCTCCATCAATAATGATAGCCCTTGCTGTCCCAAACCTGGAGAATATGTTCTTTCTTAAAAATGTTGTGACACTCTTCCCTTTGTTGTTCAAAAGGCAAGCTGCGTACACCCATTTTGAAACATAGTCGACAGCCACCAAAATATACTTCATACCATGCGAGCTCACAAAGGGGCCTATGAAGTCAATACCCCATACATCAAATAGCTCAAATTAAAGAATAGTGGTCTTTGGAAGTTCTTGCCTTCGCGAAATGTTTCCTTCCCTTTTGCATTGGTCACAATCCCTTGCATAAGATCGTGCATCCTTATAAATGGTAGGCTAATAGTATCCATATTGCAAGATATTGTGTGCAGTCCACGCACTACTCTAATGACCCCCAACTGGAGATGACTGACACGCCTCTAAGATACTCATCATCTCAATCTTAGGAACACATCTCTGAATCACTCCAGCTATACAAATTGAAACAAATATCTCTCCTCCCAAAAGAACTTCCTCACATCATACATGAACTTCTTACGTTCTTGAAATAATGGGCCTTCAGGAACCACATCACATACCAAATAATTGGCATAATCTGCAGACCATGGAATAAAATCATGTGATGCAGCTAATAGTTGCTCATCTAGAAAGTATCATCAATCTCAAGCTCATCCTTCAATTTCAACATGGCCTCTGCTTCAAGGCATGATAAGTGGTCAGCCACTTGATTCTTAGTCCTTTTTAGGTCCTTGACCTCAAAGTCAAATTCCTCCAGTAAAAGTACCCATCGAATCAACCTTGATTTTGCATCCTTCTTCACCATATGGTACCTAAGAGCTGCATGGTTGGTATGTAGAATCACTTTCGTGCCAAGAAACTAAGATTGAAATATCTCAAGTGAAAATACAACCGCAAGCAACTCTTGTCCAGTCATAATAAAAAAAATTTGAGTTGGGTTAAGCGTTTTGCTAGCATAGTATATGGGATGTAAGATTTTCTCTTGCCTTTGGCCTAGGACTACACCTAGTACCACGCCACTAGCATCACACATAACCTCAAATGTTATGGACTAATCAGGAGCCACAATAATGGGGGTTGATCTCAACTTCACTTTCAGGCACTCAAATGAATTCAGACATACATCATCAAACACAAATTTCACTTCCTTCTACAATAACTTGCGTAAGGGATTTGCAATTTTAGAGAAGTCCTTGATGAATCTCCGATAGAAACCTGCATACCCTAAAAGGCTATGAATTCCCTTCACAAAATTAGTGGAGGAACCTTTTCAATCACCTCAATATTCACCTTGTAAACATCAATCACCTTTCTCAAAATCTTATGACCTAGCGTCCTATCCCTTTTTTAACCATGTAGTGGCCACTTCCCCTAATTTAGGACCAAGTTATAGTCCTTACATCTCCTCAAAACATTAGCGAGATGGGCCAAACAATCTTTGAATGAGTCACCAAGAACCGAGAAGTCATCCATTAACACCTCAATAGTGTCCTCAACCATGTCAAAAAAATAGCCATCATGCATTGCTGAAAGGTTGCGGGTGCATTGCACAAACCAAAAGGCATCCTCTTGAATGAGAATGTCCCATATGGACAGGTGAAAGTGGTATTCTATTTGTCTTCGGGAGCAATAAAAATCTTATTGTAACTCATATGATCATCAAGAAAATAATACCATCCTCTGCCAGTAAGATGGTCTAACATTTGATCAATAAAAGGAATCGAAAAGTGATCCTTCTTAGTCCTTGTGTTCAATTTCCTATAGTCCATGCAAACATGCCACCCAGTAATTGTCCTCATAGGAATAAGATCATTCTTATCTTTTAGAAGCATAGTGATTCTACTTTTCTTTGGCACACATTGGACCGGGGTCATCCACTTACTGTCTATAATCGAATAAAAAACACCTGCATCTAACGACTTGATTATTTTTTTCATTACAACCTCCTGCATAGTTAGATTTAATCTCCATTTATGCTCAATACTATTCACATAATCTAGCTCAAGTTTGATTTTGTACGTGTAAATTCAAGGCAGAATCCTGATGATATCAACAATGGACCATCCAATGGCCCTCTTAAACCTCTTCAAAATAGATACCAAAGCCTCAACTTGACAATCTACCATATTAGCTACAATATGTAACACCCCGTACCTTACTAACCCTACTTTATGACATTAAATAATGTTTACTTAGGTGTCGAGAGCTATAAGCATGTATGTAGTAATGTTAATGATGAGAAAATTGAAATTTTTCCTCGTACATGTGATTAGCCTTTGTAGGAGGTGTTTTGTGATTTTCGTGGAGCATTTATGGGGTTAAAAATAAGGTTAAGAGTACCTCCAAACAAAGTATATTAAGGGTAAGAAGTAAGTTAAAGAATAGGACTGAAGTATCTAACCAAATCCGCAACGAAAAGTCAAAAAAATAGATTTTTTTTAAAAACAAAGGCTGGAGCGCGCCAGAGGGCGTTCCATGCCGCTCTGGGATAAAATTTTTAGCCAAGAGGCAGAAAGATGGCGTACCCAAGGGCGTGCTAATCTGGTTTTGCCACTTTTTCAAAAGTTAAAAATTTCTTAAGTCCCAAGGGTGCCTGGGGACGTACCGAGCCAATTTTTTCCACGTTTCTTATACAACCATGAGTACATACATGGAATGAATGAAATATTATATTGGTGTGATAAAATTACTCGAGAACAAATTTGGCATCAAATGACAATTTTGCCCTTATGGTCAAGACCCTACATGGCTAGAATCGCTTTTTTTTGGAATTGAGGCTACGGATATGAATAGTGGGAGTGGGTATATTATTGGAAAATGTATGAGATTATTTAAACACGATAAATTGTTGATTTTATTGAGTTAAGTGAATTGGGCTCAATAAAAGGCTCAAAATGAGAAGAAAACATGGGCCAAAATGGGTCAAAAGACCCATTCTTGCCTTGACCTTCTAGAACACCTCATTTAATGGATAAGGATGGACTTAAAGTCTTATAAAAGGGACCAAAAAATAAGTTTTTATTCATTGGAAACTCTCATGCTTTCTAGATATTTCTCATCTATTTTTCTCTCAAACCCTAAGAACTCAAAGCCCACTTTTGGAGCAAGATCATCATTTTTCAAGCTTGGGTAAGTGATTATTGTTATGGATTAATATATTATATGCATGGGAGAGTATTTACATCATGGTTTTTATGCCTGGAAGTGTTGAACATGGTGTCTTGTGTTTTTGGTAAAAGATTTGTGATCCATGCGATTTAAGCTTGAAATATGACTTGTGACTTTGATGAAAGAGCATGGTATGGATAAAATATGAACATGTATGGTGTGATTTTGTTATTAAACTTTTTATTTTTCTATAAGTGTAAATTATGGGATTTTGACCGATATGTGCTGTGAAGGGTATTAAGGTGAATTGATGGATTAATTGTGATATGGTGTGGATGAGAAAGTGTAAAGGAGAAGTGTTGTGGTGAAATGTTATTGATTATCATTTATTGTTCAATGTATGGAATATTGTGGGATTATTGGTATGATAATTTCCTCAATGGTATTGTCAAGGGGGAAATGATATTTTAAAGGAAAAAATGTAACTCATTGACGTTATATGCATTTGTAAGGTAGTTGGTGATTAATGTCAATTCCGTTATGTATTTGTGTTGTAGAGTGAAACATAAATAAGGAGTTGGACTATTGTATACGCATCCAAGATTGTATATTCGTATTGAGAATACAAGGTATGTAAGGTTACTCTGTCTGTATCTTTCTGCGGAAAATAGTATTCACATTGACATTACGCTTGTCCTACTCTGAAATGTGCTAAGGTATCCTATATCCGATTATCAATGGTCATTATCACATAGTTCCTATTCATTGATCAATTGTGAACCACATGTTTCATATTTATGGTTAATGTTCCAAAAGCTCAATAAGGTTATGTTCCAATGTTCCAATAGTGATTATACTCATGTCTCTTGTTCATGGATTATTGTCCAAAGGTTCCAATGGTGTTATGGTTCTAATAATGTTATGTCTCTCACTCTTTGGTTAATGATACAGAGCTTCAAGTAAAGTTACAACTATCATTGTATCAATCTCAAAGTAATAAATGAAGTAATGCATATGTGGTCAATGATCAAGTATGGGTGGTAGCTTTGGGGGCAAAATGCCTAGCTTAAGCCGATCCCGAGATTGTTGGATCAGGGGGCAGTCCTAGAGGAATAAGCCTAGCTCTATGGTTAATAACCTAGCTCGAGCCGAACCTGAAATATTGGTTTATGGGTGGCAGCTCTAGAGGTAATAACCTAGCTCGAGCCGATCCCGATATATATTAATTCATGGGTGGAAGCTCTAGGGGAATAAGCCTAGCTCGAGTCGATCCCAACATAACGATATGTTATGTTAAAACCCACTGTTCAGTCAGGGCCTGGGTATCACAGGTCACAGGCAAAGATGAATAATCATAGAAGTAAAGATACAAAGAAAGTAATGAAAGCAATATATATGGTCTCCAAAGTTCAGTATAATGACTTATCCATATTGATCATTCATTTGTATTTGAGTTCATTGACATATTTACTTATCATACAAGTTTCATATGGCTTTACATACTCAGTACATTCTTCGTACTGACCCCTCTTGGGGGGGGTTTACCTTACTTGTTGCAGGAGCAGGTACTAGTAGGCCTCCACAGTAGGTTGACAATTGTTGTGGATAGTTGGTGAGCTTCAGTTAGTTTGGGGCTTCTTCGAGTCACTGTTGCACATATGCTTTGGTGTTGTATATGTTGTCTAAAGCGGGGACTTGTCCTGACTTTTAGTTGGTTTTGGTAAATGTCTATATAGAGGCTTTTGTAGACATATGTGTGGGTGTATGAATGTAAGGTGGTATATGATGTTTTGACTTGATGTCCTCAACGACCAAGTTTCACATATGTATATATATATATGTCCCATGTTCCATGTTTTTTCGTATTTCGCCTTTCATGTTCTTACGCAATGGTGGTGTTGCCTATGACATGCATATGAATGAATAGAAGCAAAGCTTGGTTCTCTCGGGCCATGTCGGCTATGGGTGCCAATCCGTCCCGATGGGATTCGGGGCATGACAAAATAATAACTGGTAAAGTATTGTTGGCTCCCAAAAATGCATTATGAAGATAAGATGTAAGAGATTTAAGCTCCAAGATTGGAGGCTCCTCAATAGATGGCTTAGCGAGTGGGGTCACTCTATTCTTCAAATCATGATCTAACATTTTTGGTGCATAACTGTATGAACCCCTACTATAAAGCGTGCTTACCATCTCATCACAATTCTCAAGATCATCACCCCAAAAATTCATAATTGCTGCTTTGAGGCCCTCGGAGCTACCAAATCATCCTCGTTGACTGTATCTATCACAGAGATTACACATATATCTTTTGACTGCTTTATGGACTGGAATAGATTAAAGGTAACCTATTTGTTGTTCAATTGAAACATCATCAGACCAATTTCCATTTCAACCAACGCACGCCCCGTCACAATAAATTATCACCCAAAATCAATGGGAACCTCAAAGTTAATCTCACAGTAAATGATGAAAAAATCATCTTGAAAGATGAAGGATGCAGCCTTACTAAGACATCACAAACAATTCCCACTGGCTTCTTCACAATGCAGTCTGCCATAAGAAGTCTTATCAAAATTGGTTTGGGACACCCCAACCCCAACTTCCTATAAACTTCTAGCGGCATAAAATTAATCCTAACACTCAAATCAGGCAAATCCTTTGTGAAATTGAAACACCCAATAGTGCATGGATTCGTGTACGCTCTAAGGTATTCTTTATTCTCAACTAAAGATCTAGAGGCTATTTTATTATAATAGTTCACATTGTCAATGGACTTAAAACTCACCGTCCTCTTCTTAGTCACAAAATCCTTCATAAACTTTGCATAACCTGGCATTTTCTCAAGGGACTCAACTTGAAGTATATTTACCGTCAACTCTTTTAGTATAGAAATAAACTTTTGGTACTTTCCCTCTTCATATTTCTTCTTTAGTCTCTGTGAAAAAGGAGGGGGAGGTTGTGGAATAGGAGTTAATACTTTTGGGACCTCCTTATTCTTTCTCTTTATTTCCTTGGACTCATGTTCATAAACATAAGGCTCTTTAGGTGTATTCTCATCCACCATCAAGTCTTCAGATTTTGAAACTTTCTCGACAGCGATGATCACCAGTTCTACCTCATTCTCAACAATCACTGGCATAGGTGGATTTATGGTCATCTTACAACTCTTAGTAGTGATAGCCAAGCAATGACTATTATTCTTTGAATTTTGAATGGTGTTGCTCGAAAGTGTACCTTACTGATACTGGTACAATTCTACAAAATCTAACCAAACTGTTGCTCGATTTGTTTTATGGTAGCAGCATGTGATTCAAACTTTTGATTCATGCCTAAAATATGCACCTTAATCTCTTTAAGACAGTCTTCCATTTTCTCTACCGCCTTCACAACCATTGCAAACATGTCTTCCATTCTTGAATTACTCGAACCAACATCATAGTTCACAGGCCACTCTTATCCTTGTAGTCATCCTTCCTTCTCCAATCACCAACTCATTCCCTACTCTTATCCCTATACCCAGACTTATTGTCATTGTTATCTTTATAGTAGTTCTATCCTTGATTCCCTTGCCTAAAGTTCCAATTGTCTTAGTTAGACTCTTGGCCCTTGGCTTAGAAACCCACGACCTCTCTATCTAGATATTTTGCCTCCTCCTTAGAATCCAACTTTTCATACCTAGGTTCCTTACCTAGCAAACTGACTGCATTCACTTTTTGTACTCTCACTACTGCTAATTTCTTAGTAAGCAACCCAACCTCAGTTCTCAATTACTCTACCTCTTGAGCTACTGACTCATCTAATTCTCTCTGCTCTGTAGATACTCCAAATGCATAAGTTCGGACTGTACGCATCTCGAGTATGCCAATATTAATTGGTTTTCGTGATCTAAACTAGGATATTAGAAGTATTCTCCCAACAGAGACTCGTGAATGACCCACAAGTGATAGTTTCTGTTATAGCCTTAGTGTTAGAATTTAAGGCTCTGTAGAAGATCTCAAGATGGTTTTTACCAGTCATCCTGTGATTTGTAACATTTTGCAGATTTTTCTTAAACCTCAATCAAGTCACATATAATGCCTCCTAATGTAACTGTCTAAAATTGTAAATTTTATCTCTCAACTGCAACATCCTGGAAGGTGGGAAAATTCTAGCTAAGAACTGAGTCCTTAATTCATTCTAAGTAGTCATTGATCCACATGGTAGCTTTGCCAGCCATAATGTGGCCTCTCCCGTTAAAGAGAAGGAAAGAGCTACAGTCTGATTGCCTCTAGTGTTACTCCAGGCATATTATAAGATATGCAAATCCATACAAAGTTTAATACATGTATTTTTGTATCATCAATAGGAAGCCCTAAGAACAACCCCTTGAAGTTCAACAAATGAATCATGGCAGTAATGATATCAAACTTAGTTCCTGGAGGCAACTCTGGTGGAATAATGGAACTAGTTTCAATCAGCTCGAAATAATCAAAATCCCCATCCTCATAATATGGGAGATATTATTGTAGAGGTTTTTTCCCCTATGCCTTCTCTTCCTCTCTCACTCATCAAGTGCAGCTAGATGGTTTTCTTCATCTTGTCTAGCCCTTTCTTCCCTGGCTACCAACCTGGTAGCTTCTTATCGAGCATTCTCCTCAGCCATCAATCAAGCAGTGATCTAATATGAAGTCTCCTGACTATCATACTAGTGCAGTGATTTATTCAATATTATTACATCGTCATGAATGCCCTTAAGAAGGGCTCCATAATTATGAACTCCTTTTTTAAGAATCTTTCTATTAACTCTCAGAGTTCCCTCAAGTTTCATACTAATTGGAATCAGGGGATTGCCTTGACTACGAGTATTGGGGATACACTGGTGTGCGCCTTAGAAACAACAAAAATGTAAAATCAGTAAACAATAACCAACAACCCCAACAACCATAATCAATCAACTCCATAACTGTATTCCCCTGCAACGGTGCCAAAATTTAATGACGCCCAAACTAAAACTCATAATGAAGTATAAAGCAGTTGTTGTCAAATATAGAACCCAGCTAAGTTTGGGGTAATCCCTTAGGAAATAGGTCAAAATATCTATCAAATATTTTTCTAAGCAATCAACAAATAAGTAAAAAAGGGAGTTTGTAAATCAGAATGTCAGTAGTAATGATTATTGATTTGTTCGAAGATGTAATCAAAGTATGAGAGGCACTATAACTGTGTTCCCCAAGACTTCATAACTACACAGGCTATCCGTGATTGTAATCTATTACAATATGTTGCATGTAAGATCTAACAATATAGGTTCATTTAAGCGTCTCTCGACCTTGATTAGATGAATATCACTCTTCTCCTCTAGGACTCCAAGTGATCTACTCCTAAACTTTATATGTGATCTCAGATTAACTCTCCTGTATCAGGCTCAAGTTATTAGATGAAGGATGATAAGTCCAAATTACAATTGTTATTTTCTTTTCCTATTCTCTAGTTCTCTCTCGAGCACATCTAGAATTCTGGCAAGTTCTACCATTGTACACATGCTAGAAAGTAATCATAACAAAGAAAATACCAATACATGCATGTGCGCCGGTCTAAAATTACCATGCCCTTAGCCTGTGTTGTTAATTCATCATAGTTCCTACAACCCTAGTTGTGGTACTTAGCTAATCATGATTGCAAGAACAAGAGAAGAATTCTAATAAGAAAGCTTGGTCATTAACTTATTAAGAACAAGATTAAAACCACTACCACTCTTATAAAAAATCCATAATGAGTATTTATATACAAAATGAAATCTATCCTAAACAAATTTGGAATACAATGGTCGGCAGTGACTACGCCTCTGGAAATGAGTCGTATTGTTTGATGATGACTGGTAGTCACTCTTCTTTCCATTTGTTGACTGTTTCTCTTCGTTTACTACTGACGACTCATCTAGTCATCCTACGAAACATAGGGTGACTTATTTCCACCAAGACCTTTATACATTAGTTTAGGACTTCTCTTATTTGCTCAAGATGACTCCTCGTGATGATTCATCATGTGACCCTTCGAGTAATAGCCTCCTATCATACCGTACTTGTCCTTCAATTTTTCCATGGCTTGAAATTTACTGGAGTCACCATGGTAGAAGGCTACAACTCATATTGTGACCAAATGAGTCATAGCTTTCTCTCATCACCACTAGCATCAACTTGCACATATTCAAGACTTTGATCCTTTTCAAAGAATGATTACTCCCTAAGACACGTAGCGTAACCCAACGAGTCATTCGCTGAACTCGTACCCAGCTGGTACTCTAACTCTCAAAATCAAAAAATCTACTGAAGTGGAGACGACTTGGGTTGGGCAACGAGTTGTACAATGACTTATAGTCCAATGCCTATTTTTTACAATTGTACTAATTTTTCTCCTTTTCTTCATTCAGTCTCTCCCGAGCCCTATTTTTCTTAAAACACTACAAAAAAAAACATCATATCCAAATAAACTAGCCTTCGACTTAGCATATTTGCTTTGTTTTGAGCATTGAAAGTTTCATGAAACCATGGCACATCAGTACGTAGTGTATTGTGATGCTTTAGGAGTTGGCCTAGGATGTGTATTAATACAACAAGGTTGAGTAATAGCCTATTCCTTAAGACAGTTGCGGACACATGAGAAATTCTTTCCAACATATGATCTTGAGCTAGCAATAGTTGTATTTGCTTTAAAGATATGGAGTCACTACTTGTATGGGGTTCTTGTTGACAAATATACTTACCATAAGAGTTTGCAATATAACTTTAGGCATAAGGACCTAAATATGCGGTAGCGAAGGTGGCTTGAGCTATTAAAAGACTATGACATTGATATTTTGTACCATCCGGGGAAAGAAAACATAGCAGCTGATGCATTATGTCATAAGGCGACTGCAAGCACTTATACGCATTCCATGGAAAAATAAGGGATAACTAAAGATCTACACCACCTAGCTAGCTTGGGGGTTTTCCTTCCTGAAACTCCAAAATAAGGGGTTATTGTGCATAATGTGACAGAATCTTCTTTGGTAGCAGAAGTAAAAGAGAAGTAATATAATGATCCTGTGCTAGTACAACTTAGTGAGAATGAAAAAAAGGTATAACATAGGCATTTTAACTTGCACACAGTGTAATATTTCGGTGTCAAAATAGATTGTGCGTATCTAATGTTGATAGACTAAGAAAGAAGAATATCACATAAGCACATCATTCAAGATATTCCATCCATTTAGGTTCGACCAAAATGTATCATGGATTGAAAGAACTGTATTGGCGGGGAGACATAAACAAGAACATTGCAGAATTTGTGACCCAATGTTCAAATTGCCAACAAGTTAAAGTAGTGATAACCCCCAAAATACAGAAAGATGAATAAAGTATGAAAAATAAGAAGAATGATAAAATTGAAAATACAAAAAGTAAAGGATAGATATATAGAGATAAAAGATAGGTACAAAAAAGGAAATCAAATAAAACTAAAGAATATATTGAATCCAATAACCCCATGAGATTAATCCAAAGAAGGCAACTAACTCTTACGTCCGACCACGAAGGAATCGTAACTCCCTCGTAACCACCGTTTTGAGGCAAAAATCACCCTAAGCTTTTCCAAGCGACACTCATGCTCCATAAGGACTCACACAATATCAATATCATCAAAAATCTAATAAAAATAAAGCTAGGACCTAGTATTTATAGCCTTGGGACTTTTATTACATATATGGGACAAAAAATGACCCAATTTAACAAAATAGGGCAAGCTGGCCGCTTTAGCCCATATGCCCATGCAGATGACCACCTGCTGGCACAGATGGTGGGAAAATATGGCATCTGTGAGAGTAGGTCACCCATCTGCCGGTGCAGGAAAGGGTGCACACCGCTCCAGGATGTCGTTAAGCTCCTCTCCAATGGCTTCTTTGACTCTAAGCTATCTTCCATATGCAATATTGCTCTACTTGAAGATCAAAATGGACCCTCCAACCACGTTTTGTGGCCTTGATCTCTTTGTGGCTTTGGTTTCTTTTTTTCACCCTTGAAATACAAGCCAAGAAACGTTGACGAAGATTAGGCTTGCATCATCCTCCCCTTCTTGAAAAGGATTTGACCTAGAATCTAAACCTTGCAAAAGCATAGGGAAAACAAACCACAATGGCATGAGGGTTGGCATTAGCATTAACAATTTCATCACCATGCCAAAAGGCATACACTTAACATATAACCAAGAATCCCTTATGTTTGATATGAAAAGTCCATTGAGAAGGATCCTAACTCTAGATAAAACAATTCCACAATTTGCATGGACATCATCATAAGCAAAGAGGTAATAAAGAAAAGTGTTAAGGACACTACTCTCATCTAAGGTGCGATCATGAGTAGGAAAACACAAAGAGAGAAAAAGGCATTTAAAGCTCATAGAACCACTCTTTTCCAAACAACTTCCCAAGAGAAGGGAGTTCAACAATGGAGTTATGCTACTAGGGACAATGGAGAACCTTTTATACAACAAATGAATCCAAGACAAGTGGTTCTCCTAAGAAATTTGGTTCCCTCTATTAAATATAAGCATGCTTCCAAAAGTCCCACTTGACACTTCAAATTGCCCAACCTTATGAAGGTGGAAAGAAGTCTTTAACAACTATGGACTCTCGTACAAACAAGTAATTAAGTTAGCATTCACAAGTTATGGACCACAAAACTTAAGAACAAGTGTGTCAAATAATGATGCAAATATATAAGCAATACCCAAAAGAGGCGATGACAAATTTGCCCTAGGGTCCCCAAGAATGATACCACCTTTGAGAAAGGGGCCATCAATGGCAAACAAGTGATAAAGAAAGGTATCACAAGAGTGGAATTCATCCAAAGTGTTTTTAAGAGAAGACTCTCTTTGACTTACAAGTCTTAAAACCTTGATCAAGAATGGAAACACACAATGGAGAATTCTTTTGGCCTATTTCATTGTTCCCCACCTTTAAAGAACACTCATATTTGTAGGACATGTCTCCCATACACAACTTAAGTCTACCAAGAGGATTGTAAATCCCCAAGATAGACTTTTCGTCGTAGGAAAGGCTAAAAACAACCTCATTAAAACTTTTCTTGTCTTGACCAAGAACCAAGTTGGGTTTATAAAAACTACCACATTCCAAGAGGTCATTGGGGTCAAATGGGAGAAGTATCCACGAACATGGGTCAAAGTAATACCTATTTTCCCCAACGGTGTCAACCTTACAAATTGACATACCCTATATACTACATTGAAAATATCATAAGTAAAGAGATGGTAGAGAAAGGTGTCATGAAAACTAAATTCAACTATGGTTTCCTCATGCATATACTTACTATTAGATTCAAGATCATAAACTTGAGTATCTTCAACAATGGGAGAACACAAAGAAGAAGAAGAGGCAATTTCTAAACAAATAACACCTTTCTTTTCAAGGGAAGAATCCTCAAGTAGGCATAAACCACCAATAACATCAAGGACGTCACAACTCAAGTCATTACAAAAATAACACAATGCATCCTCACATTTATCAAAAAATGGTGGGGTGTCATACAAAGGATCACAAGCTAAATCATTTAACAATGGTGGGGTGCCATACAAAGGATCACAAGCTAAATCATTTTCATAAGAATAATCACTAGTTGGGTTTCTCAAATATTCAAGCAAATCAAATTTATCATCACCAAATTGATCATTCTTTTTCAAAAGTGAGAGATCACTATCAAAAATGGGATAGTTAGGACAATCTTCACTCAATCCTATGTTCTTAATGGATTTCAAGAAATAGGATAACATGTGAATCTTAAGCATACCACCCTTCCTTTTAAGCACACCAAAAAGCACATCACTAGGTGTCAAGCAAGGAGAGATCTCACTATTTTCAAATGAGACATCTTTCTTTGAGAGAGGATCATTACCCAAAGGTAAGAAATAATAGCATACCATTTCACTCTAACAAAATACATGTCATCTTTCACAATATTTTAATTCATATGATATCTATAAGCAAAACTAATAATGGAATCTTCATTACAAAATATGCTTAAAGAATCAATTCCATTCACATGATCAACTCTATCAACATCATCACTAACTCGAGACTCATCAAGCATACCACAAACATGCTCAAGTAGTAGATTACACTTAAAAGTAAGTTGATCCACACAAATACCTTCACTAGTTGTAGGCAATTTACATGCCAACATAGACTCACCTTGATTTTCACCAGGATCAACTAGTGTGTGAATACTTTTATCACATGGCAATGGGACCTCATTCTAGTTACAAGTGCTAGCACTAGGTGGATACAAATCGATCTTACTAGAAGCGTAGATTCGGTCATCTATAGGATCAACTAGTGTTTGCAAACTCACAACAAGAACTTGATGCCACTTAGCACTACCAATAGTATCACAAAGGGAAGACTCATGAGACTCTACATTAGGCAAGCCACGAATCTCACTCACTTGGCTATTAGCCACACCAATATATTTCAAGTTTAGAGAAGTGCAAGGGTTAGCATTGTTACCTTGTAGCTCATACAAAGTATGGTCTCCCCCTTGGTGTTCAACATGGGGATTGGTTTGAGACGTAGAATTCAGGTAGCCAAAGAAATCCTCAATGTTTGCCATTCTACCACCCATGCTTGACTTGATACCAATCATGGAGGTTTAACGACCTTCTATCACTCCCATTGTATGGTTTATGACCTCAATATTTTCCCATATAAACTTTGAGGTATAAGTTTTCATGGGATTTCGAGCTTCTTTCTCCATAGCCATAGTACCTAGCAAGTAAAACACTTCAACAAAGACAACAACAACATTAGCGTTATCAAAATTAAAGCTCTGAATCACTCATGTTTACACACATTTGATTATCTCATAATAGGATCGGCTAGTATTGAAGATTGCCTATTCTTTGGTAGTACACAAAGTGTCAATTACTACTCTTGGTCATAATAGCTTCTTTTAAAGAAAGATGGATGACTTGATTATAAACAAAATGACTTGAGTCAAGAAATTAGCTATGAAATAAAACTAGAAAAGCACACAAAGAAAACAGACTAAGAAAAAACGGACTTTAAGACTACTCATTCAACTAAGTAAGGACAATTACCCGTTGAAAATTAGTTTAGGAATCTAGAAATAAAATAAGGAATCAAGAAATGAAACTAAGATGATGGAACCTGAGCAAAATAAGCTTTAGAATGTTTGATGTGCGTTTGGGTGACCTACCCATGCAGACAGTGACATGCCCTCACAGGTGGAGGTGCAGGTCATTCCAGTGTAATTTGCATTAGCCCACCTACAGCCGCAGTTCCATCTGTGCACACAGATGAAGGGCGCAGGTGCCCTGGCAGATCAGCTAGACACTCCTAATTTTGTCCTTTCTATGGGCCCTTTTGGGTTCTCTCTCCTAGAATATTCCCTTTTGTTTTGGATATTTTTTTGTACCAACACCCAACCACTTTTATCTTTATTTATTAAGGATCTAACACACATTTTGGATGAATCTTTCTCTTGAATATATGAATTTCTTAAGAACACCAAGAATAATTTGAAGATCAAAAATTCATAACTCTCTAATTTTTTATAAAAACTCCATGAAATTTTAACCCTAGGTTCCCTTCAACGTGGGGAACACTTTCCAAAAAATTTCAACCTTCCAATCCACATCAAAAATACCAAATTTTTCAACCCACTTGTAAATTTCTACAAGCTTTTAACTCAAAAATAGTGGATTCTCTAAGATCTCTCCAATCGACTCCAAATTTTAGATCTAGGGTCCTCTCGGTATGTGGAATACATTCTAGCAACCTCTTTCATTCAATTCCAACCCAAAATTTATAGATCTAAGAATCCACTTCACTTTTTCAAATAGCTGAAGAACTCAACAATAGAGTTTCTTGAAATCCACTCAAATAAATCCCAAAACTGAAGATTTGGACTCTAATAACACTAGAGCAAACAAATCTAGTGTTGAAACTATAAGAAAACTCAAAAAACAAAACTTGAAATTTTTGGAAATTTCCAAACACAAAAATTTTAGATTTTTTTTTTGATTTTTCATTTTCTAGACAACAAAGACTGAATTCGTGGGAACGAACTCAAGCTCATATCTAATACCAAATGATAATCCCTAAAATATGAAAAGAGGAATAAAGTACAAAAATAAGAAAAATGATATAATTGAAAATATAGAATGTAAAGGATTGATAGATAGAGATAAAATATAGACACAAACAAGGAAATCAAATGAAACTAAAGGATAAATTGAATCCAATAACCCCATGAGATTAATCCAAAGATGGCACCTAATTCTTATGTATGACCACGAGGGAATCATAAAGCCCTCGCAACCAACATTTTGAGGCAAAGATCAACCTAAGCTTTTCCGAGATACACTCATGCTCCATAATGAGTCTCATAATATCAATATCATCAAAAATATAATGAAAATAAAGCTAGATATTAGTATTTATAGCCTTGGGCCTTTTATTATATATATGGTCCCAAAAGTGACCCAATTCAACAAAATGGGTCAAACTGGCTGCTTTGGCCCATATGCCCATGCAGATGACCACCTGCTGGCGTAGATAGTAGGTCACCCACCTTTAGACTCAGGTGAAGGTGCAGACCACTCCAAGATGCCGTCAAGATCCTCTTGACTCTCCAACGACCTCTCTAATGGCTCCTTTGACTCCAAGCTATCTTCCATAAGCATATTGCTCTGCTTGAAGATCAAAATGGACCTTCCAACCGCGTACTTATTGCCTTGATATCTTTGTGTCTTGGATTCCTTGTTGTCTCCCTTGAAATACAAGCCAAGAAAGGTTGACACCGATTTGGCTTATATCAAGTTGATCACCAAAAGTCGGGAGGTTATATGCAACGTTTAAAGCACTCAATTTTTAAGTAGGACATGATCAACATGGATTTTGTCTATAGTTTGCCTCGCTTCTCTCAAATGTTTTATTCCATATGGGTAATAGTGGACAGACTCACAAAATTAGTGCATTTTTGGTCGGTCAAGACCACTAATATGGTTGAAGAGTACGTGAGATTGTATATTAAAGTTATAGTTTTGCTACATGGAGTCCTAATAACTATTATACCCGATAGGGTAGATCAATTTACAACACACTTTTGGAGGTCATTTAAGAAGTGCTTGGAAACTCATGTAAGTTGAAGTACAGCTTTCCACCTTCAAATGGTTGTACATGTAAAATGAACCTTTCAAACACTTAATGCTATGGTGGGAGCTTGTGTATTGAACTTTAAAGGTAGTTGGCATGTTCATTTGCCTCTTATCGAGTTCGCCTACAGTAACAGTTATCATTCAAGTATCAAAATGGCACAGTATGAAGCTTTACATGGAAGGACTCATAGATCACCAATTGGATGGTTTGAAGTGGGTGAAAATGCCTTGTTTGGGCCAGATCTTGTTCATCAAGCTATAGCAAAGGATAAAGTGATCCAACACCGGCTAAAAATAGCCTAACATTGACACAAATCATATGCAGATGTTTGAAGAAGGGGGTTATATTTTTCTACATGTTATTGGGTATTCTTAAAAGTGTCACCAATGAAAGGGGTAATGAGATTTGGTAAGAGAGGGAAGCAGAGCCCATGCTACATAGGGCCATATAAGACTATTAGAAGAGTCGGCCAAGTTGCATATGAATTAGAACTACCCCAAGAGCTCTCAATAGTTTATCTGTTGTTTCATGTCTCAATGCTTTTAAAGTTCATAGATGATCCCTATCGTATCACTCCTATTAATGATGTACAAGTTAAAGAAGATCCCACCTATAAAAAAGTACCCATTGCTATCCTAGATCAACAAATTAAGAAGTTAAGAAATAAAGAAGTACCCTACAAAAAAGTACTTTGGAGGAACCAAAATGTAGAAGAGGTTACATGGGAAGTCGAGAAAGCAATGAAATCCAAGTACCCTCATTTATTTGAATCCAAAAAGAAAGTTCAAGATGCTGAATTGGGGTATTAACAGGTAAGCACAAATATGTATGTATTATATTGCTATTAGTGGGATTAAACTTAGGCTTGAACTTGTTTAGGCTAGCTAATTAAGCTAACATTCGAGGACAAATGTTCCTGAGAGGGGGGTATGTAACACCCCATATCCTACATGTAGTAGTTCTACTTATATAGCAATTGATATAGCCTTACGGTATATATAGTGGACTCAATTTCCTATACGACTAGTGATGGTAAGTTAGGTTTGAAGAAACTGCTCTTACATTTCAACGCGGCATGAACAAGTTAACATCGATAAGAGTATTTAAACTTGGGATAGTAAGTAGGTATTTGAGTCTAAAGTTTAAAGTGACCAAGTATAGATAAGTGTTAGGTTAAATTAAAGGGATTAAGATCTATAAATGAAATAACATATTGAGGTGCTTGCTTGACTTAATTAATCTAGTAGGTGAGACATTTACTTGAGTTATATGGGCCAAGTTAAATGTGCCAAGTAGGTGTATTACCTACTTAAGCTAATGGATCAGATTAAGGCCTATATTAATGGACTCTTTTAAGGCCCAAACTAACTAAAATAAAAGGAGAATAGAATGGGCAAACCAACACCTAAAATTTATCCCAAAAACCCAATAAGTTAAAGGCCCAATTTATACATAAATAAACCATGTAGGTGAATCACCTATTTTTATCTTTTGAGAAGCTTGAACCCCTAACTATGTGAATCACCTACTTAGACCAATTTGTGGCTGAAAATGGATCCAAAATAGAAGGTTCTAGAGAGCCTATTTAAGGGTCAATTTGCCTCATTTTAACTCACTATAATTCAAAAAGATAAACAGATATCTCTCAAGATACCATGTTTTCTCTCTCTCTTCAAGTAGCAGCCACAAAATTCCTCTAGGGTTCTTGATTCATTTTCCACTTTTCAGCCAAGGTAAGTAGTGATTAACTTATGGATTTAGTTTAATTTCATCACGAGAAGGTGATGTAAATTAGTTTTTCCATGTTTAGGGTATAGAACAGCAAGCCCTTCAAGCTTGGAAATTCCACCTACCTCTAATTTCTACAAGATATCTCCTTTTCTTTGGTTCAAATTGAAAGGAAGTTTAATGTTTTTGTAGCAGTTTAGAATGTAAGGATCTTCACCAATAAAAGGTGAAGTTACTGCTCATTACTGCCTATTTCTTATTCCTCCTTATGTATGAATCTGGGTGATGAATTATGGATGTGTTGGTGTTAAGAAATATAAGAATGGTGAGTCCAATATTTGTTCCTTGAAAGAACACCACTGATTTGATAAGTGATAGGCTTACATCCCGACTACTGTTTTGGGTTAGGTTGAGAAACCTTAATGTGTTGATTAGCTACTAATACTAGTTTTACCACTTACCTAATTTTAGATAAGTAATCCAAATGTAGGAGGTTAATTTGGGGTAATATCGAAGTCATGAAGCAAGCTATGTAAGGCTACTCTATTCTGTATTCTTTTGCATGAAATCAAATACTTGTGTTACAAAGTAAGCTTCCAAAGTTCTCCTATAAAATAATACATAGTGGCAGCGAACGATCTCTAATATAACTAACGACCTTGTTCCCACTTCCTAATGTGTTAAAATAATTCAATATGTGCTTATTATTAAATATGCGTGTCTACATTCAACAGAAAGCTTCATGATTTCTCCTTTTAGTCAAATAAGATCCATATGTTGTTTTAGCTCCTAAGCATTCGATTTGTGTATAAACTGCTCCCTACCTCATTATTAATGCATCAAATTTTTATTCACATGTCTCTTACTGGTGGACTATTGTCCCAAAGCTCAATAATGTTATGAACACCAAATAAACAAGCTTAAAGGTTGAATAAACGAAGTAACACAAATATGGTTATGTATAGGTGACAGCTCAGGGGCAAAAGCCTAGCATGGGCTGATCCCAATCTTTTTTATATGGGTGACAGCTCAAAGGTGAAAGCCTTGTATGGATGGATCCCGATCTCTTTATACGTGGGTGCAGCTCAAGGGCAAAATCCTAGCATGGGTCGATAGCGATCCATTTATGTATGGGTGGAAGCTCAGGGGCGTAAGCCTAGCATGGGACATTCCGATCTTGTGTGTTTACCGCTGATTAGTTAGTCATTTGTATCACATGGTTTACGAAAATTATAAAGTAAGAATGATAAAAAGAGAAAAGAATGTAATGTACAAGGTTCCACAGATACAATAAAAAGTGGTCTATTATCCTCACTTATACACTTGTTTAGATTTCATTTGAGCTATCGTTTCACATATAGTTACTTTATGCCTTACATATTCAGTACATTCTTTCATAATGACGTCCCTCACGGGGGACCTGCATTTCATGCTGCAGGCGCAGGTACTTCAGCTAGTAGATATCTCCAGTAGGAGCATCGAACATCAAGTGGCTATTGGTGAGCTCCAGATTGACTTGGGCCTTTTTGAGTCTATTATATATGTTTTGGTATTATATAGTAGTTAAGTGAAGGCGGGGGCTTGTCCTGACCTTAACTAAGTTTATATATCTTTTAGACTATAAAGTAAAGGTTGGTTGTGCCTTGTCTTCTAGTCACTATGGCACCAACGGCCAAATCATGTATATATAGTTTTGGGATTGTCTACGTGATTTACTTTCATGAATGCTTGATATACATTTTTGGCAGCATCTTCGAATGTTTATAGAAATGCATGGTAAGTACAAGATAATGAGTTGGTTCTCTCGGGCCTTTACGGTAATGGGTGCCTATCTGTCATAATGGAATTTGAGGCGTGACGGTTTATTCCTTTAGTATTTGTTTGGATAAACTCTTACTTATAGCTTTTGATATTCTTATTCATTCTTGTACGGTAACCTCAGGTCCCGAGGATGTAATAAATAGAGGATTTCCTCACTCAATTTTAGTTAATGATTTTTTAGGATTGCAAATTTTATTTTCCTTAATGAATATTTGGGTGTAGTAACTTTATAGTGATAAGGTGATGAAAAGTAAATTGATGACTATTGGACTTGGTAAGTAAGGGTTGAATTAATGGTTCTCCCACTATAGTTTTAGGGAGGGTACCAATCCATAGTAACCCGCTCCCACTTCTACTCGAAAATGGGTAGTCTCTAAAGTAATCCACCGGGTCTCAAATGCTCGACCTTCACCTACTAACAACACAAACGCCAAGCCACAAAGTCCGCCATATCTCTCCTCATACCCCTCCGCCAGTAATGCAACCACAAATCTCTATACAACTTAGCTGTTCCAAGGTGAATAGAATACATGTAACTATGTGCCTCCTGGAGAATCAACTGAATCAAACCTCCTACCCTCGAAACACAAATGCAACCATAGAATCTTTAAATGGCCTCAGAATCTCAGGTATCCCTCCTTGACTCACCCCTCAACACTTGATCTTGAATGCCACACAACCCACCATCCTCAAAACGTCAACCCCAAATTAGTTCCAACAAGGTAGATCTAGCCTCAATACTAGTAAAAATACTCCTAGGGTCTGAAATATCAAGTCAAACCATCATGTTGGCTAAGGACTGGATATCCAAAGCCAACAACCACTCCAAAACTAAAATAAAGGACAAGCTACCAATAATCACTGCCTTAGGTCTCAAGGCATCCGCTGCCACATTTTCCTTGCACGGATGATAGAGAATAGATATCATAGTCATTTAATAACTCAATCCACCTGTATTTCCTCGAATAAAGGTCCCTCTGAGTTATACTATATTGAAGACAATGATGGTCAGCTAAAATCTCATAACGGACACTGTAAAAGTAATGCATCCAAATCTTAAGCGCAAAAACTACCGCTGCTAACTCATAAGTGGGGTAGTTGCACTCGTGCACCTTCAGTAGTCTCAAAGCATAAGCAATAACTCAGCCTTGCTATATCAGAACACATGCCAAACCAATACCAGAAGCATCATAATATACAATAAAACCCTCACCATTAACTGGTAGAGTCAGAATAGGAGCTGAAGTGAGAAAATCCTTGAGCTTTAGAAAGCTCGGCTCACAACCATTGAACTATTAAAATGTGACATCACTCCTAGTTAATCTAGTCAAAGGCGCTGCAATAGTAGAAAATCTTTTGACAAATTACCTGTAGTAGCCTGCCAACCCAATAAAACTGCAAACCTTAGTTTGAGATGTTAGCCTAGCCCATTCATGAATAGCCTCAATCATCAGCAGGTCTATTATAATCCCATCCTTAGACACCACGTGCCCCAAGAAAGTTTCAAAATCAAGCCAAAACTAGTACTTTGAGAATAATGCATAAAGTCGATGATCTCTAAAAGTGTGGAGCATTGTCCTCAAATGCATCTCATTCTCTTGAGATAGACAAGAGATCATTAATAAACATGATCACAAAAAAGCCTAAATAAGGCCTGAAAATACAAGTCATCAAGTCCACGAACGTTGCTGGGGCATTGGTCAAACGCAAAGATATCACAAGGAACTCGTAATGGCCATAACAAGTCCTTAAGGCGATCATAGGGATGTCCTCAGCTCTAATCCTCAATTTATGGTAACTAGACCTCAAATCAATCTTGGAAAACATGGATGCACCCTGAAGCTGGTCAAATTGATTATTGATACGAGGTATAGAATACTTGTTCTTCACTGTCACCTTATTCGACTACCTATAATTGATACACATACGGATAGAACCATCCATCTTCTTTACAAATAGAACTGAAGTACCCCATTGTGATACACTCATCTGAATAAAACCCTTACCCAGAAGATCGTGAAGTTGAATATTTAGCTCCTTTAACTCGATAGGAGCCATACAGTACAGTGCCATAAAAATTGGCTGGGTGCTCAGCTCGAGGTTAATAACAAACTCTATATCATGCTCAGGAGAAAGTCCAGGTAGGTTGGTAGGGAAATCATCAAAAAACTCTTAGACAATAGGAACAGAGTCAAGCATAAGACTCAACACTGATATCATGAACATAAGTTAAATAGACCATACAACCCCTCGATACAAGACTCCTATCCAAAATATAAGAATTAATCCACATCGACATACGACTATATGAGCCCTGCCACAAAACTGGGGGTATGCCAGGCATGGCTAAGGTAATGGTCTTGGAAAAGTAATCCAAGACCTCATCATAGGGGGATAATAAGACCATGCCCAGAATCATGTCAAAATGAACCATGTCTAGCTTAATAAGGTAAGCTTGAGAGTCATACTCCCATACAGTCACAATACATGATCTATAAACCAGATCAACTACTAATTAATCACCCACAAGATTGGCTACACATAATGGTGTAGATAAAAGCTACCAAGACAACCCCAACTGCGGTGCATAATAAGTAGAAATATATGAATATGTGGAGCCCAAATCAAATAAAACAAAATTTGGCTGATAGCATACTAAAATCGTACCTATAATAAAAGCATCCAAAGACTCAGCCTCCAGCCTATTAGGAATAACATACAAATGACCTCGTCTTCCTCCGATCTAGGAACTTGCACAAACACCTACCTGACTTGCCTGAGGACCTCCTCTAGAACACTAGGGACCACCCCTGCTACTTTATGCACTACCCTAAGTTGGTGGTACTGATCAGATTGGCAGAACACATTATATAGTAGGCTCAACCATCCCATGTCGGGGATACTTTTTACCAAAGTGACCAACAACCCCACACTCATCACATGTCGCGGGCACTCTAACCTGATGAGAAGGTCTGTCTAACCTATAATAACCACCTCGGCCTGATGAACCTAGCTAAACACCCCTCGATGGCTCAATACTGCTCTAACCATCGAAACCACTGTAATTGGGCTGACCTCAATCTAAAATCTGAAGCGCTACCTATATAGGACTACTAGACTGACCCTGGTGCTTATATGATTGATGCTGGTGTTACCTACCTTGAAAGCCTCTACTCCTGAACTGAGCACCACTCTGGCTCCTACTATAAATGCCCTGATGATGGGGTCTCTTATTACTGCCCTTTGGGTATCACGATCCATCTCCTCTATAATGTGGGAATGATCTGCAATGTTAGTAAAAAACCTACCTGAATCCACCAAACTATGAGTAGCCATGCAAGGAGATAGTCTAAATCCTTTGAAAAAACAACAAATCGTCTCATACTCTGTAGGTATAATTATGGTTCCATGCCAGGATAGCTCCTAAAACCTCATATCATACTCGGCCAATATCATAGTACCTTGCCTCAACCTATTAAACTTATCCCTCATGCGCTCACACATGCTTTGAGGCATATAGTTATCTAAAAAAGCCTCGGAGAACTGAGTCCAAGTCATAGGAGGGGATCCATCTGGCCTGGAATCAAGATAACCACTCCACCACTGTCTCAATGCTCTATTAAGTTAATATGTTCTATAATCCACTCCATGTGACTCAACAAACCCCAAATTACAAAGTCTTTGCTCACAGCTAGTAAGAAACTCATAAGCAACCTCTCTTGGGGCCACGATAAAGCTGGGAGGATTCAATCTCAAAAATTTACCCAGCATCTTTAGCTCCTCAGAATTCATGGTCGGCTGGGCTACTACTAGTTGTTAAACTACTGGTGCTGGTAGAGCCTCTACTCTGGGAGACGCAGCTGGAAGTTGCGCTACTATACCAAGGCCAACCTGGGCTACCCCTTGAGCGGATGTCTGTGCCCCATCCATCGATGGGCCACCAATCAAACCCAAAAGTTGATCCAATGCATCACGGAGAAACGAAGAAGATATAAATTAAGGTGGGGCCTAGGCTACTCCCTGGCCCATCGACTGTTGTGGCAGAAGTTACTCTGGAACTAACACAGGTGTATACTGTGGAGCTAAATCAATGTCCAACTCAGGTGAAGGCTCTCTGGCCTGACCACAAGCTGGGGCTGCAGCTCTAGCCTGACCTCGACCTCGGCCTCTAACTGGCGCCCTAGTAGCATGCCCAGTATCCCCTTCCCCAGCTGTCGTACCGCGCATACTACCCATCTGTTGAAGAGTGAAACAAATAAGAATCTAGAAACCAACACCAACACAACACACAAAAATGAACCAAAAACATGAATTTTATGTAGCCTCCCGAAAATAGAATAAAAATGTCTCTGTACCGATATGTAGGACTCTACTACACACTTGCTCTTATACCAATGATCTTAGGCTACGATACCAACCTATCACATATTGATTTCTCAGGTCATAATGTAACCTACTTCAACCCACCAGTAGGTAAGCCAAGCCATAGCCCAAAATGATAAGTAATGGGCTAACGGGCGAAAGATAAAGGGAAACGAAAATGAAACTAATAATAATAAATAATAAGCAGAAGCAAAAGAGATATACATACATAATATACCGCACAAGACAGGGAAAGGATAAAATATACAAAAAGAATCCCTTTTTAAGACGTAGTAAGGTCAGTTCAACAGCCAATATAACCAAAAAATAGTAATAGACAGTGTCCAAAAGAAATATACTCATAGTAGACTCAAAATATAGAAAAGGCTATCACTAAAGTAAAATGACGTAGATCAACTACATACTCTAGAAAGCTCACCTTTTCTCAAAATCAACAGCATAACTCAAGGATAATATCAACGATAGTGGCTCATACTCGGATTTTCATTAGTAAAATGATGCAGAAGTGTAGTATGAATACAAAAACCATGGGTACTCAGTAGGCTTCATAGCTCGACTAAGCTCAAATATAGAAAAAGCATAAATAAAGTGCGATAACGTAAGCTTAAGTCAATAGTAAGGGATAAAAATAGAAATAATAGATTATACTAGGGAAATGCAATAAATAGAAGTAATTGACTTAAAAACAAAAAATAAAGCCTAGTTATAACCTAACTGGGCCTCCATAAGCCAGGAAGGTGCACACAAGAAGAAAAATAACCCAACCAAGCTTCCATAAGTATGGTAGGTGCAAATAATCAAAGAACTAAAGTAAGAACAATAAATAACAGTAATAAAAATAAAACCAATGAAGATGGGAAAAATGCATGTCGTATACTCTCTTCTCAGCATAACTGTGAACCTTACCCATTTCAAATAAATATCCAATCCCAGATCCATAACGATAAAGATGTACCTGAGTTAAACAAGAACTAGTGGATAATAACAAAAGGCTAGGTACTAGACTCAAATCGGGAATAGTGGACAGTAATAAGAAGACAGATGCTGGACTCAAATTGGACTCATAAACAGTAAATCATAACCATAAACCAATACTGGACTCAAACCAAAACTCACCAAAAGTAATACATAACCATAATAGATGCCAGATATTAACCAGAACTAATAATGATAGCAATAAGGCATCTTCCGAACAGGAATAGGAACTCATAGGTAGTAGTGACATGGAAATTGTTGTACTCAAACTGGAACTTAATAAGCATGGAGAACTTAACAATATCCAAGGGGTATTAAACTATTTCCAATCCATTTATCCATAAAATTCAATCTCTCGAGGTCAAATATGCTAAGGCTAGATGGGTTCAAATTACAAGATTGAAGAGGCGCGATTAAAGGTTAGCTACTGCCCTACACGGGGGTAATGAAGCTAAATAAGCATGAAATTAATACTAAGTTAACCCAGAACCAAGGTAATAGCCTAAGGAGCAATCATAAGTCCATTTAATTCTAAAGGAATGTCATTCAAAGCATTTTATCTAAAAAGGCCAGTGGGGCCTACTACCAAACCTTGAAAACTCAATCTAAGGTAAGCTTGTACCCGAACCTAGACTAAGACATCTCAATCCCATTTGAAGGAACTAAAAGAACTAAGCCTAATCCTAAGGGATAATCATATACTAAACTATGGGAAAATGGCCCCAAATTCTACCGAGAAGGGCCCCTATTCAGCTAAAATAAGATGGTAAATGCCAAAATAACCATTAAGCCTTAAATAGCAACCCATATCCCATTAATACCGTAATAAAGCATAGTCTAGGATAAAAGGTAAACCAAGCCAACCTGGACGCCCTCAAAAGCTCGTCAAATCCTGTACACTCAACCTTTTCCCTTCTGAGAAGCCTCCGACCATTGCCATGCTATCAAAACAAGGTTCTACATTTCAATATGAGAATATTGATACCAATATTATGTATATACACTTTGGGTGAGAAATCAGACTAAAAATACCATTTGCAGCCCACTTGTGGAATAACGAAATTAAAACTATCACAGCATCCCTCTAAGCTCAAGGATCATCTTACCCCAAAATTGGGTGTAATACAAATTAAGGATCATTTGTCCCATAAGATTCGGACAAATAAGGACTTTAACTACAAATTAAGCAAAAAATTAGTTGGGAACTTACAAGAAATCGGTAATAAAATAGTCACTAGGACGCCTCCAACTCATACCCAGCTTCAATTCTATGATCTCTCATGAATTTTACTCTCACAATAGCTCTAATGGTGCCCAACACTTATGAAAATAAAGTTGGTTTTTTAGAAAATGAAATATTTATACAACTACCAGCGGTGGCCACGTTAGCTACTAAATAACCGCTAAAGCGGCGAGGAGGGCGCTAAAGCCTCCCAGCCATAACTGGACAGCCACTGCAAAAGCGGTCCTAACGCTTAATAAGCTACCACTAAATTGGTCCTATGCCGCTAAAACGGTTGCACCACTATAGTTGGTACCAACCAAATTTTCTAAGTCCTAACAGACTACAACTAGGTACTCGGGATTGGTTCAGAATATCGTGCACAAAAATGAACTATGCTACCCTACCAAATTTCGCATTCCAAGTCAATGGAAATATTAAAATTACCATCCAAGGTTGTTTTGACAGAATGTGGGTACCATACCCAAGGGTCCATTTTAACTAATTTCCACCCAAAAGCCCAAAATGAGTTTAGAGGCCTTGGGACCCAGACCATGGGTACCCTAGCCTAAAATCAATATTTCAGAGATGATGAGACTATTATAATTGGTATCCAAGTCCATTTACCTGAATTTTTGACTCGAGACCAATTTCACAACTTCAAAAGCTCCAAAATAGTGAATTCGATCTAAAAACTAAAAAAAATTCCCAAAAACTAAACTGTCTACCCCAACAAGTCAAAAATGACCTAGGGATACTATAGGGAAGCTATAAATGAAGAAAAATCATGAAAATGCAGAAAATGACCTAGAGGGTCATTACACTTATTTTGTTTGCTAAACCATATTTTGAGCATCTCTTTATCTATTTGTATTCACAGTAAATCATGCTGAAATTAAATCAACTCTTTGAATGATTAATAATTTTACTCTGGCGGGTTAAATCAACACTTTTTCCTTCACAATGTGGATATTCTTGAGTTCTATTTAGTAATACTACCTCCACGAGTTGTTCCAAAATAAATCAAATAAGAAGACTAGTAGCCTATTTTTAAAGAATATCACTTCATGTTTAAGCCATAACTAATTTGGATGATTTCTTGAAAACTTTATTTTTGATCATGAGCTATCAAAACTAAGCTTGAAACTTTACCCCTGTAAATGAATGAGTTGTGTTCATGAATTGCCAGAACTATTCTTGAAACTTTGCCTCTTGAAATGAATGATTTATGAGGTAAGATCTTGGTATGTTTGGATAAATCTATTTCCTATTTGATAATTTTGAACCTCTAAAATGAAATTTGGTTTTCCCTAAAACTACTTCAAAGTATTATATGCTTTTTCCCTAAGTGATATGTTGTTCGTGGAAGTATGTGATGTTTTGAACTTGTTTGTTCACAACATATTATTTTTACAATTTTGTACTAAGTTCCACATTTATTTTATTAATTTTTTAAATGATTCCTGATAGATATTAATTATATTTCTTTATTTCACATGTGAAATCAACCATGAGTTCTTTTGGACTCCAAATCTCATCCTTGCAGCCTCGAAATTAGGTAAAACCAAATGGTTTCATCGAGTCACCTCTATCCATGTCTCAAAGGACAGATGAACAGGTGCAGGTGGAAGGAAATTAATGGGCCAAGCCTAAAATATTTGGAGTAGCCAAGCGAATTTTAGAGATGGATTTTCTTGGACTCAAAAGTCCAAAGGGAAAAGCAGCAATAGGGCTCAAGCTCATTAGTTTAGCATTTGCACATTTGGGCAAGACCCCAAGTCATACATATAATTGTTCTTTCATTATTATTGCTCTGTTATTATTTGGTACTAACATTGATTCATTTTTACTAAACTTAGTTAAATTCCCTTTAGAGTTGCTACTTTTTACCTTTTGGTTGTTTCTCTTCCATTTCCTTTAACATTTTTCAAGTGAGTAAATTTTTCATTCCAAGATAATTGATTCCTTTATTTGAATGAGTTAATATTTTACATAATCACTTCATTATGAAATTGAATTAAGCTTGGTTCATTATTAAATTATTTAATAAGCAACCTTTTTTTTCTTGAAAAATAGTTAGGTATTGTAAAGTTAGTTTTAAATATACTAGATAACCGTGAGTTAGCGGATATCGTTGGTGCTTTAAACACCTTTCAAATATATTAATAAGTGCCTCTTACTCATATTAAAAAAACTTTAAGATTTTTTCTATTTTAAATCATTAAGTACTTATTAATGGTTTTTTTAATTTTCCTTTAAATTAAATTAAGTAGTGACTCTTGCTTAAAAAAATTTATTTGAAAACTTAAATACATTTTTGAAATTATTTTAAGTAAACCATTTTCCAGAAAAATAGAAATGGCAACTTTGATGGGGATTAAACTAGGTTCTAAAAATATGTTCTTAAACTTACTCTATGTGACTAAATATTTGGGTTTTGGACTAATTATTATTTGATTACTTGTTTATCCTCCACAAGTTATAACTATTGCTTTAATTGAATACAAGTTCCACCAAATGGAAATCTTAGAATGCATTAGAAAAAGGCGATTACATGTCTTTTCGCGGTCACTTCTCTACTTATAAAACAAAAAAATCTCAAGGCAATAAGCAATTAGTTGGCTCGTGGTTAGCCGACACTTGTTATTGTCTCAGCCTACAGTTGTCCACTCAGGTTCTAGGTTATCAATTCACAATTTACTCTAGTCATCTATCATAGAACGAAGCCCAATTCGTGAAATAGCCATTTGGCCTAAGATGCCCCGTTACACTAGGGATATCAGGCCCATTAGTGAGACTACCTTGTATCTAAAAAGGCCCACAGACCAAAGGATAATCATTACTTAGGTGGTTTATTGAATGATGTGATGCCAAGTTGTATGGACCATTGTCCCTCGGGGTTTGAACATATTTAGATAGTTTCTCTTTTTATAATTAAAGGAGGATCGTCATCCAAGAGGCATTCAAAAATGTCATAAAGTCCAAGAATTTTTACATTGGAGAACCTTCCATGGCAGCCTAGTTTCGGATCATACCCCTGCGTGGGACTGGTATTCATTTGTACATCCATTTTACTTAATTTGTATCCTCATTTGGTTTATTCATAAATAAGTTTTTTGGGGCAAAGGAATGTTTCACAATGGCATTCATATTCTTCAAATGTTAGGCTTACCTTTAGCTCAAACGTTCACATATATTATTGGACACGTTATATATTTTTTATGTGTTACATTATTTGCTTCGTCCATGCTAATCTAATTTTGTGCTTATTATACATGGTTTGATTTAACAACAATTTTTCTTTTATTCCATTATGAAATCTTAGAATATTCTTAGGCAAATAAACTCGATATGTCAATATTCTTAGGCAAATAAACTCGATATGTCAGTCTTCCTAAAGCACTATTAAAAAATTCATCATCAAATTTTCTCAAAATCACTTACTTTTTATTCCATGATATCATAAAGAAGAGGGGTCATCGTCCAATTCATGTTGACTATCACAAAAAAAATGCTTCCAAATATCCAATTATAGATCCATCATTTTCAAAAGATTTCTCAAAAAAGTATGAACCAAGTAGTTGGTTTGAGTTGAATATTCAAGCATTCATGGCTTTACTTTTTTCAATCACCTAGTTCATTGTATTCAAATTCCTATTCTTTCATTAAATGATTAAAAATTTGTCTATTAAGTTATCTCTTTAAGGTGTCTTGTTCTTCAGATTTTGGACAAGTATATTTTTAAAGCAAAACAAGTGTTTTCCACTCTATACATTATTTTGGGTTAATTGTTGTGATCAAGAAACTAATGTTTTCAACTTTGAGTTTTTCTTTTATTTTTTTAGAGAGAAGCTGATTTATGTTGGTAACAGACAATCCTTAAATGGTGTTTAACCCCTACCGAACATAAAATAAAGCTATTAACCCCTACTGAACATAAAATAAAGCTACATTGATAGACCATTCTATCATACTCAACTCCAAGCCACCAATACAGGACCTTTTGTCCTATAGAGAAACACAACCTATAACTACAACTCCTATCAATAGAAACCAGTTCTCAATGACCCCATAACAAAGACCTGGAATGGAAGTAGTGGTTAATGGATATTTAGTTGAGGATACCAGACAGATAAGGAGGCTGATAAAAGAAGTGAGACAGTCTACGAATGGTACATACTTAAACTACGAGGAATTATGTGTACATCAGAGGATAAACATATTCACAGGTACAAAATACCAAAGTTCAATGCTTATGATTGAAAAGGATACCCTATCACTTATCTAAAAGACTATTGAAGCAGATTAGTAGGAGTGGGCAATATCAAAACCATTAGGATGAAATTGTTCATTCAAAGCCTGTCAGGTTCAACATAAACATGGTGTACTAAACAAGATTTTTGAAAGTGGAGTACATGGAAGGACATGGCCGATGATTTCATGAACTAATATGATTTCAATAATGGAATAGATTTGCACAGATACTTCTTGTACGAAATGAAGAAAAACTCACAAGAACTATTCAAAGACTATGCCATTATCTGGAGAAGTAAAGCTTCCAAAGTATACCCTCTAATAACTGAAAAAGAATTAATTAGAATATTTAATAATATTTAAGATGTACCATTTTTTAAGCAGTTTCTTATTTCAAATCCGAAGAATTTGTTACTACTGATACAAGTTGGGAATTTGGTAGAATAGGGAATTAAAATAGGAAAGATTACAGACAAATAAATGGTACAAGGGTTCATTGAAGAGTACCAACCAAAGCAACCATTAGATGAGAAGGATGGGGAGAAGGATAACATTTTAGCTGCCATGACCACTTTTCAACCCAATCTGAGAAAGTTTGTCATCAACACCAAGAACCCATACTCTATCGGTCAAATTTCCAATGCCAATGTGATCAGATGCAACCTAGTTTCCATTAACCAAGCAAAATAAAGTCCCAAACATTCACTCCTTTGTAAAATCCGACATAAGAATATTTGAAAGATTGAGAGCACAAGGAATCTTAGAATCAAGAAGTGGGTGGATCCCAAAGTATCCATATATGGGTTTCTATTTATCCTAAGTTGTGCTTGTCACTCAAATATCGAAGGTTATGATATAAAAGAGTGTCTAGTATTAAGGCATAAGATTCAGAGTATGATCAAGAGAGGTAATATTAAGTTGATAGAAGAACCACCAAACATCAATGAAAACCTTAGTCAGAACATTCCATTTGAGTTGGTGGCTAGGCAACTAGGAGAAAAACACAAGACATACAAGGATATCTAATGTTTTTGCTTGACCCCTTGCTCTATTTTTATTTCCAAAATAACCTTTTGTAATCATGCTTTGTCTCCTTCCACTTATTTAGTAATTTTAAATATTTTCTTTATATTCCTAAACTACTTTTGACCTTAATTCCCAAGAACGGGATATATAGGCAGCCTATGTCTACTTTAGTCACCCTTTTTAGAAATATTCAATTTTTCTATGTGAGTGGTAACTATGTTTGACCTGAGTCCTACTTATATGGAATATGTTGGCGCCATAATGGCTCAGTTATATTTTTTGTAAGCTTTCCATACCCTTTTACAATGGAAACTAGGGTTGAATTGTTTGAGAAGATCAAAAGAGTTCCACAAAAGATGACGTTTTATACATGGTCAAATACACAAGCTTGTTGGAGTTTATACAGGGGTAAAATTTATGAGAATATCTTAAAAATTCCATACCAAATGACATCAGAATCTACAAAGAAGCTCAATAGTTTTGCAATGTTCTAGACTGGGGTAGGATTTTTGAGGGAGGTCTTAAAAATTCCATAAAAGTTGTAATTTGAGGCTGGATAAACTTGTAAATCAGATGAAGGACGGAGAAACAAGAAAGCAAGGCAAAGAAAACGCAAATTGGCCTTTGAAACTAAGAAGTTTTCTTTGAATGTAGGGTCAAATAAATGTCAAACTTTTTTCTTTTACATGGGAATCATGCAGATAGAGAGTTGAATCTCAAAGTCCATAGAAGTCAACACCCTCCCTAAACAAAGAAATTTTCTTTAAATGCAGGAAAGAAATCATACTTTGAAATCACAGGAGGATCACAATGATCTCCTAGTCCAAATCAGTCATATCTCTTGACTGCAAGAATCGATCTAATCTTTTTTGGTCTATCATCTAAGAAGTATACAAATAATTTTCCTTTTGATTTTGTCGGATGCAATTCTTGCATTTTGTGGGATATAAAATTTGGCTTTGAATTCTTTAAGGCGCCCATATCTATTTAGGAAAAAAAATTAGGGAAGTCTTTGACTATGCAATCAAACCCTTCCAGTCCATTGTTTTTCATGATTTCCCTACTTTTACTTATTTTCATATCCATACAGTTGGGTCGTCCTCGCCAATGGTTAAGGACTATCACAATGATATACATGTCTTGTATGTAATCGAGAAACCCCATAATATATGAAAATATTTTTGGGGGAAAGCACAATAAGTGGTTTTTGTAGGCAATTGTGAAACCACACCACTTCACAATCTCTAAAATATTCTGGAAACCAAAAGCAACAATAAGTTCCCTCATAGACAATGAAGAGTCCACAACACGTCATTCCTCAAAAATAGTGGTTGATGATCAAAGGAATGAATGTCCCCACGAGATATCTAGGAGACTGCAATAATCCCTATAAATGGCTGGTAGACACTTTTTGACTAAAAATATCAAGCTTTGGAGGCACCACTCTGAGTTTGTCTATACCTTTGCATTATTTTGGTGAATATATTTTATACCATATTTGCATAAACTACTCATACCTAATTCTCATCCCTCTAGTTGAGATACATGGACAAGTCTCTTCAGGTTTGGTACTCCTTATCTTAAAAATATCAAAAATTAAAATAATTTTTTTTTAGGATCATGTCTTTGACTTGGTTGGGTCCAACACGGTTAGGAGTATGCATGTGGAGGTATAATAAAATAGTATGATTAACTTCATGATGAACCATAGATTCTTTTGGTACCTCTTATTCGTACTTTTATGACACTTAAAAATATACTCGTCCATGCATACAAGATAAGTTTTTTGGTACTTCTTATTAGTATTTTTGTGATACTTAAAAATATTCTCTTTCATGTACCCAAGATAAGATTTTTGCTACCCCATCATTTCATGTGTATTGTGTGGTAAGTTTTATATTTAATTTAATTACATTGCATTGTTGATCTATAACTTGGCCAAAATGTTCGTTGAGGTGAATTACTACATAATGCTTGGTTTGGGAAAGGATCGTAGGCCTTCTTTGACCAGATTTTACCTTTCAAGCCTACCAAATAACATTAATCCTTAGCATGTCCCACTTTGAGTCTGAAGCATTTTCTTTGGATAAGCACATCTTAGCCTAAACCCATTTAAGTGTGTATATACACTATCCTTCCTTTGTCCCAACCTCTTTGAGTACACTAAAGATGTGCAAATTACAGTAGAAGATTCAAGTTAGAAGTAGTCAAAGAAAAAAGATGCAAAGTCCTTCAAAGATATGGGTTCAAAGATGACTTCAAAATAAAAGAATGATAGTCAAAAACACCCTACAAGGTCAAGGAAAGTAGAAACTCCAATAAAATAGCAGAGGAAAAACTCCCCAAAATAAAAAAGAAGCTTCAAAAGAAATATTAAAATGTCAAAGTTAATGGGGAAAGGCTCAATCAAGCAAAGATTCAAAGGAAAAACAAACTTCAAATGCACAATTTTGGTGCAACGTTCAATAAGGGATTAAGTCATTTTTATCCCAATTGAATATCCACCTGCCCCTAAGCTTATATTATAAGCCGATAACAAGCCCTACAAGATCTCAATTCAAATGTTCTCATATTAGTAAAGACTTACGTAAAGGTCAAGCCTATGACATCATAATTACATAACTTAAACATTCTTCCGAGTATAAGAGAGCCCAGTGATATGTCTTCAAAAAAAATGCGTCAAACATGTGTAAAGTAAGACATTCTTTGTAGTTTGGGCATTTTAACTGTCACGCCCCGAATTCCAACGAGGCGGACTGGCACCTAAAGACGTTGAGGCCCAAGAGAACCAATCTTTGCTTAAATATGTTCATATGCATGTCTCCATATGAATAGCATTCTATCTAATGTAAGTAGATACAAATAGCGAAAGTCATGGAAAATATTTGCTATATAGGAAACTAGGCCGTTAGGGCCATCAAGTCAAAATAGACATACATCTCTTACATTTATCTTCCCACATATGTCTACAAAGCCTCTACAGATACACATACATAACCAACCAACAGTCGGTACAAGTCCCCGCTTTACACAACGTACAATACCAAAACAAATGTACACATGTGACTCGAAAAGCCCCGAATCAACTGGAGCTCACCAATGATTTGCAAATGACCCACAACCTACTATGGAGGTCTGTAAGCACCTATGCCTGTAGCAAGTAAGGTAAGTCCCACAAGGGACGTCAGTACGAAGAATGTACTGAGTATGTAAGGCTATTAGAAACTTCATGATACATAAGGCCCTCAGCGGAATCAAATATGAGAGATTAGCCAATAAGGACAAACCATCGATTTGAATGTTGGAGCCATGTACTTTATATTCATTAATTTCTTGCCTTATGTACATTACCATCAACTATTACCGTTAAATACAAAACCATCAATATATGTAACCATCAATATAAATAATCGTCAATGTATGCAACTGTCAATAAATGTAACCGTCAATAAATGTAACCATCAATATATAACCGTCAATATATAATCGTCAATAAATGTAACCGTCAATATATATCTGTCAATAATATTGTAAATCAATAAAGTAGGTTCGGCCCGAGCTAGGCTTATGCCTCCCGAGCTAGCACCCGTACTCAAAGAACCATAAAGTAACCATAGATGAATTACTTCTTAGCATTACTTCTTTCCTTTACTTTTGAGAGATTGATACGTTGATAGTCATAACATTATTGGAAATTTGGAACATCCGTTTATAACTAAGAGACATATGAATAACAACATATGATAATCTGACATGAGATACTTTGAGACATCTGGGAATAGAAACAGGTACGATGACAATGTGAACAATATGTGCTGCAGAAGGATACGGAAAGAGTAACCTTACATACCTTATCTCCTTAATATGAATACACAATCCTATATATGAAAAAAATAGTCCAACTTCTTCCTTATGTTTCACTCTACAACACAAGTACATAATGGATCATACGTTAACAACCATCTACCTTACAAGTGCATACGATGACAATGAGTTACATGATTGCCTTAAAATGTCATTTCCCCCTTAACAGTGCCATTTATGAAATTATCCTACCAACAATACCACAACATTCCATACATTGACCAATACATCATAAACCAATAGCATGTCACACCAAGTTCATACCTTACACTTCTCCATCAACACCATATCACCATTACTCCATCAAGTCACCTCAATTCACCTCATAACAATATATCGACAACAATCCCACAAATTACACTCATAAAAAAAAAAATAACAAGTCATGTAACATAACCACACTATACATGTTGATATTTCATTCACACCATGCACTTTCATCAAAAACCCAAGTCTCCTTTCAAGTTTATATCACAATGATGGCACATCTTTTAGACAAAAGAAAAAGTGCCCTATTCAACCTTGCCAACATAACCATAATTATATACACCATATCTCATGTATATAATATATTAAATCACAAGAATAAACACTTACCCAAGCTTGCAAAGTGATGATCTTGTCCAAGGTGTCCAAAGAAAATAGTTGCCTTAGGGTTTGGAAGATAGAGAAATGTTTTGGAAATATCTAGAAAATGGCATGTGTGATTGTTAGAATAAAAATCTGATTTTTGTGTCTATTTATAAGCCCTCAAGTCATCCCTATCCACCTCTTGGGTATTAAATTCCATGTCCACATAGTCAACACAAGAATGGGTCATTTTCCCATTTGGGCCTTGTATTTTAGCTTCATTTTGGGCCTTAAAGTGAGCCCAATTACACATGTAAATGTAGCCCACCAAATTCAATGCATGATCTACCATATATCTCATGTTTAAATAATTCCCTCAATGTCACAACAATATCCAACTCACGAGATTCATGTTCGTAGCCTTAATCTCAAAAATAAGAAATTCTAGCCACTCATGGCTTAATTGAACATAATTTGATAAAACACTTGAGAAGAAGAATTAACCCCAACTCGGATGCCAAACTTGCTCAAGAGTATCCCTACTATGATGGAATAATGATATCATAACACAAGAGTCCTCTTTATAAACTAATAATCATAGAAGAAATTGGGCAAAAAGCACCCCGGCACGCTCCCGGGCGCCCCTGAGACTTAGAAAAATTTTAGCTCTGGAAAAGGTGGATAGGAGCGGCCTGGCACGCCCCTGGGCGTGCCCCCTCTCTGCCTGTGCCAAAAAAAATTTGGCCAGAAGCAACCAGGCACGCCACCTGCAGCGCCCCACACTAAATTTTTTATTTCTACTTTTCTTTGCGGATTTGGTTGGATCTTTCAATACCTAACCTTTTGCTTGGCTCTTATCTTTAAGATCCTTTGCTTGGATGTCCCTTAAACCTCACTTTTAACCCCACAAATGCTTCACAAAGTCACAAAAACCTACTACAAAGGTCTAATCACATTTACTAGCACAATATCTAATGTTCCATCAATAACAATACAAAATACGTACTTATTGCTCTCGAACCTAGGGTAAACATGGTTCAAGGTTGTCAAGTAGGATCATAATTGTATAGGGTGTTACATTAACCATGAGGGTAGGTATAGAAAATCTTTAGTTGAAGAGAGATGAACAAATCTTAATGATACATGGATATGTTTAAGGTACCACTTGAAATAATAGGAATTATCTCGAAGCCAATCTCATTTAAAAGAGATGTAGATGAGAAGAATTTCCATGCACTACCAACATATGGTACCAACTATAGTAAAGATTTGATTCTTTTCTCTAATTTCTCATTCTCCAAAATGAAAATGGGCAGGCACCCATCTTTTAACTATCAAGCCATTAGATGGTCAATTTAGACAAAGTCGTACTCCTTAAATTTTGGGTTGTACACTTTTCAAGATAACATAATGGATTGTTTCCTTGCCAATGTGACCTTTGTTTTCTAAATTCTTTAATTTGATACCGCATCAGCATGGCATATTAAACCACGTTTGCAGAGTTTATATTGAATTTTCTATTAAAGATTTTATTTTTGGTTTTATGGTACAAATATGAACTATACTAGAAATTGAAATTGTGTTTCTGCCTCAACGAAATTTGTAGGTGTCATACTAGTTTGGTCATATTTTTCAACAAGATTTATATTTTGATTTATAATAGAAACTGGGGCAGAATGAACCTCTAAACAATTCACAAGGATTTCTTCTCCAGCAAGTGATGATTGGAGATCACGTCAGAGTATGCAATTTGGCTTTCTACCCTAAAAACATCACCGATAGGCTAATCTTTGAGAGTGAGACACTTACTTTTCTTTATTGGGTCATCTTCCCTAAAAATATGACCAATAGGATAATCCTTAAGAGTGAGATGTCTATTTTGATTTATTAGGTCTTCCGCCCTAAAAACATGACCAATCGTATGAGATGCATATTCTGCTTCATTGGATCGTCCGCCCTATAAACATGACCAATAGGCTAATCAAAAGAGTGAGATGCCTAATTTGCTTCATTGGGTCGTCTACTTTTAAAACATGAATGACAGGCTAATCTTGTGAGTTTTAGATGCCTATTCCATTTCATGGGGTCATCCACCCAAAAAATATGACCAATAGGCTAAATTTTGAGAGTAATATGCCTAATTTTTTCATTGGGTCGTTGTAACTACCCAATATTTGGGCCATGATGGCACCTACAATGATGCACTAGTAGGTAAGTCGAACCCCATCAACCGAAATTACAAGTAACGGGTTAATAAAAGAAATAACAAGTCCACAGAGTAAATGGGCTAAATACATTATAGACACATATATCAAGGGCCCATACATACATATATATATATATATATATATATATATATATATATCCCGAACAAGTATAAAGTCAGCAATGCTGACTCATTATAGGATCAACATCAGGAAAAAAGGTGTGAAGTGTAGTATGATTACCAAAACACATGGTACTCAATAGGCAGCATAGGCCAACTGAAATCAGAAGAACAATATATAATGAAGTGTGAATAAAATCAACTACTATGCAGGGTAAAACAAAAATTTGAACTAATATTACATAATTAGATAAATGAGTAAAATACATAGGCAACATACATGTGACATATGTATAAGTAAGTAGGTGCAATTCAACTGCAATACAGTATGGAATGAATGCTATGACCCATGCATACAATATACTCCTCCTCCAGCATCTATAGCTTGTAAAGGCAGGACTCATGGGGGACTCGAGATATTTGTGTACCATTCCTGAACTCGAACCAGGACTTTCATATCAATATACTCATGATACGACTAGGACTCTAACCTTAAGAGTAAAATAACCTCTTTTTAAAACCAAAGTCTGAATAAAATGTCACTATACTCTTGTAAGACAAAATACCATGTTTTCCATTAATTCCAAACATATACCATGAATACGTAAGTATGAATTTGCATAACAAATACAGATAGCCAATCAATTAACTAATTCACAAACAAGATAGTAAATACCATGATAATCCAAAGAAAACCCATATAAAGGACATTATAATAATATTGGGACCTTGCCCATTATTAATCCTGACCTAAAGGCTCTCACAATCTCATAATCTAAAGGTAAACTATGTAAAGGAACGGTACTAAGTAGTGTATCTTGGGAAACCAGCCTAATAAAGTGATTTACTTAATCTAAGTTAAGGCTTCCCAATAAAAATCCTAATACTAAATCTGTAACCTAGACTAAGGATCAGGTGCTAAGCAACTAGCTTAACTGAGGTCTGGAAACGAATCATACTCTAAGGCCTCAAAATAGACTAAGAATACCAGAAAATCCTTAATATCATAACCTCAATCCAAATGTCCCATCACCAATAAGAATTTTATGTCATATATAGTCCAACTAAGCTAAGTCTGAAAGAAGGAAAGTCATAACGTACAAGGAGGTCAAATAGCACGTCGATCAATAACATTGAGGCCTTTTTTTTTTGCATAGCATCTGACTGCTGCCATGCTATCCAAAATACAATCTACTTGGTAAGATGAGAAGATTTATACCCATATTGGAATTTTATATTTTAGGCCAACAAATAGATCAAAATTTAATCCATGGGCCCCGACAATAGAATTCAAAAATTGAACCCACAATTATCTTCCTCATTGGACAAGGAACACATGCTTAAAATTGAGCAAAAATGGGGTTCAAATCGGGGATCAAAACAACCTAGAAAGTATGAAGAACTCAAGATTTTATGGAATTAAGCTTGAATTTAAGCTTAAAACGAATGGAATTTTATATATGAGACATGAATTTAACTTACTGAAACTCCAGCAATGAAAATACCACCACTCCCCAGCTCCCAAATTTAAGCTTAGGTTTGACTGAAAAAGCCAAGAATTTGGCGAATAACACTTATTTATTCACTGCTAGGGGGTTGTTTATGAATACGAGACCCCTACCGCGAATGTGAAACCCCACTAGGTCAACCCTTCTAATCATGAGGGGTACACCTTTAATATAATGAGATAACAAAGATCGGGACTAATCGGCTAACAAACACGAAGGTCCGGGGACCTGACCCTTCACAAAGGCAACTAACCTTTTGCGAACATAACCAACCTTTTGTGAATGCCAAGGGTAAAAATATCTTACAGTAGGTGTTTTTGAAACCACAAAAGTGGAGTCCAAAATTTACTCCGAACGGGTCCTTGGGATTTGTTTGGAACTATGAGAAGAGAAACCAAATATGATACCCAATCAGAACAACATTCTAGACTCAATAGAATTGGCAAAATGTTTATCGAAGTCAACACTTTGTTAATTTTCTCTAAAATTCCCCCCAAGTGCCCAAAACTAGCCAAATCCTCAAGACCTGAACTGAAGGCCCCCCAAGCCTAAAAATCTAAATTTTGAATCTAACAGAACTATCAAAATTTCAATCTAAGGCCATTTACTAAGAATGTTGACTAAAATTAAACTTCATAACTACAAAAGCTCCAAAACATAGAAATTGGTTTAAAACCCAACTAAACTCCACGAGAATTGAACCACATATCCAAAAAAGTCATAAATAACTTGTAGCAACTACTAGAATGCTTGAAATGGGAAATGCACGAAAAGTAAAAAAATGAGCTAAGGGTCATTACGACATGCTCTTTTAGGGTTATTTTTACAGGTTATGCATTATTATCATGACACAACATTATATTCGGGAATTCTAGGGCATATTCTTGGAAATTCCCAAATATTAGTTTTAGGGTTTTAATTCTACTTTAGATTTTGGAGTTTGTTCATTATCGTGAGTTTGAATTCATTTTTTCATTTATGAATTCTTGTTTTGTTCATAAAAATATGAGTGGCTAAACTTCACAACTAGGGTTGTGGGAACCATGACGGATTAACGAAGTAGGGTTCAAAGTACAAGGTGATTCTCAAAGGATATTAGGGCATGTATTATTGTTTCTATTGAATTAGTTACTTTATGATGAGTGCACACATTGGGAATCATCCTATCTCTATCCTTGACTGTGGCAAGGGTGTTCAGATAGGACTAGTGAATCAACAACAAGACTTGGAGTAATCTTTTTTCAATGGACTTTGAGCTATGATGCGAGAAAAGTTGTATTGGGATCATTAGTAAGGGCAACATAGCAACACTCATGATTCATTAAACTTTGTTCTTGAGCATAGTCATCTACAAGGGGCATAACATAGTCGGTTAGATCATACTTAACCTATCGATTCTGCATGCTGGATACCTTAAGAGATCACTAAAGTACGGAGAACCTACGAAGTTATGAAGTTATTAGGGAACACAATCCTTCTTCTTTTCTCATCTTGATTACAACCTCAGCAAATAATCACTAATTAATATTTCTCTTTATTTTACGAAACCCCCCTCTTTCACTTATTTGGAAGTTACTCAGACAAACATAGTTGATTGGATTTTGACCTATTCCCTGTGGGATCAACCCCAACCTTGTTGGGTTCTATATTTGATTCAACAACTACTTTATACTTTTTGGGAGGTGTAAGTTGGGCGACATCATATTTTGGCACCGTTCCGGGGAATATGATTACGGAATTGATTGATCGTGTTTGTTAAAGTTGTAGATTTTGATTCGTGACTTTTATTTTCTTATTTTTTAGGGTAGATGTCGGTGTATGTCTAACACTCAGAGTCAACGCAATCCTTTGATTCCACTTGACCAAGAATTCTAAACAACTCTAAGGAATAATCAAAGAATGGTGAATAACGATGGTGTTCAAGATCCTACAGTTGTGGGTGACATTCATAATCAGCCACCACTTAATCCAACTGGTCATGAGACTACAGACCAAATAACTGCTAGGTTGATGGCTAATGAGAATGCGAGCCAAACAACTGCTAGACAAGTAGACAGAGACTATCGAGCAATGCAAGAGGTAGCGCAGCGTGTTGCTGCACTTGAGGAAAGACAAAGAATACCTAGAGTACAACAACAACCACTACAGTATCCCTTGATTTATGATGAGCTAGAAAAAGATTTAGATTATTTAGATCTAGTGGAGACTGGTGCCATTGTCCCACCCAAACTACCTAAAGGAACTAAGTTTGATAGTACGAGTGCTATGATTCACCTCTTGAACTTAAAATGGGTGTTTGCTGGCCTCTATACTGATGAAGCAAACATGCATGTGATGAATATTTTGGGAATCTATACTTTGTAAAATCTGACTGGAGTCAGTCATGGGGCAATTCCGCTGAGGCTATTGCCATTCTCTTTTATGGGGGAAACGACTTTGTGGTTGGCTGAATTACCACAAGGTTCTATCACTAATTGGCAAGAGATAAGGAATTAGTTTCTAGAGAGATTATTTCTACCCTCTATAATGTTGCAATTGAAATATGAAATCTATAACTTTAGACAACTGCATTCAGAAGCACTTTACAAAACAAGGTTGAGGTTTAAGAAGAAGTTGCAAAATATTCCAAACCACAAGATGTGTGGTAGGAATTTACTTAAGATCTTCTAAAGAGATTTGAATGTAAATATCAATGTTGTAGCAGACACCATCACTGGAGGAGCATTTATGAGTTTATGCTAAAAGCATGCATAAGACATTTTATATCGAATTACCAAAACAACTGAGGTTGGCATACTTAGGAGGTAGAATGACCCGCGAGAACTTTTGAAATTGGAGCATCGAAAAAATAAAAGGCTTTAGATGAAATGGTGGATCAAGAGGTAGCACAACTGAGGACTTAAATTAGATTACTCGCTAAACAGTTTGCAGCAATTGAAGTCGAAAAGGTTAATGTGGTGTGTGCGCAAGGCAAGGCACCTAGGTATGAAGATTCAAATTCTGAGAAAGAAACCAAATATCTGGATAGAGAAATAGCGGGTTTCTGAGCCAAGGGCCAAGGGTCAAATCAAGATAATTGGAACTCAAGGAAAGGGAATCAAGGTCGAAACTACTACAGAGACAATTACAACAAGTTAGGGTATAGAGATAGAGACAGAGATCGTGATGGTGATTGGTTCCAGAAAGATAATTACATGGATAGGAGTTATATTTATGTCCCACCATGGAACCATGATGCTGAGTGTGGAAATTCAAGGATGGAAGCCCTACTTGTAAAACTTGTTAAGGGGTCGGAGAGTAAAAAAAGATGCCTTAAGGAGATTAGGGCAGATATTTCAAGGATAAGCCAAAAGGTTGAGTCTAATGCGACTGCCTTCAAACAACTAGAGAAACAATTTAGGCAAATGTCTACCTCATTGAATCAGATCAACTAGTTTCTCTTACTAGTAACACCATCAAAAATCCCAAAAATGACAGTCATTGCTTAGCTATTACTACTCAAAGTGGTAAGACTATTGTTGATCCACCTATGTCTATTATTGATAATAAGAGAGATGAGCCCATAGTACTTAATGATGAGAATAAGAAAAAATAAAAACATATAGTGGTTGATGAAAATGCATCTTAAAAGCCTCAAGTTTCTAAAAAAGAGGCTAAGACTGCTAAAGGGAAGGAGAAGGATACCCCTCCAGTATTGAAGCCCATTCCATATCCTCCTCCTCCTTTTCTACAAAGGTTGAAGAAGTAAGCTGAAGAGTGAAAATATCAAAAATTTATCTCCATGTTAAAAGAGTTATTAGTGAATATCCCGCTTGTCGAAGCATTAGAGCAAATGCCAGGTTATGCGATGTTTATGAAAGATTTGGTGATGAAGAAAAAAACTGTCAGTTTCGAGCATGCGGATAATATGTACCATTGTGGTGCAATCGCTTCCCACTCCCTTCATAAGAAAAAGAAAGATCCATAAGCTTTCATGATTCGTTACACTATCGAGTCTTACAATTTTACAAAGGCTTTGTGTTACTTGGGTGCTAACATTAACTTGATGCTGCTACCTATTTTCAAGTAGTTAGGATTGGGGTCACCTAAGAAGACTTCTATGATACTTCTCATGGCCGATCAAACTGTGAAGAAGCCGGTGGGAATTTTGTATGATGTGTTGGTTAAGGTGGCATCTTTTATTTTTCTAACTGATTTTGTGATTCTAGACTGTGAGGTGGATTTCAAGGTTCTGATCATCTTGGGAAGACCATTCCTTGATACTGGTCATGCTTTAGTTAATTTGGAATATGGGTAGATGATGTTTCGATTGAATGATGAGCATGTTACTTTCAATGTCTGCAAATCCATGAAGTAGTCGAAGGAGATGCATGTGGTGTCGGTCATTGATACTGTGGATGTAGAGGTACTTGTGGTTCCATTTTAAGAGAGACTGGGAGTTAAGGTACTTGCGGCAGCTATCATGAATTTTGAGAGTGATGGTATTTATGAATACAACAAGTTGGTAAAAGAACTTGTTGGTAGGGGTTCATACACTTATGCATCAAAGAGGCTTGATCTTGATCTAAAGAACAGAGTGACCCCACCGGTTCATCTTTATATTGAGGAGCCTCCTATTTTAGAGGTTAACGCTCTTCCTTCCCATCTCCATTATGCAATCTTGGGGGTCAACAACATTTAGCCAGTTATCATTGCAGCAGACTTGTTAGAGTGGCAAGTTGAGGCCTTGATTTCTACGATTCAGAGGTTTATGTAGGCCATTGGTTGGTCCATTGCTATATCATTGGGATTCCATCAAGAATTTGCACACACAAAATCTAGCTCAAGCTAGATTGTATACCTAGCATTTGGCATCAGCGTCGTCTCAACCCACTGAAGGAAGAGGTTATGAAGAAAGAAATCATCAAGTGGTTAGATGCAGGTGTGGTTTACCCTATTATGAATAGCAAGTAGGTGAGTTCGATTCAGCGTGTACCGAATAAGGGTGGAATCACTGTGGTTTTGAATGAGAAAAATGAGTTAATCCCATTGAGACCGGTGACCAGATGGAGAGTTTGCATGGATTACCAAAAGCTGAATTCTTGGACTGAGAAACATCATTTTCCAATGCCCTTTATAGACCAGATGTTAGACCGTCTTGACGGTAGAGGATGGTATTATTTTCTTGATGGTTGCTAGGGTACAATCAGATTTCCATCACACTCGAAGACCAAGAGAACACCACTTTCACTTGACGATATGGGATGTTTGCATTCAATAGAATGCCATTTGGTCTATGCAATGCACCAGCTACTTTTCAGCGTTGCATGATGTCCATATTCTCCGTTAAGGTGGAAGATACTATTGAGGTGTTTATGGATGATTTTTCCATTGTGGGAAATTTATTCGAGGACTGCTTGGCACAGCTTACTGATGTTTTGCGAAGATGTAAGGAATGCAACTTGGTGTTGAATTAGGAAAAAGGCCATTTCATGGTCAAAGAGGGTTTTATTTTGGGACAACGAATTTCTAAGAAGGGTATTGAAGTTGATAAGGCAAATATTGAGGTGATTTAAAAATTACCTCCACTAATTTATGTGAAGGGGATTCATAGTTTTTTAGGCCATGCAAGATTTTATAGGAGGTTCATCAAGGATTTTTCTAAGATTGTCAATCCATTGTGTAAGCTCTTAAGAGAAGGAGATGAATTTTATGTTTGATGATGCGTGCCTAAAAGCTTTCTAGTTTCTGAAAGAGAAATTGATTTCAACCCCATCATTGTTTCTCCAGATTGGACCTTACCGTTTGAAGTTATGTGTGATGCTAGTGGTGTGGCACTAGAAGCAATTCTAGGCCAAAGGCTAGAGAAGATCTTACATCCTATTTACTATGCTAGCAAAGCACTAAATTCAGCTAAAAAAAATTACACAGTGACTGAGCAAGAGTTGCTTGCTATGGTCTTTGCATTCAAGAAATTCCGGTCTTATTTGATTGGCACAAAAGTCATTGTGCATACTGACCATGCAACTCTTAGATATCTTATGAAAAAGAAGGATGCCAAGCCGAGATTAAATAGATGGGTACTTCTGTTGTAAGAATTTGACTTTGAAGTCAAGGACCAAAAAGGGACGGAGCATCAAGTTGCTGACCATTTATCACAGCTTGAGGAGGAGTCCATGCTAAAAATAAGGGATGATCTTGAGATTAATGATAATTTTTTGGACGAACAGGTGTTGGTAGCATCACAAGAATTAATCCCGTGGTTTGCAGATTTTGCCAACTTTTTGGCAAGTGATCTAGTTCCAGGAGATATGACGTATCAACAACAAAAGAAGTTCATGCATGAGTTGAAAAAATTATTCTGGGATGAGCCGTACTTGTTTAGGGTTGTGTACAGATGGTATGATTCATATGTGTGTTCCTAATGTCGAGATGATAAGTATATTGGAGGCACATCATTCGTTCACCATGGAGGTGCTCGAACCACGCACAAGATCTTGCAATATGGGTATTATTGGCCCATAATTCATAAATATGCCCATGATTATGCGAGGGCATGTGATCAGTCCTAAAGGCAAGGAAATATCTCAAGATGGCATGAACTCCCAATGACTGCGATCCTTGAGCTTGAATTATTTGATGTATGGGGTATTGACTTTATGGACCCATTCGTGAGTTCTCATGTTATGAAGTATATTTTTTTAGCTATAGAATAAGTATTCAAGTAGGTGGAGGCAATTGTGCTTCCCAAACATGAAAGTAAGAGTGTCACAACTTTCTTAAAAAATAAAATATTCTCACATTTTGGAACACCTCAGATTATCATTAGTGATGGAGATCCCATTTTTGTAATCGCTTATTGAAGACCCTTCTTAAGAAATATGGGGTAAAACACAATGTGGAAATGCCTTACCATCCTTATACAAGCAGGCAAGTTGAAGTCTCAAATCAGGAGATTAAGCCAAAGACTGCGAATATCAATAGGACTGATTGGGAATGGAGATTGGATGATGCACTATGGGCATATCATACTGCATTTAACACACCAATTGGTGCATTGCCATATAAACTTGTGTATGGAAAGGCACGCCACTTGCTTGTCGGGCTTGAGCATACGGCATTGTGGGCACTGTAGAAGTTGAATCTGGAATGGCAAGATGCAGCCAAGTTGAGACTTGAACAGATAAATGAGATGGATGAATTCCATTCTATGCAAATGAGAGTTTAGCCTTGTATAAGGAAAAGATGAAGTTGTATCACGAATTGCAAGATTTAGAGAAGAGAATTCACTGCGGGCGACATGGTGCTATTATTTGATTCAAGGCTGAAGCTTTTTCCTAGGAAGCTGAGATCAAACTGAAAGTGACCATATAGAGTGGTCATAGTGTTCTCCTATGGGGTAGTTGAGCTAGAAAATACTGATAGAAGGAAGTTTAAAGTCAATGGCCAAAGGGTGAAACACTACATGAGAGAAAGCAAAGATGCCCAAATGGTTTGTGATGTAGATCTAAAAGAGGCTTTATTAATCAAGCAAACCCTAGTAGTACCGCAATGTTTAGTCATTTTTTCATGAGAGACAACCCATGTTTTTGAGCTTTAAGTTTTATAGGGTAATATTTGTTTTTGGTGCAGGAAACCATAAGAGAAAGAAGGTAAGGAATAGAAGTCTAGACTGAACCCACGAAAGAGATAGTATGATCGTAGCATAAACATACGATCATGGGTCTAGTCGTCTGATGGGACTTTTACATGTTGATATATCATGAGTCATCTCATGATTGGGTATCACCATCATACCTATATGGTATGATCATGGACTTAATTGTATGATGATACTTTGTAAACCTGTCAAAACTAGGCATCGAACATACGATATTAAGTTACAATCCTTGTTACAACATACGATCGTACTTAAGGTTCATATGTTCTTAGGTAAGTCTTCTTAATTCTATATTGTACAAAAGGAATGTATAATCGTAGGATCAAAAAATGATCGTACAATCCCTTCATCTGAGAAGCCCATCAGTTTTAAAATTCACATCCTGATCCGCCCTAAACTTACAACCTAAAGGTATAAAACATCTGAAACCGTCACCCAATGCACCTTCTCACTTTTCAAACGTATTTCTTTGGTACATTATCAAACCCAAAGAATTTCAAAGGCTTTAATCAAAGTGGTTACCTATGATTTCAAGTCAACACTCCCAATTTCATCACTACTACTCTACACCGTAAGTTTACACCAGTTTTAACATACTAATTTTAGGATTTTCACTTAAATTTTTTTGAAGGGTTTGTATGTGTGCTAGAGGGAAGAAATGGTGATGGATGTGTGTGTTTTCAACAATATAGGGGAAGTCTGAGTACCTAGCAGTGTTTACGAAAGAGTCAAATTCATTCAAAAGTAGGGTCAAAAAGGGTTAAATATTTAAGTGGTCAAATCAAATAAATGTTTCAAATCATACGAAAAAACCTATGATCGTGGTTTCAACGTACGATCATAGGTTGGATCATTGTAACATACTGGATGTTGACTCCCAGGAGCTCATCATACAAACAAATCCCACGATCATGATACCAACATAGGATCGTGGTATATGATCGTCTGATATGACAAGAATTTATTGGTCTTAGGGATCTGACCTATGATCAGAAGGTACCATCATTCCACGATCGTAAGTTATGTTCGTCTGGTTGATGTACAAAAATTCAGGCTTTGAAGAACGAACCTACTATCAGAAGGTACGATCGTACCTTCATTACACAATCATAGGTTGGGTCGTCTATTTGAGAATATCAACCTGCATTTTTTGTTAACTGTGATCTAAATAGTTTTTCCAATTCACATACAATGGCATCCAAATCCAAGAAAGCTACAGACAATGCTCTCCGAGAATAGATTTCCAAAAAGAGAGCTCAACCAAGCTCCTCGGAGAGTTGATCCACATCAAGTGGGTTTGAGGAGGAGTACAACCTTAGCTCCTTCGATGACCAAGTCATTCCTCTGGAAATGAGGAACAGGGCCAAGGAAAAGGTTGACACATCCACTACTATAGTTGAGGCTGCCACAGCCATCAACCTTTCCCAATCTGAAGAAGAAAGGCATGGTACTAAAAAAAGCAGGGGTGCAACTGCTGCTAATGCTAATGATGACTTATTACCAGAGAAGGGTGAGGAGGAGTCTACCTACGATCCTTCAAACACTAATGTTCTTACTAGATCCTATCATAAAGGCCTCGATCTAAGACGTTGGGGTGTACCAAACTCTCAAGAATATTATTTGGATGGGATCACCCTTAAGGGTAATATGAACCCAAAAATGAGCGTCTAAGAGAAACCAAGAATACTTAGTGAATCACTACAGAAGATGCAAGATGTTGCCCAAGTATTTGAGTAATATCAGTCAGAGTGGATGAGTAGGCAACTCTGGATTATGGTGGTGAGATGGTAAAGGAGTTCTATGCAAATTATGTCGTGACTCTGAAAAACATAACTCCCTCAGGCAAGGACAAGGACATAAAGAAACATCCCCGCCAGGACATGATAATAGTGCAGGAAAAGAGGTTGACATCTCCATCAAGGCTAGATCTAAGGCCTTGTTTGAAGAAGATTTTGTACCGATTGAAGAAACTCTGGAATATAACTACTGGATAGCCGAATTGAAGAAGTTGAAACCGTTGTCTGCGGAGGAAGAAGTGATGCACTTCGGATGGTTAGTCGGCTGTATTTCTAAGGCTAGAGTTAATTCAACTTGGGTGAATGTGGCATCAATTTATAAGCACAGTCTCAAGTTCACCACCAAGGCATGGTGGTCCATTGTAAGGCACAGGATCACCCCCACCGCCAATGACAACACATTGGGTGTGACCAATGCCTGTCTAATAGCAGCACGTGTTGTGGAGTTAGGCCTGAACATCCTGCACATTATTGCAGAGATTAGAGATAGAGTATTAGAGTTCAGTACCATACTTCCATTTCCCAGTTCGATCACACAAATGCTACAAGATTCATATATGTCTTTCCTTCTGGTGGATGGATTTATTCAGCCCAATAAAACGGCTCACATAGCCATGATAAAAGATGTACGCAACCCAGTTGCCCCAATTAGAGGTTTGGGGGTCCCAAATATTTGTGGGAATGAATAAAAGAAGAGGTAAAGCCCCATGTGGACTAGGAGATTCGTCGGTCTCTATGGACTCTGCAGATGAGGATAAATAGTTTTAAGGGCAGGATCACAACCAGAATTGATGCAGTCCAGGCACCTGATGTGGCCCAGATTTGAACTGAGTTGACCGAGCTAATTTAAACTGTCTAGGCCCTAGCTGATAGATTTGATCTGGCACCTCCACCTCCACCGTCACCCATGCCATCATCGGCATCCCTTGGGTTGGATGTTGCTACACTTGTCACTTTATTCTACCCGGCCCCCTTCACAGATTGAGATTGATGATGAAGAGGAGATAGAAAGAGGTTTAGATCTAAGAAAGAGGCAAAGGGAGGATGCGTCTGGGAAAGAGTGTAGGAAGAAGGAAAAATCCAGAAAGAAGAGACTACAAAAAGAAGAAGTGACCAAGAAGACCTCTGAGGTAGTGATTTTGGAGTGTGAGACTGGAGTTGGGCATTCGAAGATGGTCCCCATGAGTGTGACTGTAAGTGATCCTACCACCATTAAGGCCAATGTTGATTTGAGTGCCACAGCCAGAGCCGAGGCCACTAATGCAGCAGACACTGTGGACAACCCACTTGTGGCCCATTCTGATTATAGTTCCACCAGTGCCTAAATCACCGCATGTATCCCTTACCTTTGTTTTGTATTTCTTTATCCCACTACATGAATTTACAGTTGGGGGTGGGGGTATAAAACATTCTAGGGTTTTTGTTACCGTGTTTCTTTTCCCTCGATTGTGCTATCATATTTAGAACCGACATGTTTAGGTGTTTATGCATTGTTTTGTTTTTTCTTATGTTTTCAGTCATTGTAGTTTAACATAGAGTAATTGAAAATGAACTTGGTGCAGTATGGTTTAATTAAGCATGCTTACCTGTTTTAAAATGGTTTTAAATGATAACCTTTCAAAAATGTGTCTTGTGATGTTGTGTTTGCACGTATTGTTCTGGAACCAATGCTATGATCTAGATATGGCATTAGGATTGTGAATAGAATAACCTGGCCGACCTTGCATGAACTGAATAGGGAATAACTTAGAGGATAGCCCTGAGCCATGAGTGAGTGAGGGATTTTACTTAGTCGGTGTGTGTGTGCGATCTAGAACATGCCCGGTTAGTCTTGCTGAACTCCATAGGATTAAAGGTTAGGAAAGGATCATAGGCCATGTTTGAATTAGTCCACTTTAGCCTAAATGACCTACCAGATATGTTTGTATCTCTTGAACCCAAATTTTGAGCCTTAGATTATTTCTTTGACCTACCCATGTCACCTTCCCAGTTTTACAATGAACCTTCTTTGGCCCTGGTCCCTCCTTGGACATTGTGTACCTCAAATTAGGCAAATCGCCTCAGTTCAGGGTGACTATCATGTAGGGGTACGTAAAAATTTGGTATGAAGGTTGAGTAGTGAAAAAGAAAGAAAAAAAAAAAAAGACTCTAGTGCGGTAGCAGGAAAAGAAAAAAAGGGAAGGAAAAAAAAAAGAAAAAAAATATATAGTGAAATGTTTGAAAATAAAATTGCACTCGAGGTCCAAAAAAAAAATTGAATAAAAGGGAGGAAAATGATTAAAAGGAGGAGAAGTGGAGTCAAAAGTAGTATAGTGCCAAGGACGAACGAGTCACTTTACCCAAATATACCATACCTGTCCCCGAGCCTATATTACAAGCCTATAAAGACCTATAGTGATCCTAACCTGACAATCCAAAAGATGAAGCATAGAAAATAAGGGCAAGCCTATGGTATCAAACACACACAATCAGACTTCTTTGTGAGAAGGAGAGATTTGATCCAGTCTTGATGTTATATTTCATTGCATTTTTTGAGAGATTTGGGATTTCTTTGTTGTGAGAGCATAGAGGTTGTAGTCTAGTTTTATCTCATTTAAGTAGTGTATTGGTCAATGTGCTAGATTGCCTAGTTAATATTTACTGCTATATCCGGATCCTACTGTTTAGAGTACTTGTATTGCATGTACACTGCATTGATTGTTTTAATAAGTATGGAGGATGTTGAATGTACTTGATGTTTTGCATGCATGTTTTGAAAAAAGTTGATTGCCATGGTGATCTTGATTTTTCTTTAGGGAAAGCGTCCTAGTTAGTTTAGTATTTTGTTCGATTGAGGACATGCAAACGTTCTAAGTTGAGGGTGTTGATATGACGTGAAATTATGGCTCTTGCGATGCTTAAAAAAAGGAATATTTGCAAGTTTAAGGGTACTTTTTGTTGGATTTAATGTGTTTGTTAAGTGTTTGCAGGCCTTGAGGAATTAGGAGGAAAATACTGAAACTAGACATTTATGGCATCAGACGAGCCTTACCACAATTGTGGGATCTAACCACGATTGTGTCTAGGCCTTCGTAAGTTGAATCAGAGATGCCACAAGTAGGAGTTAAACTAATGAAAGACCCTACGATGGTGATTTGATGTCATGATCATGCAATGGGGTCATGATATGAAAAGGAAAAATCAACCTGCAGGACCTAAGTGTAAAGTGAACAGACAATGGCTCCCACGATCGTACCATGTGGCCATGGGAGAAAGGTCCAGATTTGTTGAAGTGCAGGACATTAGTCACATGATGATCAGACGAGAGGAACACATGATCGTACCTGGAAGGCACAAGCACATAATATTTATCGTTTAATAGAAGACCTACAAGACAAAAGTTCAAGTCAAAGCCACGATAGCCAAAGGACGATCGTGTGTTCAAACCACGATCGTACCTTCTTCTCGCTCGAGGAAGCCAACATTGTTTTCCTTTTTTGTTTAGGATGGGATTTGCGTTATCTATAAATACTCTTTTAGAGTTAATTTTACATGTTACACATTATTATTATTAGACAATATTATATTATGGAATTCTAAGGCATATTCTTGGAATTTCCTGAATATTGGTTTTAGGGTTTTAATTGTATTTGAGATTTTGGAGTTTATTCATTATCGTAAGTTTCAATTCATGTTTTCCTCTATGAATTCTTATTTTGTTCATAAAAATATGAGTAGCTAAACTCAAAAACTAGGGGTTGTGGGAACTATGACGGATTAATGAAGTAGGGTTCAAACTACAAGGTGATTCTCAAAAGGTGTTAAGGCATGTATTATTGTTTCTTTTGAATTGGTTGCTTTCTGATGAGTGCACGCGTTGGGACTCATCCTATATCTACCCTAGACTATAGCAAGGTTATTTCGATAGGAACAGAAAATCAACAACAAGAAATTGAGTTATCTTCACTTAATCAGCTTTAAGCCGTGATACAGCAGAGGCTGTATTGGGATCATTTGTCGGGGGAAACATAGCAATAATCATGATATATTAACCTTTGTGGTTGAGGATTGTTGTCTACAAGGGGCATAACATAGTCGGTTAGGTGATACTTAACCTATCAATTCTGCATGCCCGATATGTTAAGAGATCACTAAAGTACGGTGAACCTACGGAGTTATGAAGTTATTGGGGAACACAGTCATAGTGTTTTTCTCATCTTGATTACAACCTTAGTGAACAATCACTCATTACTATTACTCTTTATTTTACAAAACCCCCCTCTTTTACTTATTTTCCAGTTACTTAGACAAATATAGTTCATTAGATTTTGACCTATTCCCTGTGGGATCGACCCCAACTTTATTAATATTTGATTCAACAATTGCTTTATACTTTTTGCAAGTGTAAGTTGGGAGAGATAACCTGATGAAACTACAAACTTTGGTAGGAGTAGTGGTCCTAGCCCAATCATGAACTGTCTTAATCTTTGTCGGTCCTACCATGATCATATTATGTGACACCACGTACCCTAAGAATGCTACAGAATAAATCCTGAACTCACACTTGGTGAACTTGGCATACAATGGCTGATCCCACAAGGTCTGGAGCATAATTTTAAAATACTGCTCATGCACTTTCCTTGTTCTCGACTAGACTAGGATGTCATTAATGAACACTATCATGAAGGATTCCAATAAGGTCTGAACACATAGTTCATCAGGTATATGAATGTTGTTAGGGCATTGTTCAAACTAAATGATATGACTAAGAACTCGTAGTGACCGTAGCGAGTCCTAAAGGCAGTCTTAGGTATGTCTGTTGCCATGATCCTCAACTAATGGAAGATAGATCTCAAATCAATCTTAGAAAACATGGCTACACCTTGAAGCTTGTTGAACAGATTATCAACATGCGACATCGGATACTTGTTCTTATTAGTTACCTTGTTTAGCTGCCTATAGTCAACACATATACGCATAGAACCATCTTTCTTCTTCACAAATGGCACAGGAGAACCCCATGGATAAATACTAGGCCGAATAAATCCTTACATAGAAGCACCTGGAGCTGCTCCTTAAGCTCCTTCAAGTCAGTTGGAGCTATATAGTAGGATGCAACAACTACTACAGCAATATCTTCTTATTTACGAAGGCTCGAAAGAAGATTTGGACAATTTGGAACCATTTGAGATAGGTTTTATCATTCCACCAGAATTGCCTCAACGGATTAAGTTTGATATCACAAGTTCTATGATTCACTTGCTAAACTTAAAGGGGGTATTTTCTGAACTTCCCACTAATGATGCAAACATGCATATAATGAATTTATTAGGGATCTTTACTTCTTATAATCTACCTAGGGTGAATCAGGAGTCTATTCAACTAAGGTTATTTCCATTATTATTGATAGGAGAAGCTACTCTGTGGTTGGCCCAACTACCACGTGGATCCATCGCTAACTGGAACAAATTAAGAACCTAATTCTTGGATCGATTTTTCCCGAATTCCAAAATGGTACAGTTGAAAGATGAGATTTATAATTTCAGACAATTGAAGTCAGAAGCACTATACAAAAGTTGGTTAAGGTTCAAGAAAAAGTAGCAGAATGTTCCAAACCATAGGTATCATCCAATGATCAAATCACAACCAACTCAGACCTTGGGTTTCCTCCCAAACAGTGCCTGATTTAACATCGCGGCATGACTTGGCTAGGTTGGTTACTCCAATTTTACCAACCAGCCCATGGGTTGCCTCCCATGAAGCGCTTGATTTAATGTCGCGGCACGATTTGGCTAGTTTTACTACTAAGACTTCATCAAGACTAAGCTCCTCACAAGTGCTTATCTTTTTTGTGATTCCCATATAGTGCTTTACACATTGCCCATTGACTTTGAATACAACATTATCTTCACCTTTTAGCTCAATTGCTCCATGAGGGAATACCCTAACAATGGTGAATGGTCCAGACCATTTAGACCATAGTTTTCCAGGAAAAAGGCGAAGCCTGGAGTTATAGAGTAGCACCAAATCTCCTGGCTGAAACTCCCGTCGTTTGATTTTTCGGCCATGATACAGTTTCATCTTTTCTTTATAAAGTACTGAACTTTCATAAGACCGAACACAAAATTCATCCATCTCATTCATTTGGTCTAGCCTCAATTTAGCTGTTTTACTCTATTCTAGATTCAACCTTTTTAATGCCCATAATGCCTTGTGTTCAAGTTCAATAGGCAAATGACGCGATTTACCAAAAGCCAGTTGATATGGAGATGCACCTATTACTGTCTTAACAGCAGTTCAATATGCCCATAATGCATCATCTATTATTCGAGCCTAATCAGTCCTATTGGCATTCACCATTTTTGCCAATATAGACTTTATCTCACGATTTGACACCTCAACTTGCCCGCTCATCTGAGGATGGTAAGGTGTTGCCACCTTATGTTTGACACCATTTTTTTCAAGCAGGTCTTTGAATAACCGATTAAAAAAAGTGGGATCCTCCATCACTAATGATTACTCGTGGTGTCCCAAATCGTGAAAATATGTTCTTTTTAAAGAATGCAGTGACACTTCTGCCTTCATTGTTGGGAAGTGAAATCGCCTCCACCCATTTACAAACATAGTCAACAGCTACCAAAATGTATTTCATCCCATGTGAGCTCACAAAGGGGCCCATAAAATCAATTCCCTATACATCAAACAATTCTAGCTCAAGGATAGTTGTCATAGGAAGTTCATGTCTGCGTGAGATATTCCCCTATCTTTGGCATTGGTCGCAGGCCCAAGCATAGTCATGAGCATCTTTATAGATAGTACGCCAATAATATGTCACACCCCGTACCTTCCCAACCCAATGTGATGACGTTGAACAATGGTTACTTAGGTGTCGAGATGCCATGAGTATGTAATTTGTAATGTTAATGATGAGAAAATTGAAATTTGGCTTTGTACATGTGATTAACCTTGCGTAGGAGGTGTTTTGGGGTTTTTGTGGAGCAGTTGTGGGGTTCAAAATGAGGATAAGAGGACCTCTAAATAAAGGATATTAAGGGTAAGAAGTAAGTTAAAGAATAGGACTTGAAGTATCTAACCAAACCCGCGAAGAAAAGTCGAAAAATGAAATTTTCAAAAATTTTAAGTGTGGGGCGCGCTAGAGGGAGTACCACGCCGCTCTGGGCTAAAATTTTTATCCCAGAGGCAGCAAGCTGGCACGCCCAAGGGCGTGCCACGCTGGTTTGGCCACTTTTCAAAGTTGGAAATTTTCTTAAGTCCCAAGGGTGCTCGGGGACGTACCGGGGCAATTTTTGCCACTTTTATTCTACAACCATGAGCATATATATGAAATTAGTGATGTAATATATTGGTATTGTAAAATTACTCGTCAACAAATTTGGCATCAAAATGACGATTTTACCCTTTTGGTCAAAATAAGCCATACGTGGCTAAAATTACTTGTTTTTGGAATTGAGGCTACGAGTATGAATTGCGTGAGCGAGAATATTGTTGTAACGTGTATGAAATTAAATAAACATGAGAAATTAGTGATTTTATTGGGTTAAGTGAATTGGGCTCATAAAAGGCCCAAAATGTGAAAGAAAGCATGGGCCAAGAATGGGTCAAATAACCCATTCTTCCATTGACTAAGCCACACTTAGCATTAAATGCCAAGAGTGGCTAAGCATGAATTTAGAGGTCTATAAAAGGAGGCAAAAAATCTGATTTTTAAGACACAACAACACACATGCTTTTCTATCTTTTTCTCTAGAATTCTCAAGAACACCCTTTTGGGCTCTCAAACCCTAGGTCTTCTTTGGAGCAAGATCACCATTTTCCAAGCTTGGGTAAGTGTTTATGCTTATGGATTAACATATTATATGCATGATAGATTCTGTCGATCATGTTGGTTATGCTTGGAAGTGTTGAATATAGCACTTTGTGTTTTTGCTAAAGATGTGTTATCCATGGAATTGTAACTTGAAATATGACTTGTGGGCTTGATGAAAGAGCATGGTATGGATGAAATAACAACATGTATGGTGTTATTATGGTCCTAAAATTGTTATTTTTCTATAAGTGTAAATTATGGGATTTTGGCCGATTTGTTGTTGTGAGGTGTATTGAAGTAAATTGATGGCATAATTGTGATGTTGTGATGATGGAGAAGTGTAAAGTATGAACTTGGTGTGACATGCTATTGGTTATAATGTATTGGTCAATGTATAGAATATTGTGGGATTATTGATACAATAATTTCATAAATGGTATTGTCAAAGGGGAAATGACATGTGAACGTCAAACATGTGACTTATTGTTATTGTATGCCGTTGGAAGGTAATTGGTGGTTAATGTTGGTTACGTTATGTACTTGTGTTTTAGAGTGAAAAATAAGGACAGAGAGGGACTATTGTATGCACACTTAAGATTGTAGAATTGTATTGCGAATACAAGGTATGTAAGGTTACTCTTTCCGTATCCTTCTACAACATATTGTTCCTATTGACATTGGACTTGTTTCAATTCCGAGAGGCTTAAAGTATAGCAATTCAGGTTGACGTATATTGTATCCATATGTGTCCTATTCTTAGATGAATTATGATTCACTCATCTCTTATTCATTGATTTAAGTTCCTAAGATGTCATTACGTTGTAATTTCTAAAAGAACTATCCCAAGAGAGTAAGATGTAAGAGAATCTATTTATTCTTGAATAGTATTTTCCAATCATGTCATGTTCCAAAGTCCAATAATATGATGATTATCCTTGTACCAATCTTTCATAAATAAAAGTACCAATCTCATAAGAGTAATAAGAGAAGTGATGTTCAAGATAATATATCTATTCCTCACCAGTAAAGTTGTCAATCATACAAGAGTAAAGACGTGAAGTAATGTATGTTTGTGTTTCAAGTTTCAAGAATGTTTCCCTCATCAAGGTCTCACTCTTAGAATGAAAGAAAGAGTAATGAAAGAAAGAAGTAATGTATAATTAATAAGTAATCATGGGTGGTATCCCAGGGGTTAAAATACCTAGCATGGGTCGATCCCGATACATCCCAGGGCGATATAAAAGCCTAGCATGGGTTATGACGGTACATCCTAGGGGCGACACAAAAACCTAGCATGGGTAACGATAACATCCTAGGGGTCACAACTCCTAGCATGGGTTAATGACATCCCAGGAGCGACACGAAATCCTAGCATGGGTTCACATAACATCCTAGGGGTCAAAGTACCTAGCATGGGTTAATCTCATCCCAGGGGCAACAGAACAGCCTAGCATGGGTGGAATAAATAAGATGAAAGTATGTAAAGACAAGAGGAGTAAAGAACGTAATATACATGGTTCCCCACATACAAAAAGAGAGTTTATTCACGTTCATTAATTCTTTTATATTTGATTCCATTATGATGTATGATGATTTCTTATGAGACTTACATACTCAGTACATTCTTCGTACTGACCCCCTCGGGGGACTTACCTTACATGTTGTAGATGCAGGCATTAGTAGACTTCCTCTGTAGACTGGGGATCATTTGCAGATATTTGGTGAGCTCTAGTTGGTTCGGAGCCCCCTGAGTCATAGATGTATATTTGTTTTGATGTTATATATATTGTATAAAGCGGGGACTTGTCCCGATTGTAAGTTAGTCTTGTTGATGCATCTGTTAGAGGCTTTTGTATACATATGTGGGTATAAGGATGTAAGGTACGAATATGTAAAAGATGAATGTCCGTTTTGACTTGATGGCCCCAACGGCCAAGTTTCCTAAATATATTTGTATAGCATATGTTTCCATGATTCATGTCTTCCGCATAGTTGCATGAGGTATAATAAGATTCACACGAGGGTACGTATACGAAGGTTCATGAGTAAAGATTGGTTCTCTTGGGCCATATCGGCTTCGGGTGCCAGTCCGGCCCAAATGGGATTTTGGGTCGTGACATAATAACTGCATTGTAAGATCTTGTGCGCAATTCGCGTGCCACCATGATGACCCCCAACTGGGGATGAATGACATTCTTCCAAGATACTCATCATCTCAACCTCTGGGATACACCTTCAAATCATACCATCTACACATACTTTAAATAAATACGGCTCATCCTAAAAGAATTTTCTCACCTCATGCATGAATCTCTTTCTTTTCAGATATAACATATCCTTGGGACTACATCACTTGCCAGAAAGTTGGCAAACTCTGCAAACCATGGGATTAAGTCTTGTGATACTGCCAGCACTTGTTCATCTGGAAAAGTATCATCAATATCAAGATTATCCCTTAATTTAAGCATGGCTTCACCCTCAAGGCGTGATAGATGGTCAGCGACCTGATTCTTGGTTCCCTTTCGGTCCTTGACTTCAAAATCAAATTCTTGCAGTAGAAGCACACACTGAATAAATCTTGGCTTAGCATCCTTCGATGACATAAGATACCGAAGTGCTACATGGTCTTTATGCACAATCACCTTCGTACCAATCAAGTAAGATCTGAATTTCTCAAAAGCAAAGACCACTGCCAACAATTCCTGTTCAGTCACAGTGTAATTTTTTTGAGCTGGATTAAGTACTTTGCTAGCATAGTAAATTCACTACAAAAAAAATAGGTTTTAGCGATGGACGATCTTTTGTCGCTAAATAACGATGGATTAGCTACGGAATTAGAATTTTGTCGCTACAAAAGAGAAAATAAAAATAATCGCTAAAATAGCGATGGATTAACAATGGAACCTTAAAAACATCGCTAAGAATTGGCGCTAAGTTTTCCCGGCTTCACTTTAGCGACAAAATTAGCGACAAAATCTTGGCGACGAAATTTATTAAAATGTAGCAACGGATTTAGCAACGGAATATTCGACACTAGTCATAATATAAAAAATCCGTCGCTACATACGATTTAAGTTCCATTCCTAGGGTACAACATACAAAACAAAGACGCTATCTCTCTCTTCTTATTTGTACAAAATAACCCTAACAGTGATGCTACAGTTCTCGGTCAAAGGCTTCTCCAAACCTTCGTTGGTGGCCTTCCGTCTCCCCTGTGCCCTCCCGATTTCGTCCAGACTCAGGCGCCTATCGGTTTTCTTGCTTTTTAGGGTTATACAAAGTCTATCCATGTACAGTTTTACAGGTAATTATATATATATATTTCATTGCATTTTTCACTGTCGATTCAAAAGTATATGAACTGTATTCGATTATTGTTAGTTTCTTTCAATTTTTATTTTTCCAATAACTCTAAGATGTCTCATTTTCTCTGTCGCATTGAGAATTTTTTTTTGGTTGCTGTTTAAGACAAGTATGTATGTGTTTTGTTGAAATTTTCAAACTTGGTGCTGAAATTGATTTGCTTTTAACCATTTTGCAAATTCAGTGAAAATGGTTTCATAAACAGAAGCCTTCCGATGAAGAATTCACTACATCTAAATTGACATAAGTAAGAGTTTGTATAGAATAGATGGTTTGTAAAAGTATGTCAAACATTCAAGGACATCTAATAAAAATTGAGTTGTACCAAAAGGATAGAAGTGGAGTTACCTGTCTTTTTGTTTGTAATTTTGCCTTCTTTGAGTTTCACCTGTTACATCTTTTAGTGATTTTTGATACTTACCAATAAGTTGGTGAAAATTTTCATAACAAAAGACATGAGGTAATATAGGTTATTCAGTTTGTGGTATGCCTCAAGGCCCTTAATAATAAAAATCACACATTAAGACCCAATTTTTTGTCCAAAGGTTTGGTTCTCAGCTTAACAATTTGTTAGATTCATTAATGGTTTAAGTTTTCTTCCTTCATTACCTGGATATGATAGAGAGAATTAGTTTTTTCAAATTTCTATGACTTGAGAGGTCTGATTTCTTTGAAATAATTGGTTGATTGGTTCAAGTCTTGGTCTGTTGTTTGTCCATAATTTACATTTTAGTTTCCTTATTCTTTGGCAAAGTTGAAGCAATGAAACATTGGATTCAAAGAGTAAACTCTTTAAAATTTGGTTAGATATTATCAATTTGCCCAGTTGTTGTAGTTTAGCTTGAGATTTTAGTTATTGAAAGTTTTCTCTCCACACCATGGAAAATCTGTAATGACCCAATTAGTGGCCTTGTGTTTTGCTTGTACAGCTTGACTCGTGTGCTGTTTTGGTTATAGATTTGTACCTCATTATGTGAGTTTGACTTTTAGATTCTAAAGAAGACTAAGGGCTCGTTTTGTATGAGGGATAAGGGATAACTAATCCTGGGAAAACTTGTTTCACAATCAAACGAGGCCTAATAGCTTAATTTTAGCTTATGTACTACTTGAATAAACGACTGATATATGATTTTGCATGGCAATTCTTTATGTGATTAGTTAGATTGTTGATCAGTAATCTCTGTATTTAAAATTGTTTCTGCTTTTTGAGTAGTAATCTCCTCATATACATCGTTGGTACGAAATGATAAGGTTTTGCGGAGAAGATAAAAACATAGACAATAGCTGCAATAGCCATCTATAAAAATGAGAGTTAGCTAAATAGCAAGAAAAAAATAAATGAGATGCCTTATTATATCTCAGGTTCGATACATACTTGTGAACATAATGTTTTTACTGAATTGATAAAGTAGTACTAGACCCCACGTGATTGATATCACCAATCTCATTATCAATATTACGCGATATTTTTTGAAGTGTTTCTGGAAAAAAAATTGTCCAATAAAATTTTCTTCTATACATAATTCCACATTTTTAGGTTATGCCTCATGAAAATTTTAGCATAGCATTAGTTTTCAAGTTGCTTTTCAAATTTACTTTGATCGTATCATATTTTTATAATAATTTCCTTGTATTAAATGGGCTTCACAGTTGGGGTGATTTTCCCAATTCAATCAACCAATTAAGGTGCAAACTCCAGAAGGATAAAAAAGAAAGATTCTTTAAGATGGAAAACACTTCAAAGCTTCTGTGTGAAAATTGATAGTGCTATTATCCAAGAAAAAGACATTAAGTTTGGTAAAACTTCTTATCTAAAGAATTTTCACGCACTACACTCCTGAGATCTCACTTGTGGTATTTCATTGGGTATTTTTTTTGTCACTCTAAGAAAACTCTTAAACTAGAGTTCAGAAATCAATACTACCGAAGATGCCCTTCTTTCGATTACCAAAAGGCTGTCCCTTTTTTCACAATGTTAGGACAAGTTTAGATAAAGCAACATGTTGTTGTAATAATCCTAACGGCATAATTGAAATCCAACATTAAAAGGATGGAATTGTAAGTAGTACTTGAAGAGAGTTATCATTTGTTCAATAAATGACTTAGAAGTAAATTCTCATCTTTAAGAAGTTTCTTCTTTCAGAATGAACTATTTAATTGTTCATCCATCAAAGAATGAATTGTTTAACTAAATAAAATTTATGGTTTCTTGTTAGTATTACTATTGCACTTTGACTAACCAGTCATGGTTTCAATATTATGTTCTTGAAATAGTTGTTGTCCTGGTGAATTAGGTACATGGTGTAGCTTGAAGTTTTAATGAGTTATTTGAATTTCAAACTGATTGTATTCTGTTTCAAATGCGAAATAAACAAGTATAAGATCTACATTAGTGTATAGAGCAAAAGGTGTGCTCATAAAGAAAAAGTCGAAGGAATTTTCTATTACCAAAGATGCCCTTCTTCCCTGTTGGAACGAGCATCAGTGTCCACCATTTTGTTCGGGCCAGTATATGGATGTTAATGGAATTACAAAAGGGGAAGGTTTTTAGGTAGTGGAGTAATCTTCATTGTGTTTATTGTTTGATTATTCTAGTGATATTATTTGATGAGATTCACACATATTTTGACCTCAAATGCTTTTGAGACCAAGTTTTCATACTTCATTGAGTTTTTCATAGAGACAACTGAAAGTCTAAATTTTGTTGCTGATTGGGCATTTTGTCATCTTCATGGTAGTCTTTTAATAGAAGTAAATATAAATTACCATTGTCATATATATTTAGATTATATGAACTCTCTAAGCATCGGCCAATGGTAGAAATATTGTTCTATTTGAGGAATAAAATCCCCCCTTTCTACTTTCTATTCCACCTATTAAGATACAAATTGAACCATCAGTTGTCTCACTCTTGGAGAGCATGTTTCATCTGATGAACTGTAATAATGATTGGGGAATTTCATGCATGTATGGTGGGATGAAAAGAATGGGATTTAACGGTATTGGTTCTACAGGTCAGAGAGATGCTCCAGAAAAGGTAGGTATTACCTTTTCTTTGATTTTATGTAGTGAATTACAGTGCATGAGTTCAATTTTTACAATTAAATAAGTTGCCACTTGCCGCACCTCTTTTGGTCTACCATATAACTAATTGCATGCTAAATTGCAAATATTGCCTATTATATTATTTTTAAACATGATATGCTATTGAAATTGTTATCTATTTGTGTTGTTACTTGTTTGAAGGTAACATAAATATTGTAAACCAATAACTAAAATGATGCTTCAGTGAAGTGTATTCCAAAAATATTCTAGCAATAAAATATATAGTCATTTGGCACAGATGTTGTTCAAGACTTGTTGAACATTGCTTTGCTCTGTTTTCCCCTCCCTCTCTTTGTTTCCTCCACAGTATCAAAATAAAATTCATTCTCATTGTTAATTTTCTCTTGGGCTGCTTACAACAATATAGGGAAAGGGAGACAAAAGGGTGGAAACAAAAGGCGTCTTCTAGTCTCCCTGAGCTGGGGAGTGCTTGTGGAGTGAAGGGGTGGGTGGAAGGCATGCTGAAAAATGCACCGCTAAGGAATTATTACTTCCTACAAACCAAATACCTATTGAAACGTGGTTATTTAGTGCTTTCACTTCTATCTTCATTATTGCAGCCATTTTTGAGGAATGGAATACTACATTCAGTACGGGTAAATAAATAGTTCATTCATATTTTTGTTTTTCCATATATTTCCTTTTTGTTTGGGTAAATTAAACTTAAAAACCTTTTAAGACTTTCATTTACTTATATTTACAGGATAGAGCTCAAGATTTGTTTAGCAATAGTGATCACAACAATTGCAGTAGGATGCTATGGATGTTGCAACTTGGATATATTACAAGTTCGTGGGAGGAGAGATGGAGAAAAGAGTTTATGGCCTTGGGTTCTACTTTTGATTTTGATGAACATCCTCCAACACACCATTAGTTTTCTTTGCCTTTCAGACTCTATTCTATTAGTTGAAGAATGATTATAAACGTTGTTAAAGCCTTTTTTGGGATTTGGTATCTTTAAATTACTATTCATATGGAATCAGGTTCATGTAATACTTATTGTGTATCACTACTTTTTTAATATGTCCTACATGGATTTTGAATAGCAGATAATATAAAAATATATAAGCAAAAGTAGTGATGATTATTAAACATTAAATGTATTAAAAATTTAAATGAATATAATACAAATTGCAACGGAATAGCTACGGTATTTCCATAGCTAATATGTCTCAGCGACGAAATCATCAAGCAAATGAGCGACGGATTTAATACATGTTGCTACGAAAATGTTTGTCGCTAAATATAGTGACGGAAAAATACGTTGCTAATCTGTCACTACATTTAGCGACGGAGGCCAAAAATGTGTCGCTAAGAGCTTAGCTACGAGCGTTTTAGCGACAGACACAATTCCGTCGCTAATTTGTCGCTAAATGACTTTAGCAACGGATTTAGGTGGTTTAGCGATGGATTTCGTCCGTCGCTAAAATCAGTTTTTTTTGTAGTGATTGGATGTAAAATCTTCTCACGTCTTTGGCCAAGGACTACACCCCAAGCCACCCCGTTAACATCACACATAACCTCAAAAGGCATCGTCCAATCTGGTGAAATAATGATAGGGGCTGAAATCAATTTCTCTTTTAGACACTCAAATGCTTTTAGACATGCCTCATCAAACACAAACTTCACCTCCTTTTCTAAAATCTTGCATAGCAGATTTGCAATTTTCGAGAAGTCTTTGATGAATCTTCTATAAAATCCTGCATGTCCCAAGAAACTTTGAATTCCTTTTACGGAGATAGGTGGAGGTAACTTTTCAATCACCTTAATCTTTGCCTTATGAACTTCAATACCTTTCATCAAAATTTGATTCCCCAATACGATACCCTCATTAACCATACAATGACATTTTTTCCAATTTAGCACTAAGTTGCACGCCTCTCATCTTTGCAACACATTAGCAAGGTTTACCAAGCAATCATCAAATGAGTCTCCCACAATAGAAAAATCATCCATAAAAACCTCGATAGTGTCTTCCACCATGTCGAAGAAAATAGACATCATGCAACACTGGAAAGTGGCCGGTGTATTACATAAATCGAAGGGCATCCTTTTGAACGCGAACGTCCTATATGGAAAAGTGAAAGTGGTCTTCTCTTGGTGTTTGAGAGCAATGAAAATATGATTATAGCCCGAATAGCCATCGAGAAAACAATACCATCCTCTACCAGCAAGACGGTCTAACATCTGATCCATAAAGGGCATAGGAAAATGATATTTTTCTATCCAAGAATTCAGCTTTTGATAATCCATGCAAACTCTCCATCCAGTAACCGACCTCATTGGAATTAACTTATTCTTGTCAATTGGAACCACAATGATTCCTCCCTTCTTTAGTACACACTGAACTGGGCTCACCCACTTGCTATCAGCAATAGGGTAAACCACACCTGTATTTAACCACTTAATGATCTATTTCTTCATAACCTCTTGTATCGGTGGGTTTAGATGGCATTGGTGCTCAACGCTCGGTATACACTCATGATTAATTTAAATTTTTTGAGTACAAATACCGGGTGGAATCCCTATAATATCAGCAATAGACCAACCAATGGACCTCTTAAATCTTCTCAATACCAAAACCATAGCCTCTACTTGCCACTCCAACAACTTAGCAGAAATAATCACTGGCAAGGTGTTGTTGGCTCCCAAAAATGTGTTGAGAAGGTGAGCCAGTAGAGCCTTAAGCTCCAAAATTGGAGGCTCCTCAATAGAAGGATGGGACGGTGTGGTCACCCTATTCTTCAAATAGAGATCAAGTTTCTTTGGAGCATAAGTGTATGATTCCTTACCAGTAAACGCACCAACCATCTCATTGTATTCCTCAATACCATCGCTATTGAAATTCATAATCACGACCGTAAAAGCTTCTACCGCCAATATTTCTTTAAGAGGCACAACAATATCACTCTCCTCAACCACATCTATTACCGAATTAACCCGCATATCTTTCGGTTGCTTCATGGAACGTCAAACATTGAAAGTGACATGTTCATAATTTAACCTGAATTTTATCTGCCCTGTTATATGTCGACCAATTCATGACCCATGGCAAGGAATGGTCTCCCCAATAAGTTGGGAAGCTCGAAATCAACTTCACAATCTAGAATAACAAAGTCAGTCGAAAATATGAAAGATGCAACTTGTACCAAAACATCATACAAAATGCCCACAAGCTTTTTCACAGTCCTATCTGCCATGAGAATTCTTATAAAGGTTGGTTTTGGTGCTCCCAACCCCAACTGCTTGAAAGCAGCTAGCGGCATTAAGTTATTGCTAGCACCCAAATAACAAAGTGCTTTAGCAAAGTTGTAAAACCCGATAGTACAAGGAATTATGAAATCCACTGGATCCTCTTTGTTTCAACTAGGGAACGCGAAGCAACTGCATTACAATGATGTAAGTTATCTGTAGGCTCAAAACTGACAGTTCTCTTCTTCATCACCAAGTCTTTCATGAACTTCACATAACCTGGCATCTGCTCCAATGCTTCAACAAGAGAGATGTTTACCGATAGCTCTTTCAATATTGTAATAAACTTCTAATATTTTCCTTCCTCAGCCTTTTTTTTCTATCTTTGAGAAAAGGGAGGAGGAGGTCGTGGGATAGTTTTCAGTATTTGTGGGACCTTTTTTTCCTGGCTCTTTTAAGATTTTGCCTTTTCACCAGTATCATGAGGATTTGGAACATTTTCGACCTATGAATTATTTGTCTCTAACTTAGTTTCTACATTAACTATCATCAGCTTATTGGTCTTAATACTACCCACAGGTATAGATGGATCAGTTGTGCATTTCCCGCTTCTAGTAGTAATGGCCAGACAATGACTATCATTCTTCGAATTTTGGATGGTGTTGCTTGAAAGGGTGTCAGCATCGCGGTTTCCTTGTGGAACATATATGCCACTCTTATCTTTATAATCATCGTTCCTCCTCTAATTACCGTCACGATCTCATTCTCTATCTCTATATCCTAACTTGTGGTAATTGTCTCAATAATAGTTCTGGACTTGATGCCCTTGCCTTGAATTCCAAGAGTCCTGATTAGACCCCTAGCCCTTGGCTTGAAAACCCTTCACCTCTCAATCCAAGTACTTATCCTCCTCATCACAATCACTATCATCATGCCTAGGTGTTTTTCCTTGTGCACCTACGGTATGCACCTTCGCAGTGTCTCTAGCCGCAATCTATTTAGCTAATAAACCAATTTCTGTCCTCAACTGTGCAACCTCTTATGCTACAGATTTGTCCAAAGCCCGTTGTGCTGCTGAGGCTCCCATAGCATACGTGCAAGCAGGCGTATCTGCCTCCCGAGTATGCCATCCTTGGTTGGTCTTAGTGATACCATCTAATATATCTGAAGGTTGTTCCCACCTCAGACCCATAAATGCTCCGCCAGTGATAGTATCTACTATAGCCTTAGTATTTACGTTTAAAGCCCTATAGAAGATTTCAAGTAATTTTCTACCACTCATCCTATGATTTGGCACTTTCTGTAGCTTCTTCTTAAACCTTAACCATGTCTCGTAAAGTGCATCAGAATGTAGTTGTCTAAAGTTGTAAATCTCATCCTTCAACTGTAGCATCTTAGAGGGTGGAAAAAATCTTTCTAGAAATTAATTTCTTAACTTTTCCCAAGTAGTGATGGAGCCTCGTGGTAACTCTGCCAACCATAAAGTCGTTTCTCCTATTAGAGAGAATGAAAACAATCTTAACAGAATAGCCTCTTGGTTAACTCTAGGCAAATTAGAAGAAGAGCAAACCCCCACAAAGTTCATCACGTGCATGTTCGGATCATCTGTAGAAAGACCTGTGAAGATACCATTCAAGTTAAGCAGGTAAATCATGGCACTTGTAATGTCAAACTTAGTACCCTGAGATAATTTTGGTGGAATAATGGCACCAGTCTCTATTGGCTTGAAATAAGCCATATCCTCTTCCTCAGGATCATCATAACCTGGCACAATCCGGTTATCAATGGTCATTATCATGTATTTTCTACTCATTGATCAATTGTGAATCTCATGTCTCATATTCATGAATAATGTTCCAATAGTGGTTATACTCGTATATCTTGTTCATTGATTATTGTCTAATAGTTCCAATGGTGATATGTTTCCAATAAGGCTATGTTCCCAATAATGTTTATTCACATATCCCTGTCTCATTGGTTAATGATCCAAGCTTGAAGTAAAGTTGTGACTATCATGGTATCAATCTCAAAGTAACAAACAAAGTAATGCATATGTGGTCAATGATCAAGTATGTGTGGCAGCTTTGGGGGCAAAATGCCTAGCTCAAAGGTCAAAGGCAAAGTTGAATAATCATGGAAGCATAGATACAAAGAATGTAATGAAAGCAACTTACATGGTTTCCAAAGTACAGAATTGTGACTCATCTATATTGTGACTTATCTATATTGGTTATGCATTTGAACTTGAGTTCTTGACATATTTTCATATCTTACAAGTTTCATATGGCCTTACATACTCAGTACATTTTTTGTACTGACCCCTCTTGGGGAATTTACCTTACTGCAGGCACAGGTACTACTAGGCCTCCACAATAGGTTGCCAGTGTTGCAGATCTTTTGTGAGCTCCAGTTAGTTTGGGGCTTCTCCGAGTCACAGATATACATATGTGTTGGTGTTGTACATGTTGTATAAAGCTGGGACTTGTCCCGACTTTTAGTTCATTTTGGTCAATGCATTTGTTAGAGGCTTTTGTAGACGGATGTGGGTGTATAAATGTAAAAGGGGTATGTCGTTCTTGACTTGGTGGCCTCAACGGCCAAGTTTCGCATATGTATATATATAGCATGTTCCATGAATTCCATTGTTGGTATCTAAAGCTATTATGTTATTATTGGTTTCTTATGGAATGCATATGATTGAATAGAGACAAAGCTTAGTTCTCTCGGGCCTTGTCGGCTATGACTGCCAATTTGTCCCAATGGGATTCGAGGCGCGACATGATCATCTATTGATACCTTTCCCATTCATTGTCTTAAGTACCAAACCTACAATCAGAATGTACGATCGTACCTTCATTGCATGATCGTAGGTAAGGCCGTATTATTTACTTTCGGTACCTGAATACTATTTTTACCCTTGACCTATTTTTTTATTCCAATACAGGTACTTTGGCAGCCAAATCCAAGCAAGCTCAGGAGAAGGCTCTCCGAGGAAAGACAGCCAAAGAAAAAACTCCACCAAGCTCCTAGAAAAGTGGATCCAGTGCTAGTGGTTCGAATAAGGAGTATTTGCTTAGCTCATTCGACGAACAACACTCTCCTCGGACCACGAGGAACCTGACCAAGGAAAAGGCTACCACTTCCACTACGATCGTAGAGGCTTCCATGCCTATCAACCTTACCCAGTATGATGAGGAAAGGTAAGACACCTAATAGGTTGGTGATACACCTAAAGATGGTGCCGATTCTTCAGAAGGGGGAGAGGAGTCAAACTCTGAACCCTCCAACACTAATGATGTTGTTGCTACCTCGGGTTAGAGGCGCCCCAATCCAAGACATTGGAGTGTGCCAGAATCTCGAGATAATTACTTGGAGGGGTTTCCCTCAAGGAAAATGAGAACAAAAAGAGGAGTATCCAAGAACAACCAAAGATACCTAGTGAGTCATTGTAAAAGGTTCCAGTGGTAGCCCGATTCTTTAAGAGATACCAGTTGGGGTGGATGATGAGACCACTCTGGATTTACGAGGGTGAGCTAGTGAGTGAGTTGTCTACGAACTATATTGCAGCCCTAAAGAACATGACCCCCTCCAAATAAAAATAATAAGAAAAAGCACCCCGCCTGGACATTATAGTAGTGCGGGGGAAAGAGGTAGACATCTACATCAAGGCTATCTTCAAAGCCTTGTTCAGTGAGATTTTTGAGCCAATAGAAGAAACCCCAGAATATGATTTCCAGATAATTGTGTTGAAAAAAGTGAAGAAGTTGTCTGCAGATGACAAGACATTGCATTGTAAATGTTTGGAAGGCTATATTACTGAGGCCAGTGTGGAGGCATTATGGGTGAACGGATCGTCAATCTATAAAAGCATTCTCAAGTTCATCACCAAAGCATGGTGGTCTATTGTATGGCACAGGATTGTGCCCACTGCCAATGATAACATATTAGGTGAAACCAACACCTTCCTGCTAGCTGCAATAGTTGTAGAGTTGGACCTGAACATCCTACATATGATAACGAAAGAGATCAGAGATCTAGTGCTTGAGTTCAGCACCACACTCTACAGGGTTCAAAAAGGCCCTCATCCCATCTAGTGTTCAAGTTCATTCAGCTGACCAAGTTTGTAGATTTAGCTTTGATAAAGGACTTGCAAAACCCGACTACACCAGTTAGAGGTTTGGGAATCCCGAATGCAGAAAGGGATGCCCCTACTGACATGTCGGCATCTGATGTCTATGCCTCATCTTCTCCAGCACCACTAGCCCCGGCTTAGACTAGACCATTAGTTTCAGCTGGATATAAGTTGATTCTGACATCATAATTGGAACATATTATTCTAAACCAAATTCTTCATGGCGCCCGAATTTAGAAATATGAGGATGGGATCAAGCCCTATATGAGCAAGGAGATCGAGGTACCATTTGTACTGTGCTGACAAGGATGGATATCTATGAGAGTTGGATTTAAGCTAGGCTTGATGTAGTACATACACTCAACTTGACGAAGATTAGGACTAAATAGATAAAATTGGAGGATGAAGTCAAAGTTTTGGTCGAGAGAGTTGAAATGACACCTCCTCCACTACCACCTATGCCCTTATTGACAGTTCTTGCAGTGGATGTGGATTCTTTGATTACCAATTTCTATACTTCATCCACAGACATTTAGAAGATATATAGTGAGGAGATAGGTGGAGATTTGGAGCATCGAAAGATGAGGAAAGGTGATGACGCTGCAAATGAGGGGAAGAAGAAGAAGAAGAAGAGTAAGAGAGCAAGAGATACACAAACCTTTGAGGTAGTGATACTAGAGAGATTTGAGGTACCACCGATAGTTGTGGGGTCATAAAGACTATCCCCGTAGTTGAGACACTAAGTGCACTAGCTGCCACCGGTGCCCACATAGCCGAGATTGCCTTAGCCACAACCGAGGCCACTAGGGGAGTAGAGGATGTAGGGGTCCCATATCAGACCCCAACTGATCAGTGCATGACAAACGTCTAGTATGCCTCAGGTATGTCCCTTATCCCATGTTTTAAATTTTCAGGATTTCGTGCAATGGGGACATTGCATGATTTCTAAGTTAGGGGTGGGGGTATACCATAGCCGAGGGAATTTTTTTTGTGTTTATTTTCACTCGACTGCGTTATCATAGTTAGAACTAGCATGTTTAGGTATTTACTTATTGTTTTTTTTTGGTTTTTATGTTTAGTGAAACTTAGGGTAATTTAAGAGAAATTGGTGCAGTCTGATTGAATAAAGCATGCTTACCTATTTTGAAATGCAATTAAAATGATACCCCTCCAAAAATGGGTTTTTGTGAATTAGTGTTTGCATGTATTGTACTGGAACCAATGTTAGGATCTAGATATGGCATTAGGATTGGTAAGAGGATAACCTGGCAGATTTGGCATTAACTTAATAGGTAGTAACTTAGACAAAAGCCTTGAGCTATGAGTGAGTGAGGTGTACTACCTAGTTGGTGTGTATGTGTGTGATCTAGAACTTGCCCAGTTAGTCTCGCTAAAAGTTGTAGGATAGGAGGTTAGGAAAGGATCACATACTATGTTTTAATTAGTCCACTTTAGCCTAAATGACCTAATAAAGAATCATGTATTTATTGAACCCAAACTTTGAGCCTTATTAAACCTTTTCTTTGAACTACTAAATTCACCTTCCCAGTTTTACAATGAATCTTTTTTGGCCCTAGTCCCTCCTTGGACACTGTGTACCTCAACTCAGTCAAATCACCTAAGTTGAGGGTGGCTATTGTGTGGGGGTGCATAGAAAGTGGGCATGAAGAGTTAGTAGTGAAAAATAAAAAGGACTCGAATGCGGTATAAAAAGAAAAAAAGAAAAAAAAAGAGAGAGAAACAAAAGTTGTTTGAATATAAAACCGTATCTGTGATCCAAAAAGGAAAATAAAATGGAAAAAATGGAGAAAAATGAAGGAGTTGGAAATGTAGAGCCAAAAGTACCGTAGTGCAAAGGAGGAATAAGTCACTTTACCCAAATGTACCATACATGTCCCCGAGCCTACATGACAAGCCTAGAAAGACCTATAGTGATCCTAACTTGACTATCCAAAAGCTGTAGCGTACAACACAAGGGAAAGCCTATGGTATCAAACACACACAACTGGACTTCTTTGTGAGAGTGAGAGATTTGACTCAGTCTCGGTACTAGGTTTCATTGCATATACTAAGTGATTAGGGACTTCTTTGATGTGAGGGCGCAGGGGATATAGTCTAGTTATAACTTGTTTAGGTAGTGTATTGGTCAATGTGTTAGGTTGTCTATTCATAATGTAATGCCATATCTTGATCCTGTTGTGTTAGAATACTTGTATTGCATATACACTGCATTGGTTGTTTTTCATAGGAATAGAGGGTGTTGACTATACTTTAGATGGTTTGCATATGTGAAAAACTGAGTTTTAAAAAATTGTCTGCCGCAGTGATCTTGATTTTGCTCTAAGTTAAGCGTCTTAGATAGTTTAGTATTTTATTTGCCTAAGGACATGCAAACTTTCTAAGTTGGGGTTGTTGATGTGCGATGAACTTACGACACTTAAGATGCTTAAAACGAGGAATATTTGCAAGTATAAAGGCACTTTTGTGGATTTGATGTGTTTCTTTTATTGTTTGCAGGACTTCTGGACTTAGGGAAGGAAAATGCGGAAGATTGGAAAAAATTGGCATCAGACAAGCCTTACCAAGATCGTGGGATTTAACCATGATCTTGCCTAGGCTTTTGTAGGTTAATTCAGAGATGCCACAAGCAGAAGTCTCTCAGATGGATGGTCTTATAATTATAAGTTAATGTCACGATCGTATCATATGATCATGAGTTCAAAGGAAAAAACACATCTTCAGGAGTCATGTGCAAGAGGATCAGACGACAGCTTCCCTCGATCGTGCCTTGAAAGCACGATCGTACGACAACAACACACGATCGTATATTGAAGTCAAGAGCCCGTACCATTAATCGTCTGATGGAAGACCTGAAAGATAACAAGTCCAAGTACAAACCACGACACGCAAAGGACGATCGTGGGTTCTAACCACGATCGTACCTGTTTCTCATCCGAGGCAGCCGAAATAGTTTTCCCTTTTGGTTTAGGATAGGATTTGTTTTGTCTATAAATACTCTTATAAGGTTATTTATATGGGGTTAGACATAATTATTATATACAAAATTATATTGTACAATTTGAAGGCATATTCTTGAGATTTAACGAACATCGTTTCTTGGGTTTTTATTAAATTTAAGATTTTGGATTATAATTCTCTTAGTTAGTTCATAATTATGTTTTCATCTATGAATTCTTCTTGTGTTCTTATGATCGTAAGTAGCTAAACACAACAACTAGGGTTGTGGCAACCATGATGAATTAACTAAAAGAGTTAAGTGCGAAGTCATTCTAGACCGGTATGCTTGCATGTATTGGCATTTCCTTTGTTATGATTGCTTTTATAATGGATACATACATTAGGAACTCACCTGTATTCTAGACTTGCTCAGAAGGGAGGCATAGTTTAGGTAAAGGAGATAACAATCGAGATTTGAAGCTATCAACCTTCATCTAATTAACTTGAGCCTTGATAGGGATAGTTAATCTGATATCAAAGAACAAGAGTTAGTAATACGAAGCTCTTAGTCCAGAAGAAGATGAGTGAAATTCATCTTATTATGGTCGGAAGACGTTTGGATGAACATAACTTGTTAGATTTTGTATTCAATGCATCAGGATCTTTTGCTAGCATGAATAAACTATGGAGTTATGAAGTCAAAGGGTTCACAATCCTAGTGCTCATCTCATGTAGATTAGAATCCAAAAAACCAACAACTGCGACTGTTACTATTTTGTTTCTCAAAATCTTCACCTCATTGACTTATTTGCCAGTTATGTCGAAAAATTTGTTACAGAAGTTTGGCCTATTCCTAGTGGGATAGACCCCAACCTTGTTGGGTTCTATATTTGATTCAATGATCGCTTTATACTTTTTGGGAGGTGTAATTTCAGCGACATCACCTGCGGATGCGGGGACGTCACCTTCGGCGGCTATAGAGCTAGTCCTAACCATCTGTGAAAAAGTGAAACAAATAAGATTTTAGTAATCGATAGGAATAAGGATGCACGATAAGTAGTTAAAAGATGGAATTTTCCTAAGAATGTCCTATAGCCTCTTAAAAATAGGATACGTACGTCATCATACCAATCTCTGGGACTCCACTAGACATTTTGCTCTGGTACCAACAATACCAGTGAACCTATACTCTAAAACCAAACTATAATGACCCAAACTTTGGGCCATGATGGCACCTACTATGACCCACTAGTAGGTAAGCCGAACCCCATCCCTCGAAACGACAAGTAAAGGAGTAATAAAAGAAACAACTAGCCCATAGAGTAAATAGACCAAGTACGTAATAGAAACACGTATCAAGGGCCCATACATATATATATATATATATATAATGAGTGAAGGAACAAAATATGCAAGAAATCATCCCCTAAGACTTAGTAATAGCGGATACAAGAGCTACTTATACAAAAGTAATACTAAAGAAGGATAAATATAAAGAACTATCTCTAAATAAACAAACTAAAGACATACCCAAAAGAAAGAGATGGTAGGACTTTCGACTCAAAGATCTCACCCTAAGTTTCCGATCAAAAGGGTCCCGAACGAGTACAAAGTTAGTGGCAATGACTCATACTAGGATCTCCGTTAGAGAAAAAGATACAGAAGTGTAGTACGAGTACCAAAACACATGGTACTTAGTAGGCATCATAGTCCACCTGAGCTTAGAAGAACAATATATAAAATAAAAAGCGAATAAAATCTATATCTATGCAGGGTAAGACTAAAATTTTAACTAACAGTACATTAATAGATAAATGAGTAAAAGCAAGTAACATACAGGCGACATATATATAAGTAAATAGGTGAAAATAAACAAGTGAAATCCAGTGTTTAATGAATGCTATGACCCATAAATACCATATACTCCTCCTCCAACATCTATATCTTGCAAAGTAGGATCCATAGGGGACTCGCGATATCTGTATACCTTCCCCAGCCTCAAATGGAGACTTTTATATAGATATACTCATAATACAACACAAAATCGAATTGGGACTAAAATAACCTCGTTTTAGTACCAAAGTCCAAATAAAATGTCACTATACACTTACAAGGTTGAATACCATGTTTTCCATCAATTCCAAATATATACCATGAATACATAAGTATGAATATGAGTAACAGATATAGATAGCCAATAAATTAACCAATGCACAAACAGAATATGTTGGAAACCTGATATTGGGTCGGTCCATAAATGTCACCATTCAAAATCGAGTCATGATGACACCTACTATAACCCTCTATTAGGTAAGCATACCCACTAGCAGTATATAGAAAAGTAACGGCTAATAAGTGAAATGTCGAACATCAAAAGAATTGGGCCAATTATATTGATAAATACAAATGGTAAGGGCCCATAAGTAGCCCAAAAAAAGAAAAAAATATACAAATCATCCCCCCTCAAGACCTAGATTCACTAATACAAGAGTTATTAACACTGAAAGTAGCACTAAATAAGTATATAAGTATACAAGTCTGTCAGTGAATATACCAAAATAAAGACAGTAAGTATACAAAGGAAATAGATCAACTCTTAACGCCAAGAGCTCACCCCAAATATGATCCAAAATAGCCTCCAAATCTACATCGGAAAAAAATGCAGAAATGTAGCATGACAACCAAAACACGCGGTATTTAGTAGGTATCATACACCAACTAAGCTTAAAAGAACAATATACAATATAAAGTTCAAATATAACCTACTTCAATACATAAGAAGACTAAAGAATAGATAAAAGTCAACATTCCAACAAAAATATAGGTGAATAAGTAAATAGGATACATATAGTTCATATAAATGTACATATGTTAATGAGTGAATGTGGTGCAGAAGGGGATTAATGCAATGGATGATACCTACCATATAAAACCTCTCTAACATCATGTGCTTGCAAAGGAGGGACTCATAAGGGACTCGCAAGGTCCATATACAATGCCCTGACTAGAATTTTGACATACAATTCCCTGAGTCGAATTTAGACTTTCATAAATAAAAAATAAAAAATAGTGGTCTAGACTAGAATAGGGACTAAAACTATTTATCAGTTGCCTAGACTCAAACTGGGGATAAAAATCCTCATTATCTTTCCATTCCTTCTTTGAAAACTAAATCCCAAGTAAAAGTGTTACTTCCCTAATTTAATGTCCTAAAACCATATTTTTTTTATTTATTCTTGCCATGTACCATGAAAATTTATATGAATATGTGTGTGCAGATACAAGTAAGGATACAAACACATAATAGAAGTCTGTAAATGTATATGTTCTTAGAAATGAAGTGATAACAATCAAAGAGGGAAGAACAAGAATAAAAGGAAACAAAAGAAGGATATGTGGATTAATATCTAAGTATTGAAATTAGGGGTAACAAGGGGCTTAATAGCCTCACCTCCCAATTGATTTCAACATCCAAACAGAAACCCTAGTTTGAACAAATTAAACGAAACCAAATACTACAAATGGGTAATCCTAAAATTAATCCAACCCAAGGAGTTTAACACCAATTTCAAGATTCCACCAACTAAAGACTCACTAATTAACCTCTAATTACTTAAGGGAATATGCTAAGAAGAAGACTAAAATTATCAATATTGTTCAATATTCATCAAAATCTACCATGCCAAATGAGAAATTATCCGATTTATACTAAAGAAATAAAGACAACTAGTTATTACAAATATGCCCTTAATGAGAGACAAGGGCCTTGTTTGGTGGCTCTTGTTGTGAATTCTTGAATTTAAAATCTAGCCACTTGCACCAATGACCCCTTTTTCTTCAACCACTTCACCCCTTTGATTCTTCCACACGTTGTAGATTCTCCATTGACAATCTTCAGGCTTCTCCCAAGTTCCCTTTTGCATAAGCATCAGTTGTAGACCTTGGAGTTCCCTTTCTTAACTCCGTGTGAAAGGACGTGTGCCCTCCATGCTAGCATCATTCACCCCTTCTTGAAAAGAATTCGTCCTCGAATCCAAAGGTTCACTTACAACAGAAGGAGATAGATCACTAACATTAAACACATTATGAACATTGTACTCACTCGAAAAGTCAACCATGTAGGCATTATCATTGATTCACTTGAGAACTTTGAAAGGTCCATCTCCCCTTGTACTTAGCTTCCTACTTCGAACTTGTGGGAACCTTGTCTTTCTAAAATAGACCCATACCCAATCATCCGGGTTAAAGATCACCTCTTTTCTCCCGCGATTCTTCCTTATGGCCACTTTTGAATTGTTATTTTCGATGGCCTCTCTTACCTTGGAATGAATGTTCATCTTTTCTCTTGACCTTTGATTGGTATCTAGGCTCACAACAACATGGCTAGACAAATGAGTCATGATTAATGGAAACAAGGGATTAAAACCATAACATGCTTCAAATGGAGACATCCTAATAGAGTAATGGAAAGACCGATTATATGCAAATTCAATCAAGGGTAAACGGTCTTCCCAAGTAGTTAGGGTTCCTGTAATCATACACCTAAGCTTGTTACCAAGAGTACGGTTGACTACCTCGGTTCGCCATCCATTTGGGGGTGGCAAGACGCAGAAAAAATAAGTTTGGTACCAAGTGTACCCCAAAGACTCTTCCAAAAATGGCTAAGAAATTTAGAATCCCTATCACTCACAATGGATTGAGGGACTCCATGCAATTTAAGTACATGAATGACAAACAAGTATGCAACATGAGATGCATCATTACACTTATGGCATGGAATACAATGAGTCATTTTAGAAAATCTATCCACTACCACGAATATGCTATCATGTCCTCTCTTAGTCCTAGGAAGTCATAACACAAAATCTATAGAAATGTCCATCCATGGACCATTAGGAGTAGGAAGAGGATGGACCATTAGGAGTAGGAAAAGGTGTGTACTTACCTTGAGGCCAAGTCGTGGATTTGGCTTGCTTAGAATCTAGACATTGTCCACAAATTCGCTCCACATCATGCTTCATCTTAGGCCAATAGAATTGCTCCATGAGAATGTCAAGTGTCTTGGGTACCCCAAAGTGCCCCATTAAACCACCACTATGATCTTCTTTGATGAACAACTCCCTCCATGAACTCATGGGTACACAAACCCGTCCATCCTTGAACAAGAAACCATCAACCAATTGAAACCTATCTACCCGCTTCCCTTGATGAAGACTTTCAAAAGTATCCTTGAAGTCAGAATCCATAGAATAGAATCCCTTCAAGCTTTCAAATCCCATCATCTTAGAAGCTAAAGCATTGACCAAATCATACCTTCTTGATAGAGCATCTGCCACCACGTTCTCTTTCCCTTGCTTGTAGTTGATCACATATGGGAAGGTTTCAATAAACTCAACCCATTTAGAATGCCTCTTGTTCAACTTGGATTGCCCCTTAAGGTGTTTCAAGGACTCATGCTCGGTCCTTATTATGAATTCTTTATGCCACAAGTAGTGTTGCCAATGAGCCAACACCTGCACAAGTGCATCAAACTCCTTGTCATAAGTTGAGTACCTAAGAGAAGCCCCCTTTAATTTTTTGCTAAAGTAAGCTAATGGTTTCCCTTCTTGCATCAATACACCACCTATACCAACACCCAAAGCATCACATTCAATCTCAAAAGCTTTATCAAAGTTGGGTAGTTGAAGTAAGGGTGAGGTACTCAACATCGATTTCAAGGCTTGAAAGGACTTCTCTTATCCATTTCCCCACACTAAAGGTACATCCTTTTTGATCAATTTGGTCAAAGGAGAAGCAATTGAACTAAACCCCTTTACAAATCACCGGTAAAAGCTTGCAAACCCATGAAAACGTCTCACCTCGATTGCATTAGTTGGAGTTGCCATGACTTGATGGATTCCACATTTTCTTCATCAACTTCAATACCATTTGTACTAACCAAAAAACCTAAAAAGATGACTTTCCCAACACAAAATGAGTACTTCTTGAGATTAGCAAAGAGCCTTTCTTGTAGCAAAACATCAAACACTTGCCTCAAATGGATCACATGCTCTTCAATTGTCTTACTATACACAAGGATGTCATAAACATATACCACTACAAACTTGTTTATGAAAGGCTTGAGAACACGGTTTATCAACCTCATGAAAGTGCTTGTAGCATTTGTCAACCCAAATGACATGACAAGCCACTTATACAACCCAAACTTTGTCTTGCAAGCTATTTTCCATTCATCACCTTATTTCATGCGAATTTGATGATATCCACTTCGAATATCAATCTTTAAGAAGACACTTGAGCCACACAATTCAACTAACATGTCATCAAGTCTAGGAATTGGATGCCTATACTTGATGGTAATCTTGTTTACGGCTTTACAATCGATGCACATCCTCCAAGTACCATCCTTTTTAGGAACAAGGATTATCGGTATGGAACAAGGACTTAGGCTCTCTTTTATCAACCCCTTCTTAAGAAGTTCTTCCACTTGCCTTTGTAGTTCCTTAGTTTCTTCCGAATTGCTTCTATAGGCCGGCTGATTTGGAATTTGTGAACCCGATACAAAGTCAATTTGGTGCTCAATTCCTCTCAAGGATGGTAATACCTTGGGCATATCTTCCGGAAATAGATCATTATAGTCCTACAAAAGAGAAGAAACAATACTAGGCAAAGTGCTAGTATCTTGATTAGCATGCAACAAAAGATTGGTATTGACAAGGCATACTAGAAAACGTTCCTCATCCACACCCTTGAGACACTTACTTGGCTTGGATATTATACACATGTTCTTCTTACTCTTAGACAAGTCACTTCCTTCCTTTGGAAAATTGGTGGAACTTTCACCCTCACTCCTCGCCTCATCCACCCTTATCCTCTCCCGAAGCTCCTTCATAGCCCTATAATCCTCACTTACTTGATATAGAGTGAGAGGTGCAAGCACATACTTCTTACCTTCAAGCACAAGAGTATACTTGTTGGTCCTTCCTTGGTGCACAACATCTCTATCAAATTACCATGGCCTCCCCAATAATATGTGACAAGCCAACATAGGCACAACATCACAAAGCAACTCTTCATTATACTTGCCCACACTAAACCAAATACTTGCTTGTTTGAGGACTTTTATCTCACCACTCTCATTTAGCCATTGCAGTTTGTAAGGGTTGGAGTGCTTTCTTGTTGGAATTTGGATATGCTCCACCAAAGAACTACTTACTACATTGGTGCAACTCCCACTATCAATAATCAAAGAACACACCTTGTCTTGGATTTTGCACCTAGCATGGAATATATTCTCCCTTTGATCAAGTACTTCTTTTGAAAGGGATCCCATAGTTCTCCTCAAAACACAAGAAAAATTGGTGTTCACCTTCAATTCCTCATCACTATCAAGCAAAGATATTCCTTTTTCAATGAAGCAAGAAAAATTCACCCTCTCATCCAACATTTCTTACTCATCCCCCAAAATATCTCCCTCTTCCTCACTTTTGTGTCCCTCCTTCTCACTCTTTTAAATACCATCTTCTTCATCCTTTGTTCTATACCCATCCCGAAGTGCAACAATTGTTCTTCTATTGGTACACTCACTAGCAACATGCCCCCTTCCTTGGCATCTAAAGCATTGAATGGTAGAAGGTCGAGGAAAGTTAGGTTTGACATAGTTACCTCCTTGTGGCTTCTCATTTGTTTTGGACGTGTAATCAAACTTGACTTGAGTATGTTGAACAACACCCTTAGATTTCCCTTTAGAAGATGTCACCTTCCAATTATCTCTACTCTTGTCCCATGTGGAAGTGGAAGTACTCTTGGCCTTGTAGGACTTTTCTTCTTTCAAATCTGTTTCGACCTTTGAGGCATCATGAAAGGCAGCTTCAAGAGTATCATAGTATTTATGTTTCAAAGGCTTTAAAATATCATACCTCAAATTGGACACCAATTGAATCACCGTATACCCCAAGCTCTCTTCAAGTTTAAACTTCATTCTCAAGTCTTCGAACTCATCTTAATACTCTTCCACACTTTTGGAACCTTGCCTCAACATATACACCTTATTGAGCACTTCTTGGTAGTAGTTTGCAGTCAAATACCTCATCTCCATAAGTGTAATCAATTCTAGCCACGTAGGCAACTCATGGTTGTGATGGCTCTCCCTTTCCCACCTCTTGGACTCCCACCAAGTTGAGGCATACCCTTCGAATTGTGTGAGAGCATACTTTGCCTTCAAGGTTTCTGAAATATTATTTGTGAGAAACATCCACTCACTTTGAATTTTCTATTCTAAGAACTCATCGGGGTCACTACTTCCCTTGAACCTTGGAAGTGTGACCTTGATAGTGTTCAAGCCTCGATCTTGATCATTCCTCTCCGCAAAACTATCTCTTCTAATTCCCATCTTATCACCTATATATCCCATTCTCTCTCCTCTATTTACCATTCTCTCTCCTTTATTCCCGTATTCTTAACCTCCCGTGCCTTTGCCCCATCTTAATTCCCGATGCTTGAACCCTTCCCTTTGTACTCCATAACCACCCCTTCCTCCATGCTCCCAAAATTCATTCATTTCATCATAGAGAGGATTTTTGTATTGGTAGTATTATTATGGAATTTATGGTGCATTTTGCGGTGCATTTTATGGAGGTGACATGTGGGAATCATGTATGGATGCATTTGATGTGTTTCGAATTGGAGTTTGGTCTCGAATTCGGTCGTCCACAAGAAATCGATTCTCTTGTGGAGGATGATAGGGTTGTGGTTGGGGGTATGGTGTAAGTTGTCTTGGAAAATTTGGAGTGTTGCTCGTTTGAAAGGTAGGTTGTTGAAAGTTTTGGGTTTGATTTGGTGGAGGGTAACATAATTCACGAGCTTGCCCCGGAGTAATGGTGGTGGGTTGAATCGATGCCCTCCTTATATCCTCATTTTCGATTTGAAGTGATCTCCCTCTCTCAACCCGTACCAACCTTTCTTCAATACCTCCCATTCTTTCATTCATTCCCGCTATTTGTTTGGAGAGGTGAGTGATAGCCTCCATGACGTGGTTTGAGGCTTCACCATTTGGACTTGCATTAGACATGGTACCTCCTAAGGTGTTGTCTCAAGATTGGTAGTGAAGTAGCTTTGCTTGATCAATTCAAGATCACCTATCCATTGTGGTTGAGTGGATTCTTGTTACTTTTGAAAGAAGGACAACTCGATAGAAGGTAGAAGGACTTGAATCAAGAAGTTTATCTACGAATCAGATGAGAAAAGTAGAAGAAAAGAAGCACGAAAGAAAACAGACTCAAAAAAAAACTAACAAAAGTAGAAAAATTACTTGTGTTGCTTAATTTTGATGAATCAAAGAGAGGATTTGATGTTTTACAACTAGTTAACAAGTGATGAAAGATGTTAATTACTTAAATAGTTGTGTGGGCATGATTTAGCTGAGACAACTGCTAGCGTGGCTGGCTGGTGGCTGCTGCGTCAGCGTTGACCATTGACTAGCTGACGTGGCTTCTGACATGGCAGTCCACGTGGAAAATATATATTATTTTTTTCTAGACTTTAATAATAAAAATTTATTTTTTTTGAATTTCCACAAGTGGACCCATAAACACTTTTGACCAAATTTGACTTGAAATTTTGGATCAACGTGTACTTCTTCTCCCTTCTTCTCAAAGAACAATATGAAGGTGTTCAAGAATACTAAAAAAAAAACACCAACCCTAGAACACCCAAATCAACTCAGAATTGGCTCAAAATTTAGGAGTAGCTTCACTACAACTTAGAGAACAAACCCCAATGAATTTGAAGCCTCAATTTCTCCTCAATTAACAAACCCAGTTTTCAAGTTTTGAAACTTCAAATGCTTGAAAACCCTTTAATGGAAACTTCATTTTCCAAACTTCGATTTAAATGAAATTTGATATCTAGACTCAAAAAACACTATAGAATCAAGATCTAGTGTAAAAAACAACAAATCAAAATAAACAAATTTTTCAAATTTTTTTTTTTTTTTGGATTTTTAGATTTTTGAAGAAATCAAAATCCCAATATTCAGATTTGTGAAAACAAACCTTAACCTGGCTTTGATACAAAAATGATAACAATCAAAGAGGGAAGAACAAGAATAAAAGGAAACAAAAGAAGGATATGTGGATTGATATCTAAGTATTGAAATTATAGGCAACAAGGGGCTTAATACCCTCACCTCTCAATTGATTTCAACACCCAAACACAAACTCTTGTTTGAACAAATTAAAGGAAATCAAATACCACAAATGGGTAATCCTCAAATTAATCCAACCCAAGGAGTTCAACACCAATTTCATGATTCAACCAACTAAAGACTCACTAATTAACCACTAATTACTTAAGGGAATATGCTAAGAAGAAGACTAAAATTAACAATATTGTTCAATATTCATCAAAATCTACCATGCCAAATGAGAAATTATCCGATTTATACTAAAGAAATAAAGACAACTAGTTATTACAAATATGCCCTTAATGAGAGACAAGGGCCTTGTTTGGTGGCTCTTGTTGTGAATTCTTGAATTTAAAATCTAGCCACTTGCCCCAATGACCCCATTTTCTTCATCCGCTTCACCCCTTTGATTCTTCCACACGTTGTAGATTCTCCATTGACAATCTTCAGGCTTCTCCCAAGTTCCCTTTTGCATAAGCATCATTTGTAGACCTTGGAGTTTCCTTTCTTAACTCCGTGTGAAAGGACGTGTGCCCTCCATGCTAGCATCATGAAGGAATAATATTTCCCTCTTATTTCAAAACTCAATTAGAGAGCCCCATCAACTCTATCGTGGACTCGTAGGCCACCTAATCTCACAACATGAGAATTAGCTTAAACAGATAAAGTTGAGTGATAACAATAAGAATGAATCCATTCTACTACAAAATCTTACCCCAGGCCTATACTAAGGATACCTAATATATACCTAAAACTAAGTAAACACCTAGTCTAAGGATCCATGGACTAAATAAGCAACCTACACTAAGGCTCAACAAACAATCTACTCTAAGGCCCTAAAGCAAGCCTGATAACTCAGAATTCTCCAGAAAACCCAGTTTAATTGATATTTCCTCCAATCTTATAAGAATTTCATATACTATAAAGTCCACTTAAGAAAAGTCTAAGGATAGGTAAGCCATAACCTACCAGGAGGCCGAACGAATGAATCACAATCGATCATATGGAAGCCTTTTCTATTTGTAAGGCTTCAAAACACTTCCATGTTATTCAAATATAAAATTTACATGTTAAGATGAAAAACCAAGACCCATATTGATAATAAGAAAATCTGGCAAAAAATTGGGTCACAATGGACACTTAGGGCCCTGCCGACAAAAAAAAAAATAAAACCCATAATTATCCTCCCCAATTGTAAGAAACCCATGCCCAGAAGTTACGCAAAGATAAAGATTATATAGGACTTCAATTGGGTCCAAAAGCTCTCTTTAATAGAAAAGAAAATCCAGGATTCTAGGTCCAAATCATGAGTTATAGTATGAAATGAAGGGAGATTACGTAATAAAATATAAATACGAACGAATTGCACTTACTAATTGAAAAAATCTCCTGCAAACACCAATTTACACTGAAGGTCGAGCCTCCACACACTTAGAAGAAATAATGGAAATATTTGGAGAAGAAGGTAGGTGTACATGCAGTGATTGTCGCACCTGTGGATATTTTACTGTAGGAGAGACATTGATTTAGCAACCAAACATTCGAAACAAGTGGAGGTTACTAATATTTTGTACCTCTACTAAAGTTGTAACACCCCGTACATTTCCGACCCTACTTGATTGGTGTTCTAAGGTTTATATGCCTCATTTTAACTATGTGTACCTTAGTTTTGAGAGCGAGAAGTGCGTATATTGTAGTGTTTTTGATGGACTATTGATGTTGTTCTAACGTCCGCAAAGAAAAGTCGAAGAAAGGAAGAAAATCACATTTTTTGTGTGGGGCGCGCCCAGGGGCGTGCCAGACCGCTTCTGGCAAAATATTTTTGGCACAGGCAGCACTAGAGTGCGCTAGGCAGCGTGCTAGGCCACCTATGCCAGAAATTTTTCTGGCATAGGTAACATTAGGGCGCGCCAGGCGGAGTGCCAGGTTGCTTTATGCCAAAAATTTTCTCCGACTATTATTTTATAAATAAGACTTTTGAGTTATGGTTTCATTACTCCATCTTAGTAGGACTACTCTTGAGAGAGTTTGGCATCCAAGTTGGAGTTAAGTCTTCGTCACGAGTATTTTATCAAATTATGTTAAATTAAGCCATGAGTGGCTAAAATCACTTATTCTTGAGGATTGAGGCTACGAATGTGATTCTAGCGAGTTGAATATTATCTTGACATTATGGAATTATTTAAGAATGAGATTTTGGTGGATTACACATTAAATTTGTTGGGCTAAATGAGTCATGTGTTAATGGGCTCAATTTGAGGCCCAAAATGATGCAAAAGACAAGGCCCAAAGTGGGCAAATGACCCATTCTTCCATGTTGACAAAGTAAACATGGAATTTAATGCCAAGAGTTGGCTAAGTATGACTTGAGGGGCTATATAAGGTGGAAAAAATCAGATTTTTATTTCCACAAAGCACACATGCCATTCTAGACATTTCCACAAGATATTTCTTTAGGCTCTCAAACCCTAAATCATCTCTTTGGACAAGATCATCATTTTTCAAGATTGGGTAAGTGATTATTCTTGTGCTTTAATATATTATATGCATGGGAGATTATGTAGATTATGATGGTTATGTTTAAAAGTGTGAGTAGTGCACTTTTGATTTTTGCTAAAATATGTGTCATCTATGTGATTTAAACATAAAAGGAGACTTGAGGTTTTGATGAAAGTGAATGGTGTGGATGAAATATCAACATGTATGATGTGGTTATGTTCCTTAACTTGTTATTTTTCTATGATTACAACTTGTGGGATTGTTGTTGAGATGTTGTTATGAAATGTATTGAGGTGACTTGATGAAGTAATTGTGACGTAGTGTTATTGAGGAAGCGTAAAGGATGATCTTGGTGTGAGATGCTATTGGTTTATGATGTCTTGGTCAATCTGTGGAATGTTGTGGTATTATTTGTATGAAAATTCTGTGAATTGTATTATGAAGGGGGAAATGACGTTGTAAGGCAATCATGTAATTCATTGTCGTCTTATGCACTTGTAAGGTAGTTGGTTGTTAACGTGAGCTCCATTATGTACTTGTGTTTTAGAGTGAAATGTAAGGAAGGAGATGGACTATTGTATTAACCTATAGGATTGTGTATGCATATTGGGAAGATAAGGTATGTAAGATTACTCTTTCCTTATCCTTCTGCAGCACATAGTGTTTACATTGATATTGTACTTGTTCCATTCCAAAATGTCCTAAGGTATCCCATTTACGGATATCAATTATTATTAATCACATGTTCCTTACTCATTGATCAATTGTGATTCACATGTCTCACGTTCATTGACTAACGTTCCAAAGTTCCCATTGTTTCAATAATGTTATGTTCCAAAGTTCCAATAATGGCATGACTACCAATGTATCAATCTCATAGAAGTAAAGACATGAAGTAATGTATAATTGTTTAAGTATTTTTGGGTGGCATCCCAGGGGTTAAAATACCTAGCATGGGTCGATCCCAATATCACAGTAACATCCCAGGGGCAACATAAAAGCCTAGCATGAGTTATCACAGTAACATCCCAGGGGCGAAAGAAAAGCCTAGCATGGGTTAATCACATCCCAAAGGATTAAAATACCTAGCATGGGTTAATCTCATCCCAGGGGAAACAAAAATGCCTAGCATGGGTAGATAAATCTCATCCCAGGGGCAAAAAATCCTAGCATGGGTAGATGAATGAACGTAAAGGCAAAGAATGTAATAAATATAACGTACATGGTTCCTCACATACAGAAAGATGGTTTATCCATATTGAATATTTCTCTTATATTGAATCCATTGTTGTTATTATGTATGATGCAGTTTCATATGAGCCTTACATACTCAGTGCATTCTTCGTACTGACGTCCCTTGGGCGGACTTACCTTACTTGTTGCAGGATCAGGTGCTAGTAGACCTCTACAGTAGGTTGTAGATCATTTGCTGATCATTGGTGAGCTACAGTTGGTTAGGGGCTTTTCGAGACACTATGTATATTTATTTTGGTACAGTCATGTTGTATAAAGCGGGGACTTATCCCGACTTTAGGGTGGCTATGTATATGCATCTATTAGAGGCTTTGTAGACGTATGTGGGAATATGAATGTAAGGGATGTATGTCCATTTTGACTTGATGGCCGCCCTGACGGCCAAGTTTCGTATATAGCATATGTTTTCATGACTTCCGCTATTACCATATTGTATCTATACGTAATGGTGATGTTTCTTGAATTACATGCATATGAATGGACTTGGATGAAGATTGGTTCTCTCGGGCCTTATCGTCTTCGGGTGCTAGTCCGCCTCGTTGGAATTCGAGGCGTGACAAAAGTGGTATCAGAGCAGGTCATCCTAAGGTTGTCTACAAAGTCGTGTCTGAGTAGAGTCTTGCTTATGGATGTGTTTTGCACCACTTCTATAAGTAGGAGGCTACGGGACATTTAGGAGTTGTTTCTTTTCTTCATTTCTAGATCGTGCAATAGAGCCAATGTTGTAGGTGGAGGATTATATCTAACCAATGTACTTGGTTTTCTTTGTTATAGTACAATGCCGATTATAAGAAGAGGTAGGGGCAAGGGTAAGCAGGTAGATATGCTTATCGGAGAAGGAACGAGTAAATCACCACCTGACCAAGCTACTTAAGGTGGCGCTGAATAGGAGCTTGCATCACGGGCTCCTTCTACCATTCCATTTTAGGAAAAGCCAAGAGGTAGATGAGTACCCAAAGAACCACCAATGAATACCACTGACCGGGATTTAAGAAATGTTGTGCATATGTTTACTCAGCTAGTTGCAGCACAAACTCAGGGACGAGCTGGTCCAATGACAAGTGAGGATGACGCGACTAGAGTAGCTAGTCGGCGGACAAAGGATTTTCTAAAATTAGACCCTTCCATATTCACTGGGTCAGATCCGAAAGCAGATCCAAAGGATTTTGTGGACCAAATTCAAAGGGCTCTAGATGTTATGCGCGTGACTGGTGTAGAAACAGTTGAACTTAAGGCCTATAGATTGAAAGGAGAAGCTATATTGTGGTATGAAGATTGGAAGAAATCTCGTGGTATTGGTGCAAATCCACCTAATTGGGAAGAATTTAAAGCGACATTCCTTAATCACTATCTTTCTTATGAGATTCAAGAGGCTCGTGTGGATCAGTTCTTAAATCTTTGTTAAGGGAATCTGAGTGTCAGAGAATACAGTCTGCAGTTTAATTCTTTGGCTCGATATGCTCCAAATGTAGTGGCCACAATGATAGACAGAGTACATAGATATGTGGACAGTTTGGAGCCATATTTTGTAAGGGACTGCACTATTGCCACGTTAAATAGAGATATGGATATAGCTAGAATTCAGTCTTTCGTACAAAAGATGGAGGACCAAAGCCAAAGAAGAAGGATACATGAATCTGAACGAGGGTCGTCGAATAGGGCTAGACCTATGGGACAGTCTATGGCATCCCAAGGAGAATCTAGACCTTGAATGTTTCCTCGACCGCCTAGACCGTTATTCTCTTACTCCACAGCAGGTACTGAATCCCAATTTCGAGGGTTCAAATGCAGCAATGTTGGGCAGAGTAGTGGAATTTGAGGTTCGCAGACCGCTGGATTTTCTCATCAGTCGTGTCAGCATTGTGGACATTTTTATTTAGGTGAATACCGTCTTGGGATAAATATTTGCTTTTGGTGCGGTATGACGGGGAATCTGATGAGAGACTGCCCACGAAGAGGCTTGGGTAGTGTGGTGTGACCTGCGGGATCAATCGTTGCATCATCATCATCGGTTCCTCCCCCAGGTAAAGGTGTATAGCCTGCGGGTCATGGTAGAGGTGCCAGAGGAGCAGCCAGTTCCAGTGGAACCCAGAATCATACCTATGCTCTAGTGGACCGGCAGAATTCGGTGGCTTCTCCTGATGTCGTCATAGGTACATTATCCATATTTTCGTATAATGAATATGCCTTGATTGATCCGGATTCTACATTGTCATATGTTACTCCATTGATTGATGCAAAATTTGGAAGAACACCAGAACTATTAACTAAGTCAATTGAAATATCTACACCAGTTGGAGAATATATTGTTGGAAAAAGAGTATATCGTAATTGTGTAGTAACTGTGTGTTGTCAGGATACACTAGCTGATCTTATTGAACTAGACATGGTGGATTTTGATGTTATAACGGGTATGGATTGGTTGGCTTCTTGTTATGATACGATAGATTGCCGAACTAAGAAAGTATATTTTCATTTTCCACAAACGAATGTTCTTGAATGGAAGGGTGATGTAGGAGCACCGAAAGGAAAATTTATTTCCTATCTGAAAGCAAGGAAAATGATTGCCAAGGGGTACATATGCCACTTAGTACGAGTGAAAGATACTGAGGTGGAACCACTAACTCCTCAATTGGTTCCAGTGGTCAATGAATTTCTTGATGTATTTCCTGGGGATCTTCCCGGTTTGCCTCAAGAACGGGAAGTAGAGTTTGGCATTGATGTAAATCCAGGCACTCAGCCTATTTATATCCCCCCGTATAGAATGGCTCCAGCAGAATTGCGTGAATTGAAGGAGAAATTGAAAGACTTACTGGACAAGGGCTTTATAAGGTCTAGTATGTCCCCGTAGGGTGCACCGGTATTATTTGTACGGAAGAAAGATGGCGCATTGAGAATGTACAACGACTACTGGCAATTGAATAAGGTAACGATCAAGAACAAATATCCCCTCCCTCTAATTGATGATTTATTTGATCAATTACAGGGCGCCAATTATTTTTCAAAGATTGACTTGAGGTCGGGTTACCATCAAGTCAGAGTTAGAGAAAAAGATGTACCCAAGACAGCTTTTCGAACACGGTATGGCCATTATGAATTTTTAGTTATGTCATTTAGACTAACAAATTCACCAGCTGTGTTAATGGATTTGATGAATAGGGTGTTTAAGCCATTTCTAGACGTGTTCGTGACAGTATTTATAGATGACATCCTAGATTATTCAAAGTCACAAGAGGACCATGCTAAGCACCTACGACAGGTGTTACAGATTCTTCGTGTGCTTAAATTGTATGCGAAGTTCTCTAAATGTGAATTTTGGTTAAAATCAGTCGCGTTCTTGGGTCACATTGTGTCAGATGAAGGGATACGAGTTGATACACAAAAGATTATAGCGGTGAAAAATTGGCCAAGGCCTACGACGCCCACGGAAATCCATAGCTTCCTTGGGCTGGCAGGTTATTATCGAAGATTTGCTGAAGGTTTTTCTTCCAATGCTGCACCTTTAACGAAGCTTACACATAAGGCAGTCAAATTTTAGTGGAATGATGCATGTGAGAAAACTTTCCAAGATCTGAAAGATAAATTAACTTCTACACTGGTATTAGTACTTCCGAAAAGCACAGAAGGGTATATTGTATATTGTGATGTTTTTAGAGTTGCCCTAGGGTGTCTATTGATGCAGCACGGTAATATCATAACATATGCCTCATGAAAGTTGCGGCCACATGAGAGAAACTATTCCACACATGATCTTTAGTTAGTAGCTGTGGTATTTTCTTTAAAGATATGGCACCATTATTTGTATGGAGTTCATGTTGATATCTATACTGATCACAAAAGTTTGCAATATATCTTTAAATTGAAGGAGTTGAATTTGACGCAGCGGAGGTGGCTTGAACTATTGAAAGATTATGATTTGATATCCTATATCATCCAGGAAAAGCAAATGTGTTAGCTGATGCGTTGAGCCGCAAGGAAATGGGAGGTACTAGTGGCCAGTTGGCGGAAAAGAAAGACTTAGTCAAATATCTACATCAATTAGCCAGCTTGGGGGTTTGCCTTCTTGAATCCTCAAATGAAGGGGTGATTATACAAAATGCGGCAGAATCTTTATTAATAGCTAAAGTGAAACAGAAGCAGGTTGCGGATCCTATGATATTGCAGTTAAAAGAAAATGTACAACAGGGGTTAACAAAGGAATTTAATCTGATGCAAGAAGGAGTACTTCAATGCTAAGATCGAATATGTGTACTGGATGTAGACAAGCTGAGGAAACGAACTATGATAGAGGCGCACCATTCATGATATTCTATTCATCCGGGAGCTACCAAAATGTACCATGATTTAAAAGAAGTGTATTAGTGGGGAAATATGAAGAAGAACATTGCAGAATTTGTAGGTCAATGCCAAAATTGTCAACAAATAAAGGTAGAGCATCAAAAGCCGGGCAGTAACATGCAATGTATCAATCTTCCAGTCTGGAAATGGGACATGATTAATATGGACTTCATCACAGGTTAGCCTCGTACACAGCGGAAATTTGATTCCATATAGTTCATAGTTGACAGGCTTACTAAGTCAGCGCATTTCCTACCAGTCAAGATCACCTATACAGCCGAGGAGTATGCAATGTTGTATGTTAAAGAGATAGTGTGGCTACATAGGATTCCGCTCTCCATTATATCAAACAGGGGAGCTTAGTTTACTGCGCATTTTTAGAGATCCTTTCAGCAGAGTTTGGGTACATAGGTGAATCTGAGTAAGAATTTCAATCCTTAGACAGATGGACAAGCAGAACGTACTATCCAAATGCTTGGAGATATGCTACGAGCTTACACGTTAGATTTTCAAGGCAGTTGGGATGGCCATTTGGGTCTTATTGAATTTGCTTACAACAATAGCTATCATTCAAGTATTAAAATAGCACCTTATGAAGCTTTATACGAAGGAAATGTAGATCACCAATTGGATGGTTTGAAGCGGGTGAAACTGCTTTACTTCGGCTAGATATTGTTCATCAAGCTATGGAGAAAGTTAAAGTGATCCAACAGCGGCTACAAATGGCCCAAAGTTGACACAAGTTCTATGCTGATGTTAGAAGAAGAGGGCTTGAATTCGCCATAGGTGATTGGATATTTTCGAAGGTGTCACCGATGAAAGTAATGCGATTCAAAAAGAAAGGAAAATTGAGTCCACGTTATATTGTCCCATATGAAATTATTAGAAGATTTGGGCAAGTTGCGTATGAGTTGGCACTACACCAAGAACTCTCCACAGTTTATCCGGTATTTCATGTTTCGATGCTTCGAAAGTGCATAGGAGATCCATCTCATTTTTCTCTCATTGACAATGTACAAGTTATGGAGGATCTTACCTATGAAGAGATACCTATTGCTATTCTGGATAGGTAAGTGAAGAGGTTAAGGAATAAATACGTAGCTTCCGTGAAGGTACTTTGGAGGAACCAACAAGTGGAAGAGATCACATGGGAAGCTGAAGAAATGATGAAGTCCAAGTACCCTCATTTGTTTCAAATGGAAGAAAAAGTTCAAGATACGAGATCGGATCAATAACAAGTAAGTATTTATATGCATTACGTATATACATGATAACATGAAGAATGATCCTAGACTTGCCATTTTTTAAATTGAATAATGACACTAACATTCGAGGACGAATGTTTCTAAGGGGGGAAGGATGTAACGCTCCGTACATCTACGAACCTATAAGACTGTGTTAACATTTATGGAATTATTTAAACATGATAGGGATGGTGAATTATGCATTAATTTGTTGGACTTAAGTGAATCATGTGCCATTGGGCACAAATGAGGCCCAAAATCATATAGAAGACATGGCCCAAAGATGGAAATGACCCATTCATGTGTTTGACCAAGAGAAAATGCATTTAATTGGCTAAGGATGTCCATTAAGTACTACATAAAGCAAGTAAAAATCATATTTTTATTCATATCAACACACATGCCTTTTTCTAGAATATTTAAGACATTTCTCTCTACTCACAAACCCTAAGCCTTCATTCCTTTGGACAAGAACACTCTCTTGCAATCTTTGGTAAGTATTTATTCTCATGGTTTAATATATGATATGCTTAATATGGTGTATAAATCATGTTGGTTATGTTGGCAAAGTGTTGGACAGTTCATTATATGTAAAACTGTCTATTTTTGCAATCAAAAAAAGGTTTTGCCTTGTAAACTTGAAAATGGACTTGTGGAATTGAAGGAAGTGAATTTTATGGATTAAATATTGACATGTGGGATGTTACTATATCCTTAAATTGTTTTATCCTTGTACATAATGTTTGGAATTGTTATTGAAAAATTGTGCATGGACTTGGTGGTGTATTGAAGGAAAAGTGTGGTTTTGGTGATGTTCATGTGTGTTGTGAAACCATGGGTGTTTTTGGGCATCCAAGTGACCAAAAATATGTAAATAAAAGCTTACTTATGGCCTTGGACAGTTTATTACACAAAAGGACCCAAAAGACACCCTTTTTGGCCGATTTGGGCATCCGCCCCCGCAGACGAAAGTACCTACGGGCGCAGATACCAATGCAGGTTCCCCTGGACAGGGACAAGGGTCACCTGCGGCCACATTTCAAATACCTGCAGGCGTATGTTGCTTCGCAGGTCAACCCAGAGTTCTGCTTTGTATGTTTTTGTCGCTCTTTGATCCCAGAAGGCCCCTATACCCTTCTTGGATGTAATTATCAACTTATGATACCTTTTTAATGACTTTAAGGGGTCGTATAGAGGCATGTTGGATGATATCAGTTATGGATTTTAGTTATTGTGTTGTTATAAGGCGACTTGATGGAGTAATGGTGATGTAATGATAATGAGGAGGCATAAAGGGTAAACTTGGTGTGAAATGCTATTGATATATAATGTCTTGGTCAATGTGTGGAATGTTATGGTGTTGTTGGTATGATAATGCAGTGGATTGTATTGTAAAGGGTGAAATGACGTATATGGCAGTCATATAGCTCATTTTTGTCTTATACACTTGTAAGGTAAGTAGTTGTTAACGGGAACTCCGTTGTGTATTTGCGTTGTAGAGTAACACGTAAGGAAGGAGCTAGACTATTGTATTCTCGTATAGGATTGTGTGTTCATATTGAGAAGATAAGGTATGTAAGGTTACTCTTTCCGTATCCTTCTGGAGCATATAGTGTTCACCTTGTCATTGTACTTGTTCATTTTCAAAATGTTTTAAGGTATCTCATTTCAGATTATCATCTATTGTTATTCACATGTTCCTTATTCGTTGATATATTATTATTCATGTGTCACATAAATGTGGACATGGTTCCAAAATTCTAATAATGTTACGTTCAAAAGTTCCAATAATGACATGACCATCGAATGAACTATTACAAAGATTTAAGGAGTGAGGTAATAAAGTCTCTATTCTTGGGTGGTATCCCAGGGGTTAAAATACCTAGCATGGGTCGATCCCAATATCTCGGGTGGTATCCCAGGGGTAAAAGAACACCTATCATGGGTCAATCCCTCCACTACGGGTAGTATCCCAGGGGCAAAAGAAAATCCTAGCATGGGTCGATCCCGAAGAATTGTTTATTACCCACTGATCAGCTTGGGGCCCGGGCATTATATGAATGGAAGGATGAGTAGTGAATGAAAGAGTGAGTGATTAATGAATGAATGAGCGTAAAATTAAAGAAAGTAGTCAATGTAATGTACATGATTCCATACATACAGAAGGGTGACTTTTTCGTATTGGTTATTCACTTATATTTGATTCCATTGAAGTATTTATGTATGATACAGTAACTTATGGACTTACATACTTAGTACATTCTTCGTACTGAAGTCCCTTGGGGGACTTACCTTACTTGCTGCAGGCACAGGTGCTAGTAGACCTCCACAGTAAGCTGCGGGTCACCTACTGATCTTTGGTGAGATCCAGTTGGTTCGGGGCTTTCCGAGTCATAGTTGTACATTGGTTTTGGTATGTTAAATATTGTATAAAGCGGGGACTTATCCCTACTTTAGGATTGTTATGTGTGTGCATCTGTTAGAGGCTTTTGTAGACGTATGTGGGAATATGAATATAAAGGATGTATGTCCATTTTGACTTGATGGCCCTAACGGCCAAGTTTCTAATATGAATATATCACATGTTTCCATGACCTCCGCTATTGGCATTGTATCTCCCTAAGTGATGGTGATGTTTCTTGAATGACATGTATATGAATGGACATAGATGAAGGTTTGTTCTCTTAGGACTTATAGGCATCGGGTGCCAGTCCGCCCCATTGGAATTCGAGGCGTGACATCAAGATCACAAGAGGACCATGCTAATCAATTACGACAGGTGTTACAGATTCTCCGTGGGCGTAAGTTGTATGCAAAGTTCTCTAAATGTGAATTTTGGTTGAAATTTGTATCATTCATTTGTCACATTATGTCAGATGAAGGAATTCAGGTTGATATACAAAAGATTGAAGCGGTGAAAAATCGGCCAAGGACTACGACGCCCGCAGAAATTCATAGCTTCCTTGGGTTGGCAGGTTATTATCGAAGATTTGTTGAAGGGTTTTCTTCCATTGCTGCACCTTTAATGAAGCTCACACGCAAGGCAATCAAGTTTCAGTGGAATGATGCATGTGAGAAAAGTTTCCAAGAGCTGAAAGATAAATTAACTTACACACCTATATTAGTACTTTCGAAAGGCACCAAAGGGTATGCAGTCTATTGTGATGTGTCCGTAGTGGGTCTAGGATGTGTATTGATGCAGCACGGTAATGTAATAGCATATGCCTCACGACAGTTGCAGCCACACAAGATAAGCTATCCCACACATGATCTTGAGTTAGCAGTAGTGTTATTTGCTTTAAAGATATGGCGTCATTATTTGTATGGAGTTCATGTTGACATCTACACTGATCACAAAAGTTTACAATATATTTTTAAGCAGAAGGATTTAAATCTGAGGCAGCGAAGGTGGCTTGAACTATTGAACGACTATGATATTGATATCCTATATCCTCCAGGGAAAGCGAATGTGGTGGCCGATGCATTAAGCCACAAATCAGTAGGAAGCACTAGTGGCCAGTTGATGAAAAAGCAAGACCTAGTCAAAGAATTACATCAACTACCCACCCTAGGAGTTCGCCTTCTTTAATCTCCAGATGAAGGGGTTATTGTGCAAAATGCAGCAGAATCTTCATTAGTAGTGGAGGTGAAAGAGAAGCAGTATGTAGATCCTATGTTATTGCAGCTGAAAGAAAATGTACAATAGGGTCTGAAAGAGGCATACGATCTTACGCAAGAGGGAGTACCTCAATGCCAAGGTAGATTATGTGTACCGGATATAGATGAGCTGAGGAGATGAATTATGACAGAGGCACATCATTCACGATATTCTATTCATCCGAGAGCTACCAAAATGTACCATGATTTGAAGAAAATGTATTGGTGGGGAAACATGAAGAAGAACATTGCAAAATTTGTAGCTTAATGCCCGAACTGTCAATAAGTAAAGGTAGAGCATCAGAAATCGGGAGGTTACCTGCAATGTATCAATCTTCCAGTCTTGAAATGGGATATGATTAACATGGATTTCATCACAGGATTGCCTCGTACACTACGAAAATTTGACCCCATATGGGTCACAGTTGATAGGCTTACAAATCAGCGCATTTCCTACCAATCAAGACAACCTATACAGCTTAAGATTATACAAGGTTGTATGTTAAAGAGATAGTGCGATTGCATAGTATTCGAATTTCCATTATATCAGACAGAGGAGCACAATTTACCGCACATTTTTGCTGATCTTTTCAGAAGAGCTTGGGTACACAAGTAAATTTGAGTACGACTTTTCATCCTCAGACAGATGGACAAGCAGAACGTACTATCCAAACACTTGAAGATATGCTACGAGCTTGCACGTTAGATTTTCAAGGCATTTGGGATGTCCATTTGCCTCTTATGGAATTTGATTACAACAATAGATATCATTCAAGTATTAAAATTGCACCTTATGAATCTTTATACGGAAGGAAATGTAGATCACCAATTTGATGGTTTGAAGCGGGTGAAACTGCTTTACTTAGGACAGATCTTGTTCATCAAGCTATGGAGAAAGTTAAAGTGATCAAATGGCCCAAAGTCGACACAAGTCCTTTGCTGATGTTAAAAGAAGAGGGCTCGAATTTGCCATAGGTGATTGGGTATTCTTGAAGGTGTCGCCGATGAAAGGGGTAATGCGATTTAGAAAGATAGGGAAGTTGAGTCCCCGTTATATAGGGCCATATGAAATTGTCCGAAGATTCGGGCAAGTTGCGTATGAATTGGCGCTACCCCAAGAACTCTCCACAGTTCATCCAGTATTTCATTTTTCGATGCTTCGAAAGTGCATAGGAGATCCATCGCTTATTTCTCCCATTGAAGATGTACAAGTTACGGAGGATCTCACCTATGAAGAGATACCGATTGATATTCTGGATAGACAAGTAAAGAGGTTAAGAAATAAAGAAGTAGCTTCCATAAAAGTACTTTGGAGAAATCAACAAGTAGAAGAAATCACATAGGAAGCTGAAGAAATGATGAAGTCAAAATACCCATATTTGTTTCACACGAAAGAAAAAGTTCAAAGTGCGGAAGTGGAGCAATAACAAGTAAGTATATATAAGAATTATGTGTATCTGTATGTATGCTAATATGAATGTGCATTTATTGTACATGAGATGATGTTATTAACATTCGAGGACGAATGTTTCTAAGGGGGGAAGGATGTAACACCCTGTACATTTCCGACCCTACTTGTTTGGTGTTCTAGGGTTTATATGCCTCATTTGAACCATGTGTACCTTAGTTTTGAGAGCAAGAAGTGCATATCTTGTAGTGTTTTTGATGGACTATTGATGTTGTGCTAATGTCCACAAAGAAAACTTGAAGAAAGGAAGAAAATCACATTTTAAGTGTGGGGCGCGCCCAGGGGCGTGCCAGGCCGCTTATGGCCAAAAATGTTTTGGCACAGGCAGCACTGGGGCGCGCCAGGCAGTGTGCCAGGCCACCTATGCCAGAAATTTTTCTGGCATAACAGCATTGGGGCGCGCCAGGCGGCGTGCCGGATTGCTTTTCGCCAAAATTTTTCTCCGACTATTATTCTATAAATAAGACTTTTGAGTTATGGTATAATTACTCCATCTTAGTAGGACTACTCTTGAATGAGTTTGGTATCCAATTGGGGTTAATTCGTCGTCACAAGTATTTTATCAAATTATGTTAAATTAAGCCATGAGTGGCTAAAATTGCTTATTCTTTAGGATTGAGGCTACGAACGTCAATCTCGCGAGTTGAATATTATCTTGACATTATGGAATTATTTAAGCATGAGATTTTGGGGGATTAAAAGTTAAATTTGTTGGGCTAAATAAGTCATGTGTTAATGGGCTCAATTTGAGGCCCAAAATGATGCAAAAGACAAGGCCCAAATTGGGCAAATGACCCATTCTTCCATGTTGACCAAGTAAACATGGAATTTAACGCCAAGAGTTGGATAAGTATTACTTGAGGGGCTATATAAGGCGGAAAAAATCAGATTTTTATTTCCACAAATCACACATGCCATTCTAGACATTTCCAACCCAAAATGATGCAAAAGACAAGGCCCAAATTGGGCAAATGACCCATTCTTCCATGTTGACCAAGTAAACATGGAATTTAACGCCAAGAGTTGGATAAGTATTACTTGAGGGGATATATAAGGTGGAAAAAATCAGATTTTTATTTCCACAAAGCACACATGCCATTCTAGACATTTCCACAAGATATTTCTTTAAGCCCTCAAACCCTAAACCATCTTTTTGGACAAGATCATCATTTTTCAAGCTTGGGTAAATGATTATTATTGTGCTTTAATATATTATATGCATGGGAGATTGTGCAGATCATGATGGTTATGTCTAAAAGTGTGAGTAGTGAAATTTTGTTTTTTGCTAAAAGATGTGTCATCTATGTGATTTAAACTTGAAAGGAGACTTGAGGTTTTGATGAAAGTGAATGGTGTGGATGACATATCAACATGTATGATCTGGTTGTGTTCCTTAACTTGTTATTTTTCTATGAGTACAACTTGTGGGATTGTTGTTGAGATGTTGTTATGAAATGTATTGAGGTGACTTGATGAAGTAATTGTGACGTAGTGTTAATGAGGAAGCATAAAGGATGAACTTGGTGTGAGATGCTATTGGTTTATGATGTATTGGTCAGTGTGTGGAACGTTGTGGTATTGTTGGTATAACAATTCCGTGAATTGTATTGTGAAGGGGGAAATGACGTTGTAAGGCAATCATGTAACTCATTGTTGTCTTATGCACTTGTAAGGTAGTTGGTTGTTAACGTGAGCTCCGTTATGTACTTGTGTTGTGGAGTGAAATGTAAGGAAGGAGATGGACTATTGTATTAACCTATAGGATTATGTAGGCATATTGGGAAGATAGGGTATGTAAGGTTACTCTTTCTGTATCCTTCTGCAGCACATAGTGTTCACATTGATATTGTACTTGTTCCATTTCGAAATGTCCTAAGGTATCCCATTTTCGGATATCAATTATTATTAATAACATGTTCCTTACTCATTGATCAATTGTGATTCACATGTCACACGTTCATTGACTAATGTTCCAAAGTTCCCATTGTTTCAATAATGTTATGTTCCAAAGTTCCAATAATATTATGACTACCAATGTATCAATCTCATAGAAGTAAAGACATGAAGTAATGTATAATTGTTTGAGTATTTTTGGGTGGCATCCCAGGGGTTAAAATACCTAGCATGGGTCGATCCCAATATCACAGTAACATCCCAGGGGAGACATAAAATCCTAGCATGGGTTATCACAGTAACATCCCAGGGGCGACAAAAAAGCCTATCATGGGTTAATCACATCCCAAGGGTTAAAATACCTAGCATGGGTTAATCTCATCCCAGGGGCGTAAAACCCTAGCATGGGTAGATGAATGAACGTAAAGGCAACGAATGTAATAAATATAACGTACATGGTTCCTCACATATAGAAAGATGGTTTATCCATATTGACTATTTCTCTTATATTGACTCCATTATTGTTATTATGTATGATGCAGTTTCATATAAGCCTTACATACTCAGTACATTTTTTGTACTGACGTCCCTTGGAGGATTTACCTTACTTGCTACAGTTACAGGTGCTAGTTGACCTCCATAGTAGGTTGCGGATCATTTGCTGATCATTGTTGAGCTCCAGTTGGTTCGGGGCTTTCCGAGGAACTATGTATATTTGTTTTGGTACTGTCATGTTGTATAAAGCGGGGACTTGTCCCGACTTTAGGATGGTTATGTATATGCATCTGTTAGAGGCTTTGTAGACGTATGTGGGAATATGAATGTAAGGGTTGTATGTCCATTTTGACTTGATGGCCCTGACGGCCAAGTTTCGTATATAGCATATGTTTCCATGACTTTCGCTATTAGAATTTTGTATCTATATGTGATGGTGATGTTTCTTGAATAACATGCATATGAATGGACTTGGATGAAGATTGGTTCTCTCGGGCCTTATCGGCTTTGGGTGCCAGTCCGCCCCGTTAAAATTCGAGGCATGATAAAAGCGGACAAAGTTTCACAATAATGGCTCTGCTAAAGTGGAGAGAGATTCGCAGGAGCGGAAGATACTGACCCATAAACCTCCATAAAAGTATCTCTCAGCCACAACAATAGACTTGCTTGTTTAAGCCAAGCTCCGCATGACCGGCTGCACCAGACTTCAGCTGCACCAGTAGTTTGGCCAAAAATTCCAAGTCCCAAACGGACCTCCAAGATTCTTTCAGAGTCCCGTGAATGCAAACCAAATATGCTACTCTATTGGAAATGAAATTCTAGACTCAACGAAATTGACAAAATGACCACTGGAGGTTATTTTAATAAAGTGTTTTCCAAAGTCAACACTTTTTCTGCCTTTCAAGAAAATCCCAACCAAGCATCCAAAATGAATTAAAATGCCTCGGGACCTAAACCAAAGGTCTTCCAAGCCCAAAATCCACATTCCAAAGCTAAAAAAATTGTTAGAATTCTAATCTTAAATTGTTTACTAAGAACTTTTACTATGGTTAAACTTCTTAACTTTAAAAGATCCAAAACAGAGAATTTGGTTTTATCCACAATAGAACATACTGGGAATCAAATTACCAGAACCAACACATCATAAATATCCTGACTACAATAAAGTTAAAAATAGGGAAAACATGTGAAAATTAAGGATATGACCTGAAGTGTCATTACAACATTCACTACTAAAAGGACTTTTATCCACGAAAGTCAAGAAATAGAAAGTACTTGAAGTCTAGAAAAGGTGAGGATACTGAGTCTGCATATCCTGCTCAGGCTCCAAGTAGCCTCCTTTATAGGATGGTGCCTCTGCTGGACCTTAACTATAGGAATCTCTCTAGACCTCAACTTTCTAACCACTCTATCCAAAATATCAACCGACTCCTTCTCAAAAGCAAAACTATCATCCAACTACATAGAATCACACTAACGTACATGGGAGTTGTATGAGAAAGGTATTGTCTCAACATGGACACATGAAACACATGGTGAAATCCTAAAAAAGTTGGGGCTAAGGCTAGCTCATATGCTACATCAGCAACCCACTCCAAGATCTCAAATAGACCAATGCACCTAAGGTTGAGCTTACCCATCTTTCTGAACCACATCACCCCATGTATAGGTGACACCCTTAAAAACACTTGATCACCAGACCAAAACTCTAAGTCTCGCACCCTCTAATCGACAAAAATCTTCTACCTACTCTAAGCTAAATAGAGTTTATACTAAATTTCCTAATTACCCATAGAATCATGTAACAAGTTTGTGCCCTACAACCTAACCTTAAACGCATCCAAATAACTCACTAGGGACGTAAACCTCTTACCATATAATGCCTCAAGTAGATCCATCTAAATACTTAAGAGGTAGTTATCATTATATGCAAACACTACCAAAGCCATGAATTGGTCCCATAGACCTCTAAAATCAATAACTCAAACTCGATGCATATCTCTTAAAACAAGAATGGTCTTTTCTAACTGACTATCAGTCAGAGGGTGACAAGTTGTGCAGAGTTCAACTTGGGTTTCCAATTTTCCCTAAATAGACTTCCAGAACTTCAATTTAAAGGGAGTTCCATGGTCAGAAATGATAGAAACTAGAAACCAATGCAAATGAATTATCTCACAAATATAAATCTAACCCCACCTCTCTAAATTATACGAAGATTAAACCTACTCGCGGTGGTGTTTGCTTTCAAAAAATTTTGCTCTTATTTGCTTGGAACTAAAGTAATTGAGCACACTGACCATGCAGCTCTTAGATATCTCATGGTGAAAAAGATGCAAATCCAAGGTTGATTAGTGGGTACTTCGATTACAAAAAAATGACTTTGAATTAAAAATTGAAAGGGGACCGAGATTCAAGTGGTCGACCACTTAACACGTCTTGAGAAAGAGGCAATGATGAAACTTAGGGATGAGCTTGAGATTAATGATACTTTTCCAGATGAACAGGTCTTGGCATCATCACAGGACTTAATCCCTTGGTTTGCAGATTTTGCCAACTACTTGGCAAGTGACCTAATTCCTGAAGATATGTCGTTTTAGTAGCGCAAGACATTCATGCATGAGGTAAGGAAGTTCTTTTGGGATGATCCATATTTGTTTTGGATTTATCCTGATGGTATGATTTTGAGATTTATTGTTGAGGTGAAAATGATGTGTATCTTTGAGGCGTTTCATTCGTCTCCAGTTGGGGGTCATCATAGAGGTGCACAGACTGCACATAAAATCTTGCAATGCAGTTACTATTGGCCTGCTATCTACAATGATGCACATGATTATGTTAGGGCTTGTGACCAATGTCAAAGGTAGGGGAATATCTCATGCAGACAGGAACTTCCAATGACGTCGATCCTTGAGCTTGAATTGTTTGATCTCTGGGGCATTGATTTTATAGGTCCTTTTGTGAGTTCACATGGGATGAAGTATATATTGGTGGTTGTCAATTATGTTTTGAAGTGGGTGGAGGTAATTTCACTTCCTAACAATGAAGGTAAGAGTGTCATCGCATTTTTGTAGAAGAATATCCGCTCCAGATTTGGCACTCCCCGTGCAATCATTAGTGATGGGGGCTCGCACTTTTGCAATATTCTTTTGAAAGCCCTACTTGATAAATATGGTGTAAAGCATAAGGTGGAAACACCTTACCATCCTCAAACAAGTGGGCAGATTGAGGTCTCTTGTCACGCCTCAAATCCCATTGGGGAAGACAAGCACCCATAGCCGTAAGGCCCAAGAGAACCAACCTATAATCATGTACATTCATATGCATGCCATTAAGTGAACAAAAATTCTGCCACATGCAGATATAATTTATCGATGATGGAAGTCATGTAAAGACGTTCAAAACAGATACGAGACTTGGTCGTTAGGGCCACAACGTCTAAAAGGTAAGACACTTCTACGTTTGACTTTACAATATCTACAAAGCCTCAAAAAGATATATAACCATGAATAAGGTTGGGATAATCCCCCACCTTATACAAGTGCTACACAGTACCAAAAATATATACAAATGACTCAAAAAGCCCCGAATCAACCTGGAGCTCACCAATAGCCTGCAGAAGACCCGTACCTTACTGTGAAGGTCTACTAGCTCTTGTGCCTGCAGCAATTAAGGAAGGTACCCCAAGGGACGTCAGTACGAAAGAATGTACTAAGTATGTAAGGCTATAAGTAACTTTATGAAATATCAAAACTCAAATGGAATCAAATACAAATGAATAGATAACACTGATATACCACCGTACTGTATATGTGGAACCATGTACATTACATTCATTTCTTTCCTTTTACCTTCACATCAATATACATCATACAATGCCCGGGACCAACTGATTAGTGGTAAGTAACATTGGGATCGGCTCGAGCTAGGCTTATGCCCCTAGAGATACCACCCATAAATCAATAAATCAGGTTCGTCTTAAGCTAGGTTTTCACCCCCAGAGTTTCCCCCTCTATCTAATAATCCATCGGGATTGGGTCGACCTAGACTTTCGCCCCCGAGCTACCACCCGTACTCAACCAAATATGTATTACTTCATTTCTTCAATTTTTATGAGATTGTTACATCGGTGGTCATAACACTATTGGAGCTTTGGAACAATAGTCAAAAAATAAGAGACACATATATAACAATTGCTAACAAACTTGAAATGAGATACTTTAAAATATTTTGGAGTGGAAACAAGTTCGGTAAAGATGTGAACAATAGGTGCGGCCAAAGGATACGAAAAAGAGTAACCTTACATACCTTATCTTTCCAACATGTGACTACAACAATTCAGATCTTACTTAAAGCGTTACTCTACAATATGAATACATAATGGAGCTCACATTAAAAGTCAATTACATTACAAGTTCACTAAGCGATAATTAGCTACTTGACGGGAAGTAAAAACTATCCAACATCCCAAACACATGGTATATCATTCCACCTTCATTTATACTTCCATATAATTTCATTCCACCCTCCTACAATGCAATTTACTTCCCCACAACACGAACAATACCAAAACAGTCCACACATCAACATAGACGTCACAAACCGATAAGATTTCCCACCAAGTGCTTACTTCACATTTTTACCTTAATGCGACTCCACATATTTATTCCATCAAGTCACATAAATACCTTCCACAAAAATATACCAAAAACAGTCCACACAGTTTCAGAATTCACTTTAACATAACAAGAAAGTATTCTCTTTTCACTACGCCAAACGTTCCATGCACAATTACGTATAAACATTTCCACAATTCATACACAAGGAGTAACGAATTAGGTAAATGAAAACACTTAAAAATACTGAAATTTCATCCATATAATTCAATTCCTTCAAGACCTTAAGTCCCCTTTCAAGTTTAAACCACATAGAGGGCAAATCCTTTAGCGATTAAGCAAAAGTGAACTGTTTCACAATAAGTGGACTGCTCAACACTTTTTAAACATAACCAACATGACCAACATGATATAAACAAACTATTATGCATATAATATATTAATATATAAGGGTAAACACTTACCAAGGCTTGCAAGTGGAATATTTGTCCAAAAATCCTTAGAGAAAATTAGGGCGGCTAGGGTTTTGAGAGAGGAGAAATGTTTGATTGAAAATCTGATTTTTAGTATTATTTGTATGTGCTAATATTAAGAATGAACTTAGAATTGAACTTGTTTAGATTGGATAATGTTACTAACATTCGAGGACGAATGTTCCTAAAGGGGGGAAGGATGTAACACCCCGTACATTTTAGAACTTATTTGACTACCTTAACATTTATGGAATTATTTAAACTTGAGAGAGTTGGTGTATTACCCACTAAATTTATTGGGGTGAATTAATTTTATGTTTATGGACTTAATTGAGGCCCAAATTAAGTAAATAATACATGGGCCCAAAAGGAGATGATCTATTTAATAATGGACCAAGTATACACATCATCTACTTGGACTATTTGACCAAATAATTGGCTAAGCATGAACATAAGAGAGGCGGTTTGGAGGGGCTATTTAAGGATGAAATTCAGCTCATTTTTCTACACAATTTCTCTTCAGTTTGAAATAAATGCGGGTACTTAGATTTCATCATTTCCTCGGCTTTCCATGTGATTTCTTCTACTTGCTGATTTTTCCAAAGCAATTTTACAGAAGCTACTTCTTTATTTCTTAACATCTTAACTTGTCGATCTAGAATATCAATAGGTACTTAGGTGAGATCTTCTGTAACTTGTACATTTTCAGTGGGAGTAATATGAGATGGATCTCCTATGCACTTCCAAAGTATTGAAACATGAAACACTGGATGAACTTTGGAGAGTTCTTGGGGTAGTTATAATTCATATGCAACTTGACCAAATCTTCGAACAATCTTATAAGGATCTATATAACGTGGACTCAGCTTTCCCTTCTTCCCAAATCTCATTACCTCTTTCATTGGTGACACTTTCAAGAATACCCAATAACCTATGGCAAATTCTAGCCCCCTTGTTCTAACATCTGCATATGACTTGTGTCAACTTTGGGCCGTTTGTAGCCTCTGTTGTATCACCTTAACCTTCACCATAGCTTTATGAACAAGATCTGTCCCAAATAAGGCAGTTTCACCCACTTCAAACCATCCAATTGGTGATCTATACTTTCTTCCATATAAATCTTCGTAAGAGATAAATAATAGCTATATTGTAGGAAAATTCAATTTATAATTGAATGATAGCTATATTGTAGGCAAATCCAATTGATACTTGAATGATAGCTATTATTGTAGGCAAATTCAATAAAAGATAAATGATCATCCCAACTACCTTTAAAGTCCAATGTACAAGCTCGTAGCATAACTTCCAGTGTTTGTATAGTACATTCTACTTGTCCATCTGTTTGAGGATGAAAATCCATACTTAAATTCACTTGGGTTCCCAAACTCTTCTTAAAAGACTTCCAAAAGTGTGCAGTAAATTGAGCTCCCCTGTCTGATATAATAGAGATTGGATATCCATGTAGTCGAACTATCTCTTTAATATACAACCGTACATAATCTTCAGTTGTGTAGGTGGTCTTGACCTGTAGGAAGTGTGCTGACTTGGTAAGCCTATAAACTATTACCCATATGGAATCAAATTTCTAAAGTTTACGAGGAAAACCTGTGATGAAATCCATGTTGATCATGTCCCACTTCCAGATTGGAAAATCTATACATTGCATATAACCTCCAGGCTTCTAATGCTCTACTTTTACTTGTTGATAATTTGGACATTGGGCTACGAATTCTGCAATGTTCTTCTTCATGTTACCCCACCAATACATTTCTTTCAAATCAGGGTACATTTTGGTGCCTCTCGGATGAATAGAATACCGTGAATGATGTGCCTCTATCATAATTCATCTCCTTAGCTCATCTACATCAGGTACACACAATCAACTTTGGCACTGAAGCACTCCCTCTTGCGTAAGATCAAATGCCTTTGCCAAACCTTGTTGTACATTCTCCTTCAGCTGCAATAAAATAGGATCCGCATACTATTTTTCCTTTACTTCAGCTAATAATGAAGATTCTGCCGCATTTTGCACTATAATTCCTTTATTTGGAGTTTCAAGAAGACGAACCACCAAGCTGGCTAGTTGATGTAGATCGTTGACAATACCTTGCTTTTCCGTGAGCTGGCCATCAGTGCTTCCTATTGCTTTGCAGCTTAATACATCGGCTACCACATTTGTTTTTCCCAAATGGTATAAGATATCAATATCATAATCTTTTAGTAATTCCATCCACCTCCGCTGCCTCAAATTTAGGTCCTTCTGCTTGAAAATATACTACAAACTCTTATGATCGGTATATATGTCAACGTGAACCCCATACAAGTAGTGGAACCATATCTTTAAAGAAAATATCACATCTGCTAGCTCAAGATCATGTGTTTGATAATTTCTCTCATGTGGTCGCAACTATCTTGAGGCATAAGCTATTACATTACTGTGTTGCATCAATACACATCCTAAGCCTACTCCTGAAGCATCACAATATACCGCATACCCTTTTGTGCCTTCTGGAAGTACCAATATAGGTGCAAAAGTCAACTTATCCTTCAGATCTTGGAAACTCTTCTCACATGCATCATTCCACTGAAACTTGGTTGCCTTGTGTGTTAGCTTTGTTAAAGGTGCCAAAATGGAAGAAAACCCTTCAACAAATATTCTATAATAACCTGCCAACCCGAGAAAATTACAAATCTCTGTAGGCATTGTAGGTCTTGGCTAGTTCTTCACCACTTCTATCTTTTGAGTGTCAACCTTTATTCCTTCAACAGATACAATATGACCCAAGAATGCTACAGATTTTAACCAAAATTCACATTTAGAGAACTTTGCATATAACTTACGATCACAAAGAATCTGTAACACCTACCGTAAGTGATTAGGATGGTCTTCTTTTGATCTTGAATAAACTAAAATATCATCTATAAACACTGGTGCAATCCGAGCCTCATCAATATCATGGAATAAAGAGTTGAAGCTCGAGAATATGCTAAAGTGGAAGTACAAGAAAGAAAGGCGAAAAGGGGAGAAAGAGGCTATAGACGTAAAGTGGCTATTCTTCATATTTAAGCCTCATGCTAAAGATGACCCTTATTTCATAAGGGTATTTTTGTAATTATTAGTGTAGGCTATTATAAATAAGGGGGAATAACTCATTTTAGGGATAGATTATCTTGATGAATATTGAATATTAAATACTCATTTGAGAGTTTGAGAGTTTGAGAGCTTGTTGAAGCTTTTGATTGTTTCAAGTTTAGAAAGGAGGGTTTCTTGGGAATCTAATTCCCTTGAGGTCTTTATCATAGGTTTAGGTGCTTATTTGAATTTTTGAAGGTCTTTTGTTTTTATAGAATTGGTTGCCTTTGATTCCACTTTTGTATCTACCTTTCTATCCTTTTTATCTTTGTTTATCTTGTTTCATTGTTTCCTTTGTTCTTTTAGCTTCAGCATTTTCTTTCTTGCATCATTTGGTATCAGAGCTTGGATTGAGTTTGTTTCTACAAACTTAAGTCTTGGGTTTTGGTATTTTTCAAAAAAAAAAAAAAAATTGTAAAAAAAAAAAAAACGATTTTTTTTTGTTTTGATTTGTAGTTTTTGATACTAGATCTTCATTTCCTAGTGTCTTGTGAGTCTATATCTCAAATTTTGTTCAATTAGGAGTTGTTGAACTGAAGATACCATTAAAGGGTTTGAGCTTTTGAAACTTTGTGGATTTTGAAAAGCGGGTTTATTTTTTGCTTGATTTTGAAAGATAAAAATTAGTGGAGTTTGTTCGTGGCATTGAAAGGAACACGTGGGCAAAAATTTCATTTAATTTGGAGCAAAAACGAAGAAGTTATGCGCATTTGAAGATTGAAGTTTTTCTTGTGTTCTTGAGCATCTTCATATTGTTCTTGAAGAAGAAGGTAGAAAAAGTACACTTTGATCCAAAAATTTTGAGGCCATAGTGTTTGTAGGTCCATTTGTGGAAAAAAAAAAAAATTCCACGTCAGCAGCGTGTGTGGGACAGTTTCAGAGAGCTAACAATGCAGGTTTTTGACACTTAATTTTTTTTTGGGGGTCCTAATGTTTTTTGGACCTAAAAATTTCTCTAAGTGTCCAAATTTCGTGATTATTTTTTTGTTCTCTTTATATTTTGATCCCTCAACTATTTAACAAGTAATTAACATTTTTAATCACTTGTTAACTAGTTTTAAACATCAAATCATCTCTTTGATTCATCAAATTAAGCAACAACAAGTAATTTTTCTACTTTTGTTGCTTAGTTTTCATTGAGTCCGATTTTTTTTGTGCTACTTTCTTTTTGCTTTTCTTCTTTATTTTCTCTTGAAAACTACTTGGTTCTCATCCTTAGCTTTTGCACTTTATTTCTCGAGTCAACAAGAATCCGTTCTTGACCTCAAGTAGAGATTGGACCCTTGCAACTCATTAGACTAAACAAGATGCAATCATTGGCCGAAGCAATTTGTGAGGCAAATAAAGGTGAGATTCTTGAGTGATTGTTAGTCTATTTTAACTAACCTAACATGTTTGTTTGCTTTGTTTTAGTGTCTTAAATAGGTAACAATGGAAGGTCATGAAAATAAAAACCAAGTTCCCATCGGGGAAGCCACTTTGGGTGAATTGTTAAACTTGTTCACCACCCTCTCTACCAGAATGAAAGGACGGTTGGATCGGTTGAGTACTCGAATTAATCGATTGCAACTTATATTTCCACCAACTTTCTCTAATCCTCATCAAGGACTTGAACAGTGTACTAATGTATTGAGGGGATTCTCATCCCAAGGTAAAGAAGACCTTTCTTGTGAGCTTCAAGGTAAAATAGCTAAACTTGACACTTTCGAATTTTCAAATGAACAAAGTGTGAGTGATATCTTGTCTTTATGTGAACTTAATAATGCTTTGCCACATAGTGATAATGTCTATGTTGAGAGTGTTCATACACTAGTAGTTGATCCTATTGATGAACGAATTGATTCTTCTTGTGAGATCGATTTGTGTCCACCTAGTGTTGACACTAGTGACTTGAATGATAGTACATTGTCATGTGATTCTTTTCCATGTTTTGATAATGTGCTTGTTGAGAATGTGGATACACTAGTTGATCCTATTGATGACCGAATTGATTCTTCTAGTAAGATCAATTTGTGTCCACCTAGTGTTGATACATGTGTTTTGAACGATAGTTCATTATCAAGTGATATTGGTATTGATCAACTAGCTTTTGTGTGTAGTACACTACTTGAGGGATCTTGTGATGTTCTTATTGAGCGTCAAGTTAGTGGTAATTTTAATGAAGTTGATCAATTGAGTAGGAATGATTCTTTGAGCATATCTTTTATTGAAGATCCTATTGCTTGTTTTGCTCATAGAACTCATGTTCTTGAAAGTACTTCGAACAATGATAATTGTCTTTTTGAGAGTGAAATTGCATGTTTTAATTCTTCTTCTTGGATTGATCATTCTCTATTTAAGTATAATATCTTGTTTGAAAATGATGAGATCACTCCTAGTAAAGTGCCTAGTGGTGTGAACCTTGATAGTAGTATAGTTCTTAAGGGCTATACTCTTTATGATAACCCATTATGGTGTGGAGACATTCCTCCTAAGGATGGAAATCTCTTCTTAGAAGATGCGAGTACTCTTATGGGGAAGGATTGTGATGAGAAGGAAGGTGGTATTTGCTTTTCCACTACTCCTTCATCTTTGTGTGTCCCAATTTTTGATAGTATGATCAATGATTTTGAGTCTAGTAGTGATCTTACATATGAGGACACCTTGGATGAAGTTGTTTTGCGAGACACCTTTCTTTACTATCTATTTACATATGATGATACTCATGTTTGTGTGGAGAGTATATGTTATGTTGATAGGAGTAACAACCGGGCAAATGGGTGTTTCTTTGACCCCATTTTATGTTATCTTTTTCCATTTGATCCCGGTGATGGTTGTCATTATGACGTAATGCATGGTTGTAAAGGCATGCTTGGCATGAGTGAGCTTGTTGGCTTACATGGTGATAAGTATAGTAGTAGCATTTCTTTTCTCTCATGTGATTATTACTTGGAGTTATTACTTGATCTTATGGGCTTGAATGAGATAGGTTTGCCAACTTATGTGGACTATCATGTGTTACTTGACTTAAAGGAGGATTTGTGCTTGTCTAAATGTACAACCATTGTGGATTTACATATGTGGTTGCCTAAACACCATGGCTCTTTTGATTCACCCCTTTGTCCATGTTTTCTATGTAGCCAAGTATCTCTTGTTTTGTTGGGTTATAAACCCTTTGTGGCTCATTTTAATGCTTGGTTATATGTTATATGTGTGCACCCTTGGCATGGTGATAGACTTTTTATTGCTAACACTAACCCTCCTGCCATTAAGATCTTGTTGTTGCTTGTTTTCCCTATGGTTTTGCTAGGTTTGGATTCGAGGACGAATCCTTTTCAAGAAAGGGAGAATGGTGCAAGCCGAGCCTCATCAATATCATGGAATGGAGAGTTGAAGCTCGAGAATATGCTAAAGTGGAAGTACAAGAAAGAAAGGTGAAAAGGGGAGAAAGAGGCTATAGACGTAAAGTGGCTATTCTTGATATTCAAGCCTTATGTTAAAGATGACCCTTATTTCATTAAGGGTATTTTTGTAATTATTAGTGTAGGCTATTATAAATAAGGGGGAATAACTCATTTTAGGGATAGATTATCTTGATGAATATTGAATATTAAATACTCTTTTGAGAGTTTGAGAGCTTGTTGAAGCTTTTGATTGTTTCAAGTTTAGAAATGAGGGTTGCTTGGGAATCTAATTCCCTTGAGGTCTTTCTCATAGGTTTAGGTGCTTCTTTGGATTTTTGAGGTAGGTCTTTTCTTTTTATCGAATTAGTTGCCTTTGATTCCACTTTTGTGTCTACCTTTCTATCCTTTTTATCTTTGTTTATCTTGTTTCTTTGTTTCCTTTGTTCTTTTAGCTTCCGCATTTTATTTCTTGCATCAAACACTGTCACGAACACATCTAAGAATGGCTTGAACACTCTATTCATCAAATCCATAAAAACTGCTAGTGCATTTGTTAGCCCAAATGACATAACTAAAAACTCATAATGACCATACCATGTTCGAAAAGCTGTCTTGGATAGATATTTTTCTCTGACCCTTACTTGATGATAACCTGATCTCAAGTCAATATTTGAGAAGCATTTGGAACCCTGTAATTGATCAAACAAATCGTCAATTATGGGGAGGGGGTATTTGTTCTTGACTGTTACCTTATTCAGTTGCCGATAATCAATACACATTCTCAATGTGCCATCTTTCTTTCGTACAAATAACACTAGTTCACCCCATGGGGACATACTAGGCGTTATGAATCCCTTTTCTAGAAAGTCTTTTAATTGCTCCTTCAATTCTCGTAATTCTACCGAGGCCATTCTATACGGAGGAATAGAGATAGGCTGAGTACCTGGGACCACATCAATACCAAACTCTACTTCTCTTTCTGGAGGCAAACCTGGAAGATCTTCAGGAAATACATCAAGGAATTCATTTACCACTGGAACCGATTGAAGAGTTGGTGGCTTCACATCAATATCTTGCACTCTTACTAGATGGCATATGTACCCCTTGGATATCATTTTCTTTGCCTTAAGATAAGAAATAAATTTACCTCTCGGTGCTCCAACATTATCCCTCCATACAAGGACGGCCTTTTATGGAAAATAGAAATATACCTTTTTATCTCGGCAATCTACCGTGGCATAAAAAGAAGCGAACAAACCCATACCCATTATAAAATCAAAATCGACCATTTCCAGCTCAATAAGATCAGCCAACGTATCGTGATCACAAACAGTTACTATGTAATTATGATAGACTTTTTTGGCTACAATAGATTCACCAACTGGTGAAGATACTTCAAATGGCTTCACTAGTAATTCCGGTGTTCTTTCAAAATTTTCAGCAATAAATGGAGTGACATATGATAGGGTAGAGCCCGGATCAATCAATGCATATACATTATGTGAAAAGATGGATAATGTACCTGTAACCACATCAGGAGAAGCCTCCAAATTCTGTCGATCCGCTAAAGCATAGGTATGGTTCTGGACTCCACTAGAATTAGCTGCTCCTCGAACACCTCTACCACGCCCATTAGGTTGTACACTCGATGAGTATGATGCAACGGCTGATCTAGTAGGTCGCGCCATACTAACCGTGCCCCTCCTTGGGCACTCTCTCATTATGTACCACAACATACCACACCAAAAACAAGCATCTGTCCCAAGCTGACATGCACCTAAATGAAGCTTTCTGCAGTGCTGACACGGCTGGCCAGAAAACCTTGATTGGCTCATTCTTCCTTGTTCTTGATACCCTGCTGTCTGTGAACCTTGAATCCCACTACTTTGCCCAACTTGACTGCCTCTAAACCCTCAAAATTGGGATGTAGTACCTGCTGTAGAATAATAAAATGATAGTCTAGGCGGTCTATTAAAAATCCTTGGCCTAAATTCTCCTTCGGACGCCATGAATCGTCCCATAGGTTAAGCCCCCTTTGACGGTCCTCTTTCAAATTCTTGTGTTCTTCTCCTTTGCCTCTAATCCTCCATCTTCTGTGCAAAAGCTTGTATCCTGGCTATATGCATGTCTTTATTCAAAGCAGTAATAGTACAATCCCTAACAAAATATTGATCCAATCTATCCACATATCGATGAACTCTATCGTCCATAGTAGCTACTACATTAGGAGCGTACCTAGCCAAAGAGTTAAATGGAAGACTATACTCTCTGACGCTCATATTACCTTGATGAAGATTTTAGAATTGATCTGCATGAGCCTCTCAGATCTCATATGGAAGGTAATGATCAAGGAATGCCACTTTGAATTCTTCCCAACTAGCTGGAAGTGCATCGATACCCCTAGATCGTTTCCAATCTTCATACCATAAGTTAGCCTCTCCTTTTAATCTATATGATGCAAGATCAACTGTTTCTGTACCAGATACATGCATAACATCTGAAGACCTTTGAATTTTGTCCATGAAGTCTTGTGGGTCTTCATTAAGATCTGACCCGGTAAATGTGGGAGGGCCTAATTTAAGAAAATCCTGTGTCCACCGACTAGCTGGCCTATCCACACCGTCATTACTTGTAGTTAGACCAACTTGTCCTTGATTTTGTGCAGCAACTATACAAGTCAACATTTGCACCACATTCCTTAAATCCTTCTCAGTAGCATTAATGGGTGGTTCTGGGGGTACTCCTCTCCTTCCTGGCTCTCCGGGAGGTGGAAGAGTAGAAGAAGCCCGCGATGCAAACTCATCTTCAGCCTCACCTTGATTAACTTGTTTATGTAGTGATTTACTGGTTTTTTCTCCGAAAATCCTGTCTACCTTCTTACTTTTACCTTTGTTTCTCCTTGTAAATGACATTTTGCTATACTGAGGAAACAAACAAAAATAAAACAAATTCAGTGGTTAAATATGACTTCACCTACAACTTTGGCTCTATTGCATGATCTAGGAAATGAAGAAAAGAAACAACTCTTAAATTACCCGTAGCCTCCTACGTATAGATGTGGTGCACAACACATCCATAAGTAAGACTTTACTCAGACACGGCTTTGTAGACACCCGAGGACGACCCTCTCTGATGCTACTTTTTTCACGCCTCAAATCCCATTAGGGTAGACAGGCACCCGTAGTTGTAAGACCCGAGAGAACCAACCTATGATCATGTACATTCATATGCATGCCATTAAGTGAATAAAAATTTTACCACATGTAGATATAATTTATCGATGACGGAAGTCATGTAAAGACGTTCAAAACAGATACGAGACTTGGCCGTTGGGGCCACAACATCTAAAATGTAAGACACTTCTATGTTTGAATTTACAATGTCTACAAAGCCTCAAAAAGATATATAACCATGACTAAGGTTGGTATAAGCCCCCGTCTTATACAACTGCTACACAATACCAAAAATATGTTCAAATGACTCGGAAAGCCCCGAATCAACCTGGAGCTCACTAATAGCCTGCAGATGAACCGTACCCTACTTATAAGGTCTACTAGCTCCTGTGCTTGTAGCAAGTAAGGCAGGTCCACCAAGGGACGTCAATACGAAATAATGTACTAAGTATGTAAGGCTATAAGTAACTATATTAAATATCGGAACTCAAATGGAATCAAATACAAGTGAATAGATAACACTGATATACCACCGTACTGTATATGTGGAACCAAGTACATTACATTCATTTATTTTCTTTTACCTTCACATCAATATACATCATACAATGCCTGAAACCAACTGATCAGGTTTAAGTAACATTGGAATCATCTCGAGCTAGGACTATACCCCCAGAGCTACCACCCATAAATCAATAAATCAGGTTCTGCTCGAGCTAGGTTTTCACCCCCAGAGTTGCCCCCTGTATCCAATAATCCGTCGGGATCGGCTCGAGCTAGGCTTTCGCCCCCAGAGCTACCACCCCTACTCAACCAAATATGCATTACTTCATTTCTTTAATTTTTGTGAGATTGTTACATCGGTGGTCATAACATTATTGGAGCTTTGGAATAATAGTCAACAAATAAGAGACACATAAATAACAATTGCTAACAAACTTGAAATGAGATTCTTCCAAATATTTCGGACTGAAAACAAGTTTGGTAACGATGTGAACAATAGGTGCTGCCAAGGGATACGAAAAAGAGTAACCTTACATACCTTATCTTTCCAACATGTGACTACAACAATTCATCTCTTTATTAAAGCGTTACTCCAAAATATGAATACATAATGGAGCTCACATTAAAAGCCAATTACATTACAAGTTCACAAAGCAATAATTAGCTACTTGACGGGAAGTAAAAACTATCCAACATCCAAAACACATGGTATATCATTCCACCTTCCTTTATACTGCCATATAACTTCATTCCGCTCTCCTACAATACAATTTACTGTCCCACAACACAAACAATACGAAAACAGTCCACACATCAACATAGACGTCACAAACCGACAAGATTTCCCACCAAGTGCATACTTCACTTTTTTACCTCAATGCAACTACACATATTTATTCCATCAATTCACATAAATACCTTCCACAACAATATACCAAAAATAGTCCACACAGTTTCAGAATTCACTTTAACATAAAAAGAAAGTATTCTCTTTTCACTACGCCAAACGTTCCATGCACAATTACGTATAAACATTTCCACAAGTCATACACAAGGAGTAACGAATTAGGTACAGAACCAAACTGAAACATACTGAAATTTCATCCATCTAATTCAATTCCTTCAAGACCTTAATTCTCCTTTCAAGTTTAAACCACATAGAGGGCAAATCCTTTAGCGGTTAAGCAAAAGTGGACTGTTTCACAATAAGTGGACTGCTCAACACTTTTTAAATATAAACAACATGATATACACAACCTATTATGCATATAATATATTAATCTATAAGGTTAAACACTTACCAAGACTTGCAAGTGGAAGATTTGTCCAAAAATCCTTAGAGAAAATTAGGGCGGCTAGGGTTTTGAGGCACGAGAAATGTTTGATTGAAAATCTGATTTTTACAAGTGTATTGTGCAGAAAAATGAGCTGAATTTCAGCCTTAAAAATCCCCTCCAATCCGACTCTCTTATGGTCATCCTTAGCCAATTATTTGGTCAAAAAGTCCAAGTAGATGATGTGTATACTTGGTCAATTTTAAATGGATCATCTCCTTTTGGTCCCATGTATTATTTACTTAATTTGGGCCTCAATTAAGTCCATAAACATAATATTAATTCATCCCAATAAATTTAGTGGGTAATACACAAACTATCTCAAGTTTAAATAATTCCATAAATGTTAAGGTAGTCAAATAAGTTCGAAAATGTACGGGGTGTTATATATCTGATATCGCCCAAAATATACCTTCAGAAAAGTATAATGGGTTTGTTGTATCAAATATAGAACCCAACTAGGTTGGGGTCGATCCCACAGGGAATAAGACGAAATTATGTAGAATGCTAGTCTAAGTAATTGGCAAGTAAGTAAAAATGGGGGTTTTGTTTTTGTGGATAAGTGGTGACAGTAACAATTGAAGATTGTAGGATTTGTAGATAATATGAGAAATACACTAGGACTGTAATTCCGAATGATTCCTTAACTCCACTGGTTACTTATGCTGGCAAAACTGTTTTGCTGTGTTGCATGCAAAATCTAACAAGTTAAGTTCATCTAAATGTCTCTCAGCCTTGCTTAGAAGAATTTCACTCTTCTCCTCTCGATCTCTGAGTGTCGCACTGCTAACCCTTGTTCTTGATCTCAGATTTACTATCCCTGTTACGGCTCAAGTTATTAGATAAAGGTTGATAGCTTCAAATCCCTATTGTTATTCCCTTTTCCCAATCTCTACCTCTCTCTCGAGCATTTCTAGAATACAGGCGAGTTTGTAACATTTGCAAACATTAGAAAATAAATCACAACTAAGGAAATAACAATACATGCATTCACAATGGTTCAGAATTGCTCTATAACCCATTTTGTTAATTCCTAATGGTTCACACAACCCTAGTTGATGAGTTTAGCTACTCATGTACGCAAAGGCACAAGAAGAATTCGAGGATGATAACATAATTGTAAACTCACAATAAAGAAGAAACTCTGAAATCTCAATTATGAATAAAACCCTAAAATCGATGCTCCGAGATTACAAAACCAATAATATCTTTATGAACTCAAAATAATTGAAATATAACTCAAAACAATGTAATGGATAACTCTTCAACATAGGAAAACAAAGGGGTATTTATAGATACAAAACGAATCCTATCCTAATCAAAATAGGAAAACAGAGTCGGCAACAATCCACGGTATAGTGACTTGGTATCGTGGAACCAAGTCACGCCACGTAGATCATGTCATGGAAATCAGGCACATGGGACATCCTCAGAAGTTGACTCACGAAAACCACTCACGTCACGTGAGTTGACTCACGACACATGAGTCTTGTCGTGAGTCACCTCTCTGGTGTAGAACTTGACTCTTTCGTCTTCAGATACTACGTTCTAGAGCATGATTCTTCCTTTTTGTCCATTTTGCCTCCAAAACCTATTCTCTTGAAATATAGAACAGAAAACATGTCATACCAACCAAACACACCTAAGTTATTGCATATATTTCTTGTTTTAAACATCGAAAGTGCCATGTAACCATGACGCATCAACACCCTCAACTTAGAACCCTTGCATGTCCTCAGGTGAACAAAACAAAATAAATGCACTGATGCTTAACTAAAAGAAACCTAAGGTACCTACGACAGTCGACTCATTACTTTTGACATTAAAGCTTTCTTGACCCCTCCTACTTGAAAATCAAAACCACAGTGTGCATACATGCATCATATTATCATGACATAGAAGGGATCAAGTGATGGCATGATATTATGAATAAACAACTAAGCATATATGTAAATGACATTATCTGATTAAATAGCAGCTAGCAATGCAACCCATGTACTCTCGCAACAAAGAAGTCCCATACACTCACAGTATACTAATGAATATCAAAGTAGGGACTCAGTCAAAACACACTCTCTCACAAAAAAGTTCAAACAGTGTGCATGAAATACCATAGGCTTGCCCTTATTTTCTATGCTTAGTTTTTAGGACAGTTGGACTAGGACCACTATAGGACTTTCATCGGCTTGTAACGTAGGCTTGGGGACGGGTATGGTACATATGGATATGGTGACTCAACCCTCCTTGACACTATACTATTTTTGGCTCCACTTTCCAACCATTCTCATCATTCTACCTTAATCTTCCTCATTTATTTTCATATTTTGGGTGTGATTTTCTTCATACTTTCAAAACAGAAAAAAAAAATTCTTTATTTTTTTTTACAATTTCTATTTATTTCACTCATCATTTTTTTCACACTCAAATTTGTTCTCTTTTTTTTAACTACGCCATTCTTCGTACCCAAGCCAAACTATGCACCCGTATGATAGCAACCCTCAACTTAGGCAATTTTCCTGAATTGAGGTACATAATGTCCAAAGAGAGACCAGGGCCAAGAAAGGTTCATTATAAGTCAAAATGAGAAGATGAATAGGCTAATGAAAGAAATAGGTCAATTAAGGCTCAAAATTGGGTTCAAGGGATATTCATTGCATATTTGGTCAGACATTTAGGCTAAAAGTGGACTTGTTCAAAAATGGCCTATGATCCTTTCCTAACCACTATCCTATAACTTATGCAGGACTAACTGGGCAAGTTCTGGATCGCACACAGAAAGGGAACTAGGTAATGACCTCACACAGACATAGCACAGGGTTACACTATTAACCACTACCTATCTAGTTCATGTATTGCTACAGTTATTCTTCCTATAATATTTATGCCATAACAAGATCCAACAGCTGTCACAACTAACATGCTACCCATATGCTTTGAAACAAAATTTCCAGGAGGGGTTTCCTTAAGATAATCAAAAAGCAAAATTGGTTCAAAACTGTACTTCACTAAGGTTCCCCAATTTTTCTCTTAACTAATCATGAAAACATATAAATACTATAATTAAAAACCTAAACATGTTGATTCTACTATGATACCACACTTGGGAAAAAAGAAACACGGCAACAAAAAACCCCAAGTGGTGGTATACCCCCCACCCCTAACTAAAAAGTGGTGTACTGCCCCTAGTGCACAACTATAAATAGAAGAAGTATATGGGAGTGAAGACACAACTGTGTGGGGGGTGGGGGTGCGGTAGGGCCTGCTACCTAATCATCAATCACAGGGCATGTGTCCTCAGTAGGTATACGAACAGTATCAGGTACACACACCGGTGGTGGAGCACTAATCAGCTCCTCTCTATCTCTAGGCCCTTCAAAAAGGGCTGCTCCTGATGACCCAGAAGGTTGAGACCTCTACAAAAAGACTGGGTGAGCTCCCCATTACTGTATCAACCCTATATCAGCAATACAAGTCACCTAAATATGATAGTCTACCACAAGCGTCGTTAACGTACCAGCACTAACACATAAGCCATGTATTAGACAAGGAAAAGGGTTGTTGGTGTAATATCTAAAAGCTCGCTCATGAATTCCCCGAATGATGTAGCGGTATATATTGATGTCATAGCCGACAATAATTCTAGCTACCATAATAGCTCGGTTAAGAGTAAGTAAATTATCAGCATTTGTGGGACCTAGGTGGTGCCTCACAATAGACTACCAAAATCAACCAGCAAAGTAGAGTGTGGATTTCTTGATGTCCATCTTCCTAGTCACCCAACTAGAATATACACCATCCTCTACTATATACCTCGCAATCCACCGTAGTAAATCCAACCGCTGATCGGCATCCCTTATTTTAGTCCTATTTCTGACAGGCTTAATACGGTGATTAAATTCTACAATGCTAGTAGAAAATGGACGTTCAGCTCCAAATAAAAACCTGTGGATAGTCTGCTTAGAGATGTCTACTCTGGTTTCCCAAACCAAAGTGTGAGTCAATGGTGGTTGGTCCCTACATCGCTGCTCATTGGGTGTGATCAATGCAATAGAAGCAACATAGGATACATAAAACTCATGGACCAACTCTGAGCTATAGTGCCCAGGAGGCTCCATCATCCACCCAAACCCATAATGGTCAAATACAGCCTTAATCTCAGGCAGTGCTTTCAATTTAACTAGCCGATATCGGGGCTCCTCAATGATACTCCTTCTACACACGCCCCGCTTAGTAAGTTCGGCATCCCTGTCATAAATGGTCCTCATACCCTGAACACTCTATCTTTTGTTTTCCCTTTGAACCACAACTGTGGCCCGTTGTGCAGCCATTTATCTCTGTGAGGAAGTCGTGGAGTTTTGACCACCAGTGCCAGAAATAGATGTTGTCGCATCAACCGCAGAATCATCCGGACCTTCAGTATTTTCCCTTGACCCAAATACATCAACGTCGGTATCATCCATATCCTCATCATTCTCCTCAGATCTAGATACATCAATCTCCCATTCTTCACCGATTGCAGCATCTTCCATCCCCTCATCAGACTGGGGACGGAATCAGAAGAGTGAGCAGGGGCAATCGATTGCGGGGGTTGTGAAGTAAGTTGTTCGACAGCTGGGGCAGTAGCTTGTGCCTGCATTTATAGCCTCGTTATATAAGGCACCAGTGTAGTATCATTTGTAGCAAGCTCGTAGGCCTCTTCAGACCCACTTTTATCGGACACCAAAGGTTCATCATGCAATCTAGTTGTAAATTCAGGATTTTTGGTACGGATTTGAGAGGAAGAACCTATGTATCCGTATTTAGGGTTTGATTTGGGTGGCATGGGGTCGGGTTTTAGGTCAGGTAGGTCGGTTTTGGGTCTGATGGGGTCAATTTTGGGTCGGTTAGGTCGGGTTTGGGTCGAATTTATTGGATTTTGGACTTGGTGGGTCAGATTTTGGGGGTTTTATGTTTAGGATTCAAGAATTTTGGGATTTGGTATGTTGAAATCTGATGGATTTGAACTATATTTATGTGGGAATTTAATGAATCTTGGCAACTAGGGTTTATGTTAGGTTTTAGATTTTAGAAGGTAGGGTTTTGAGTTGAAATTGGGTTGGATTTGGTATGCCGATATATATCTATAGTGGTAGGGTCGAGTCGGCTCAGGTCAAGTCTTGGGTAATTTTTAGTTTTTGATTCCACGGAACCACCCACGTGACGTGGGTTGACCTACATCACGTGGTTCTCCTGACGTGGATCGGGTTCTGAAAGTGAAAATATTTTCTATGATTTTTATGGCACAACCCACGTGATGTGGGTTAACCTACGTCACGTGGGTCACTAGCATAGGTCAAGTTTTGAAAGTTAAAATATTTCCTGATTCTCACGGTACCACCCATGTGACGTAGGTTGACCTAAGTCACGTGGGTCACTGATGTAGGTCAAGTTCAGACAGTATGTGATTTCCTCTAAATTCTATGAGACCAACCCCCGTTACTTTGATGAATTTACGTCACGTTCATCAATGTCGTGGGTAGTACTGAACAGCTTTAGTTCAATATGTTGAATTTACGCTAATGTATCATCTAATGATCAGATCACAACCAACTCAAACCTTGGGTTACCTCCCAAACAGTGCCTGATTTAACGTCGTGGTACGACTTGGCTAGGTTGGTTACTCAGATTTTACCAACCAGCCCATGGGTTGCCTCCCATGAAGCACTTGACTTAACGTCGCATTACGACTTGGCTAGTTTGAATACTCAGACTTCATCAAGACTAAGCTCCTCACAAGTGCTTATCTTTTCCGTGATTCCCATATAGTGCTTTACACGTTGCCCATTAACTTTGAATACAACATTATCTTCACCTTTCAGCTCAATTGCTCCATGCGGGAATACCCTAACAACGTTGAATGGTCCAGACCATTTAGTTTGTAGTTTTCTAGGAAAAAGGCGAAGCCTGGAGTTATAGAGTAGCACCAAATCTCCCGAATGAAATTCCCGTCATTCAATTTTTTGGTCATGATACAGTTTTATCTTTTCTTTATAAATTGTTGAAGTTGCATAAGCCCGGAGATGAAATTCATCCATCTCATTCATCTGGTCTAGCCCGAATTTAGCTGTTTCACTCTATTCTAGATTCAACCTTTTTAATGCCCATAATGCCTTGTGTTCAAGTTTAACAAGCAAATGAAACGATTTACCAAAAACCAACTGATATGGAGATGCACCTATTGGTGTCTTAAAAGCAGTTCGATATGCCCATAATACATCATCCAATCTTTGAGCCCAATCAGTCCTATTGGAATTCACCATTTTTACCAATATAGACTTTATCTCATGATTTGACACCTCAACTTGTCCGCTCGTCTGAGGATGCTAAGGTGTTGCGACCTTATGTTTGACACCACATTTTGCAAGCAGGGCTTTGAACAACCGATTACATAAGTGGGATCCTCCATCACTAATGATTACTCGTGGTTTCCCAAGTCGTGAAAATATGGGTTTTTTCAAGAATGTCGTGATACTTCTTCCTTCATTGTTGGGAAGCGAAATAGCCTCCACCCATTTAGAAACATAGTCAACAGCTACCAAAATGTATTTCATCCCATGTGAGCTCACAAAGGGGACCGTAAAATCAATTCCCCATACATCAAACAACTTGAGCTCAAGGATAGTTGTCATAGGGAGTTCATGTCTGCGTGAGATATTCCCTTGTCTTTGGCATTATTCGCAGGCCCGAGCATAGGCATGAGCATCTTTATAGATAGTAGGCCAATAATAACCGCATTGTAAGATCTTCAGGACAGTCCGTGTGCCACCATGGTGACTCCCAATTGGGGATGAATGACATGATTCCAAGATACTCATCATTTCAGCCTCTGGGATACACCTGGGAATCATACCATCTGCACATTCTTTAAATAAATATGTCTCATCCCAGAAGAATTTTTTCATATCATGCATGAATCTCTTTCTTTTCTGATACGACATATCCTCGGGGACTACATCACTTGCCAGAAAGTTGGTAAATCTGCAAACCATGGGATTAAGTCTTGTGATTCTGCCAGCACTTGCTCATCTGGAAAAGTATCATCAATATCAAGATTATCTCTTAATTTAAGCATGGCTTCACCCTCAAGGCATGATAAATGGTTAGAGACCTGATTCTCGGTTCCCTTTCGGTCCTTGACTTCAAAATCAAATTCTTGTAGTAGAAGCACCCACCGAATCAATCTTGGCTTAGCATCCTTCTTTGACATTAGATACCAAAGTGCTTCATGGTCTGTATACGCAATCACCTATGTACCAATCAAGTAAGATCTGAATTTCTCAAAAGCCAAGAACACTGCCAACAATTCCTGTTCAGTCACAGTCTAATTCTTTTGACCTGGATTAAGTACTTTGCTAGCATAGTAAATCAGATGTAAAATCTTCTCACGTCTTTGGCCAAGGACTGCACCCAAAGCCACTACGCTATCATCACACATAACCTCAAAAGGCATCGTCCAATCTGCTGAAAAAATGATAGGGGCTGAAATCAACTTCTCTTTCAGACACTCAAATGCTTTTAGACATGCCTCATCAAGCACAAACTTCACCTCCTTCTCTAAAAGCTTGCATAACGGATTTACAATTTTTGAGAAGTCTTTGATGAATCTTCTACAAAATCCTGCATGTCCCAAGAAACTTTGAATACCTTTTATGGAGATAGGTAGAGGTAACTTTTCAATCACCTCAATCTTTGCCCTATCAAATTCAATACATTCTTCAAGAACTGATGCCCCAAAACGATACCCTCATTAACCATAAAGTGGCACTTTTCCCAATTTAGCACTAAGTTGCACTCCTCGCATATTTGCAACACATTAGAAAGGTGTGCCAAGCAATCATCAAATGAGTCTCCCACAATAGAAAAATCATCCATAAAAACCTTAATAGTATATTCCACCATGTCGGAGAAAATAGACATTATGCAACGCTGGAAAGTGGCCAATGCATTGCATAAACAGAAGGGCATCCTTTTGAACATGAACGTCTCGTATGGACAAGTGAAAGTGGTCTTCTCTTTGTCTTCGGAAGCAATGAAAATCTGATTATACCCTGAATAGCCATCGAGAAAATAATACCATCCTCTACCAGCAAGGCGGTCTAACATCTGATCCATAAAGGGCATAGGAAAATGATCTTTTTCTGTCCAAGAATTCAACTTTTTATAATCCATGCAAATTTTCCATCCAGTAATCGACCTCATTGGAATTAACTTATTCTTGTCATTCGGAACCACACTGATTCCTCCCATCTTTGGTACACACTGAACTGGGCTCACCCACTTACTATCAGCAATAGGGTAAACCACACCTGCATCAACCACTTAATGGTCTCTTTCTTCACAACCTCTTGTATCGATGGGTTTAGACGACATTGGTGCTCAATGCTGCACTCGGGATCAAGTTGAATTTTGTGAGTGCAAATACTAGGTGGAATCCCTATAATATACGAAATGTACCAACCAATGGCCCTTTTAAATCTTCTTAATACCGAAACCAGAGCCTCTACTTGCCACTCCCACAACTTAGTAGAAATAATCACTGGCAAGGTGTTGTTGGCTCCCAAAAATATGTAGAGAAGGTTAGCTGAAAGAACCTTAAGCTCCAAAAATGAAGGCTCCTCAATAGAAGGACGAGCCGGTGGGGTCACCCTATTCTTGAAATCGAGATCACGTTTCTTTGGAGCATAAGTGTATGATCCCTTACCAGTAAGTGCACCAACCATCTCATCGTATTCCTCAATACCATCGCTATCAAAATTCATAATCATGGCCGTAAGAGCTTCTACCCCCAACCTTTCTTTAAGAGGCACGATAATATCACTCTCTTCAACAACATCTATTACCGAAATCACCCCCATATCTTTCGGTTGCTTCATGGAACGACAAACATTGAAAGTGACATGTTCATTATTTAACTCGAATTTCATCTGCCTTGTTTCCATGTCGACCAATGCATGACCCATGGCAAGGAATGGTCTTCCCATTATGATTGGAACCTTGAAATTAACTTCACAATCTAGAATCACAAAGTCAGTCAGAAATATGAAAGATGCAACTTTTACCAAAACATCATACAAAATGCAGACTAGCTTTTTCACAGTCCTATCTGCCATGAGAAGTCTCATAGAGGTTGGTTTTGGTGCTGCCAACCCCAACGGCTTGAAAACGGCTAGCGGCATTAAGTTAGTGCTAGCACCCAAATCACAAAGTGCTTTAGCAAAGTTGTGAAACCCGATAGTATAAGGAATTGTGAAAGCCACTGGATACTCCTTTTCAACTAGGGAACGCTAAGAAACTGCACTACAATGATGTAAGTTATCTGCAGGCTCAAAACTGATAGTTCTTTTCTTTATCACCAAGTCTTTCATGAACTTCGTATAACCTGACATCTACTCTAATGCTTCAAAGAGGGATGTTTACTGATAGCTCTTTCAACATTGTAATAAACTTCTGGTATTTTCCTTCCTCAGCCTTCTTTTTCAATCTTTGAGGAAAGGGAGGAGGAGCTCATGGGATAGTTTCAGCATTTGTGGGACCTTATTTTCCTGCTTCTTTTCAGCTATCACCTTTTCTCCAGTATCATGAGGATTTGGAACTATTTTGACCTTCGAATTATCTGGCTCTAACTCAGTTTCTTTATCAACTATCATCGGCTCATTGGTCTTACTACTATCCACAGGTATAGATGGATCAGTTGTGCATTTCCCTCTTCTAGTAGTAATGGCCAGACAATGACTATCATTCTTCGGATTCTAAACAGTGTTGCTTGGAAGGGTACGTAGCTGACGCTGATTCAATGCCACCGATATCTCCTTTAACTATTTCTCCAACTATTTTATAGCACTCGAATGGGATTCTACTTTCTGACATATTCCCAAAATTTCTGACCTAATCTCCGTCAACTAATGTTCTTGACTCTCTGACCCTTTAACTAGTTTATTGAGAAGGGCTTCTATTCTTGAATTTCCATAGTCAGCATCATAGTTTCCTGGTGGAACATATACGCCACTCTTCTCTTTATAATCATCCTTTCGCCTCCAATCACCGTCACGTTCTCATTCTCTATCTTTATATCCTGACTTGTTGTAATTGTCTCTATAATAGTTCCGACCTTGATTCCCTTGCCTTGAGTTCCAAGAGTCCTGATTAGACCCCTGGCCCTTGGTTCAGAAACCCTCCACCTCTCGATCCAGGTACTTAGCCTCCTCATCAGAATCACTATCATCATGCCTAGGTATTTTGCCTTGTGTACCTACGACATGCACCTTCACAGCGTCTCTAGAAGCAATCTATTTAGCTAATAAACCAATTTTTGTCCTCAACTGTGCTACCTCTTATGCTACATATTCATTCAAAGCCCGTTGTGCTACTGAGGCTCCAATAGCATACGTGCCAGTAGGCGTATCTGTCTCCCAAGTATGCATCCTTGGTTGGTCTTAGTGATACAATCTAATATCTCTAAAACTTGTTCCCACCTCAGACTCATAAATGCTCCGCTAGTGATAGTATCTGCTACTGCCTTAGTATTGATGTTTAAAACCCTGTATAAGATTTCAAGTAAGTTTTTACCACTCATCCTATGATTTGGGACATTTTGCATCTTCTTCTTGAACCTTAACCATGTCTTGTAAAACACTTCAGAATGTAGTTGTCTGAAGTTATAAAGCTCATCCTTCAACTGTAGCATCTTGGAGGGTGGAAAAAATATTTCTTGAAATTTATTTCCTAACTCTTGCCAAGTAGTGATGGAACCTCGTGGTAACTCTGCCAATCACAAAGTTGCTTCTCCTGTTAGAGAGAATGAAAACAATCTCAACCGAATAGCCTCTTGGTTAACTCCAGGCAAATTTTAAGAAGTGCAAACCCCCACAAAGTTCATCACATACATGTTCGGATCATCTGTAGGAAGACCTATAAAGACACCTTTCAAGTTAAGCAGGTGAATCATGGCCCTTGTAATGTCAAACTTAGTGCCCTGAGGTAATTCTGGAGGAATAATGGAACCAGTCTCTATTGTCTCGAAATAAGACACATCTTCTTCCTCAGGATCATCATAAACTGGCACATGCGGTCTTTTAGGTGGTTGGTGAGCTCTCAGTCTTCTTTGTCTCTCTTCAGCTTCAGCTAGTTATTCGGCTACTTCTTGCATAGCTTGATTATCTCTCTCTGCTTGCCTAAGAGCATCTTGTCTAGCTTACTCTTCTCGTGTCAATCAAGCAGTAGTTTGGTCTGTTGTTTCATGACCAACCGGCTGGATTGGTTTGTTATGAATGTCTCCCACGGCGGCAGGATCTTGAACTCCATCGGTATTCACCATTCTTCGATTAGGTCTCAGAGTTCTTTCTATTACAAGATCAAGTGGAATCAGGTGATTTCCTTGACTCCTATTATTGGGCATACACCAGCGTGTTCCCTTAAAAATATAAGAAAATAAAACCAATCAACTCCAACAAGCAAAACGCTAAACTTCGTAACCGTAGTTCCCCGACAACGGCGCCAAAATTTGATATCGCCCAAAATATACCTTCAATCAAGTATAATGCGGTCGCTGTATCAAATATAAAACCCAACTAGGTTGGGGTCGATCCCACAAGGAACAGGAAAAAATTATGTAGAACGCTAGTTTGAGTAATTGGCAGGTAAGTAAAAATGGGGGGTTTGGTTTTTTGGATAAGTGGTGATAGTAACAATTGCTGATTGTAGGATTTGTTGACAATATGAGAAATACACTAGGAATGTGATCCCCAATGATTCCATAACTCCACCGGTTACTTGTACTGGCAAGAATGTCCCGCTGCATTGCATACAAAATCTAACAAGTTAAGTTAATCTAAATATCTCTCGACCTTGGTTAGACAAATTTCACTCTTCTCCTCTCGATCTCCGAGTGTCGCATTACTAACCCTTATTCTTGATCTCAGATTAACTATCCCTGTTACGACTCAAGTTATTAGATGAAGGTTGATAGCTTCAAATCTCTGTTGTTATTCCCTTTTCCCAATCTCTACCTCTCTCTCGAGCAAGTCTAGAATACAGGCGAGTTTCTAATGTTTGCAACCATTAGAAATCAATCACAACGAAGGAAATAACAATACATGCATTCACAACGGTTCAGAATTGCTCTGCACTTAACCCATTTTGTTAATTCCTCATGGTTAACACAACCCTAGTTGATGAGTTTAGCTACTCATGTACGTAAGAGTACAAGAAGAATTCGAGGATGATAACATAATTGTAAACTCACAATAAAGAAGAAACTCTGAAATCTCAATTTAGAATAAAACCCTAAAATCTATGCTACGAGTTTACAAAACCAATAATATATTTATGAACTCAAAATAATGGAAATATAACTCAAAACAATGTAATGGATAAATCCTGAATATAGGACAACAAAGGGGTATTTATAGATACAAAACGAATCTTATCCCAATCAAAATAGGAAAACAAAGTTGGTAACCATCCACGGTATGGTGACTTGGTATCGTGGAACTAAGTCATGCCACGTAGATCTTGTCATGGAAATCAAGCACATGGGACATCCTCAGAAGTTGACTCACAGCAGCCACTCACGTCATGTGAGTTGACTCACGGAACATGAGTTGACTCACGACACGTGAGTCCTGTTGTGAGTCACCTCTCTGGTGCAGAACTTGACTCTTTCATCTTCAGATACTTCATTCTCGAGCATGATTCTTCCTTTTTCTCCATTTTTCCTCCAAAACCTATTCTCCTGCAATATAGAATAGAAAACACGTCATACCAACCAAACACACCCAAGTTATTACATATTTTCCTTGTTTTAAGGAATGAAAATGCCATGTAACCATGGTGCATCAGTCTCCAATTGGGAGATCAAGTCCATTTTAGCAAAGACTGTGAATGCCATTAGGACTGATTGAGCTTGAAAGTTAGATGATGCACTTTGGACCTACCAAAAAGCATACCAGACTCCCATAGGTGCATCTCCATATCAGCTTGTTTATGGCAAAGCATGCCACTTGCCTGTCGAACTTTAGCATAAGGAAATACGGTCATTAAAAAGGCTTAATCTTGAGTAAAGTGATGGATAGAATTTAAGACTAGAAAAGATGAATGAGATGGACGAGTTTCGTCTCCACGCCTATGAGATTTCAACCTTGTACAAGGAAAAGGTGAAGTTGTACCATGATAGGAAGATTGAGCGTAGAGAATTTCAACCAGATTATTTGATCTTGCTTTATAATTTGAGACTTCACTTGTTTCCTGGCAAGTTGAAGTCTAAATGGTTTAGACTATTCAGTGTGGTGTTGTCCCATTTAAGGTAAACATACAGCATGTCAAACACTATTTGGGAAACATGGAAGAAGTGAAAACATATAAGGATTTAACCCTTAATGACGTCTGAGTAGTCAAGGGAGATGGGTCGTGCTACGACGTTAAATTAGACGCTTCATGGGAGGCAACCCATGGGCTAGTAGGTGAATTCTGAGTAACTAACTTAGCTACATCGTGTCACGACATTTAATCAAGCATTTCTTGGTAGGCTAACCATGGTTTGTATTGTAATACTTATAAGGTAGTATTTGTTATTAGTGCAGGAAACCATGGGAAAAAAAGAAGGTGCTTAACTAAACTCCAGAATAAACCCACGAAAGAGGTTGTACGATCGTACTAAGAACATACGATCATGGGTTCAGTCGTCTAATGGTAGTTCTGCATGATGAAAATTTAGGAGTCATCCCATGATTAGGTATCACGATCGTACTTAGATTTTATGATCGTGGTCTTAATCATCTGATGTTACTCCTGTGGATCATCAAATTGGGCATCAAACCTACGATTTTAAGTCACGATCGTTGTTACATATCACGATCATCCTTAAGCTTCGTAGGTTCTCAAGTAAGTTTTCCTAAATCACTATTGTACGGAATGAATGCAAGATCGTATAATCTAACCACAATTATACATTCTAGCCATTTGTGGAGCCCCTCAATTTAATAAAATTGACCCGACCCGACCCAATACAAGTCCAAAAAGTATTAAAGGCGTTAACCCTTCACCCGATTTCCCTCTTTTCTTTTTCAAACATTTCTTTACTTAACAATCTGATCCCTAATAGATCTCAAGGCTAAAATTTGAGTTTTTACTGGTGGTCCAAAGCCCTCATTCTCATGTTTTCACTACTTTAAAAAAAAAAAATTCATAAGTTTTCTCCAAAATATTTAACTTATGCATAAGAATAGGGATTTTAGCTATGATTATGGTCATGGGTGTGTTCAAAATTGATTAAGTGGTGGTGTTTAAAGCATTGAAAGCACAGGGGAAGTCTGAGTACCCGTTAGTGCAAAAAAACTGGTCAATAGTGTTAAAATCGTGGTCATATTGGGTCAAATAATAGTCAAAATTTTAAAAGGGTGAAATCTACTAAGTGTTTTAAATTCCACGACACAACCTACGATCCTGGTTTTGACCTACGATCATAGGTTGGATTGTTATAGGATGCCGGTTAGCAAACCATCAAGAGGTCATCAGACGAATGCTTCGCACGATCGGGAGATCAACATACAATCGTGGTATGTTCTCTTCTGATGTGACACAATTTAGTTGTTCTCAAGGATCCTTTCTACGACATAAAGGTATGATCGTACCTTCATTGCATGATCATAAGAAGTGATCATCTGTTGATACCTTTCCCAGTCATTGTCTTAAGTACCAAACCTATGATCAGAAGGTAATAATTGTAGGTAAAGTCGTCTTATTTACTTTCTGTACCTGCATACTAGTTTTACCCTTGACCTAATTTTTCATTCTGATACAGATACTATGGCACCCAAATCCAAGCAAGCTCAGGACAAGGCTCTCTAAGGAAAGATAGCCAAACAAAGAGCTCCACCAAGCTCCTAGGAGAGTCGATCCAGTGCTAGTGGTTCGAAGGAGTAGTATGTGCTTAGCTCATTTGACAAACAACACACTCCTCGGACAATGAGGAACCATACCAAGGCAAAGGCTACCACTTCCACTACGATCGTAGAGGCTTCCATGCCCATCAACCTTCCCTAGTATGATGAGGAAAGGAAAGACACCTAATAGTTTGGGGATGCACCTAAGGATGGTGACGATTCTTCGAATGAGGGAGAGAAGTCAAACTCTGAACCCTCCAACACTAATACTATTGCTGCTACCTCGGGTTAGAGGTACCCCAATCCAAGACATTGGAGTGTGCCAGACTCCCGAGACTATTACTTGGAGGGGTTTCCCTCAAGGAAAATTAGAACCAAAAGAGGAATATCCAAGAAAAACCAAAGATACTCAATGAGTCAATGTAAAAGGTTCCAGTGGTAGCCCGATTGTTCGAGAGATACCAGTTGAGGTAGATAACGAGACCACTCTGGATTTACGAGGGTGAGCTAGTAAGGGAGTTATTTGTGAACTGTATTGTAGCCCTCAAGAACATGACCCCCTCCAAAAAAGAAAAGGATAAGAAAAAGCACTCCCGCCTGGACATTAGAGTAGTGCGGACAAAAGAGGTAGACATCTACATCAAGGCTATCTCCAAAGACTTGTTCAGAGAGATTTTTTAGCCTGTAGAAGAAACCCCAGAATATCATTTCCAGATAACTGAGTTGAAAAAAGTGAAGAAGTTGTCCCCAGGTGACAAGACAATGCATTATAAGTGGTTGGAAGGCCATATTACTGAGGCCGGTGTGTAAGCATTATGGGTGAACGGATCATCAATCTATAAAATCATTCTCAAGTTCATAACCAAAGCATGGTGGTCTATTGCAAGGCACAATCATTGTGCCTACTGCCAATGATAACACATTGGGTGCAACCAACACCTGCCTAGTAGCTACAATAGTTACAGAGTTGGACCTGAACATCCTACGTATGATAATGAAAGAAATCAGAGATCGAGTGCTTGAGTTCAGTACCACACTCCCATTCCTATACCTGATTACGTTACTGCTACAGGGTTTAAAAGTGCCCTCAGTCCCGCTAGTGGACAAGTTCATTCAGCTTACCAAGTCCGTGGATTTAGCTTTGATAAAGGACTTGCAAAACCCGAGTACACCAGTTAGAGGTTTGGGGATCCCGGATATAGAAAGGGATGCCCCTACTGACATGTCGGCATCTGATGTCTATGCCTCATCTTCTCCAGCACCACTGGCCCCAGCTTAGACTAGACCATTAGTTTCAGCTGGATATAAGTTGATTCTGACGTTAGAGTTGGAAAATATTATTAAAAACCAAATTCTTCATAGCTCTCAAAATAAGAAATATGAGGATGGGGTCTAGGCCTACATGAGTAAGGAGATTCGAGGTGCTATTTGGACTGTGCAGACAAGGATGGATATCTATGAGAGCTAGATTTAAGGCTTAATACAGTACAGGTACTGTACTTGATGGAGATTAGGACTGAATAGATAGAATTGAAGGATGCGGTCAAGGTTTTGGCCGAGAGAGTTGAAATAACACCTCCTCCACTACCACCTACGCCCTCATTGACAGTTCTCGCAGTGGATTTGGATTATTTGGTTACCAATTTCTATACTCTAGCCCCAAACATTGAGAAGATAGATAGTGAGGAGATAGGTGGAGATTTTGAGCCTTGAAAGATGAGGAAAGGTGATGACGCTGCAAAGGAGGGGAAGAAGAAGAAGAAGAATAGTAAGAGGGCAAGAGATACACAAACCTTCGAGGTAGTGATACTAGAGAGATTTGAGGTACCACTGATAGTTGTGGGGTCATACAGACTACCTCCGTAGTTGAGACACTAAGTACACTGGCTGCCACTGGTGCCCACATAGCAGAGAGTGCCTTGGCTACAGCTGAGGCCACTAGTTGAGTATAGGATGGAGGGGTCCCATCTCAGACCACAACTGATTAGTGCACGACAAGCATCTAGTATTCCTCAGGTATGTCCCTTATCCCATGTTTTAACTTTTCAGGATTTCGTGCAATGGGGACATTGCATGATTTTCAAGTTAGGGGTGGGGGTATACCACAACTGAGGGATTTTTTTTCTGTGTTTCTTTTCATTCGATTGCGTTATCATAGTTAGAACCAGCATGTTTAAGTATTTACTTGTTGTTTTGTTGGTTTTTATGTTTTAGTGAAACTTAGGGTAATTTAAGAGAACTTGGTGTACTCTAATTGAATAAAGCATGCTTACCTATTTTTAAATGCATTTAAAATGATACCTCTCTAAAAATGGGTTTTTGTGAATTATTGTTTGCATGTATTGTATTGGAACCAACGTTAGGATCTAGATATGGCATTAGGATTGGTAAAAGGATAACCTGGCAGATTTGGCATTAACTGAATAGGTAGTAACTTAGAAAAAAGCCCTGAGCTATGAGTGAGTGAGGTGTACTACTTAGTTGGTGTGTATGGGTGTGATATAGAAATTGCCCAGTTAGTCTTGCTAAAAGTTGTAGGATAGGAGGTTAGGAAAGGATCACAGACTATTTTTTAATTACTCCACTTTAGCCTAAATGATCTAATAAAGAATCATGTATCCATTGAACCCAACCTTAGAGCCTTATTAAATCTTTTCTTTGAACTACTAAATTCACCTTCCCAGTTTTACAATGAATCTTCTTTGTCCCTGGTCCCTCCTTGGACACTGTGTACCTCAACTCAGACAAATCACCTAAGTTGAGGGTGGCTATTGTGTAGGGGTGCATAGAAAGTGGATATAAAGAGTTAGTAGTGAAAAAGAAAAAGGACTCGGATGAGGTATAAAAAAAAAAAGTGAAAAAAAGAGAGAAAAAAAAGTCGTTTGAATATAAAACCATATCTGAGATCCAAAAAGGAAAATAAAATGGAAAAAATGGAAAAAAAATGAAGGAGTTGGAAAACTGGAGCCAAAAGTACCGTAGTGCAAAGGAAGAATAAGTAACTTTACCCAAATGTACCATACATGTACCCGAGCCTACATTACAAGCCTAGAAAGACCTATTGTGATCCTAACTCGACTATTTGAAAACTGCAGCATACAACATAAAGGCAAGCCTATTGTATCAAACACACACAATCGGACTTCTTTGTGAGAGTGAGAGATTTGACTCAGTCCCAGTACGAACTTCTTTGATGTGAGGGCCTAGGGAATGTAGTCTAGTTATTACTTGTTTAGGTAGTGTATTGGTCAATTTGTTAGATTGTCTATTCACAATGTAATGTCATATCTTGATCCCGTTGTGTTAGAATACTTGTATTGTATATACACTGCATTGGTTGTTTTTCATAGGAATAAAGAGTGTTGAATATACTTTAGATGGTTTGCATGTGTGAAAAACTGAGTTTTAAAAAACTGACTTCCGCAGTGATCTTGATTTTCCTCTAAGTTAAGCGTCTTTGCTAGTTTAGTATTTTGTTTGCCTAAGGACACGCAAACTTTCTAAGTTGAGGTTGTTGATATGCGATGAACTTACAACACTTATGATGCTTAAAACGAGGAATATTTGCAAGTACAAGGGAACTTTTATGGATTTGATGTGTTTCTTTTATTGTTTGCAGGACTTCTGGACTTAGGGAAGGAAAATGCGAAAGATTGGAGAAAATTGGCATCAGATGAGCCTTACCATCCCACGATCATGCCTAGGATTTTGTAGGTTAATTCAGAGATGCCACAAGCAGAAGTCTCTCATATGGATGGTCTTATAATTTTAAGTTAATGTCACGATCATATCATATGGTCATGAATTCAAAGGAAAAAACACATCTTCAGGAGTCATGTGTAAGAGGATCAGATGAAAGCTTCCCTCGACCGTCCCTTGAAAGCACGATCGTACTATGTGGTCGTGGGAAGAGACTTTGGTCTTAGAAGATTATAGATTTAAGATCAAACGACAACAACACACGATCGTATATTTAAGTCATGAGCCCGTAGCATTGATCGTCTGATGGAAGACCTGAAAGATAACAAGTCCAAGTACAAACCACGACACGCAAAGGAGGATCGTGGGTTCTAACCACGATCGTACCTTATTCTCATCCAAGGCAGCCGGAATAGTTTTCCCTTTTTGTTTAGGATATGATTTTTTTTGTCTATAAATACTCTTATAGGGTTATTTATATGGGGTTAGACAAAATTATTATACACAAAATTATATTGTACAATTTGAAGGCATATTCTTGGGATTGAATGAATATCGTTTCTTGGGTTTTTATTAAAGTTAAGATTTTAGATTTTAATTCTCCTAGTAAGTTCATAATTATGTTTTCATCTATGAATTCTTCTTTTGTGCTTATGATCATGAGTAGCTAAACACAACAACTAGGGTTGTGGGAACTATGATGAATTAATGAAACGAGTTAAGTGTGAAGTCATTCTAGACCAGTATGCTTGCATGTATTGGTATTTCCTTTGTTATGATTGCTTTTCTAATGGATACATACATTAGGAACTCACCTGTATTCTAGACTTGCTCGGAAGGGAGGTATAGATTAGGAAAAGGAGATAACAATCAAGATTTGAAGCTATCAACCTTCATCTAATTAACTTGAGCCTTGATAGGGATAGTTAATCTGAGATCAATAAACAAGAGTTAGTAATGCGAAGCTCTTAGTCCAGAAGAAGATTAGTGAAATTCATCTGATTAGGGTTGGAAGACGTTTGGATAAACATAACTTGTTAGATTTTATATTCAATGCATCAGATGTTTTTCTAGCACGAATAACCTATGGAGTTATGAAGTCAAGGAGTTCACAATCCTAGTGCTTATCTCATATTGATTAGAATCCAACAAACCAACAACTGCAGCTGTTACTATTTTATTTCTCGAAATCCTCCCTTATTGACTTATTTGCCAGTTACGTCAAAAAACTTGTGACAGAATTTTGGCCTATTCCTAGTGGGATCGACCCAAACCTTGTTGGGTTCTATATTTGATTCAACGACCGCCTTATACTTTTTGGGAGGTGTAATTTGGGCGACATCACCTGTCGAAATGGGGGCGTCACCTTCGGCAGCTATAGAGCAAGTCCTAACCATCTGTGACAAAGTGAAACAAATAAGATTTTATTAATCGATAGGAATAAGGATGCACGATAACGAATTAAAAGATGGAATTTTCCTAAGAATGTCCTATAGCCTCTCGAAAACAGGATACGGACGTCATCATATCGATATGTGGGACTCCACTAGACATTTTACTTTGGTACCAACAATACTAGTGAACCTATGCTCTAAAACCAAACTGTAACGACCCTAAATTTGGGCTATGATGGAACCTACTATGACCTACTAGTAGGTAAGCCGAACCCCATCCCTCGAAATGACAAGTAAAAGGGTAATAAAAGAAACAACAAGCCCATAGAGTAAACGGACCAAGTACGTAATAGAAACCGGTATCAAGGGCCCATCCATATATATATATATATATATATATATATATATATATATATATAATGAGTGAAGGAACAAAATATGAAAGAAATCATCCCCTAGGACCTGGTATTAGCGGATACAAGAGCTACTTATACAAAAGTAGTACTAAAGAAGGATAAATATAAAGAACTATCTCTAAATAAACAAAATGAAGACATACCCAAAAGAAAGAGATGGCAGGACTTTCGACTCAAAGAGCTCACCCTAATTTTCCAATCAAAAGAGTCCTGAACGAGTAGAAAGTTAGTGGCAATGACTCATACTAGGATCTCCATTCGAGTAAAAAGTAGTACGAGTACCAAAACACATGGTACTTACTAGGCATCATAGTCCACCTGAGCTCAGAAGAACAAGATATAAAATAAAGAGCGAATAAAATCTATATATATGAAGGGTAAGACTAAAATTTGAACTAACAATACATTAATAGATAAATGACTAAAATACGTAAGAAAGTAACATATAGGAGATATATATATAAGTAAAAAGGTGAAAATAAACAAGTGCAATCCAGTGTTTAATGAATGCTATGACCCATGAATACCATATACTCCTCCTCCAATATCTATAGCTTGCAAAGTAGGATCCATAGGGGACTCGCGATATCTGTATACCTTACCCAGCCTCAAATGGAGACTTTTATATCAATATACTCATAATACAACAAAAAATCGAACTGGGACTAAAATAACCTCTTTTTAAGACCAAAGTCCAAATAAAATGTCACAGTACGCTTACAAGGTTAAATACCATGTTTTCCATCAATTCCAAATATATACAATGAATACGTAAGTATGAATATGAGTAACAGATATAGATAGCCAATCAATTAACCAATGCAGAAACAGAATATGTTGGAAACCTGATATTGGGTCAGTCCATAAATGTCACCACTCAAAATCGGGTCATGATGACACCTACTATAACCCTCTATTAGGTAAGCAAACCCACTAGCAATATATAGAAAAGTAACGGCTAATAAGTGAAATGTCAAACATTAAAAGAATTGGGCCAATTATATTGATAAATACAAATGGTAAAGGCCCATAAATAGCCGGAAAAAAGAACAAAATATACAAATCATCCCCCAAGACCTACATTCACTAATACAATAGTTATTAATACCAAAAGTAGCACTAAATAATTATATAAGTACACAAGTTTGTTTGTGAATACACAAAAATAAAGACAGTAAGTATACAAAGGAAATGGATCAACTCTGAACGCCAAGAGCTCACCCCAAATCTGATCCAAAATAGCCTCCAAATCTACATCGGATAAAAATGCAGAAATGTAGTATGACAACCAAAACACGAGGTACTTAGTAGGTATCATACACCGACTAAGCTGAAAAGAACAACATACAATATAAAGTTTAAATATAACCTACATCAATACATAAGAAGACTAAAAAAGATCTAAAAGTCAACATTCCAACAGTAATATGGGTGAATAAGTAAATAGGATACACATAGTTCATATAAATGTACATATGTCAATGAGTGAATGTGGTGCAGAAGGGGATTAATGCAATGGATGATGCCTACCATATACAACCTCTCTAACATCATGTGGTTGCAAAGGAGGGACTCGCAAGGTCCACACATATTTCCCTAACTCGAATTTCGACATACAATGCCCTGACTCAAATTTCGACATACAATGCCCTGACTCGAATTTAGACTTCCATAAATAATAAATAAAAAATAGTGGTCTAGACTAGAACGGGGACTAAAACTATTTATCAGTTGTCTGGACTCAAACTAGGGATAAAAATCATCATTATATTTCCATTCCTTTCTTTGAAAACCAAATTCCAATTAAAAGTGTTACTTCCCTAATTTAATGTCCTAAAATCATGGTTTTTTTTATTTATTCTTGCCATGTACCATGAAATTTTGTATGAATATGTGTGTGCAGATACAAGTAAGGATACAAACACATAATAGAAGTATGTAAATGTAAACGTTCTCAGAAACGAAGGAATAATCTTTCCCTCTTATTTCAAAACTCAATTAGATAGCCCCATCAACACAATCCTGGACTCGTAGGCCACCTAATCTCACAACATGAGAATAACCTGAAACAGACAAAGTTGAGTGATAACAATAAGAATGAATCCATTCTACCGCAAAATCTTACCCCATGCCTATACTAAGGATCCCTAATCTATACCTAAAACTAAGTAAGCCCCTAATCTAAGGATCCACGGACTAAAAAAGCAACCTACACTAAGGCTCAACAAAAAATCTACTTAATGCCCTAAAGAAAGCCTGATAACTCAGAATTCTCCAGACAACCCAGTTAAATTGATATTTCCCCCAATCCAATAAGAATTTCATATAATATAAAGTCCACTCAAGCAAAGTATAAGGATAGGTAAGCCATAACCTACCAGGAGGTCGAACGACTGAATCACGATCGATCATATAGAAGCCTTTTTTATTTGTAAGGATTCAAAACACTTCCATGTTATTCAAATATAGAATCTACATGTTAAGATGAAAAACCAAGACCCATATTGATAATAAGAAAATCTGGTAAAAAATTGGGTCACAATGGACCCTCAGGGCCCTGCCGATAAAAACAAAAATAAAACCCATAATTATCCTCCCCAATTGTAAGAATCCCATGCCTAGAAGTTACGCAAAGATGGATATTATATAGGACTTTAATTGGGTCCAAAAGCTCTCTTTAATAGAAAAGAAAATCCAAGGATTCTAGGTCCAAATCATGAGTTATAGTATGAACTGAAGGGAGATTACGTAATAAAATGTAAATACGAATGAATTGCACTTACTAATTGAAAAAATCTCCTGCAAACACCAATTTACATCGAAGGTCGAGCCTCCACACACTTAGAAGAAATAACGAAAATGTTTGGAGAAGAAGGTATGTGTAAATGCAGTAATTGTCGCACCTGGTGATATTTTGTTGTAGGAGAGACATTGCTTTAGCAACCAAACATCCGAACCAAGTGGAGGTTACTAATATTTTTTACCTCTACTAAAGCGGATAAAGATTCTCAATAATAGCTCTGCTGAAGTGGAGAGAGATCCGCAGGGGCGGATGATGCTGACCCAGCAACCTCTAGAAAAGTATCTATCAGCCACAACAGTAGCCATGATGGTTTAAGCCAAGCTCCGCATGAGCAACTGCACTAGACTTCAGCTGCACTAACAGTTTGGCCAAAAATTCAAAGTTCCAAACGGACCTCCAGGATTCATTCAGAGTCCCGTGAATGCAAACCAAATATGCTACCCTATTGGAAATGGCATTCTAGACTCAACGAAATTTACAAAATAACCAATGGAGGTTATTTTAATAAAATGTTTTCCAAAGTCAACACTTTTTCTACCTTTCAAGAAAATCCCAACCAAGCATGCAAAAAGAATTAAAATCGGGACCTAAACCAATGGTCTTCCAAGCCCAAAATCCATATTCCAAAGCTAACAAAATTGTTAGAATTCTAATCTTAAATTGTTTACTATGTTTACTATGGTTAAACTTCTTAACTTTAAAAGATCCAAAATAGAGAATTTGGTTTTATCCACAACCGAACACACTGGGAATTGAATTACCAGACCCAACACATCATAAATAGCCTGACTACAGGAAAGTTAAAAATTGGGAAAACATGTGAAAATTAAGGATATGGCCTGAAGTGTCATTACAACATTCACTACTAAAAGGAATTTCATCCAAGAAAGTCAAGAAATAGAAAGTACTTGAAGGCTAGAAAAGGTGAGGATACTGAGTCAATATATCCTTCTCGGTCTCCCAAGTAGCCTCCTTTATAGGATGGTGCCTCTGCTGGACCTTAACTATAGGAATCTCTCTAGACCTCAACTTTCTAACCACTCTGCCTAAAATATCAACCGACTCCTTCTCAAAAGCAAAGCTATCATCCAACTACATAGAATCACACTAACGTACGTGGGAATTGTATGAGAAAGGTATTGTCTCAACATGGACGCATGAAACACATGGTGAACTCTCAAAAAAGTGAGGGCTAAGGCTAGCTCATATGCTACATCAGCAACCAACTCCAGGATCTCAAATGGACCAATGCACCTAAGGTTGAGCTTACCCATCTTTCTGAACCACATAATGCCCTTCATAGGTGACACCCTTAAAAACACTTTATCACCAAACCAAAACTCTAAGTCTCACACCCTCTAATCGGCATAAATCTTCTACCTACTCTAAGCTAAATAGAGTTTATACTAAAGTTCCTAATCTTTACCCATAGAATCAAGTAATAAGTTTGTGCCCCACAACCTAACCTTAAAGGCATCCAACCAACTCACTAGGGACCTACACCTCCTTCCATATAATGCCTCAAGTAGATCCATCTGAATACTTGAGAGGTAGCTATCATTATACGCAAACACTTCCAAAGCAATGAATTGGTCCTATAGACCTCTAAAATTAATAACTCATACCCGACGCATATCTTTTAAAACAAGAATGGTCTTTTCTAACTAACTATCAGTAAGAGGGTGACATGTTATGCAGAGCTCAACTTGGGTTCCCAACTTTCCCTAAATAGACTTCCAGAACATCAATTTAAAGGGAGTTCCATGGTTAGAAATGATAGAAACTAGCACCTTATGCAAATGAATTATCTCACAAATATAAATCTAACCCCACCTCTCTGAATTATACGAAGAATAAACCTGCAAGAAGTGAGTAGACTTAGTCAAATATTAACAATGGCCCAAATGGAATAAAATCACTAAAATGTAAGCAGTAAACCAATTGCAAAGTACATAGCTTTATGCTCCCACTTCTACTAACGAATGGGTAACCTCTGCGTTAATCTATCAGCCTCCAGTGCTCAAACTTCACCTATTGACAGTTCAAAAATCAAGATAAGAAGTCAAATCTATCCCTTTTCATCCCACACAACTAGTAATGTTGCCTCAAGTATCTATACATCTTAGTTGACCAGGATGAATAGAATGTCTAGAACAATTGTGCTTCTACAAAATCAACCTAACCAAATCTCCAACTCTAGGAACACAATTACGCCCCTTTATCCTCAAACACCCTCTAGATCAAATGTCACCTTCCTAGCCTCGCAACTTAGCACCTTGTCCAAAATCACCCTTAATATATGATTCTCAAACTGTCGCTCCTGTATCTATTCCACTAATGTAGACCTGGCCTCAATATAGGCAAGAATCCTAATGGGTTTAGAAATGTCGAGTCAAACCAATGAGTTGGCTATGGAGTGGATGTCTAAGGCCAATGGTTGATTTGAAGTTGAAAAGAAATCCAAACTCACATGCTTACTTCCTTCAAGCTCAAGGCATCTTCTATCATATTTACCGACTTGGATGGTAAATAATAAAGATATTATAGTCCTTAAGTAACTCCAGCCACCTACACTGCCATGAATTAAGATCCTTCTAGTTGAAGATGTACTGAAGGATTTGAAGATTTGTGAATCTCTTACAATGGACACCATAAAGGTAATGCCTTCAAATCATTAGTGCAAAAAGTAGCTCCGCTAACTCCAAGTCACAGGTTAGGTAGTTCCACATGTACCTTCGATTTCCTGGAAGCATAAGCAATAACTCGGACCTTCTACATCACATACCCCAAACTAACTCTAAAAGTATCACAATATATTCTCAACCTTTGGCCCTCAATCAAAAGAGGTAGAATCAAAGCTAAAGTTAATAAGATCTTGAGGTTCAGAAAGATCACCTAACACTTGTCAAACTACTGGAAAGGGATATCCTTCCGTGTCAATCTAGTCAAGGGCGCTAAAACAAAATAAAACCCCTCTACAAACTGTCAATAGTAACCTACTAACCCCAAAAAAGCCAAACCTTAGTATGAGAAGTATGCCTAGACCAATCATAAATTGCCTCAATCTTCACTGGATCTACCATTATCCCATCCTTGGACACCACATACCCTAGGAATGCTGCAGACTCAAGCAAAAACTCACCCTTATAGAACTTGGCATACAACCACCAATCTCTCAAAGTCTGTAGCACAATACTCAAATATTCCTTGTGCTCCTCCCTAATTCTAAAGTAGACTAGAATGTCATTGATGAAAACTATCACAAAAAAGTCTAAATAAGGCATGAACACACTATTCATCACGTCTATAAATGCTATTAGGGAATTAGTTAAACAAAAAAATATGACTAAGAACTCATAGTGACCGTAACGAGTCCTAAAGGCAGTCTTAGTTATGTACAATACCCTGATCCTCAATTGATGGTAACCAGATCTACAATCAATCTTAGAAAACATGGTTGGATCGTGAAGCTGGTTGAACGATCATCAATATGTGGTATTGGATGCTTTTTATTAATAGTCATGATGTTCAACTACTAATAGTCGATATATATATACACATTAAACCATCCTTTTTGTTAACAAAAAGAATAGAAGTACCCCATAGGGAAATACTAGGAATAATGAACCCCTTACAGAAAAGGTCCTAGAGCTGCTCCTTAAGTTCTTTCGATTCAGATGGAGTCATCTGATACTATAGAATAGAAATAGGCCAAGTTACTGACTCAACAACAATACCAAAGGTAATATCATGATCGGGTAGAAAACTAGGTAGATCTATAGGGAACACATCAGAAAACATACATACCACAGGCACTGATTCAAGTGAATGAGTGTCAATGCTAGCATAATGGACATAAGCAGTATAAGCCAAAAACCCATTCGCTGCTAAGCACCTCACCTAAATAGATGATATAATCCCACTCAACACATGACTATCAACACCCCTCAACATAATCTAAGGGACACTTAGCATAACCAATGATATAGTCTTGGCAAAAAATCTAAGATCGCATGATAAGGGAACAACCGATCAATTCCTAGAATCACATAAAAAACAACCAAGTATAGGATAACATGATATAAACAAGTGTCATAATCGAAGATAGCCACCATACAAGACTAATACATTCAATCGACTACTAATTAATCACCTATGGGAGTATCTACCTGTATAGGCATAGGCAGCGAATTACTAGACAACTCCAAATAAGTAGCAAAGTAGGAAGACACATATGAATATGTAGATCCCAAATCAAATAGTATAGAAGCTATCTGATGAAAAATGGAGTTTGTACCTATAATGAAAGCATCTGAAGCCTTGGCCTCTAGCCTACTTTAAAAAGCTTAAAGTTGTTTGTGTCCGCCTTCGGTATAATTACCCGCATGACCAGTTGTCTTACCTTATAAAGAACTACCTATAAAACTTGGGGACCACCTCTACTACTCTGGTAACAATAGAGCCTTGGGGACCTAAACTTTCTAACCTATTATTTGACAAGCACGCACCTAGGGAATTCTTTAACAAAATGCCTAACCTCACCATATTTATAGAAACCTCTGCCAATCATACCTGGGTGAGAAGTCCCCACTGAATTAGGATGGCTATCACGGCCTGAAGACCCAAAATAAGAACCCTACAAAGTTTTACCAGAGTTCTGACCACTATAACCCATCTAACACCCATTTGTAATTTATAGCGATTCCTGAACAAGTTTGCTTGGCTGAAGTGCTACTGATAACTCCTACCAAAAAATCTCCTACCTCTAGACTGAGAATTACTTAATCTATCCTGATGACAAGGCCTCTTATCGCCGCCTGCATAATCCTCACAATAAATCCCTTCAGTGGTACGTGTATGGTCAACTACATTAAAGAATATACCATATGCTCAGTATCCAATAAATTTACAGTCTCAAGCCTGTGGTAAATGTAGACACTCAACCATGCTCTATCGATATAATGATAGTAGTGTGTTTGGCCAACTTATGAAATCTTGACTCACACTCTAAAACTGATATAAATCCCTACTATAAATTTACAGATTCATCCTGCAAACTCTCTCTCTTATACTACGGGTCACATAGTTCCCCAAGAATGACTCAAAGAACTGCGGTAAGTTATCAAAGGTAATCCAATTAGCATGCACTAAAGATAACCCCCTCCACTACTATTTAGTTTACCTATCAATTTAAAATATAGCATAATCAAACCCAGGAGGATCCACAAGCCTATGGTTATACAACCTATCTTCATAGCTCACAAGGAACTCATAAGCGTCCTTTCATGAAGCACTTAAAAATCTCGAAGGACCCAATTTGAGAAAATGGCAAAGCATCTTCAGCTCCTCAAATGTCATTACTGGTCTAACTACCATAGGTTGTGCAATAATCAACACTAGCAACACCTCTAATAAAGGAGTCACAGCAACAGAAAATGCTTTAAAACCCTAAATAAATAGTATTATTGCCTAGACTAAAGTTTGTGCCTCTTCTCACGAGGAATGCTAGAAGTACCGAGCAACACCTCTATCTGTTGCATAACCTCTAGGATGCTCAGAAGCTTCATCACAGTGTCTTGATGTATGGATGTGGTAATAAACCCTTTTTGAACTTGGGAAAGCCCTAAGCCCTCTGTATATAGTAGTAACTACTTTACCTTATTCTTAGAATCTAGTGACAACACTCTATCTATACCCCAAGCTGGTGTTGTAGCTCATGACTAACATCGACCTCTAGGTCGACCACTGCCCTAGCTCCTATTTGGGGCACTAGAAATAGGAGGGGACCTCACCTTCACCCATTGAAGACCTCATCCTAACCATATGTAAAAGAGTGAAAAAAGTGAGATTTTAGGAGCTGATAAGAATAAGGACACGTGATAAGGCGTTAAAATATGGAATTTTCCTAAAAATGCCCAATAGCCTCCCAAAGATTGATAAGAATGTCATCGTATCAATCCATAGGACTCTACTAGATATTTGATCTTGTCATAGTAAAGTCAGAGAACTTATGCTCTAATACCAATTTGTCACGACCCAAATTCGGGCCATGATGGCATCTACTATAACAATCCAGTAGGTAAGCCAACCCCACTAGTCATATATAGAAAAGTAATAGCTTATAAGTTCAATAAAAAATAATAAAGGAATGGGGCCAACTATATAGATAAATATAGAAAGTAAATGACCATAAGTAACGAGAGAAAAGAACAAATTATACAAAACATCCCCTAAGATCTGGAGTCACTAGTACAAGAGCTACTAACACCGAAAGCAGTACTAAAAAAGTATATACATATACAAGTCTATCTCTGAATATATAAAAATAAAGACAGTAAATATATAAAGGAAATGGATCAACTCCTAACGCCAAGAGCTCACCCCAGATCCGATCCAAAATGGCCTCCGAATGAGTTGGAAATTAACTATAAATACTCGGGCTAGGATTTACATCAGAAAAAGATGTGGAAGTGTAGCATGAGCACCAAACAGACAATACTCAGTAGACATCATAGTTCAACTGAGCTCATAGGAATAATATACAATATAAAGTTCAAATATAACCTACATTTATACATAGGAATACTAAAAGAGAGCTCAAAGTCTACATTCCAAAAGAAATATAAGTGAATAAGTAAACAACATACACACAGTTCATATAAATGTACAAATACCAATGAGTGAATGCGATGAAGAATAGGATGAATCTAATGGCTGATACGTATTGTATACACCCCCTCCAGCATGTTTTGATTGCATGAGTGAGGCCCATGGGGGACTCATGAAGTCCATGTTCAATGCCTGGACTCGAACCGGGACTTTTATATATGATAAATAATAAATAATTCCTTAGACTCGAACTGAGACTAAAACTATGTTTATTAGGTGCTCAACTGAAATCGGGGTAAAGGTTATCTTTTTCTTTCCATTGCTTTCTTGTAAAACTAAAAGTCTAAGTAAAAGTGTTACTTACCTCATTTAATGTCAAAAATTGTGTTTTTCCATCAATTCTAGGCATGCACCATAAAAAGGTGTGACCATATATAAGTAAGGATACAAACACCCAACATATATTAGTAAATGTAAATGTGCTCATAAACTAATGATTAGTCCTCCCCTCTTACTATGAAACTCAATCAGTGACCACCATCATCACTATCCTAGACTAGTAGGCCTCACAATCTCACCACATAATAATAACCCAAATAGAAACCAATACGGATGAAACCTAGTGATAATAATAATAATGAATCCATTCTATCATGAAATCCTACCCTATGCTTATACTAAATATCCCTAATCTATACCTAAAACTATGTAAGGACCCTAGACTAAGGCTCCATGAACTAAATAAGCCAATTAAACTAAGGCTCAACAAGATTCTACTCTTAGGCCCCAAAGAAAGCCTAATAACTCAGAATTCTCAAGACAACCTAGGTGATTGGATATTTCCCTCAATCCAATAAGCAATGTATACAATATAAAGTCTACCTGAGCAAAGTCTAAAAATAGGTAAGACTTAACCTACCTGGAGGCCGAACTGAGGCCGAACGACTTTATCATGAGCAATCACGAGGAAGCCTTTCCTTTTCGTAAGTCTTTAAAATGATGCAAGCCTACTCAAAAACAAAATCTATGTGTTAAGAAGCAAAAGACTCATATTGATATAAAAAATTGGGTAAAAAATTAACCCTCAGCGCCCCCTAGTAAAAATAGAAATAAAACCTGCAATTCCCCCCCCCCCAAGGTTAAGAAACCCATGCTTATAAGTTGGATAAAGATGAATATGAATTTATACCTCAATTGGGTTCATAAGTTCATTTTAATCAAGAAGAAAATCCAAAGATTCAACGTCCAAATCATGAATTAAATCCAAAATTAAAGGGAGATGAATTAATAAAATTTAAATACGGAGGAATTGATCTTACCAATTGAAGACTCTCCAGCAAACACCAATTTTCACTCTAGGCCGAGCCTCCAAATACATAGAAAAAATAACAAAAAACTTTGAACCAGAAGGTGGGTATACATACAATGATCTCGCAGAAGCAGAGTTTTTCCTATAGATACGACATTGCATTAGGGGCCAAACCTCCAAAAAAGTGGAGGCTACCAATGTTGTGGACCTCCACTAAAATAGATAAAGTTCCACAATAGCAGCTTCACTAAAGAGGAGAAAGCTCCACAGGAGCGGAAGTCGCTGATAGCAACAACTTCTACAAAAGTGGATCTGCACCACAACAGTAAACTCGTTAGTGTGAGCTCCACAAGACCAGTTGCACCAGACACCAGCTGCATCAATAATTTGAAAAAATAATCCCAGTCCCAAATAGACCTCTTGGAGTCATTCAGAGTCCCGTGAAGGCAACTAATTATGGTACCCTATCGGAGATGGCATTCCAAATTCAACGAAATTGATGAGAAGAAGAACGGAGGACATTTTAATGAAATTTTTACAGAATTTTCAACACTTTTTTTGCATTTCACAAATATCTCAACAAAGCATTCCAAATGTGTCTGAAAGCCTAGTGACCTAAACCAAAGGTCCTCATAGCCCAAAATTTATGTTTCAAAGCTAACAGAACTGTTAGATTTCTCATTTAAAGTCATTTACTAAGAATGTTGGCTAAGGTCAAACTTCTTTACTTTAAAAGCTCCAAAATAGGAAAATTGGTTTAAACCCTAATCAAACTCTCCAGAAATTAAACCACTAATTTGAAAAAGTCACAAATAGCCTGTAGAAACTATAGGAAGGTTCAAAAGAGGGAAAACACATAAAAATTAAGCAAATGACCTAGAGAATTATTACACATAATTCCTTGAATTCCGTGCAAAAACCTATGATAACTCTCAAATACACCCCAGAATAGAATGTAAGCAGTCGTTAGCAATATAATTACCCAACTTAGAGTCGGGGTCTAATCCACAAGGAATGAATGCGATAGCTTTCACCTCTAAGTGTCAGAAGCAACTAATGCTAACACGTGATGCTATGGAAATAATACATAAAAGTAAATGGGGGGTTATCATCTGTTGATTTGTAACTATTTAGACTTTTGTAACTTGGGACAGACAAGTTCAAGATTAGAGAAAAGAAGTTGAAATCAAGAGGATTACGGGACTTGGGGTTATACCATTGTGAGAGTGAAATTGTGTATGGGTAATTTGAGCATTTGAAAATATTTAGCTAAGAACCTTGGGTAGGTTAGATCATAGGTGCTCGGTGTTGATTTGTCAACAAAACACCAAGGTTTCACAATTGGGTTCTTTCGAACACCTCAAAAGTGCATATTATAAGACCAATCTAATACCTCAATTAACATCCTTATGAATAAGAGATGCTATTAAATGACACACATCAAGTTATTGTTCACTCCCATTCCTCACCCTTGTCCCCTTTGTCAAGGATGATAAGAGTTCTATAATTAATTAGAGTTTGCAACCTCTAATTTGAATGAAAACATGGAATGGGATTAAAACCCATGATAATTATCTAAACATAAATCAAATTAGAAAAACCCATACAATTATCACATCTTATTCAAGCATAACCCCAAGTAGAGAATTTAGCTACTCATAGAAGAAGAGAGAAGAAAATCACCTAAATTCTCTTCCCAAACTTTCATTGAATCCAAATGCTTACAAGAAATTGATCCAAAAATGCAAGAATGTAACTTGTTTCTCCTTAGGGTTTCACTCTTCTTTACTCTATCTTTCCAAAAATGCCCAAAAAGATCCTTTCAGAGCTGGAAAAATTCCCTTTTATAGCTAAAAATCGCGTCCCTAAAAATTACGGAAGTGCCACTGCACTAGCCATCTGCTGGCGCAGGTTCCAGCGCGGATGGCTGACCTGCACACAGAGGAGGCCAGCGCAGGTGACACTGCCCTGTGCTGCTCAGTTACTCAGTCATCCACCTGCGTGCGCATCCCGTGACATGCGTGTGCAGGTGGCCGTTAATCTCCCCGGGTGTTAATTTAAGCCTCCTTTCTTCACTTTTCGAACTCCCATTGACTCGCATGGTTAGCTCGGGCTCGAATTCATCCATTACCTGCATACAAGAGCCATATAACATAAGAATTTATATCGAATCAATGCGAATTTCAAGATAATTCAAGCTCAAATGTATTGAGAATCAGGTAAAATGTTAACTTATCAACTCCCCCAAACTTAAACTATTGCTCGTCCTCAAGTAATCAAGAACGCTTAAAGTGAAAAGAAAAGGGTACTCTTAACTATGAAACAACCATAAGGGAAATCACTAGACCATTAAACCTATAAAGTTCAATCGGCTCCTCCAATAAGTCATGACAAACAAGCGAATCATGCTTTCTTTTTCACACGTCAATCTTCATCAACCAAGAGCATTAAAAAGAAAAAAAAAATCCACAAGCAAACAATTTTCAAGTTGGAATAATTCTCAAGGTGTGACACAAGATTTTTCAGAGTTTGTATCATCTCCAATTTGCAATTTGTCTTGATCATTTTCCCAATTTTGAAGGTAGGACATCACTCTCTCTTTCAAGGTATCCATGCCTCTCACTTGCAAAAGTTTTATCCACCCCCATAAGATAATGTGATTCACCAGGGGGGTAAGGATAGAAATAATGTTCACTCACTCTCACAAAGAAATTCAAGTACCACACGTAGAACCATAGGCTTACCCTTTGTGTCATTCACCACTAATGGGGACCAACAAGGTTTTAAGTCACCAAGGGCTTGCGGGCAATGATGAAGGTTCGGTTGAGGGAATAGGTTTATGGATCAAGTGACTAGAATATTTCCCTAAACAAAATCGCATTATCATTTCTTAGGCCTACTTTGTTCAAGCTCTTCACCTTATTCATCTTCGCTTGCTTTGTCTTTACTTTTTTTCTCTCTTCTTTTCTCTTTTTATATATATAGCCCTCCAACCGAAATTCCCTCTTCAATTGCTTTTGGGGCCCTTTCATTTACACTTTAGCAACTCATGCCTCTTTTTTCTTTCTACAGACTTTTCTCATCATTTTATTTCTTTATTCATTTGTTTATGCAACAACCAAGCATACACCTTCTTTTACAATCTTATACATCTCTTTTTTCCCCAACTTAACTTTTAACTCCATCTCAACCATTTTTAGATACATGCTTCTCCGAGCTCAGGCCTTTGCCTATGTTGGTTCACTTTAAAACCATGCGATGTGTTTACAAAGATTGAATGATAGACAAGAAAAAGATTTGATAAAGATGAAAGTGGGGTGTCATAGTATAGTCATATCCAAGAAGAAAGTGGTGAAAGGCTCAAGTGGGTTAACTAGGGACAAATGTCAAGGTGGGAATTTAGGTCAAATGGTGGATCAAGATGGCCTCAGTCATTCTCCAAAAAAAGTTAGGTCCCAGATTTTGCCTTGAATACATGCGGGGCAAGTTCTAGACTATCATGTGTGTACAAGAATTAATCAAAAACCTCACCACACTAGGCACTTTTTCATTAAAATAGAAAGCTAGTCTTCCCCCCAAACTTGAGCAAATGAACTTGACAACCTACTCTAAGTCAAAGACTTATGAAGAATAAGCCAGAAACTGAATTAACAGGTAACACACAAGAGGAGGCTTGGAATCACTTTGCTCTTTTCTTTTCAAAAATCATTTTATCAAATCATTTTTGTTTGCCACGACAATTTTGGAGGGGCCTTTTAACCTCTTCAACTACTACACAAATCTAAATTAGGACTAGCATGCAAAAAGAGCCCGGCAAGGGCACTATCCAAATCACAACTCACAAAAATGGGCGGCAAAGGGGCAATATTTGAATCAACAAAATTGGCCCGGCAAGGGCAATATCCGAATCAACAAAAATGCCCCAGCAAGGGCAATATCCGAATCAACAAAAATGGCCTGGCAATGGCAATATCCGAGTCACAACTCATAAAAAGATGGCATCCAAATAGAATCATGAATCCAAATAGAATCATGAATTAATATTACATACCATAAAGTAAAATGAATTGGCCCACCCCCCACTAAAGAGTATTGCATTGTCCCCAATGCAATAAAGATAGAACAAGAAGGAAGGAAGTGAAACACACTCCCTGAGGCGCACTAGGCGCTCGGATCTGTATCATGTGAAGGTTGTGCCGGTGCTGTGGCTGTAATAGTAGAAGCCTCCTCAGACTGAGCTCCTGTATGAACCTTCTCAAGAGGGTGAGAACTAGGGCCAGCACCAACTATCCGTGCATGCAGCTCCCAGATGGACTTCCTTTTAGCCAACTCCACCTGTTGATCCTCAGAGAGCCCTGTGCTGAAATCTATCCCTGTCTCTTCCCCCACAGGTGAATACCCGAACAAATCGGCAAATGGAAGGATAGGTCCAGTTACCGCCTGTGGGATAGTGAACTGGGCCTCATCAAAAGAGATGGAGGGATGCATCAACCGCATCTCCTCACAAAGACTATCAAGATCTGTCCTGAGAGTAGTAACCGCCTCACTATCCCCCCGAGCCTAAACTGTGGATAATATCCGCTTATAGTCTACCATCTGAGAACGTAAAGGCCCAAGGATCCGCTCAATATCCACCTGAATGAAATGAGCAATGTCGACCACCAAGCGAGAGATAGAGTTGTCATTTGCCAAAGTCATGGCTGCAACCTTAGCAAATGTCAATGTGGAAGACCGAGGAGGCTGCACCGACTGTGTAGTGTGTGAGGGAGGAGGTGCCTGAGGGAGATCACGATCTAGCGTAATGTCACCATGGATAGAAGGATCCTCGGATGCATGAGAGGTCATAGGGGAGGTACTAGCAATGGGTACCTCTCTCATGGATGAACTGGTACTCTCACCTAACTTTCTCTTTAGGCCCACCGGATTGTCATCATCTTGACTTGTTCGAATATCAATGACTCCCGGACACTTAATTTTTTATCAATATTTGGGAAGAGAGGAACCTTTTGGACTACACATAACGCCGATATAAGAGCGGGGAAAGGTAGAAAAGTGCCCACTTGCCTTGATTGGAGTTTTATCACTTTAGCAATAATCTCTCCCGGATTTATATCCAACCCATCAATAATACATCCCACAAGTATAGCCCGTTCGATAGTGACATATTGATCATTGGTGGAAGGAAGCAACCAATTTCCCACAAAGCCAAGCCAATGCTTGGCCTAAATGAAAAGATCCCGTCGTTTGATTTGTCCAATCCCATTCGCCCATAACGGAAGACCTTTAGCAATTGTTTTGGAAAGCCATGGAAAATGAGCACGTCCCTCTAGCACTCGCCTCTTGCTCTCAGCCCCAGGTGCATGGTCACACCCAAAATATAACTTACTTATTGCGTAGGCGTAGCAAGGCACCTCTACTCCCCTAACAAGCACACTACGTAGGCAAGGTTGGTCAGCCACCAACTATTTATACTTGTGTTGATTGTGCTGGATGACGTAGGAAGCATAAAACTCCCATACAAGATCAGGATAATAAGCCTCGGGGGGAGACTCAGGATTGATGTCTGTGAATATCTCCAAAGCATACTTGTTGACCTGTCTGACAATGTCCGGTAAATGATCATGGACACCCTTCAAAGTAAACACCTTATTGGGGTTGAAACCGCGAGTATGCACCCATTCATTATAAGGGTCACGCATTTCTTTGCTGGCAAATCTGATTGTATCAACATCCTTGGCCAATCCCCTTGAGATATCAAGTGTACTTTGCATATTGGGGATGGTAGGATGTTCTTGTTGTGTCGGAGTTGTTCTCTTTGATGTAGTAGCGATGGCCTTGCCTTTGTACTTATGATGATCTTTATTTGCTCCTCGTGGCATTGATTTCCTTGGAGACATCCCCTAAAAAGAACAAAACGAAACAAACCACATAAAACGAAAAAGGTAAAACATATTTTTGGGTTTTTGTTATGTCAAAGAAAATGAAAACTATGTTAACTAATGTGAATGCAAGGCAAAATGCTATATGAAAGCACAGAGGAGTATACGTGGACCACTATATCTCAAACACAATCCATTGCATCTCAAAGTGCACAATCCATCATGACCCTAATGAGAACAAAAATGACGTTTTACCCTTAAGAATGGTGGCACCTAATCTATCATAGGGCAAACTATGAATTTTTGCTATGAACAAGCATGCTTACTAACTCATATTGCCAACAATACTCACCAATTATTCCTCATGAAGTGGAGAAATACATTAAGAATCATGGCACTTGAAAAATCATGTAACTCACACATCTTCACTACAATATTCTAACACATCATTTAGGGATGGAATAATGCTCAAGATAAGTTTAAGGAACCATGTGTAGGTCTCTTAATTCATGCACAAGAGAAAATACAAGGAAATGCTAATGTGGGAATATAATCAAACACATGGTGGGCATAAACGTTTGGGTACTCAAGACTTCCCCAATTGTATATGAAGCATCACCCCCAACTCAAACAAGCCACAACAATATCAATACCACACCATAGGAAGTCCATATGAATCAAGTCTTCACAAAAATCTAGCATAAACTATGAGTCACCATTTGTGTCTAAAATCTTCTAAGAAAAGATTAAACCAAGTAAACTTACATAACTTAAAAGAAGAGGTGAAGTAATGACAAGAGAATGTGGAAGATGAAGACTCTTAAGATGAAAAAGGTAATGTGTGCAATCCTCTTTGAAAGTGAAGGTGAGATGAAGACAAGAGAGACCTTGAATTTAGAGAGAGAGAAGAGCCGATGGTTGTGTTGTGAAGAGGAGTTGGTCTTTAAAGTTGTAAAGAATTGGGTTGTGGGTTATGGGTCATGTTTTAAAGAAGAGAATGGGTCAACCTGGGTCGGGTTGACCCAATCACTAAACAAAAATTTCGGAAGTCCAACCCCCACCTGCGCCAACCCATGCGCACACATGTGGGGAGATGCGCAGGCAAGTGGGCTGCCTTACCTGGGCTGAATGCGTGGGCGCTGTGCCTGGGTGCTGGAGCAGCTACGAAGGGAGTTTGTGCCCGTATGTTAAAGACCTGCGCACGCAGGTGAGTAAGAAGCTCAAGGAAGGTTCCAGGCAGAGCCACCTGCGTTGGCTAGCCTGCGCACGCAGGTAGCTTCTTGGCTCCAGGCAAAATGTTGCCCTCCACCTGCTGGCCTCATGCGTCCCAACATGTGTGGGCATGTGGGCATGTGCGCTAGCAGGTGACAAATTTAGCTCAAAACAGTGTATCCAAGCTCCCACACTTAGTATTATTCACCTATATCCACCAAAACAACTAAGAATTAGCAATCAAACAAATTTAAAATGACCATAAATAACCTTTGGTTGCCTCCCAAGAAGCACCTTGGTTATCATCATGGCTCGACGTTGTTTATCATCATCACGCATTCTTAAAATGGAGCAACTCAACCTTATCCGCTCCAGGTCCGCCCTCATAAAAATGTTTTAATATTTGACCATTCACCATGAACCTCCTTTGGTCATGGTCCTCAAGCTCAATAGCACCACTAGGAAAGACATTAACCACAACAAAAGGACTAGACCACTTGGATTTTAGCTTCCCCGCAAAGAGTTTTAACCTCGAATTGAAGAGTAGCACTTTATCACCCACATGGAACTCTCTTTTTAAGATCTTAGCATCATGCCATTTCTTCATTTTCTCCTTGTATAATGCTGAGCTCTCATATGCCCTAAGTCGGAACTCATCCAACTCATGAAGTTGATCTATTCTTGATTTTGAGGCATCCACCCAATCCATAGTCAATTTATGAAAGGCCCATAATGCTTTGTGCTCTAATTCCACCGGGAGATGACAAGACTTTCCAAACACTAACTGATAGGGCGACATGCCAATGGGAGTCTTGAATGAGGTCCTATATGCCACAGCGCATCATCAAGTTGTCTTGCGCAATTTGTACGCCCTACATTTACAGTTTTCTCCAAGATCTATTTGATCTCTCGATTAGAAACCTCCACTTGGCCTCTAGTTTGAGGATGATATGGGGTCGCCACCTTATGCCACACCCCATATTTTTCAATCAAAGCTTCAAATAGCCGATTGAAAAAATGAGAACCACCGTCACTAATGATAGCTCGAGGAGTTCCAAACCTGGTGAAAATGCATTTTTTTAAGAAGAGAGTTACACTTTTACCTTCATTGGTTGGTAAGGCAATGGCCTAGACCCATTTAGACAAGTAGTCAACGGCCACCAATATATACTTATTACCAGATGAGCTCACAAACGGACCCATAAAGTCAAGGCCCCATACATCGAATAGCTCCACCTCAAGATTAGGTCTTAAAGGCATTTCATGCCTCCTCGAGACACCACCATGATTTTGACATTGAATGCAAGTCTTTGCTAATTAGTGAGCATCACGGTGAATGGTAGGCCAATAATACCCACACTAAAGGACTTTCGCTGCGGTTCTCACACCACTATGGTGGCCACTAAAAGGAGAAGAATGGCATGCTCCAAGAATGGATTTTATATCCTCTTCCATGACGCATCGTCGTATGATTCCATCTACACATTCCCTAAAAAAATAGGGTTCATACCAAAAGTACCGCTTCATATCATGGAGGAATCTTTTCCTTTGATAGTAACTCAGCCCATCAGGAAGGAGTCCGCTCACTATATAGTTTGCAAAATCAGCATACCATGGCAGAGTGCTCTCTTTCAAGCTTATGACAAGTTCGTCCGGGAATTTATCATCAAGATCAACATCTCCCCAAATTTTCTCATTTGTCTCAAGACGTGATAGATGGTCGGCTACTTGGTTTTCACACCCTTTTCGATCCTTCACTTCAAAGTAAAATTCTTAAAGTAGTAGAATCCACCTTATCAATTGGGGTTTTGCTTCTTTATTTGCCATTAAATACCGGAGAGCAGCATGATCGATGTGCACAATGACTTTTGTGCCTAACAAATAAGCTTGAAATTTATCAAACCCATACACCACGGCTAGCAATTCTTGTTCTGTAACAGTGTAGTTCTTTTGAGCATCATTCAATGACTTGTTAGCATAATAGATAGGATGAAAAAGTTTCTCTTTGTGTTGTCCAAGCACAACTCCCAATGCCAGCTCACTAGCATCACACATGAGTTCAAATGGTTGTGACCAATTTGGGGTCACTATAATCGGGGCTGAGACAAGCTTCTCTTTAAGGTAATTGAATGCCTTCAAACACTCTTCATTGAATTCAAAAGTGACCTCCTTCTCAAGGAGTTTGCACATGGGATGGGAAATTTTAGAGAAATCTTTAATGAATCTCCTATAAAAACCCACATGGCCAAGGAAACTCCGAACCCCTTTGACAGATATTGGAGGTGGTAGCTTAGAAATGACTTCCACCTTGGCTTGATCGACTTGGATTCCTCGGCCTGATATTTTGTGTCCAAAAACAATCCCCTCCTTAACCATAAAGTGGCACTTCTCCCAATTAAACACAAGATAATTCGCCACACATCTTTCAAGCACATTCTCCAAGTGTTCAAGGCAATTTTCGAATGTATCGCCAACCACTGAAAAATCATCCATAAACACCTCCATAGAACTCTCTACCATGTCAGAAAAGATAGAATGCACACACCGCTGAAAAGTGTCCGGTGCATTGCATATCCCAAAAGGCATGCGCCTGAAGGCAAAAGTTCCATAGGGACAAGTGAAAGTAGTTTTTTCTTGATCTTCGGGAGCTATGGAGATTTGGTTATAGCCTGAATATCCGTCAAGGAAGCAATACCAACCCCTACAACCAACCTATCAAGCATTTGATCCATGGGGACGGGTATAAGATCATTATTTTTGTTTGGGACTACCGTGATACCACCTTTCTTTGGATCACATTGAATTGGACTCACCTAAGTGCTATCCCATATAGGATAAACTACACCCGCGTCAAGCCACTTGATGATTTCCTTCTTCACAACTTCTTGCATTGGAGGATTTAGTCTTCTTTGATGTTCTACACTTGCTACAAACTTGGGCTCAAGATTGATCTTATGGGTGCATATGTCGGGTGAAATTCCAATAATATCGGCTATAGTCCATCCAAGTGCCCGAATATACCGACTCACCACCAATTTCAACACTTCAATTTTCCAAGATAACAAATCTCTTGCAATAATAATGGGTAGAGTCTCCCCTTCTCCCAAGAACACATACCGGAGATGAGGTGGCAATGGCTTGAGCTCGATTTGTGGTGGATCTTCAATTGAAGGCTTCGCGGGAGGAGTTTCCTGATTTTTCAAGTCAAGATCCAACTTACAAGGATTTTTTGGGTAAGACCCAAAACCTTTCAAGGATGCAACTTCTTCTTCATATCTTTCATTCCCTTCGCTTTCAAGATTCCACAAGACTCCTACCAAAGGTTCTCTAACAAATTCAGCCTCCATAGTATTAGCCACTACATCATCAACCACATCGATTACGGAGACAACTTGTAAATCCATAGGTTGTTTCATGGACTTGCAGACATTGAATGACACCTTTTCATTGTTTACTCGGAATTTCATTTCACCGCATTCAACATCAACTAAAGCTCGATCGGTAGCCAAAAATGGTCTACCAAGAATAATGGGGACTTCATGGTCAATTTCACAGTCCATGATCACAAAATCGGTCGGAAAAATGAAATTATCCACCTTCACAAGAACATCACACAACATACCCATGGGTCTTTTTATAGAGCGGTCGGCCATCAATAGCCGCATTGTCATTGGTGCCGAGGCTCCCAAACCCAACTTCTGAAATACGGCTAATGGCATCAAATTAATACTTGCCCCAAGATCACATAAGGCTTTCCCAAATTGATACATCCCAATAGTACATGGGATAGTGAATGCCCCCGGATCATCCTTCTTCACAACCATCGTACTAGAAATTATAGCACTACAATTATGAGTAACTTCAATTGTTTCGAAGTCCATGGTTCTCTTCTTTGTTACCAATTCTTTCATAAACTTAGCATACCCGGGCATCTCTTGTAGGGCTTCCAACAATAGTATATTTACCAAAAGGGTGCTAAATTTAGAAAGGTATTTCTTAAATTTTGAATCATCTTCTTTCTTCTTAAACATTTGTGGGAATGGAGAGGGAATGTTAACTTGTGGCTTAGAGACAATCGAGTTTTCATTCGGTTTTGCATTACCATGATCAACCACTTGTGGGATTACCTCCTTCGTTTCCACCTTTTTTGACCCGTCAACACCTTGCTCTTATGACATTTTGAATTATCAAGCCGAGTTCTTGTTTTTCTCACTTGGCTCCCAACACCCTTATCATAAAGGTTGTCATCAAGATTTTCAATATTATTTCCAAGGGTTCTCCCACTTCTAGTAACAATGGCCATGACGTGAGCGTCATTTTTTGGATTCACCACCATGTCACTAGGGAGTCCTCCTCTTTGTCTTGCATTCATTTAGGAGGAGAGTTGACCCATTTGAGTTTCAAGTTGTTTTATTGAAGCCGAATGTGAGGTGACAGTTTGGTTGAGATGCGACAAATCCCCTTTCATTTCCCTTAACATTTTATCGCTTCCTTCAACTCCCAAGAGGATACGAGCAAGCACATCTTCATTCTTATATTTCTCCGAATCAACAGAGGTTGCTTTTTTACCGTTGGACCTATCATGCGGAGGAATATACCTATCATAATCCCAATTTGCATCTAGCCAATCACGGTCTCTATCTTTATCCCTCCAATCTCAGTCTCTATCAAGATCTCTATCATGATCCTTCCACTCACGATCTTTCCAATCACGGTCTTTATCCATCCAACCTTGATTCCCGCCCTTCCTTTGGTAGGTGGGGCGGGAACCCCCCGCTTGATTTTACATAAATCGGATTTCTTCGTCAAGAGTCTCTGCTTCATCATCATCGTAGCTCTTAGCATCCTTGGAGGCTAAGACGTTAACCACCTTTGGTGTTGAACCCACTACATGTTTAGTGAGGAGTTCAAGTTGTGTCATCATCTTAGCCATACTCTCGTCTCTCTCCTCATCTTTCTTTCTTTGTTCTTGGCTTACAAAAGATACAGATGGAGCCCCCACGGCCACCTCGAAATCTCTTGTATGCCAACCCTGACTTTGTTTGGTAACTTGGTCCAATATTGTCGATGCAACACCATAAGTTTGTTTCACCAAAGACCCCCCAGCTGCATTGTCCACAACCGTTTTGTTCAATTAATCTAATGCTCGATAAAATATTTGGAGGATCAACTTATCCGGGACTTCATGAGTCGGGCATTGCATCATTTTCGTGTTAAACCTTTGCCAAGCCTCATGTGACGGTTCACCATTCAATTGACTGAAGTTGATAATCTCATCCCTCAATTGTAACATCCGGGATGGTGGGAAGAACCGATATAAGAATACTTTCGTCAATTCTGACCATGTAGTAATTGAACCCGCGGGCAATTGCCTCAACTACAACATAGCCTCGCCCGTTAATGAGTAGGGAAAGAGTCTCAACTGGATGGACTCTTGTGATATGTGTGCGATATCAAACGACATACACACCTCAATGAAATTTGTCGAGTGAAGATTTGCGTCTTCATGTGCTTGACCCCCATAAAACCCCTTCATTTGAAGGAGGTGAAGCATCACACTAGTAACGTGGAACACTCCATTATCGTCCCCGGGTGAGATCCAGATGGTACTAGCTCTCCCGGCATCTCCCAAATGATCTTCATCTTCAAAATGTGCGTTAAATGAGGCGGCATGGCTACCATGTTGACTCATTGAATCGTGAAGACTTTGGTCGTCACCTAAGAAGAACAAAAACAACAAATAAAGTAAACTTACAACACGGTAAACACAAGTAACTTAAAACACTAAAAGAAATGAATGCTACATTTCATTCCCCGGCAACGGCACCATTTTTGATAATGCTCAAATACACCCCAGAATAGAATGTAAGCGGTCGTTAGCAATATAATCACCCAACTTGGAGTCGGGGTCGAATACACAAGGAATGAATGCGATAGCTTTCACCTCTAAGTGTCAGAAGCAACTAGTGCTAACACGTGATGCTATGGAAATAATACATAAAAGTAAATGGGGGTTATCATCTGTTGATTTGTAACTATTTAGACTTTTGTAACTTGGGACACACAAGTTCAAGATTAGAGAAAAGAAGTTGAAATCAAGAGGATTACGGGACTTGGGGTTATACCATCGTAAGAGTGAAATTGTGTATGGGTAATTTGAGCATTTGACTACATTTAGCTAAGAACCTAGGGTAGGTTCTATCACAGGTGCTCGGTGTTGATTTTTCAACCAAACACCAAGGTTTCACAATTGGGTTCTTTCGAACACCTCAAAAGTGCATATTATAAGACCAATCCAATACCTCAATTAACATCCTTATGTCTAAGAGATGCTATTAAATGACACACATCAAGTTATTGTTCACTCCCATTCCTCACCCTTGTCCCCTTTGTCAAGGATGATAAGAGTTCTATAATTAATTAGAGTTTGCAACCTCTAATTTGAATGAAAACATGGAATGGGATTAAAACCCATGATAATTATCTAAACAAAAATCAAATGAACAAAACCCATACAATTATCACATATTATTCAAGCATAACCCCAAGTAGAGAATTTAGTAACTCATAGAATAAGAGAGAAGAAAATCACCTAAATTCTCTTCCCAAACTTCCATTGAATCCAAATGTTTACAAGAAATTGATCCAAAAATGCAAGAATGTAACTTGTTTGTCCTTAGGGTTTCACTCTCCTTTACTCTATTTTTCCAAAAATGCCCAAAAAGATCTTTTCAGAGCTGGAAAAATTCCCTTTTATAGCTAAACATTGCGTCCCTAAAAATTACGGAAGTGCCACTACACTAGCCATCTGCTGGCGCAGGTTCCAGCGCAGATGGCTGACCTGCGTGCGCAGGAGGCTAGCGCAGGTGACACTGCCGTGTGCTGCTCAGCTACTCAGTAAGCCACCTGCGTGCGCAGCCCATGACATGCGTGCGCAGGTGGCCGTTAATCTCCCCGGGTGTTAATTTAAGCCTCCTTTCTTCACTTTTCGAACTCCCATTGACTCGCATGGTTAGCTTGGGCTTGAATTCATCCATTACCTGCATACAAGAGACGTATAACATGAGAATTTATATCGAATCAATGTGAATTTCAAGATAATTCAAGCTCAAATGTATTGAGAATCGGGTAAAATGTTAACTTATCAACCTACACTTCTAAGAGATGAATTTATCGTCGGATAAAATTTGGATCGGCAATTCCATTTGCCCAGAGTTACTTGCATCTATCCAATCCAAATGAGGAGAAGTTGTTGACCCCCAATTTTTGCCTTCCATATTCTGAATTAATTTTGAGCTTCTTCTGTTTTGAGTAATTTTGAAATATTTTTAATTAAAATTAAGACATTTTAAAATAAATTTTAAGTTGACTTTGTAATTGAGTAAGAATAAATATTTTTTTATTTAATTATATTGAATTATATAATTTTTGCATAAGAAAATATTTTTAGAATCATTTTGGTGAAAACAATGCTTAATAATTAGGAAATAATTTCATTTTTCTCCAAAATCAATTAAATTTGAAACTGGATTGGTGTAATTAATTTTGTTTTGAAAATAATTATTTTAATCTTGGTAGAATTTAGAAGCTCACCTAATTAACTAGAAATTTAATTGATGACACTTTGATTGACTCTATTTTGTCTAAATTAATGCGGCCAAAAAATTAATTTATTAGACCACCCCCTCCCTTTATTTGTTTAAAGGAGTTCACTCACCAGCCTAAATCTTGGCCAACTTTCCAAACACCACCCTTAATCTCATCCTCTCCTCGTACAAACAAAACAACAGCTTCAAACTAAATGACCCTCAATCTTTCTTCATTACCAACCACATGACAAACTCCAGCAGTATAATGGAGCCACCTTGCTCTTCCCTTCATCTTCATACAAGAGCTACATGCGAAGAAAGGGATTAATACAACTAGAAGGTTCCACTTCTCTTCCTTAAGATATTAATAGTTACTATTAAAAATTTGCTTTAAATTGTGGGAAATTTGTACAATTTTTGTATGCCAACTCATCCATAAAACTTATCCTTCAAAAAAATCCATAACAAAATTTTGAAAAAGAACCCTAAAATCCCACTCCTACATCGCCCAAATTGATTTTTACACTCCAATTTCACACCGATATAAAGCTCTTACTAATGAATTGTGAGGGTAGTGGTAATTCGCAAGGCAAAACCCCATAAGTAAGGCATTTTGTAATTGACAAGGTTCCTAGGCTAAGAGTTCTTTAGGACTATCCTGAGCTTGAATTATTGTCTAAAGGAATCATGTTTGATTTCTGGCTGTGGTGTAGTGCTTTCTGGTAAGACTCAAAATCCAAGTGAGCTGCTCTAAAGGAGGTAACAATCCTCTCATAGTTAGTTTATTTTTTGTTTAGTTGCTATAGCTTGTTTAGTTTTTCTTTTCTACACTAATGTAATCATATTTGAATATATAAGTAAAACCATGGTTTCATTTCAGTAGATAGCAGGTTAAGTTGGAAAATCAGTGTATAATGGGTTAAGTGATTTTCCTCTTTAAGTTTTGTTTTCCTTCTGTGTAGACTTGTGTTTTTATGTTTAAAAAAATAATATTTTCTAATGAAGGATTATAGTAGATCACCGTCTGATTTCTCTTTGTGTGAAAAAAATCGATGATCTTGTAATTAATCTATGGTGGTTCATAGTTTTCTATGATAAGTTCTTTTCCAAACAAAGTCCAATCGACAATTTGGGATTTTATTTGCAGAGAATTTACGCATTGAGTTTTACATGCAATAGTTAGTTTTTGATGCCTTATACTATTTGAATCACATCCTTTGTTTCTAAAGTACTCCAGATAGTTTTTATGAAAAATCTTGAATTTTTCTTATGCTCATTGTAGGGCCGCATCTGCTTTCGTTGGGGCCAACTCAAATCTTTTGTTTTGTTTACTTAAATATGTTTTGAGAATCTCTCAGTCAGTTTGTCGTCACATTTAATCATGTTGAAATAAAATTAGCTCATTCAATGATTAATAATTTTACTTTAAGGGGATTAGTTCATCACTTTTGCCTTCACAGTGTGGATGTGGTTGAGTTCTTTAGAGTAATACTAGTTGCCTTCATGAGGTGTTCAAAAATAAATCAAACAAGAAGACTAGTATCCTATTTTTAAAGAATGACAGATTATGTTTAAGTCATTACTAATGGTATCATCGAGTAATTTCTATTCAAGGCTCAAAGGAATGATGAATAGGGGCAGGTAGAAGGAAATAAATGGTTCAAAGCATAAAACAGTTGCAGTATCTCAGCAATGTCTAGGAATGGATTTTCTCAACCTCAAAGTCCAAAGGGAGTAGCAACAACAAGGCTTAAGCCCATCAATTTAACATTTGCAAATTTGGGCAAGAGCCTGAGTCATATTTAGCATAGTTCTTTCTTTATTCTTTGTTATTATTTCCCACTAACATTAATTCATTTTCACTAAACTTAGTTGGAGTTCCTTTAGAGTTACCACTTCTTACTTTCTGATTGTTTCTCTTCCAATCCTTATGGGTTTAATAACTTTAATTTATTAAAATAATTAAGGAAATTTTCAAGCAACTTCCCTAATGCTTTTTTCGTTAATAATATTTCAAATGAGTAAAGCTTTGTTTCCAAGTTAATTGATTCCTTTATTTGAACGAGTATATATTTTACATAATCAGTTCTTTAAGAAATTGTCTTAGGTTTGACTTATTATTAAATGATTTAATAAACAACCTTCTAAAAGGATAGTTATTGTCTTAGGTTTGATTTAATTATTAAAGAATAGTTACTCATTGTAAAGTTTGTTTTGAATAGATCGGATAACCGCGAGTTAGCGGATATCCTTAGTTCATTTAAAATCATTCAAAGATATTAATAAGAACTTGAAGATTTTTAAAAGAATTTTTTTCATGTGGGATCTTTGCTTAGAGGCGATGATTCCTTGGGTGTGTATTCCCTTTCTTATTCTTATCATGAGAATCTTGAGGTGGAGTTTGATCTTAAGGATAATCCATTATTTGGTGAAACATGACTCATATGAATAATATACATAGTGGTGTGTTTTTTCATCTTGGAAGTGTAACCACTCTTGAAGGCTACCAATTGTTTAAAAATCCACTATGGTGTGATGGCATACTTTCTGAAGATGTAAATCTCTTCTTTGAAGATGATAGTACATTTATTGAAAATGACAGTGTTCAAAAGAAAGGTGGTGACTGTTCTCCAAATGCCACTTCACCATTGTGTGTTCCCATTCTTGACCAAGGTTCTTGTGCTTGTGGGTTGAGGGGTGAGTCTTCTTATTAGAACACCTTCGATGAAGTCCATTTATGTGACACTTTTCTATACTACTTGTTCGTATATGATGATACTCATACCTTTGAGTTGTGTATGTTGTGTGAAGATAAGAGTGCCAATGGGGCAAGTGCGTGTTTACGTAACCTATGTGTATAGAGTTCTTTTCCATTTTACCCCAATAATGAGTTACATTGTTGCACTTGTTTGGATGTGCTTGGTCAAGATGACAAGCATGGTTTGGGTGAGATTGTTGGCACCCTCCCCTATGATGGAAGGTCCTTTGTGAGTATTTATAGTCCACTTGATGAACCTATGTTTTGCACAGGGAAAACCTCCAACAAAGAAGAATCCTAGTCAAATAAGGGGAGCAATGAGATGGTTCTCAAGCATTCTTCAAATAGGTAATATGCCAAGGCTTCTAAGGCCATGAAGATTAGTACCACTACTCTTGAACATTCTTGTGTCACCCATTTGAGTTTATGTGATGGTGCCTTTAGAAGTATGCATATTTGTAACACCCCGTAGCTACTAAACCCTACATGACGACGTTGAACAATGGTTACTCAAGTGTCGAGAGTACAAAGTATGTATTTTGTAATGTTAGTGATGAGATAATTGATATTGGGCCTAATGCATGGGATTAGACCTTTGTAGGAGATGTAACACCCCGTATGTTGTCGAACCTATATGACTACGTGTATATTTAAGGAATTAGTTAAACATGGGAGATTTGATGAATTATTCATTAAATTGTTGGGGCTTACATGAGTCTTGTGCCATTGGGCCAAATAAGGCCCAAAGATTATAAGAAAGACTTTGCCTAATGGGGCAAAATGATCCAATCTTCCATTTGACCAAATCAACCATGCATTTAATGTCAAAATTGGATAAGAGAGACTTAAGGGACCTATATATATGAGGGAAATCAGATTTAATTTATTTTTTACACCCATGCCTTTTCTAGAATTCTCTAAAACATTTCCTTATTTCACACAAACCCTAACTCTTCATTCCTTTGGCCAAGATCATCATCTTGAAAGGCTTGGTAAGTGTTTATTCTTATGGTTTAATATATTTTATGCATGGAAGATGGTTTATATCATGTTGGTTATGTTGTTGAAGTGTGAGAAGTTCACTATGTGTAAAACAATTTGTGTTTGATAAATCGGAGGGTTTTGTCTTGTAAACTTGAACATGGACTTGTGAACTTGAAGGAAATGAACTTTATGGATTCAATATTGACATGTGAGATGTGATTATAGTCTTTCCTTGTTTTATCCTTGTGTATAATGTTTGGAATTATTGTTGTAAATTTTGTTATGGATTTGGTGACGGATTGAAAAGAAAGTGAGGTCGTGGTGATGGTTATGTGTGTTGTGAGACCATGGCTGCTTGTTGGAATATAAGATTATAAAAAATATGTTAAAATAAGTTTAGTTATGATCATAGACCATTCATTGCATGAAAAGACCCAAAAGAGACGAATTTGGCCGAAAATGGGCACCCGCCCTCGCAGGTGAAGCACCTGCATTTGGCCGAAAATGGGCACCCGCCCTCGCAGGTGAGGTACCTGCGGGCGCAAGTTCCAACACAGAGGATCCTAGACACTACCAAGGGCCATCTGCATCCGTAGGTCATCCACCTGCGGGCGCAGGTGGCTTCGCAGGTCACTTCCAGAACCCCGTTTTGCAAGTTTTTGACCCCCGAAGGCCCTATACCCTTAATGGATATAATTAGCAACTTGTGATGCCGTTTTAATGAATTTAAAGGGTCGTATGGAGGCATGTTGTACTTTGTTAAGTATGGATGGTTGTTTATAAGTTGTTATGAGGCAAGTTGATAGGAGTAATTGTGACGGAATGCTAATGAGAAAGCATAAAGGGTAAGTGTGAAGTGAAATGCTATTGATGTGTGATATTTTGGTCAATGTGTGGAATGTTATGGTGTTGTTGGTATGATAATGCAATGGATTGTACTGTGAAGGACAAAATGATTCTATATAGCAGTTACGTAACTCATTGTGACACTTATACGTTTGTAAATGAGTTGGTTGTTAACATCAACTTTGTTATGTACTTGTGTTGTAGAGTAAAACATAAGGAAGGAGCTGGACTAGTGTAACCCCATATAGGCTTGTGTATTCTTAATGAGACGACAAGGTATGCAAGGATACTCTTTCCGTATCTTTCTGCAGTAGAGAGTATTCACCTTGTTATGGTACTTACTCATGTCCGAAATGTTCTAAAGTATCCCAGTTCAGGTTGAGGTATATTGTTATTCATATGTGTCCTATTCTTAGATGAATTATGATTCATTTACCTCTTACACAATGATTGAATTTCCAAAGATGTCATAACGTTGTAATTCCTAAAAGGACTATCTCAAGAGAGTGATAATGTAAGAGAATCTAATTATTCTTGAATAGCATTTTCCAATCATGTCATGTTCCAAGTCCTATAGTATGATGATTATCTTTGTACCAATCTTTCACAAACAAAAGTACCAATCTCATAAGAGTAATAAAAGAAGTAATGTACATGCTAATATATCTATTCCTCATAAGTAAAGATGTCAATCTCATGAAGTAGAGGAGTGAAGTGAAATATGTATATGAGTGTGCCTCAAATAAGGTTATGATCTTCAATGTCTCAATCACTCTTAAGAATGGAAGTAAGAATAACACGAGTAAGAAGTAAGGTTTAATTAATGAGTATTCATGGGTGGTATCCCAGGGGTTAAAATACCTAGCATGGGTCGATCCCAATAACATGGGTGGTATCCCAGGGGTGACAGAAAAGTCTAGCATGGGTCGATCCCTATACATCCCAGGGGCGATATAAAAGCCTAGCATGGGTTGTTACAGTACATCCCAGGGGCGATACGAAAGCCTAGCATGGGTTACGATAACATCCCAGGGGTCACAGTACCTAGCATGGGTTAATGACATCCCAGGGGAGACACGAAAGCCTAGCATGGGTTCACATAACATCCCAGGGGTCAAAGTACCTAGCATGGGTTAATCTCATCCCAGGGGCGACAGAACAGCCTAGTATGGGTAGAACAATAAATATGAATAAGTATGAAGAAAAGAGAATTAAAGAACGTAATGTACTTGGTTCCTTATATATAGAAAGAGAGTTTATTCACATTGATTAGTTCTCATATATTGACTCCATTGTTGTTGTTATTATGTATGATATAATTCTTATGGACTTACATACTCAGTACATTATTCGTACTGACCCCTCTTGGGGAATTTACTTTACTTGCTGCAGGCGCAGGTGCTAGTAGACCTCCGCAGTAGATTACCGGATAGTGCAGATCTTTGGTAAGCTCCAGTTTGTTTGGGGCTTTCCGAGTCACAGTTGTACATTTTTTTTGATGTTATAGATGTTATGTAAAGCGGGGACTTGTCCCGAATTTAGGTTGGTCATGTATGTATTTCTGTTAGAGGCTTTTGTAGACATATGTGGGTTTATGAATGAAATGGATGAATGTTCACTTCTACTTGACGGCCCTAACGACCGAGTTTCATCGATTATATGTTTTCCATGATTTCCGCCATTGGTATTTTATATGTTATAGGTTACATGAGATAATATGATATTTGTAAATAGACATGCATACGAACAGACGTGAGCAAAGATTGGTTCTCTCGAGCCTTATCAGCTTCGGGTGCCAATCAGCCCTTGTTGGGAGTTGGGGCGTGACAATTTTCATACCTTGGAGAGTTCCTAAGTATGTTGTAGGGATGTCCATTCCTTTTGAGAAAAAAATGACTTAGGAGTAATCCTATATTTGAATTGGGATAGTGCATGTAGGGAGGGCATAACTTGGATCTACCTATTTTTGGAGATTTCACCTAGCCATGAGTTAATTGACCTTTTAGGGATATTTGAGTTTATCGAGGTACCATCTTTGGGAAGGACTATTTTTCTTGATATGTGGAATAGCCAATTTCCTTGTTCTCCATCTGTGGACTTAAGAGTCATGATAATAGGTGATACTTGGTTGTTCCTTTAGATTATGCCTGTAACACCCCGTATACTCCCAACCCTACTTGACCGTATACTCCTAACCCTACTTGACGACATTGAACATTGTTCACTTAGGTGTTGGGAGCCATGAGTACGTAATTTGTAATGATTTTGACGAGAAAATTGATATTGGGCCTCGTACATGTGACTAGACTTGCATATGAGGTGTTTTGTGACTTCGTGAAGCATTTGTGGGGTTAAAAAATAGGCTTGGAGGACCTCCAAACAAAGGATATTAAAGGTAAGAAGTAAGTTAAAGAATAGAAGAAGTATCTAACCAAATCTGCGAAGAAAAGTCAAAAAACGGATTTTTTTGAAAAACTAATGGTGGGGCGAACTAGAGGGCATGCCAGGACGCTCTGGGCTAAAATTTTTAGCCCACAGGCAGAAAGGTGGAGCGCCCAAGGGCATGCTGGTTTTTTCCACCTTTCAATATTGGAAATTTTTCTAAGTCCCAAGGGTGCCCGGGGGCGTACCGGGCCGATTTTTTCCTTGTTTCTTCTACAACCACGAGAATATACATGGAATGATTGAGGTATTATATTGGTGTGGTGAAATTACTCGTGAACGAATTCGACATCAAAATGACAGTTTTACCCTTTTAGTCAAAATAAGCCATGCATGGCTAGAATCGCTTGCTTTTGGGATTGAGGCTATGAATATGAATCGCGTGAGTGGAAATATTTTCATAACGCGTATAAAATGAATTAAACATGATAAATTATTGATTTTATTGGGTTAAGTGAATTGGGCTTAGTAAAAGGCCCAAAATGAGAAAGAAGACATAGGCCAAAATGGGTCAAATGACCCATTCTTGCCTTGACCTTCTAGACTTAGCATTAAATGCTATAAGAGTGGCTAAGGATGGAATTGAAGGACTATATAAAGGGGAAAAAATATTATTTTTATTCACTTGAAACTCTCATGCTTTCTAGATGTTTCTCAACCATTTTTCTCTCAAAACCCTAAGAACCCTAAGCCAACTTTAGGAGCAAGATCATCATTTCTCAAGCTTGGGTAAGTAATTATTCTTATGGATTAATATATTGTATGCATGGGAGAGTATTTAAATCATGTTGGTTATGCTTGGAAGTGTTCAACATGGTGCTTTGTGTTTTTGGTAAAAGATGTGATATCCATGGAATTGTAACTTGAAATATGACTTGTGAGTTTGATGAAAGAGCATAGTATGGATGAAATATCAACAAGTATGGTGTGATTATGTTATTAAACTTTTTATTTTTCTATAAGTGTAAATTATGGGATTTTGGCCGATATGTGCTATGAGGTGAATTAAGGTGACTTGTGGGTTATTTGTGATATTGTGTGAATGAGAAAGTGTAAAGGAGAAGCTTTGTGGTGAAATGTTATTGATTATCATGTATTTTTCAATGTATGGAATATTGTGGGATTATTGGTATGATGATTTCATCAATGGTATTGTCAAGGGGGAAGTGACATTTTTAAAGGCAAACATGTAACTCATTGACGTTATATGCATTTGTAAGGTAGTTGGTGGTTAATGTAAATTTCGTTATGTATTTGCGTTGTAGAGTGAAACATAAAGAAGGAGAGGGACTATTGTATGCACATCTAAGATTGTATCTTCGTATTGAGAATACAAGGTATGTAAGGTTACTCTGTCCGTAGCTTTCTGCAGCAAATAGTATTCACAATGACATTACACTTTTCCCATTCTTAATTATGCTAAGGTATCCTATATTCGGTTACTAATTTTCAATATCACATGTTTCATACTCATTGGTAAATGGTGAGTCACATGTCTGATATTTCTTGATAATGTTCCAAGAGCCCAATAAGGTTGTGTTCTAATGTTTATATGGTGGTTGTACTCATGTATCTTGTTCATTGATTATTTTCCAATGATTCCAATAGTGTTATGTTTCCAATAGTGCTATGTTTCCAATAATGTTTATTCACATGTATCTCACTCATTGATTATTGATCCAAGGCTTCAAATAAAGTTATGACTATCATTGTATCAATCTCAAAGTAATGAATAAAGTAATGCATAGGTGGTTAATGATCAAGTATAGGTGGTAGCTTTGGGGGTAAAATGCCTAGCTCAAGCCGATCCAAGATTGTTGGATCAGGGGGCAGTCCTAGAAGTATGAGCCTAGCTCGTACCGAGCTTGACAGGGGGTAGCTCTAGAGGTAATAACCTAGCTCGAGCCGAACCTGATATGTTGGTATGGGTGGCAGATCTAGAGGTAATAACCTAGCTCGAGCCAATCCCGATCTATATTGATTTATGGGTGGTAGCTCTAGGGGCATAAGCCTAGCTCGAGCCGATCCCAACATAACGTTATGTTATGATAAAACCTACTGTTCAGTCGGGGCCCGGGTATCACATTTCACAGGCAAAGATGAATAATCATAGAAGCAAAGATACAAAGAAAGTAATGAAAGCAAAATACATGGTTTTCAAAATTCTGTATGGTGATTTACCCACATTGATTATGCATTTGTAATTGAGATCATAGACGTATTTATGATTCATGCAGTTTCATTTGAGCCCTACATACTAAGTACATTCTTCGTACTGACGTCCCATGTGGAACTTACCATACTTTCTGCAGGCGCAGGTACTAGTAGGCCTCCACAGTAGGTTTCCAGTTGTTGCGGATCATTGGTGAGCTCCAGTTAGTTCGGGGCTTCTCTGAGTCACAGTTGTATATATGTTTTGGTGTTGTACATGTTGTATAAAGCGGGGACTTGTCCCGACTTTCAATTAGTTTTGGTAAATTTTTCTGTTAGAGGCTTTTGTAGATGCATGTGGGTGTGGGGATGTAAGATGGTACACGACGTTTTGACTTGATGGCTTTAACGGCCAAGTTTCGCATATGTATATATATATCACATGTTCCATGAATTTCGTTGTTGGTATTTAAAGCTCTTACGTGATCATGGGTTTCTCATGGCATGCATATGATTGAATAGAAGCAAAGCTTGGTTATCTCAAGCCTTGTCGGCTACGAGTACCAATACTTCTCGATGGGATTCGGGGCGTGACAAAAGTGCCATCAGGCAGGTCGTTCTAAGGGTGTCTACAAAGCCGTGTCTGAGTAGAGTCTTACTTATCGATGTGTTGTGCACCACTTTTATAAGTAGGAGGCTACGGGACATTTAGGATGTTGTTTCTTTCCTTCACTTCTAGATCGTGCAATAGAGACGGTGTTGTAAGTTGAATTGTATTTGATCATGGTAATTGTTTTTCTTTGCTATAGTTAAAATGCCAATCACGAGAAGAGGTAGAGGTAAAGGTAAGCAGGTGGATATGCCTGCTGAATAAGGAATGAGTATATTACCACCTGACCAAGCTAGTCAAGGTGGAGCAAATGCTAAAATTTCATCGCGGTCTTCTTCTATTTTTCCAGCTCCGGGAGAGCCAGTCGGTAGAGAAGTACCCGCAAAACCACCAATGAACACCTCAGATCAGGATCTAAGAAATGCAGTACACATGTTGACACAGTTAGTGGCAGCACAAAGTCAAGGACGAGCTGGTCCAATGACACACGAGGATGATGCGGCTAGAGTGGCAAGTCGCAGAACACAAGATTTTCTGAAACTGGACCCTCCTATATTCACTGGGTCAGATCTGAAAGCTGATCCGCAAGACTTGGTGGATCAGATTTAGAGGTCTCTAGAAGTTATGTAAGTGATGGGTAGAAATAGTTGAACTTGCTGCGTATAGATTAAAAGTAGAGGCGATATTGTGGTACGAGGATTGGAAGAAATCTCGTGATATTGGTTCAAATCCACCTAATTGGGAAGAATTTAAAGAGGCCTTCCTTGATAATTACCTTCCCTATGAGATCTGTGAGGCTCGTGCGGATCAGTTTTTAAATTTGCATCAAGGAAATATGAGTGTTCGAGAATACAGTTTGCAGTTTCATTCCTTGGCTTGGTATGCTCCAAATATGGTGGCCACAATGGAAGATAGAGTCCATCGATTTGTGGACCGATTGGAGCCGTATTTGGTACGAGACTGCACTATTGCTACCTTGAATCGAGATATGGACATAGCTAGAATATAGGCCTTTGCATAGAAAATGGAGGACCAACGACAAAGAAGAAGGACACAGGAACCTGAGGAAGGGCCATCAAAAAGGGCCAGACCTATGGGGCAGTCTATGGTGTCCCCAGAAGAATCTAGATCTCAAATGTTACCGCCTAGACCCTCATTCTCTTATTCCACAGCAGGTGCTCACTCCCAATTTTGGGGGTCTAGAGGTGGTCCATCTGGACAGAGTAGTGGAGTGCAAGGCTCACAGACAGTAGGATTTTCTCGTCCTCCGTGTCAGCATTGCGGAAGGTACCATTTAGGTGAATACCGATTGGGAACAAATACTTGTTTTTGGTGTGGCACAGAGGGGCATATAATGAGAGAATGCACACAAAGAGGTGCGAGTGGTATAGCATGACCTATGGGATCAACCGTTGTATCATCAGCATTGGTTCCATCCCCAGGCAGAGGCGTTCAGTCTATTGATCGTGGTAGAGATTTTGGAGGAGCAGCTAGTTCCAATGGAGCCCAAAATCGTACTTATGCTCTGGTGGACCGGCATAATGAGGAGGCATATCCTGATGAAGATACAGGTATATTATCCATATTTTCAAATGATACATTGAACCTATCGTATATCACTCCATTGATTCCTATAAATGCTAATGAGACACCGGGATCATTAGTTAAGTTGATTGAACTATCTCCACCTGTTGGTAAATTTATGAGAGTTAAAGACACATATCATAATGGTATAGTAGATATTTGTACTCATAGATGATTAAGTACTCTTAAAAGCGTCACCAATGAAAGGGGTAAGAGGATTTGGAAAAAAAAATATTTGCCCTATACAACATGCCATGCGAAATTGGTGAAAGTGTATAAGAGTTTCATTTCATATTGCTCCCATTGCAAATATACAAATTACAAAGGATGTCACTAGGAAGAAATATCTAGTGTTATTCTAGACCGAAAAGTTAAAAGGTTAAGAAATAAAGACGTAACTTTCATAAAAGTTCCTTGGAGAAATCAACAAGTCAAAGAGATCGCATGGGAAGCTGAAAAAAATGAAATGAAATCGACGTACCCATATTTGTTTCAAATGGAAGAAAAAGTTTAAAATGTGGAAGTGGACCAGTAATAAGTAAATATCCATGAGCCTTAAGTGTTTATGTATATGTATGCTAATATAGAGATGCATTTATTGTACTTGAAGCGATATTGTTAACATTCGAGGACGAATGTTTCTAAGGGGGGAGAATGTAAATCCCCGTATACTCCCAACCCTACTTGACCGTATACTCCCAACCCTACTTGACGACGTTGAACAATGTTCACTTAGGTGTTGAGAACCATGAGTGCGTAATTTGTAATGATTTTGATGAGAAAATTGATCTTGGGCCTCGTACATGTGACTAGACTTGCATAGGAGGTGTTTTGTGACTTCGTGGAATATTTGTGGGGTTAAAAACAAGGCTTGGAGGACCTCCAAACAAAGGATATTAAAGGTAAGAAGTAAGTTAAAGAATAGAACTTGAAGTATCTAACCAAATCCGCGAAGAAAAGTCGAAAAACTGAATTTTTTGAAAAACTTAGGGTGGGGCGCGCTAGAGGGCGTACCAGGCCTCTCTGGGGTAAAAAATTTATCCCAGAGGCAGCAAGGTGGTGTGCCCAAGGGCGTGCCAGGCTTGTTTTGTCCAACTTTCAATGTTGGAAATTATTCTAAGTCCCAAGGGTGCCCGGGGGCGTACCGGGCCGATTTTTGCCATGTTTATTCTATAACATTGAGCATATACATGGAATTATTGAGTTATTATATTGGTGTGGTAAAATTTCTCGTGAACGAATTTGACATCAAAATGACGGTTTTACCCTTTTAGTCAAAATAAGCCATACGTGGCTAGAATCGCTTGCTTTTGGGATTAAGGCTATGAATATGAATCGTGTGAGTGAGAATATTGTCGTAACGCATATGAAATGAATTAAACATGAGAAATTATTTATTTTATTGGGTTAAGTGAATTGGGCTCTATAAAAGGCCCAAAATGAGAAAGAAGACATGGGCCAAAATGGGTCAAATGACCTATTCTTGCCTTGACCTTCTAGACTTAGCATTAAATGCTATAAGAGTGGATAAGGATGTAATTTAAGGCCTATATAAAGTGGCAAAAATCTGATTTTTATTCACTTGAAACTCTCATGCTTTCTAGATATTTCTCAACCATTTTTCTCTCAAAACCCTAAGAACCCTAAATCATCTCTTGGAGCAAGATCATCATTTTTCAAGCTTGGGTAAGTGTTTAATCTTATGGTTTAACATATTATATGTATGATAGATCATGTAGATCATGATGGTTATGCTTGGAAGTGTTGAACATGGCACTTTGTGTTTTTGTAAAAGATGTGTCATCTATGGAATTTAAACTTGAAAGATGACTTGTGGTTTTGATAAAAGAGCATGGTATGGATGAAATATCAACATGTATGGTGTGATTATAATATTAAACTTGTTATTTTTTCTATAAGTGTAAATTATAGGATTTTGGCCGATATGTGCTATGAGGTGTATTAGGGTGACTTGATGGATTAATTGTGATATAGTGTGAATAAGAAAGTGTAAAGGAGAAGCTTTGTGGTGAAATGTTATTGGTATATGATTTTGTGGTCAGTATATGGCATGATTGGGGTATTGTTGGTATGGCAATGCCGTAAATGGTATTGTAGAGAAGGAAATGACATTTTAAAGGCAAACATGTAACTCATTGACATCATATGCATTTGTAAGGTAGTTGATGGTTAATGTAAACTCCGTTATGCATTTGTATTGTAGAGTGAAACATAAGGAAGGAGCGGGAATATTGTATGCACATCTAAGATTGTATATTCGTATTGAGAATACAAGGTATGTAAGGTTACTCTTTCCATATTTTTCTGCAACATAGAGTATTCACCTTGTTATGGTACTTACTCATGTTCGAAGTGTTCGAAAGTATCCCAGTTCAGGTTGAGATATATTGTTATTCATATGCGTCCTATTCTTAGACGAATTATGATTCACTTATCTCTTATGCATTGACTGAAGTTCCAAATGCTCCCATAATGTTGTAACTACTAAAAAGAACTATCTCAAAGAGAGTAAGATGTAAAGAGAATCTATTTATTCTTGAATAGCTTTTCCAATCATGTCATGTTCCAAAGTCCAATAATATTATGATTATCAAAGTGTCAATCTCATAAGAGTAATAAAGGAAGTAAGTAATGTGCGAGTTAATATATATATCCCTCACAAGAAAAGGTGTCAACCTCTTGAAGGTAAAGAAATGAGGTAAAGCATATATGTGTGTTTCCAATAGTATCACGATCCTCAATGTATCATAAAAGTATAAATCTCTCCCAAGTAAGAAATGAAGAAAGGTGTGTATGTATTATTAACCCACCAATAGAGTGGATGTATGTTAACCCACCAATAGAGTGGATGTATGTTAACCCACCAATAGAGTGGATGTATGTTATATTATTAACCCACCAATAAGGTGAATGAATGTTATTTTACAACCTACTAACCAAGTAGATGAATAAAAATGGTGATGAGCATAGAAGCAATAAAGAATCTCTTGCATATAAAGAACCTCTTGAATAGAAGAATCTCTGGGAGGAAAGTCTCTTGAGTGAAGGTAACTCTCTGGAATAAAGGGGTATGTGGAGGATAGTATATGAATAATAAGTATATGAAAGAATAATCGTAAATGACAATGACAGAAAAAATATATACATGGCTCCTCACCTACAGAAAGAGAATGTATTCCCATTGACTATTTCTCTTATATTGAATCCATTGTTGTTGTTTTTATTATGTCTAATACAGTTCTTATGAGCCTTACATACTCAGTACATTCTTCGTACTGACCCCCTAGGGGGACTTACCTTACATGTTGCAGGTGCAGGCACTAGTAGACCTCCATAGTAGACCTCCACAATAGGTTGACAATATTTGCGGATCTTTGGTTAGCCCCAGTTGGTTCGGGACTTTTTGAGTCACAGTTGTATATTGTTTTTGATGTTGTAAATGTTGTATAAAGCGGGGACTTGTCCCAACTTTAAGTTGTTCTTGTAGATGCATCTATTAGAGGCTTTTGTAGACATATGTGGGTTATGAATGTAAGAGATAAATGTCTGTTTTGACTTGATGGCCCCAACGGCCAAGTTTTATAAACATATATATAGCATATGTTCCATGTCCATGATTTCCGCATATTTTCATGAGGTATAATAAGATTCATACGAGGATATACATACGAATGTACATGATAAAAGATTGGGTCTCTCGGGCCATATCGACTTCGGGTGCCAGTCCGCCCCATTGGGATGCGGGGCTTGACAAAAGTGGTATCAGAGCAGGTCATTCTAAGGGTGTCTACAAAGTCGTGTCTATGTAGAGTCTTGCTTATGGATGTGTTGTGCACCATATTTATAAGCAGGAGGCTACGGGACATTGAGGATGTTGTTTCTTTTCTTCACTTCTAGATTGTGCAATAGAGCCAATGTGATAAGTGGAATCATGTCTAACCATTGGAATTGATTTTCTTGTGTATAGTAAAGATACCGATGACGAGAAGGGGAAAAGGGAAAGGTAAGTAGGTAGATATGCCTGTCGGTGAAGGAATGAGTAAATCACCACCTGACCAAGCTAGTAAAGGTGAAGCTGATGTTGAAATTGCATCGCTGTCATCCTCTACTTTTCCAGCTCCAGAAGAGCTAAGAGGTAGAGAAGTACCTGCAGAACCACCTATGAATGCCACTGATCAGGATTTAAGAAATGCAGTACATATGTTGACTCAGTTAGTGGCTGCACAAGCACAAGGACGAACTGGTCCAATGGTAAATGAAGATGATGCAGCTAGAGTAGCTAGTAGGCGTACACAGGACTTTCTAAAATTAGACCCTCTCATATTCACAGGGTCAGATCCGAAAGCAGATCCACAGGATTTTGTGGACCAAGTTCAAAGAGCACTAGAGGTGATGCACATAGCAGGTGTAGAAATGGTTGAGCTAGCAGCTTATAGACTGAAAGGCGAGGCTATCTTGTGGTATGAGGACTCGAAAAGATCAAGGGGTATTGATGCACTCCCAGCTGGTTGGGAAGAATTTAAAATGGCATTCCTTGATCATTACCTCCCATATGAGATTCGGGAGGCACGTGCAAACCAATTTTTAAATTTTGTGTCAAGGAAACATGAGTGTTAGAGAATACAGTTTGCAGTTTAATTTCTTGGCTAGATATGCTCCAAATGTAGTAACCGCCATGGAAGATAGAGTCCATCAATATGTGGATAAACTGGAGCCATATTTGGTACGAGACTGTACTATTGCAGCATTGAACAGAGATATGGACATCGTCAAAATTCAGGCCTTCGCACAGAAAATGGAGGACCAAAGGCAAAGAAGAAGGATGCAGGAATCTGAGGAAGGTCCATCAAAAAGGGCTAGACCTATGGGGCAGTCTATGGCGTCCAAAGTGAGAATCGAGGCCTCTGATGTTTTCTAGACCACCTAGACCATCACTCTCCTATTCCACAGCAGGCACACACTCTCAATTCCGAGGGTTTAGAGGTAGCCAATCTGGACAGAGTAGTGGAATTCATGGATCACAAGCAACAAGATTTTCTCATCAGTTGTGCCAGTGCTGTGGGAGATTTCATTCAGCAGAATGCCGATTTGATACAAATGTTTGCTTTTTGTGTAGTAGGCCAGGACAAATGATGAGAGAGTGCCCACATAGGCCCACGGATAGTATGACACGACCTACAGGATCAGTCGTTGTGGCATCGGTGGTTGGTGTACAGTCTGCTGGTCGTGGTAGAGGTGCCAGAGAAGCAGCTAGTTCCAGTGGAGCCCAAAATCGTACCTATGCTCTAGTGGATCGGCAGAATGCGAAGGCATTTCCTGATGAAGATACAGGTATACTATCCATATTTTTGAATGATACATATACCCTATTGTATGTCACTTCATTGATTACTATAAAAGCTAATGGGACACCAGGGTCATCAGCTAAGTCAATTGACATATCTCCACCTGTTGGTGAATTTATTAGAGTCAAAGACGCATATCATAATGGTATAGTATATGTTTGTGATCATAGATAATTAAGTATTCTTAAAAGCGTTACAGATGAAAGGGGTAATGGAATTGGGAAAGAAAGGGAAAATGGCCCTATACAACGTGTCATGTGAAATTGCCGGAGGCGCATAGGAGTTCCATTTCATATTGATCCCATTGTAAATGTATCAATTACGGAGGATCTCACTAGGAAGAGCTATCTATTGTTATTCTAGATCGACAAGTGAAGAGGTTAAGAAATGAGGACGTAACTTCCGTAAAAGTTCTTTGGAGAAATCAACAAGTCGAAGGGGTCACTTGGGAAGCTGCAGAAATGATGAAATCAAAGTATCCATATTTGTTTCAAACGGAAGGAAAAGTTCACAGTGTGGAAGTGGGGAAAGGATAAGCAATTATCTATGAGTGTATATGTATAGAGATGCTAATATAAAGATGCATGTGTTATACATAAAGCGATGTTGTGAACATTCGAGGACGAATGTTCCTAAGGGGGGAAGAATCTAACACCCCGTACCTTACCAACCCTACTTGGCGACGTTGAACAATGATTACTTAGGTGTCGAGAGCCACAAGTATGTATTTTGTAATGTTATTGATGAGATAATTGATTTTGGCCCTCGTACATGTGATTAGACATTCGTAGGAGGTGTTTTGTGACTTTGTGGAACATTTATGGGGTTAAAAACGAGGCTTGGTGGACCTCCAAACAAAGGATATTAAAGGTAAGAAGTAAGTTAAAGAATAGAATTTGAAGTATCTAACCAAATCCGCAAAGAAAAGTCGAAGGACGAAATGTTTTAAAAAAATAAGGGTCAGGCGCGCCAGAGGGCGTGCCAGGCTTCTTATTTCCAAAATTGTTTGGGCACAGGAAGCAAGGTGGCGATCCCAAGGGCGTGCCAGGATGCTTGTGCGCACCTTTCAAATGTTGGAAATTTTTCTAAGTCCCAAGGGTGCCCGGGGGCGTACTGGGCAGCTTTTTGCCACATTCCTTCTACAACCACGAGCCTATACATGGGATAAGTGAAATATTGGCATTCCATTTTGATAATATTATTTGTGGACGAATTTGGCATCCAAATGACGTTTTTACCCTTTTAGTCAAAATAAGCCATACGTGGCTAGAATCACTTGTTTTTGGGATTGAGGCTACGAATATGAATCGCGTGAGTGGGAATATTGTCGTAACGCTTATGAAATGATTTAAACATGAGAAATTATTGATTTTATTGGATTAAGTAAATTAGGCTCAATAAAGGCCCAAAATGAGGAAAAAGACTTGGGTCAAATGGGTCAAATGACCCATTCTTCCATTTACCTTCTAGACATAGCATTAAATGCTATAAAGAGTGGCTAAGGATGAATTGAGGGTTTATATAATGGGCCAAAAATCTGATTTTTTTTCATTACAAACTCTCATTCTTTTTAGACCAAAATACAAGATATTTCTCTCAAAACCTAAGAACCCTAAATCATCTCTTGGAGCAAGATCATCATTTTTCAAGCTTGGGTAAGTGTTTAATCTTATGGTTTAACATATTATATGTATGAGAGATCATGTAGATCATGATGGTTATGCTTGGAAGTGTTGAACATGGCACTTTGTGTTTTTGTAAAAGATGTGTCATCTATGGAATTTAAACTTGAAAGATGACTTGTGGTTTTGATAAAAGAGCATGGTATGGATGAAATATCAACATGTATGGTGTGATTATAATATTAAACTTGTTATTTTTTCTATAAGTGTAAATTATAGGATTTTGGCCGATATGTGCTATGAGGTGTATTAGGGTGACTTGATGGATTAATTGTGATATAGTGTGAATAAGAAAGTGTAAAGGAGAAGCTTTGTGGTGAAATGTTATTGGTATATGATTTTGTGGTCAGTATATGGCATGATTGGGGTATTGTTGGTATGGCAATGCCGTAAATGGTATTGTAGAGAAGGAAATGACATTTTAAAGGCAAACATGTAACTCATTGACATCATATGCATTTGTAAGGTAGTTGATGGTTAATGTAAACTCCGTTATGCATTTGTATTGTAGAGTGAAACATAAGGAAGGAGCGGGTCTATTGTATGCACATCTAAGATTGTATATTCGTATTGAGAATACAAGGTATGTAAGGTTACTCTTTCCATATTTTTCTGCAGCATAGAGTATCCACCTTGTTATGGTACTTACTCATGTCCGAAGTGTTCTAAAGTATCCCAGTTCAGGTTGAGATATATTGTTATTCATATGCGTCCTATTCTTAGACGAATTATGATTCACTTATCTCTTATGCATTGACTGAATTTCTAAATGCTCCCATAATGTTGTAACTACTAAAAAGAACTATCTCAAAGAGAATAAGATGTAAAGAGAATCTATTTATTCTTGAATAGCTTTTCCAATCATGTCATGTTCCAAAGTCCAATAATATTATGATTATCAAATTTCCAATCTCATAAGAGTAATGAAGAAAGTAAGTAATGTGCGAGTTAATATATCTATCCCTCACAAGAAAAGGTGTCAACCTCTTGAAGGTAAAGAAATGAGGTAAAGCATATATGTGTGTTTCCAATAGTATCACGATCCTCAATGTATCATAAAAGTATAAATCTCTCCCAAGTAAGAAATGAAGAAAGGTGTGTATATATTATTAACCCACCAATAGAGTGGATGTATGTTAACCCACCAAGAGAGTGGATGTATGTTATATTATTAACCCATCGATAAGGTGAATGAATGTTATTTTACAACCTACTAACCAAGTAGATGAATAAAAATGGTGATGAGCATAGAAGCAATAAAGAATCTCTTGCATATAAAGAACCTCTTGAATAGAAGAATCTCTGGGAGGAAAGTCTCTTGAGTGAAGGTAACTCTCTGGAATAAAGGGGTATGTGGAGGATAGTATATGAATAATAATTATATGAAAGAATAATCGTAAATGATAATGACAGAAGAAATATATACATGGCTCCTCACCTACAGAAAGAGAATGTATTCCCATTGACTATTTCTCTTATATCGACTCCATTGTTTTTGTTTTTATTATGTCTGATACAGTTCTTATGAGCCTTGCATACTCAGTACATTCTTCGTACTGACCCCCTAGGGGGACTTACCTTACATGTTGCAGGTGCAGGCACTAGTAGACCTCCATAGTAGACCTCTACAGTAGGTTGACAATATTTGCAGATCTTTGGTGAGCCCTAGTTAGATCGGGACTTTTGAGTCGCAGTTGTATATTGTTTTTGATGTTGTAAATGTTGTATGGGACCCTTCCCGACTTTAAGTTGGTCTTGTAGATGCATCTATTAGAGGCTTTTGTAGACATATGTGGGTTATGAATGTAAGAGAGAAAAGTCTGTTTTGACTTGATGGCCCCAACGGCCAAGTTTTATAAACATATATATAGCATATGTTCCATGTCCATGATTTCTGCATAGTTTCATGAGGTATAATAAGATTCATACGAGGATATTCATATGAATGTACATGAGCAAAGATTGGTTCTCTCAGGCCATATCGACTTCGGGTGCCAGTCCGCCCCGTTGGGATGCGGGGCATGACAAACTAGTCCAACTAAAGCAACAAAGAATACAATGATCATTGCTAACAAATTTGAATCCTTACAGGATGAAACAAAAGATTTAGATGAGGGAGAGAAGAAACAACAGTATTAGGGTAATTCCAGCAAAGAGAAATTTCACAACATCAACACCAAAAGTTTGGTTCAAAGGGCTTTCTATAGCCCTTAGTAGGGAGATTGGGTTGAAATAGAATTGATCTAAAAAAAGAGGATTAAGAATTTGTGTCCCAACTTCAGAATGATAAATTGGAGATATGCAATAAAGGGCAGAACCAAGTAGAGAAGAATTCAGTTAACAATGTAGAATTAGAAATAGGTAGGGCAGTTGGAGATGGCAGCAACAAGGATTTATAGCTTCAACAACATAAAACAAATGAGCATCCACCAGATACTTAAAAAAGGCAACAACAAACTCAAATTATAGAGGTGAAGGCAGATCTGCAAATCATACAAAAGGAGCATAAGGTAGATGAGAAACAAGTAATAACAAATGTTGAAGTTAGGGGACTTACTAAAAATCATGTGTTACAGGCCCTGTCTAAAGCAAGATTTGATCAACCATTACAGGTGGATGCATCAAGAGTTGGGGAGTTAACTACAACAAACCAGGTATTTAGAAAACCATAAATTAATTTCAATAATGATGGTGTCTCTGCTGGTATGGAGTTAAGTGTGAACAAGTCAGAAGATAAGGCCTTGATCTATGGTAGACAAGCTTTGCCAAATAAAGTCCTACATGAGTTGGTTTCTAATAATATTATTGAAGCAACAGTAAATACCAGCACAAATATTAACTTAAATAATGGATATGTACCAATAGAAAAATTGAATGATAATGATAATATGCAGCATGTACTAAAGGAAGCAGGACTATCTCTAGTATCATAGTTGAAAGGAAATAAAATAAGAAACATAATAGATGGTAGTAGGCCAACTAGGGTGGTGCCTAAAAGGGGGGGGGTGAAAGCAATTTCCAAATGAGTTACAAAGCTCATTTATGGAATATAAGGTTTGTGATAACTCAACATACTTTTAAGAGAGTTCAAATTTTACACAGACATTACAATTTTTTCTTTAGGCTTAAAGAGGCTAACAACGAATGACAATAAGGTAGGCAAATATTTTGTCAAAAGTTCATTGTAATGACCCTATAGGTCATTTTCTATCTTTTTATGCTCTTTCTACATTCAGAGTCTTCCTACAGCCGCCCCAAGTCAATTATGACTTTTTGGGATTAACAGTTCAGTTAACGAGCACTTTGCTTTTGTTTTTATAGACATTTCCCTGTTTTGGAACTTTTAAAGTTGAAAAAATAGTCTCGGGTCAAAAATTCAGATAAATAGCCTCGGATGGTAATTATGATTGTTCCATTAGCTCTCAAATATTTATTTTAAGCTAGGGAACCCTTGATTCAGGTGCTGACACTTTCGGGCTTGTTTTGGGCTATTGGATGGACTTTGGTGAAAACCAAAACCTTGGGTGTGGTACCCATATTTTTGTTGAAATAACATCTGATGGAAATTTTGGTGGTTCCATTGAGTCTAAAATACCAAATTACATAGGGTAGCATATTTTGTTTGCATGCAGGGAGTTCTGAACAATCTTGAGCACCCGGTCGGCGTTCGTTTGGACTTAGCAAAAATTATTGGTGCTAAGTTGCTCGTGCAACCACATATGCAACTTTTAGAACACTTAAGTGGCTTTGAGATAGCTTAAGTGGTAAGTGATTCTGTGGTTAGGAATCACTTAAGCGACAACCGCTTTAGTGCCTAAATCACTACTTAAGCGTAGGCTTTCTAGCTTTGCGGGGGTCTCTTAAGCACCCTTTTGTCGCTTAAGCGACCACTGTTGTATGTTATATAAATATTTCCTCTCTGACCCGAAGCCTATTTATAAGTATTCAAACCTCTATTAGAGCATATTATGTCCTAATTATTCTGTAGGGATCATCAACTGGGAGCCTATGGTTGTTGATTGCCGTGCATTGATCATCTTCTCATCCTAAACCCATAAGTTCTAGGTCTAATTTTGATTCAATTTTCCATTTTTGTTCTTGAGTTTTTAAGTGTTGTTGGGACTATTTTTGGGGTATTGCTGAGCTCGGGTTACGTTCAAATTTTGGGAAAAGTGATACTTGAGATGAGAGAAACCTAGTGACGAACTCAATTTTCCATTCCATCAATGGCCCCATAATTCATATATTGAGCCCAATTTCTGAACCAGAGTGTAAATTCATAATTTGGGTATTGTTGTTCTTATATTGACACCTAGAATATTATTTTGATAGTGTGGCAGCGATCGCAGGCTTCTTAGAGAGGAAAAGCTTCGATATAGAGGACTTTGCGCGCTTTCGATGGCGTCCAAGTAGGCTAGGCTTACCTTTCTTATAAAAAATTCTATGTTATGGTATTAGTGTGGTATTATGCTAGTTTTGGGTTGGTTTTTATAGTTTGGATACTCGTTTATTAAATTCTTGTTATTTTAGCTAGTAAGGGGCCTTAGTGATGATTTTTGGCCTTGTTTCCCTTAATTTAGTAGTTACTTTTCTTTAGTGCTCGATATAGCTTACATAGGGCACTTGACAATCAAATTTAGAAGCCTTACCAAAGGTATGGGTAGATGCTTTCCTTAGGATGGGTTTTGGGACTTATAGTGGGGCATATCACCCTTTTATGATAGGTTGGTTTAGGATGGCATCCCTTCTAACTTAAATAATTGCAGGTCTATTCCATCATATAGTAACTTGGTATTGTCTTCTCTTAATCACTATAGTATACTTGTTAGCTTGGTAACCTTGGCAACGTTAGCAGTTCGACCTTAAACTGCGCTTTCTGACTTAATAAATAGAATATGTCACTCCCTTAGTGATTTGGCCTTCTAAAATGGGAATAATGATCAGATGGATTGGAGATAAACTACAACTCTAGGATATTATTATTTATTGCTTATTTATGAATTACAATTTGAGTCCGCCACTTGGATTACTATTTAGTACTTATTAGTTCCATTTTGAGTCAGATATTTTGTATATTGGTTATATTTTGTTAGTTTTAGTTCAAGTTCGGTATCTAGTATATTTATTAGATTCTGTTAGTTCTAGTTTGAGACTGGCATTCACTATTATTATTGATCTTTGGTTGGGAATCTGGTTTGAGACTGGTAAGATTATGGTTATGGCTGGAAGAAGAATGTACAATATGCATATCACAATATTTTCGCTCACTTTTTCCATCGTACTATTATATTTTGTTGTTTATTAGTATTACTCTTTGTTTGTATCAACTGGGTTTATGGGGAATTGGTTGGGTTTATTTCTTCTTGTGTGTGCCTTCTAGGCTTATGGGGGTCTAGTTTTGTTATACTAGGCATTTATTTCCGCTTTTGAATACTTATATTCTATTTAATACATTTGCTTATCAAAGACTTCTATTTCTATTTCTAATCCTCACTTATCGCCTTTGGTAAATACATTCGTAATTTACTTATACTTTTACTATAATTGAGTGTAATGACCCTCTAGGTCATTTTCTCTATTTTCATGCATTTTTGGTGTTTCATGTTTTCCCATAGTGGCTCCAGGTCATTTATAGTTTGTTGGGACAATCGATTTGGTTCTGGGGTGGTTTATTTGGTATTAAGCCCATTTTCCTATTTTGGAGTTTTTAAAGTTGAGAAATTGGTCATGGGCCAAAACTTTTTGTAAATAGGCTCAGATGAAAATTCTGACATTTTTGTTAGCTCCATAACATGTATTTTAGGCTAGGGGGACCCATGGTCTGAGTCCTGAGGCTTCTGGGCTTATTTTGGGCTATTGGGTGGATTTTGGTAAAAATCAGAACCTTGGGCGTGGACCCAAATTTTTGTTAAAATAACCTCGAATGGAAATTTTGATGGTCCTGTGGAGGTCGGAATGCCAAATTTTGTTGGATAGCATAGTTTTTTTGCGTGTACGGTGTTTTGAATAAATCCCGAGTGCCCGGTCGGAGTCCTTTTGGACTTGGTAAATTTTTTGGTTTTCTGTAGCTAGTGCAGCCGCTTAAGTGGCTTAAGAGCCGCTTTATCCATACTTGGCTACTTTATAGAGTGTTTATTTAGTGGTGTTTTTCCACTTTAGCGGATGTTGCCTAAGCGATCAGGGTGCTGCTTTAGCGACATCTCGCCGTTGCTGTACCCGCCGCTTTAGCGGATTAGTGGCCACTTAAGCGGTCACTGTTGGGTGTATATATTATCATTTATCGAGATTTTCAACAATTTTTAAGTCTGTTTTTCACCATTTATGAATTCTTGAGCTTGGAAAATTATGGGAATTAAGGAATTGGAGCTTGGATTTAGTCGGGGACGTGTTGGTGATCATTAACCCGTCATTATCCCGTAAGTTTCCACCCTAATTCCCGATTTAATTCTTGATTTTCACCATTATTTTCCTTAGTTCTTAGGGCTGATTTGAGCGCCAATTGATACTTCATTTACGTACAACATTCGAGTGTGTATTCCTTGTCCTTCGAGGGACCTCGTGACGGATTCAATTTTTGAATTCTGATGACGGGTCCCAAAGGCCTCTTTTTTATCCGATTTTCAACTTGAATTTTTATATTGCAATATGGGTCTTATTTTACTCGTATTAATATGTAGATTTTAAGTTTGATATTGCGATGACATTCAGAGGTCGAAGAGCAGAGACAATAAGTTCGTGGATGGTTTGGGACTATAGTTTGGCAGCGAGGTAGGCTACGGTCTACTCTTCTCTATAGGATTATGTATCGTATTGATTGTATGTGATGTAGGGGTCATAGGATAGGTTTTAGGTTATCTTATCATCTTTTATAGACTTGGCCTTTCTTATGAAATCTTAGTAAAAAAATAGCAGCTTGAGCCTTAACTTAGAATGCTTGACATAGCTATAGGATGTGTTAGGAAAACCTATGTACCTGTTGTTACCTTAGGTTGAGGTTGGTAATCTTAATTATATCTTGTTGTCGATAGTTTTATCCATTTACGGGAAACTTTTGCATAAAACTGTAAGCCTTAGCCTAGAATACCAGCCATAGATATAGGGTTATGCTAGCCTTGCTCGTATACTTGTGTTGACCTTAGGTTCATTTTAAGGATTCAGTATAAGATCTATAGAAGCATTTATTGTTGTGGATGATATTCTTCGGTTAAATCTTCTCAGTAACATGATGTTGTTGTTTACCTCATCTTTCTGAGATATATTATCCATATCCCTTTTCTATATATATATTATTGGGCTCAAAGCCTTGGTTACAAGAATAGTTGTACATTAGGATGGCTATGAATTTAGTCTATAGATGCTACAGTGCTTACATTTCTATTGTTTGGATACTAGAGATAGCATGCATACTTTTTTTTATGTGCTCATGCTTACTTAAGTGGTATGATTCTAACTAAAACCATGGCTTTTCTACATTTTTCCAAAAAGAGGATTTACTCCTTCTTTTCACTTTTAAAACTGATTTTAAATGGGAGTCGTACCACCCTTATTGTTGGTTTATAGTATTTTAAACTTAACTTACCACTTTGAAAACTCAGACTGAGGAAGAATTTGGTCCATCATCGATTGCTCGCCTATCATTATTCACTTATTTTGGTCGAGGAAGATTCTGACCCTTTCTATACTATTATACCATTTTAGTCCCTAATTCGATCTCGGGCACTAAACTTTACAGATTTCTACTTATTTAGCCTCAGTTTGACTCCGACCACTTATTATGCATGCTTACCTTTAGTACTGGACAGAGTGGATTGGTTATAGATTATGGAAGTCCTGGTTCGTGACCAGGTAGTGTATACGGATATCTTGAGTGTCCTACGAGCCCCTTCGTCCAATGAGCTATAGTATCAAAGAAGGTTGGTCGTCGTAGGTCTTGCCTTTATGAGCTACTGAGCTGGAGGAGCTTTTTACACTTATGTTGGATATGGTAATGGGTTTAGCCTGCATTACCTGGTTGTACCTTGCATTCATTCATTCATAAGTATCGTCTATCACCAGTATGATTAATTGTACCTACTATTCTTATGAAGGGCTGGTCAGGTTATGTTTGTTATTGTGTACTTTTGGGGCTTATGGGGGCCCAGTTAGGTTATTATTTTGTTTGGTCTTATCCAGTTGTTTTATTATTTGATTGTTATTGTATAACTCATGGTAGGATGGGTATTGGCATGTACTAGATTTTTAGGTATGTCTTATGGTCCTTTTCTCCTTTAGTATTACTAGTCATTATATTAGATAATTTTGCTATTCTCTTACTTTATAAAGGATACTTGGTGCATACCACTACTAGTCAATATACTTGGTGCATACCACTATATTTCAGAGATAGTTTTGTATATATATAGATAGATATTATGTTTACCTTGTTCTCTGGTTTTGCTAGTGGCTCTTGTACTAACCTCACTAGGTATTGGGGGATATTTACTTTCTTCTGGATTTCTTTTTCCTTTTGTTTGTTTTTGGTTTCCTTTTCTCTCATTATCGTGTCACTCATTGTTCTGGGCTATGGGTTGGCTTACCTACTATTGGGTGATAGGGGCCCACATGACCTGAGAAATTCGGTCGTGACATTAAGCTTAGTCAGCCTATGATGCCTGCTAAGTACCACATGTTTTGGTACAAATACTACACTTTTGTATCTTTTTCAATGATACAGATCCTTGTTTGAATCTTCTTCATTAACGTTGACCTCGGGCTGTGCTATTGACTAAACATTTGGGTGTACTTTTAGAGTTTGGAGCTGATCGTTATCCTTCTAATGTTGTGATAGTCTTATTTTGTATATCCTTAGACCTTTGTATATTTTGGCACTGTCTAGTACTCTTTTTGGTATAATAGCTCTTCTACTGACCTTACCAGGTCGTGGGGGATTCATTTTGGTATATTTTATCTTATCCCTCTCTTGTATGGCATACTTATGTATATATATTTCCCTTTTGTCTCTTTCTATTACTGTTTAACCTTTATTTCTCTCTTTCTAGCCTATTAGCTTATTACTCACCGTTCTGAGCTATGGTTTGGCTTACTTACTGGTGGGTTAATGTAGGTGGCATCATGACCTGAGAAATTTGATCGTGATAGTTTGGTATTAGAGCCTAGGTTCACTAGAATCGTCGGTATAAGAGCAAAAGTCTAGTAGAGTCTATCCTATCTTTGGGAGGTTATAGGGCATTCTTAGGAAAATGTCACCTTTTTTATTCATTATCAAGAATTGTGTCTATATTAGTTTCTAGATTTTTATTTGCTTCACTCTTTTGCAGATGACTAGGATATGGTTAACAATGGTCTGGGGTGGAGGCCTCGAGGCTACATCTCTGGTACCTGTTAGTGATAGAGGTTGATCATAAGGTCGAGGCTAGGCTAGAGCTATAGCAACAGCTTGAGACCAGGCTAGGGAGCCTCCGGTGAAGCTGATTATTAAAAAGAGCTAAACATTATAACAAAGGATCTGCCGCCAAAATAGTGAGTAGGCCAGGGGGCAGACCAGGCTCCACCTAAATTTACATCTTTATATATCCTTTTTGATGCCTTGGTACATTTATTGTGCATGGTTGGTGTCTAGCTGATGGATGGGCTCCAAACATTCGCTCAGGGGGTAACTTAGGGTGTATTAGGTAAAGGGATGTAACCTATAGTTACGGCTCCCTGAGTAGAGATTCTACCAGCACCAGTGGTTCCATAGCCAGTAGTAGCCCAACCAGCCATGACTTCTGAATAGCAAAAGATGCTGGGATGGTTTCATAGATTGTCTCCATTGAGGTTTACAAGGGCCCCATGGAGGATGCATTTGAGTTCCTTAATAGTTCCAAGGGGGGATTACACAATTTGGATTTTGTTGAGTTGCATGGTGTGGATTATACCATTTTTTAGTTTGATACAAGGCAAGGCAATTGGGAAGGGATATCTTAATTCCAGACCAATTATATCTCCTCCTATGACATGGGTTCAGTTCTTCGAGGCTTTCTTGGAGAAGTATATGCCTCATAGCATAGGTAAGTGCTTAAGAGATGAGTTCACAGTGTTACAACAGAGCTCTATTATTAAGGAGAAGTATGAGGTGAGATTTCATGAGTTAGCCAGACATGCCACCATGATTCTACTTGTTGAGTATGAAAGGATATGGTGCTTCATCATAGGGTTGATACTGTATGGATAAGCAGAGCCTGGTAGCTGTGGGTAGATCATTTATTGATATTGCTGAGTATGCTCATGCTATGGAGGATTTGTATCCCGCAGCTCGTAGAGGCAGTGATAAGAGACCTCGTCAGCAGGGTAGTTACAGTGGGACCATAATGGCCCATAGTTCAAAGGCAGAGGTTTTTAGGGAAGATATCCATAGTAGTAGTTGTATCAATAGTAGGGGCTCTATAGTAGGCCCACTCAGGCACCGATACAGAATTTAGATGTGGCTCAGCCTGGCTATAGTGATTTTGGTGGTCAGGGCAGTGGTCAGCCATCGAGAGGTATTCAAATAGGGTCTTCAGCATGAGGTAGCCATTCTGGGTTAGTCAAACCTTCTCACCAGGTTAGAGTGCCTACGGCATGCTATAATTGTGGTGTTGTTTGTCATTTTGCCAAAGAGTGTCCCGACATAGGATGATTGAGCCTTCTCCACAGAGTGTTCCACTGATTAGGTTAGTGTTGCCTAAAGCTATAGGTGGTACACAGGGTTGCTGGGGTGTTCCCCAGGGTCCTCATGGAGGTTCTCGAGCAGGTAGGGCAGGTGATCGGGTAGGCACCCAGTTCGGAGGTTGGCGGGGTCATGTATATACTGTTCCTAATAGGATGTAGGCTGAGGCTTCGGATGTTGTTATCACAGGTATGATTTTGGTGTACCATCAACCATCATCTTCATTATTTGATGTAGGCTCCACTTATTCTAATGTTTCTGCTTACTTTACATCTCAATTTGGGTTTTTTTGTGACCCGTTATTTGTGCTAATGCTTGTAGCTACTACCATGGGTGATTCTTTAGTAGTGGATTGTATTTATGTATCTTTTATTTTAACTATTCAGGAGTATGACACTCGGGCTGATCTTATTGTACTTGACATGGTTGATTTCAACGTAATTCTGGGCATGGACTGGTTATACTCTTATCATGTGGTCCAGGATTTCTTTTCCAAGACCATTACCTTAGCCATGCCTTGTATACCCCTGGTTATGTGGCAGGATGCTTATAGCCGCACACTCATGGGGATTATTTCTTACATTTGAGCTAGGAGAGTGCTATCGAGATGGTGTCTGGCTTATGTTTCATATGTATGTGATGTTAGTATCGAGAGTCCTTTGCTTGACTCAATTCCTGTAGTCCGTGAGTTCCCTGATGTTTTTCCTACCAACCTACCTGGCGTTTCTCTTGAGCGTGATATAGACTTTATTATTGATACTTGAGCTAGACACCTAACCCATTTCTATTGCACCCTACTAAATGGATCCTGTCGAGCTAAAGGAGCTAAATATTCAGCATTAGGATCTTCTAGGTAAGGGGTTTATTAGACCAAGTGTCTCACCTTGGGGTGATCCTATTTTGTTTGTTAAGAAGAAGGACAGTTCTATGCGTATGTGTATTGATTACAATCAGCTGAATAAGGTGATAGTAAAGATTAAGTATCATAAGCCTCATATCGATGATCTGTTTGACTAGTTACAAGGTGCAACCGTGTTTTCTATGATTGACTTGAGATCTGGCTACCATATGTGGAGGATTGGGTTGAGGACATCCCTAAGGCAACCTTTAGGACTCGTTACAACCATTACGAGTACTTGAGTTCCCCTCCAAAGTTTTCCTTGTCTTTCTACTTCAAATCTCTTATTCCTTAAACAATGTATCAAGCGAACTCTCTTGCAATTTGATATGAATTATGCTCTTGTTTCTCTACTAGATTTATCTAAACTGTTCCCTTACCATATGACCCTCTCAAATCCTTTTCCTTGATTTCTTAATTTGAAAAATATTTCTCTATATCAAACAATACTCTTGAACCCAATTCTACTATCTTTGACTCTCATTCTGAACAAAGAACTCTTGAATCTAGAATTGGACTATCTGGAGATACTATTGAAATTGCTAAGAAAAACACTGGTGCAGAAGTGTAGTCCCAATCTTAAGAAGGTCAATAAGAGTTTGTTAAAGGTCTACTCAATGAAGATGTTTCTGAGATGTCCAAGGATCTAGGTTAGGAAACTATCATGTATTTAGCTTTTATTTCTTCAAAGAAACCTGATGAAGAACCTAGTACCTCTGTTATTTGGTCTGAAGCAAGATATATAGGTGCAATTCTTGATTTGTATCTTATGGAAGCTCTTAATTCATGTGCTCCCATCAATCTGTCAAGCATTATGATTGAGCACATTATGAAGATTTGCAAGATCAAGGAGACTAATCATGGTTTTAGGTATGGCTCTTATTTCCCGTGTGCTTGATCATTTTGGTATGAAGCCTTCTCATCATATCTTTGGAGAAAATAAGCAAAAGTTTAGTCTTACTACTCTTGAGGAGTGTGAGTGTGTTGAGAAGAAAGAAGGGTTTGGTTAAAACAATGTTGTGTCAAGTCTTATCGCTGACTAGGAATATAGCAACATAAAGTTGGATAAAATGATAACCTTGCTTGCTGGTAAGGATTTTAAGATTACTATTCTGAAGGTACAATTGACTCAGGTATTAAAGGGATCTAGTAAGGGACCTATGACTCTCTTCTTACTGAAAATACTCAACTCAAAGCTGAGATTCTTAATCTAAAGAAGAAGGTGACTGACCTATCTTAGTAATTGATTAATGACAATCATGCTTCCAGGAAATGCTTTGATTAGCTCTTCTACAAATCTATCTCTCCATCCTAAGCCCTATCTTCTTGTGTCCTTTACTATGCCCCTATTTTGTTAAACTCTTGTTTGATCATGGGAAAATGTTGCAAGATTGATTATCTTTTTGTATGACTTGGATACTATTTGTTGTCAAATGTTCTAGGAACCTGTTCCTTGGTTATTCATGAAGTTGTTCTTGTTCTTTTCTGAGTTATGTTTTTCCCTTTATTCATGTGTTACCTTTATGGACTTGAGTTGACTTCTGCTTATCATCGTTGCTTTATATTATTATCTATCCTTTTTTATGATGCCAAAAAAGGGGAAAATTGTTGAAATGGGGAACTAGTGAAAGGGGGAACTGATGAAAAGAGGAACTAGTCTGGTGAAAAAGTTGCATGGTGAAAGGGTGAAAGGGGGAAAGTTCTGCAAAAGGATCTATGTTGTTCATCATCAAAAAGGAGGAAAATGTTGGGTTCCAACCTTGTTCTTATTATAAACATGATTTTGATGTTTGATAAATTTCATCACTAAAACCTAGTCTGTGCCCGTCCTTTGTGATTTATGTTTCAGTGATTGCCTAACCTAGTCGAAGGACCAGTTAGGTGAACTGGTGTCCCAGTATGTAGTTTTGCAGTTACATGCTTTTGTCTTATATTCTAGCTGTCCAGTAATCTGTGGACAGAGACAGCATATCAGTAGAACGAATTCTCAGTTCTCCTTGGCAGCATCCACCAATAAGAAAGCTTCTTTCCCAATTCTCATCATATATATACATCATTCTTGAGGAGAGAAGCTCAAGATTTCCACCAATCAGAAAAAGAATTTTCTCAAGCAAAGGCCTCAACAGATATTGCAAGACTCAACAATTTAGAACCATATTTGCTCACAGTGATATATGTTTTGTTTCTAGGTTGATCGAGTTTTATTCTTGTTCTTACAACTGTAAACTCATGTCACATTCTCGATATTTCAATAAGTAGTTTGTTTAGCTTTGGTTGTTTAAATCTTAGTTGTTCTTGTAGTTGGAGTTAGATATTGGGTTGTTCATAGTAGATCTATTATGAAGAAGTGTTAGAGTAGAGTTACTGCAAAAGGGTTAGGGATTTAGTGGTTAACTCCTAGACTATATTCAGCTATAGTTAACTAATGGGGTTTACACAGTAGATTTATTGTGAAAAGGTATTGCAGTAGAGTTACTCCAAAAGAGGGTTAGGGATTAAGAGTTTAATTCCAAGATTACATAAGGTTGTAATAAAAATTGTTGCTCGGTGATTAGTAAAGTTATTCGTGAAATCCTACTGGCGCAGGTCGTGGTTTTACTCCCTTGAGCAAGGAGGTTTCCACATAAACATCCTATTTCATTTACTTTACTGCTATTTACTTTGTGATCTTGTTGTTCTTCGTTTCCCCATACAAGGACCAGGTATCAAATCAAGTCCTTGTTGCTATGGTGGACTCGTATAATTTAACACTTACATACCTTGTTGTACAATTTAAATAATGTGAGTTAAGCATCTTCCCTTCAGATTATTAATCTAAAATGAAATAATTAATAAAACTAGTATTAGTGATAATCAACCAATTTGAGCTACTTGGTCTCACCAAAATAGTAACCGAGCAGTAAGCCCACAATTTATCTAGCCAAGGTGTTTTTTCCTCCCCTTTTCCTTTAATCACGTCTATATACCATATAACCTTCTTATAAGGTCCACTCCAAAAATCCATGCATTGTAGAACACATACAAATTAATATACAAATATGTGGTAGGTAGTAAGTCTATGTAATACCCAATTAAGTGGTGTATCACCACACCCTACAAGGTTTATGTCCTTTAACATCTCCACGAATTGTCCACACATCCTGTTACATCACTTATCATAATATACCCAAACCAGTTCCTAAATATCATACTGTGGTAGGGTAAATATGAACTCATAGCTTTCTATTATTGTCTCATGAGTTTCAATTGACATTACATTTAAAATGCTCAAATGATCTCACAATTGTAGCTAAAAGGGATGGACCTCCATGGCTATCCCAATATCCAAAAAAACCAAAACGTCCTCCCCAAGATTACCCCATGTGAAAAGAACAATCCTAAACTCATTAACACATACCAATTGCCCCAATTAACTCCAGCAAAAGAGAGGGATGAAAATTATTGTAGCTTACCTTGTTGGACAGAAATACCACTTGCTAAGTCTTGGATTCTTCAAGGTAAAGTTTGTCCTCTACAACTTGTCTTGATAAGAAGACAGGGGTGCCTAATCTAGCACACTAATTATATCTTCAGAAAAAAGAGAAAATATTAATATGGCAGTAGCTTTACCTTACTTGGTGGAGGTTTCTATTCTCTTAACTTATACCTTTCAAGAGTTTGAAATCCCTTTCAATCTTAGCTTGAAAAGCGGGAGAATATTTGAGACCCCTAATGGTATTTTATAGATGTTATATGAAGCTAAGAGAGAGTAAAAATGAACTCTAGAAAAGCAATTTTTATTCTAAGTTAAAATAGATGAAATGAGTTAATTTTCACCCCTTTTAAAGGGACCTGCTTTGGCGGACTTTTTCACTTGAATTGGGCCATATTTTATCAAGTAGGTGATGCACCTTATTTGCCATTTCATTTGGTCCTTTGTGGACTTAATATTATTGGGCCTTGTCTGCCCATTCTTCCCCATTTCTTCCACTCAATTTGGGCCAGAATTAATTCAAGTAGGGGGTGCTCTTACTTTGCCCTTTTAGCTGGTCAAAGAGTCTTAGTAGGTGATGCACCTACCATGTTCTTTAGTTCGGTCAATAAGTCAAAGTAGGTGGTGCACCTACGTGTCACCTACTTGCTTAATTTAAGTCAAGCAAGCAGCTCACTTATTTTATTCCATTTTCTAAATCTTAATCATTTTTACTTAGCACTTATATACACTTGGCCTCTTTGAAACTTAAGGTAAAATACAACCTTACTATCTCAAGTTCACCTACTTTCATAGGGGTTAACTTGGTGTATACATGCTGAAATGTATGAGGTATTACAATATCATCCAAACCTTTTCTTAAATCGTCACTACTCGTATTAGAAACTTGGTCCCTCTCCTATATAAATAAGGCTACATCGAACGACATATGAGTGGAACTAATATATGTAGAACACGAGGTATTACATCCTCCCCACCCACTTAGGAACATTCATCCTCGAATGTTAACATAGTTAACTAGCCAAAACATGTTCAAGCCTAAGTTAATCTCTTCTACTAGCCACATAATACACATAGACTTATACTTACTTCTTAATGCTTCAACTGCATACTTTCACCTCCCATTGCAGATTGGAATAAATGAGGATACATGGATTTCATTGCTTCTTCCACTTCCCATGTTACTTCTTCTACTTGCTGGTTTCTCTACTTTTGCATAAGCTGCTTCTTTATTTCTTAACTTCTTAACTTTTCAATCCATAATAGAAAAGGGTACTTTCTTATAAGTGAGATCTTCCATAACTTGTACACCTTCAGTAGGAGTAATACGATATAGATCTCCTATACACTTTTAAAGCATTGAGACGTGAAATACTAGATGAACTATTGAAATCTCTTGGGATAGCTCTAATACATATGCGACTTGGCAAAATATTTGAATAATATTATATGGCCCTATATAGCGTGGACTTAGCTTTGCCTTTTTACCAAACTTCATTACCCCTTTCATTGGTGATAGTTTCAAAAATAACCAATCTCCTATAGATAACTCTAGCCCTCGTTTTTTAACATCTGCATATGATTTATGTTGACTTTGAGTTGTTTCTAGCTGTTGTTAAATCACCTTAACCTTTTCCATAGCTTGATGAACAAGATCTAGCCCAAATAAGGCAGTTTCTCCCTCTTTTAACTACCAAATTGGTGATCTACACTTCCTCCCATGTAAATCTTCATAAGGTGCCATTTTTTTACTCTAGTGATAGCTATTGTTGTATGCAAACTCAATAAGTGAAAAATTCTCATCCCAACTACCTTTGATGTATAACACACAAGCTCGCAACATATCTTCAAGTGTTTGGATTGTACGATTTGCCTGACCATCCATTTGAGACTGAAAAATTATTCTTAAATTCACTTATGTTCCCAAACTCCTCTGGAAAAACTTCCAAAAATTTGTAGTAAATTGAGTTCCCCTATCAGATATAATAGAGAAGAGGACTCTGTGTAGATGAACTATCTCTTTAATATACAATTTCATATAGTCTTTGGTTGTGTAAGTTGTCTTAACTGGTAGGAGGTGTGCTGATTTTGAGCGTCTATTAACTATGACCCAAATGGAATAAATTTTTTGAAATATGTGAGGAAAACCAGTGAAAAAATTCATGTTGATCATCTCCCACTTACAAATTGGAAGATCCGTACATTGTGATAAGAATCAAAGACAAGGAAAGGAAATTAAGAAAAGGGATATGTGGATTAATACCTAAGATATTGAAATTATGGGTAACAAGGGGCTAAAACCCTCGCCTCCCAATTGATTTAAAAAACTCAAAAAAACCCTATTTTGAGAAATCAAAGGAAGCAAGAAAACCACAAATGGGCAACCTCCGATTAATTAAACCAAAATAAGTTCACCAACAATTCCAATATTCCACACTACTAATTACTTACTAATTTCCTTAAGGGAATTTGCTAAGAATAAACTACAATTTCAAAGGTTCCATATTCAATGTAATCTACCTTCAAAATAAAGAAATATCCTATTTATACTAAAGGAAATAAGAAGGCATTGGTTTTTGACAGTATTGCCCTTAATGAGACAAGGGCCTTGTTTGGTTGCCTTTCTTGTGAATTCTTGAATTTAAGAGGTAGCCACTTGCATAAATGGCCCCTTCTCTTCCTCCAAATCTCCCATATGGATCTTCCACACATTGTAAGTTTTCCATTGACATTCTTCAAGCTTCTCCCAAGCACCCTTTTTGATAAACATCATTTATAGTCCTTAGAGTTCCCTTGCTTGATTCCGTGTGAAAGGCCTTGAGAGGTGTGTGCCCTCCATGCTAGCATCATCCTCCCCTTCTTAAAGAGGATTCATCCTCGAATCCAAAGGCTCACCTATAACACAAGGATAAAGATCACTAACATAAAACATATTATGAACATTGTACTCACTTGGCAAGTCAACCATGTAAGCATTATTATTAATCCACTTGAGCACTTTAAAAGGCCCATCTCCTCTTGGACTTATCTTCCCTTTTCGGACTTGTGGGAACCTTTCCTTTCAAAAATGGACCCACCCTCAATCTTTTTAGTTTAAGATCACCTCTTTCCTCCCACGATTCTTTCACATGGCCACCTTTGAATTGTTTTTTTCATCATTTCCTTTGTCCTTTGCTTGGAATCTAGGCTCACAATAACATGGCTAGACAAAGGAGTCATGGTTAGTTGAAATAAAGTATTAAATCCATAACATGCTTCAAATGGAGACATCCCAATAGAAGAATGGAAATAAAAGTTATATGCAAATTCAATCAAGGGTAAACGGTCTTCCCAAGTAGTTGGGGTTCCATTAATCATACACCTAAGCATGATTCCAAGAGTCTAGTTGACTACCTTGGTTTTCCCATCCATTTATGGGTGGCAAGAAGTCTAACATAAGTTTGGTACCAAGTGTACCCCAAAGACTCTTCCAAAAATGGCTAAGAAATTTGGAATCCCTATCACTCATAATAGTTTGAGAGACTCCATGCAACTTAAGCATATAGATGAAAAACAAGGATGCAACATGAGATGCATCATCACACTTTTTGCATGGAATGAAATGAGTCATTTTAGAAAATCTATCCACTACCGTGAATATGCTATTATGTCCTCTCTTGGTCCTAGAAAGTCCTAACACAAAATCTATAGAAATGTCCATCAATGGACCACTAGGAGTAGGAAGAAGAGTGTACTTACCTTGAGGTTGAGTCATGGATTTAGATTTCTTGCAATTTAGACATTGTCCACAAATCCGCTCCACATGATGCTTCATCTTAGTCCAATAGAATTGCTCCATGAGAATGCCAAGTGTCTTGGGTAACCCAAAGTGCCCCATCAAACCCCACTATAAGTATCCTTGACTAACAACTCTCTCCATGAACTTATGGGCACACAAACCCGCCCATTCTTGAATAAGAAACCATCAACCAATTGAAACCTATCAACCTGCTGCCCTTTGATTAAGTCTTTCAAAGTCTCTTTAAAATTGAAATCCATAGAGTATAATCCCTTCAAGCTTTCAAATACCATTATTTTAGAAGCTAAAGCATTGAGCAACACAAACCTTCTTGATAAAGCATTCACCACCACATTCTCTTTTCCTTGCTTATAGTTGATCGCATATGGAAAGGTCTCAATAAACTCAACCCATTTAGCATATCACTTGTTTAACTTGGATTGCTCCTTAAGATTTTTCAAGGACTCATGATCGGTCCTTATTACAAACTCTTTGTTCCACAAGTAGTGTTGCCAATGAGCTAACACCTGCACAAGTGCATACAACTCATTATCATAAGTTGAGTACTGAAGAGAAACCCCCTTTAGCTTTTCACTAAAGTAATGGTTTCCCTTCTTGTATCAATACACTACCTATACCAACACTTGAAGCATCACATCCAATCCCAAAAGCTTTATCAAAGTTGGGTAGTTGAAGTAATGGTGAGGAACTCAACATTCATTTCAAGGTTTAAAAGGACTTCTCTTGTTCATCACCCAACACAAAAGGTACATCTTTCTTGATCAATTTGGTCAAAGGAGAAGCAATTGAGCTAAAGCCCTTCATAAATCATCGATAAAAGATTGTCAACCCATGAAAACTTCTAACCTCAGTTGCATTAGTTAGAGTTGGCCAAGACTTGATGGATTTCACCTTTTCTTCATCAACCTCAATACCATTTGCAGTAAACATAAAACCCAAGAAGATGACTTTCTCAACACAAAATGAACACTTCTTGAGATTAGTAAAGAGCCTCTCTTGTAGCAGGACATGCTTCAAATGGATCACATGCTCTTCAATTGTCTTGCTATACATAAGGATGTCATCAAAACAAACCACCACAAACTTGTTTATGGGAGACTTAGGAACATGGTTAGTCAACCTCATGAAAGTTCTTGGAGCATTTGTCTACCCAAATGACATGACAAACCACTCATACAACCCAAAATTTTTATTGAAAGCCATTTTTCATTCATCACTCGGTTTCATGTGAATTTGATTGTAACCACTTTGAAGAAAAAGCTTTGAGAAGACACTTGAGCCACATAATTCATCTAACATGTCATCAAGTCTAGGAATGTTATACGTATACTTGATGGTAATCTTATTTATGGCTCTATAATCAATGCACATCCTCCAAGTGTCATCCTTTTTAAGAACAAGGATTACTGGTATGGAACAAGGACTTAGACTTTTCTTGATAAACCCTTTTTTAAGAAGCTCTTCAACTTGACTTTGTCCTTCTTTGGTCTCTTTCGAATTGCTCCTATAAGCCGACCAGTTTGGAATTTATGAACCCAGCACAAAATTAATTTTATGCTCAATTCCCCTCAATGGTAGTAATACCTTGGGCATCTCCTCCAGAAATATATCATCAAAGTCCTACAAAAAAGAAGAAACAATACTAGGCAAGGTGTTATTATCTTAGTTAGCATGCATTAAAAGATTGGTGTTGACAAGGCACACTAGCAAGCATTCTTCATCTACACCCTTTAGACACTTGCTTGGTTTTTCTACTATGTACATTTTCTTCTTATGTTTAGCCAAGTCACTTCCGTCCTTTGGAACATTGGTGGAACTTTCCCCTTCACTCTTTTCCTTATCCACCCTTATCCTCTCCCGAAGCTCCTTCACAACCCTATAGTCCTCACTCACTTGATATAGAGTAATGGGTGCAAGCATATTCTTCTTACCCTCAATCATAAAAGTATACTTGTTGGACCCACGTTGGGTCATAACATCTCTATCAAATTATCACGGCCTCTCCAACCATACATGACAAGCCAGCATAGGCACAACATCACAAATAAACTTTTTATTGTATTTGTAAACATACTTGCTTACTTGAGGACTTTCGTCTCACCACTCTCATTGATCCATTGTAGTTTGTAAGGTTTGTAATGACTCTTTGTTAGAATTTCCATACGCTCCACCAAAGAACTACTCACCACATTGGTGCAACTCCCACTATCAATATTCAAAGAATATACCTTATCTTGGATTGTGCACCTAGCATGAAATAAATTCTCCCTTTGATCAAGTTCTTCTTTGATAAGGGCTCCCATGATTCTCCTAACAACACAAGAAAGATTGGTATTCAATTTCAAATCTTTATCATCATCAAGCAAAGGTTTTCTCTTCTTAATAAAGCAATCAAAATTCACTCTCTCACCTAACCTTTCTTCTTCATCCTCCAAAGTGTCCCCCTCTTCCTTACTTTTATCTCCTACTCTCTCACTTTTTTCATCATAAGCATCCCCATCCTCAGTTCTATATCCATCTTGAATAGCCACAAATATTCTCCAATTAGGAAACTCACTAGCAACATGTCCCTTTCCTTTACATCTAAAGCATTGAATGGTAGAAGGTCGAGGAAAGTTAGGTTTAGCATAGTTACTTCCTTGTGTATTCTCACTTGATTTGGATTTGTAATCAAACTTGAATTGAGTATCTCAACCACCACCCTTAGGTTTCTCCTTAGAAGACATCGTCTTTCAATTATCTCTACTTTTGTCCCATGTGGAAGTTGAAAAACCCTTGAATTTGTAGGACTTCTCTTCTTTCAAATCCTCTTCTGCCTTTAAAGCAACATGGAAAGCCCCTTCAAGAGTAGCATAGCATTTAAGCTTCAAAGGTTTCAAGATTTCATACCTCGAATTTTCCACGATTGAAGCAACCTACATTCGATGTTCTCTTTAATATTAGACTTCATTCTCAAGTTTTCAAAGTCATAGTAATATTCTTCAACACTTTTGGAACCTTGCCACAACATATACACTTTCTTGAGCACCTCTTTGTAGTAGTTTGGAGTCAAGTACCTCAACTTTATAAGCACAATCAACTCTTGCCAAGTAGGTAACTCATAGTTGTGTTGGCTCTCTCCTTTCCACCTCTTGAACTCCCACCAAGTGGATGTATACCCTTCGAATTATGTGAGAGAATACTTTGCCTTTAAATTTTTTGAGATATTATTTGTGAGAAAGATCTTCTCACTTTGAATATTCCATTCCAAGAACTCATCCGGTTCACTACATCATTTGAACCTTGGAAGTGTGACCTTGATAGTGTTTATGCCTCAATCTTGATCATTCCTGTCGATAAACCTATCTCCTCTATTTCCCATCCTATCTCCTCTATATCCCATCCTATCTTCATTATTTCCCATCCTATCTCCTTTATTCCCATATTCTTGACCTCACATGCCTTGGTCCCACCTCAATTCCTGAGGATGGACTCTTTCTCTTAGGTCTCTATAACCACTCCTACCTCCATACCCCCAAAACTCATTATTGTTGAACTCATCATTCATTTCATCATAGAGAGGATTTTGGAATTGGTAGTCTTGGTAGGGTATTTATGGTACATTTTATAGAGGTGTTGTGTGGGATTCATGTTAGTATGCGCTTGATGCATTTCGGATTGGAGTTTGGTATTAAACCTGTTGTGCCACAAAAGGACGGTTCTCTTATGGTGGATGATAAGGTTGTGGACAAGGATGTGGTGTAGCTTGTTTTGGTTGGTGTGGATCATTGTTCCTTTGGAATGTAGCTTGTTCGCTTGATCAATTCAAGTTCACCTATCCTTTGTGGTAGAATGGATTTTTGTGACACTTGAAAGAAGGATGACTCGATTAAAGATAAAAGGACTTGAATCAAGAAGTTTATCTATGAATTAAGATGAGAAAAATTGATGAAAAGAAGCACGAAAGAAAACAAACTCAAAATAAACTAACAATAATAGGAAAATTACTTGAGTTGATTAATTTGATGAATCAAAGAGATGATTTGATGTTTTAAAACTAGTTAACAAGTGATTAAATTAGTTGTTAATAAGTCATGATATCGAAGGAGAAAAAGTTTAAAAAAACTAAGTGTTGAGAGTGTGAGATTTTTCAGCTCTCTGAAACTGTCTTACACGCGCGCCTGGGTGAGTGGGGTTGCCTGGCCGCGGCTGAGTTAGAAGGTGGCTAGTCCCCTACTGCATTGGTGCTTATGTGGTGCTGGAATAGTGGTGGTTGACTAGTCAACTACTGACATGGCCGGTTCAAGTGGAATTTTATTTTATTTTTTTTCAAATTTCCATAAGTGGACTCACTAAAATAAACCCACTTTTCAAAATTGACTAAGTTTCAAAAGCTTCAAACCTTTCAATGGTAACTTCGCTTCTACAACTCCAAATTGAACAAAATTTGAGATGTAGACTCACAAGACACTAGAGAAACAAGATCTAGTGTCAAAAACAACAAATCTAAACAAAAAAATTTCCAGATATTTTTTGGGATTTTGGGATATATTTTTTTGGATTTTTGAATTTTTGAAAATATCAAAATCTCAAGATTTAGATTTGTGAAAATAAACCTAAACCTAGGCTATTGATACCAAAAAGAGAAGAATCAAAGACAAGGAAAGGAAATAAAGAAAAGGGATCTATGGATTAATGCCTAAGCTATTGAAATTATGGGTAACAAGGGGCAAAAACCCTCACCTCCGAATTGATTTCAAAAACACAAACAAAAACCCTAGTTTGAGAAATCAAAGGAAATAAGAAAACCACAAATGGGCATCCTCCGATTAATAAAATCAAAAGAAGTTCACCAATAATTCCAAGATTCCACACTACTAATTAATCACTAATTTCCTTAAGGAAATTTGCTAAGACAAACTACAATTTCAAAGGTTCCATATTTAACATAATCTACCTTCCAAAATAAATAAATATCCTATTTTTACAAAAGGAAATAAGAAGGCATTGATTTTTTAAAATATTTCCCTTAATGAGACAAGGGCCTTATTTGGTTGCCTTTCTTGTGAATTCTTGAATTTTAGAGGTAGCCACATACACAAATGGCCCCTTTTCTTCCTCCAAATCACCCATATGGCCTTGGAGTTCCCTTTCTTGACACCATGTAAAAGGCCTTGAGAGGTGTGTACCCTTCATTCTAGCATCACGTTGCATATATCCTCTAGGATTTTGGTGCTCTACTGTAACTTATTAACAATTTAGACATTGGTCTACAAATTCTGCAATGTTCTTCTTCATGTCTCCTCACCAATACACTCTTTTAAAGTCATGATACATTTTAGTTGACCACAGATGGATAAAATATCTTGAATAATGTGCCTCCATCATAATCCTCTTTCTTATCCCATCTACATTAGGTACACACAACTTATTTTGGCACCGAAGTACTCCCTCTTGTGTAAGATCAAATTCCTTTTTCATACTTTATTTTTCATTCTCCTTAAGTTGTAATAGAATAAGATCTACATACTACTCTTTCACTATAGCTACTAATGATGATTGTGCCATTTTTTACACAATAACTCTTTGTCTGGAGATTCAAAAAGGCAAACCCCCAAGATAGCTAGTTTGTGTAGATCTTTAGTTATCCCTTATCTTTTGTTGGACTACCCATAAGTGCTTCCCATCGCCTTATTACTTAACAGATAGGCCTAAAACTATATACGTGACTTGGCTGTTGGGGCAACAACTATTATGAGACAAAACATCTTTGGACTTCATACATTAGTCTACAAAGCCGCTATAAGATAGAAAACTTAGTATAGGTAGGGATAGGCCCTGCCCTACAAAACTTTTGTAAATACCAAAATACATATATTAAATACCCAGTAAAGCCTCGAATCAACTTAGAGCTTACAGCAGCTGCTAAGAATTCAGTTCTCCTACTGCAGAAGTTTACTAGCTGGAGCACATGTACCTGCATCATAAACACACCATTCCCCATGAAGTACGTTAGTACAAAAGAATGTACTGAGTATGTAAGGAATAAAGTAACTATATGTAAGAGAAGAGCTCAAATGAAATCACGTTGGTATGTATAAATAGATAAGGATGAGAGACCAACTTGGCTTACACTTGCGAGATCATGTACATTATATTCACTTCTTTACTTTCCTTTGCTTTATAAATCATGTAAAGCATGTAATAGAAGTGACCAACTGATCAGCGGTAAAAAAGGATGACCCATGCTAGGCATTTTAACCCCTGGGATATTGTTTTCATAAATACACAAATTACGATCGACCCAAGCTAGGCTTTTGTCCCTGAGCTGCCACCAATAAATACATGAATTATGATTGGCCTATTCTAGGTTTATGACCCTGATATTTAACCCATAAATACATACACAGATTCACTTTGCATCATTTCTTTAATCCTTGAGATTGCTATTTTGGTGGTCATGGTTTATTAAGCTTTGGAGTTGTGGACTAGTAGTAAGAGATGTGTAAATATATATTGAGGCAGTAACCATGACATATAATCCAAATGTAACATCAATATGACACTTAGGAACTTACATGATTCAATAAACTTCATTTGACTTAAGAGGAGAACTCGTGAAATTTGCCGTTGAGAATACCTTTATCATACTAGTGCTTAGGAGAACAAACAAACAAATATAGAGTAATAAACACATATTAAAATAATTATACACTTTAAGGAGAGAGAATAATATCATCAGCCACATTAGAGATCATATAATGTCACTATGTGTCCTTTACTAGGAAGAGCACTTAGGAGGCTCACTTTGTTGGTAGTGACACAAGTAAAGAATTCATGCCAAAGAATATGGAATCAAATAGCCTTACATACCTTGTTGTACAATTCAAATAGTATGACTTAAGTACTTTCCCCTCAGATTATTAATCTACAGTAAAATAAGTAATAAAACTAGTATTAGTTCTAATCAACCAATTTGAGCTACTTGGTCTCACCAAACCAGTAATCGAGAAATAAGCTCAGAATTTATCTATCCAAGGTATTATTTCCTCCCATTTTTCTTTAATCAAGTCTATATACCATACAACCTTTTTATAAGGTCCTCCCCAAAATTCCATGGTTTGTAGAACTCAAACAAATTAATATACAATGTGTCGTAGGCAGTAAGTCCATGTAATACCCAATTAAGTGGTGTATCACCACACCCTACAATGTTTATGTCTTTTAATATCTGTACGACTTCTCCACACATCCATTCACATCCCTCATCATAATATACATAAAATAGTCCCTAAATATCATATTGTGGCAGGGTAAATATGAACTCATAGCTTTCTATTATTGTCTCACTAGTTTCAATTGACATTACATTTAAAATGCTCAAATGATCCCACAATCAAAGCTAAAGAGGATGCCCCTTTATGTCTATCCCAACATCCAAAAACACTAGAACGTCCTCCCTAATATTACACCATGTGAAAGGAACAATCCCAAACTTATGAACACATACCAAATTTCCCTGATTAAGCTTAGCACAAAAAAGTGACAAAAACTGCAGCCGCTTACCTTGATAGACAGAAATGCCACTTGCTTAGGCTTGGATTCTTCAAGGTAAAGGTTGTCCTCTCCAACTTGTCTTGAGAAAAAGAGAGGGGTTACTAAACTAGCACACTAATTATATCTTAAGAAAAGAAGAGAAAATTTTAATATGGCAGTAGCATTACCTTACTTAGTGGAGATTTTTATTCTCTTAACTTATACCATTCAAGAGTTTGAACTCCCCCTTCAATCTTAGGTTGAAAAGTTGGAGAATATTCGATAACCCTAATGGTATTTTATGGATGTTATATGAAACCAAGAGAGAGTAAGAGAGTACTCTAGAAAATCAATTTTTTTTCTAAATTAAAATGGAAGGAATGATATGATTTCTACCCCTTTTAAAGAGAGATGCTTTGGATGGATTTCTCACTCAATTCGGGCTATATTTTATCAAGTAGGTGATGCACCTAATTGGCCATTTAACTTGGGACTTTGTGGACTTAAGATTATTGGGCCTTAGCTGCCCATTCTTCCCCTTTTATTCCACTCAATTTGGGCAAGAATTTATTCAAGTAGGTGGTGCTCCTACTTGGCCCTTTACCTGGTCAAAGAGTCTTAGTAGGTGATGCACCTACTTGGTTGTTTAGGTTGGTCAATAAGTCAAAGTAGGGGATGCACCTGCTTGTCACCTACTACCTTAATTTAAGTCAAGCAAGTAGCTCACTTATTTTATTCCATTTTATAAATCTTAATTCTTTTTGCTTAACACTTATATACACTTGGCCACTTTGAACTTTAAGTTAGAATAACACCAAACTATCTCGAGTTCAACTACTTTCGTCAGGGTTAACTTGGTGTAGATGTGTTGAAATGCACAAAGTATTACATTACCAACCTAACTTGTTCTTAATCCATCACTACTTGAATAATAAACTCTGTCCCCCACCTATAAAATAAGGCTACAGTGAATGACATATGAATGGAACTAATATATGTCGAATACAGGGCGTTACAAAGTGATAGGATGGCTCATCCTATCTCACAACAGATTGTTATGACTGATCGTTACCAATGGGATGAAATATCAAGTTTCTGAACCTTTTTGGTTCTACTCAAAATGAGTCACCCAATGAGTCGTTGGCACTGACCATGACTCGTTGCATGGGTCATTTTATTCAGAAATTTTTTGGTTCCCAACTAGTTTTCTGTGTTGTGTCTAAGACCTGATCTTATGGACTTTTGGGGTGCTACAAATGAGCTCATCTTTCTAATTAGTGATGCATGCCATCCCTCCTTTATTAGGGACATATTAAACCAATATCACCCATTGATTGTTTTAAATATAATATGTAATGCTTGTATTTAGCCATGTTATCACTTCTTTTTTCGCTGTCTCCTTCATAATGGTGATGAGTCTGCTCTAGTGTTTAGTGCTCGATTAGTGCTTTTATTCCATCAAGATCATGTGTATATATAAGGTTGGGCTATTACCATGGATGTCTGACATCTACAATTCAATAACTTTCATCCTGATCCTTATCACTTTTAATGTTATTCAACTTTAGCATTTGATAGTTCTGTTATTAGAATGACCAAAAAAGTTTTGACTTCCCCACAAATACTTATTTAAGATGGGAAGGAAACTTTTTTAAGTCCAATGTAGGTGTTCTTCGATGAATGTCTTGGGTGGTGGTCCAAGTTGTTTAAACTCCTGTTCCTAATGTGGTAGCAAGGTTTAAAGTCTATACTATTTCATGTGTATCTACACCTCAATAAATATTTTGCTGAAATTAGTGGCATCTCAGAATCGATATCTACCACTCTAATTACTGATAGCTCCTAACATATGGTTGGCAACTTCAATACTCTAATAACATCAACCTTCTATATTTGGTTATGTACTTTCTTGTCAGTTGGCCAGAGCGATGGAAATAAGTGTTCTACCTATAGCCAAGAGAGACACCCCAATATAAACGTAAACTTCATGATCCGGCTCAAAATTAGGGATTACAAAATCCACTAGGAGAATCAAAGAATCAACTTGCACCAATATGGCTTCCACAATACCCTCTAGTCTATATAAGGACCTATCAAATAGCTGCATTAAAAAATCAGTATGTCGATGTCACGACCCAAAATTGGTCCATGATGGAACCTACTATAAACCTCTTGTAGGCAAGCCAAAACCCAAGTCATACACAAAAATTAAAAACTATCACAGATAATAAAGAAGTTAAAATGAGACAAATGGGTAGTCATGTATAGATACATACATAATACGTACAAAATATATAGATATGGGCCCTATAGGAAAAAAGAAAAGAAAAAATATATTGAAATCCCATCCCAGAACTTGGTGTCACCGACGCAAGAACCACTACAGTACATGCATAGAGCTATACAGATACAAAGTTGTCCAAAATATATAACATATAGATAGTAAAGGACAAAAAGGAAATGGGTAAGTTTCTGTACACCAAGAGTTCACCGCAAATCTTATCAAAAGTATCCTCTAGACAAATAGGATCAACGGGGATGACTCAGGCTAGGAAAAAAGATGCAGAAGTGTAGCATGAGTACCAAAGCCTAGTGTACTCAATAGGTATCATAGGTCGACTGATAATAGAAGATATTATATAGTAAGAATAACATAAAAATGAATGAAGCTAACCTAAAGTCCATAGTATAACAAAGATAAAATGAAAATAGTGGTAAAAAATACACGTAACATAAGTATAAATGAGAAATATCGTGTAATATGTGATGATATAATGCAGTATGTGGCCAAATACAGTGAAACCCAGAATCTTACCTTGGGCCACACAAAATCTCGCCTCAGACGTGATGATAAAGTAAAGTATAACTCTTCTAACTGCTTTGAGTTATATGGGGTCTCTTCTGAATTATATAAACCCTATCAAAATAATTATATAATATATTGATGCCATATGGCCTAACCTTGAAAGCATTAAACTAACCTATTGGAGACCTGTACCTCTTACCTTATAACGCCTCAAAAAAAGAACCACCTGAGTACTTAAATAGTAGTTGTTATTGAACATAAACTCTATCAAGGCTAAGAATAAGTCCTACTGAACTCTAAAATCAATAAAATATTCTCAAAGCATGTCCTCTAAGAACTGAATGATCCACTCAGACTGCCATCAGTCTGAGGAAGAAAGGATGGGCTAAGCTCAACTCGGGTAACCAACTCTTTCTGAATCGACCTCTAAAAAGATGATGTAAACTGAGTACCTCAATTAAAATAATAGAAACTAGCACCCTATGCAAGCAAACTATCTCGCGGATGTTAACCTAAGTTAGTTTCTCTGAACTGTAAGACATTTAATTTTGCAAGAAGTGAGCAGACTTAGTCAACCTATCAAAAATGACCAAAATGGAATCGGACCCCCAAAATGTACATGCCAAACCAATCATAGAGTCCATAGCTATTTGCACCAACTTTCACTCTGGAATGGATAACCTTTAAGTCTGTCCACTGATGTGTCATGGTTTTATGACACTTTCAACACTTAAAACATGAGATTATTGTACGTTCTAAAGAACTTTTTGGTAGATATAATGTGTTTTTTGTAATTATTTAGGGAAATAGTGTTCAGAATAAAAGTTAAGAAAACAGATTAAAAATGATCAAGTGTGGCCTTGTGGAAGCTATTCACGGGTTGTGGAACCTTTTATGAGCCGTCTTGTATATCTATGAACCTTATCCTAAAGTTGTATAAAATGATGGATCATTCTAAGTGCTTGAGAGGCTCAATAATAATTCCTACAAGATTGACCTTCCTTTCGAGTATCAAGAATGTAACACCTTTAATGTTTTTTATCTATCAGCCTTTGATACTCTTGATGATGACCCCTTAAATTTGAGGACAAATTCTTTTGAAGAGAGGGAGAATGATGCAAGCAAAATTACATCAAAGCAATTTACTAGAAGCCAATCTTGGAACCTCCAAACCTCACAAGGGCTCATTTATGAAGGTAGAGGTTTTTGATCATATCTTGATAACAAAAAAGGGGTGTTATGTCTTAATGATTGCTTGGGAAGGAAGAGAGGAAGCCTAGTTTGCAAAATAGGGCTAAATTTTGCAAAGCCTTACTAAAAGATCCATTTTTGGTCTACTTTTGTAATAAAATAGCAAATATAAATAGTGATAATAGCTAACTTTAAGTTCTAGTTTTTGACAAATATTGTTTTCTTCTCTTGAGAGAATTTGAGTGCTTGGTTAAGACATTGTTGAACACTTGTTTGATAGGTGAGATTGCAAGGAATTCAATCCCTCTAAGGTCTACCTTATAGGTTTGGTACTTGACTTATTTAGTAATTTAAGGTTTGGTTATCATATAGCCATAGTTTTTAATTTTTATTCTTTTTGTGTTTTCTTTTTATTCCTTTTACTTTCTTATTCTTGCGGTTTAGAGGTTTTTTAGTTTCCACTTCTAGATGGTGAAAAAAAGTCAAAGACATGAAGAATTTTCATGAAAAAGTGAGGCTCCAACTTGATAAAAAGAACCGAAAGACTGCTAAGATGGAAAACAAGGGGGGGAAAGTGTTTTGTTTGTACTAGGAGAGTGGGTGTGGATTCACTTTCACAAGGAGAGGTTTCTGAACAAAAGGAAGGGAAAGTTGATTCCTAGAGGAGATAATCCTTTTTAAGCTCTTGAGAGGCTTATTGATAAGGCTTACAAGGTTAATCTACCTCAGAAGTATCAAGTTCACAATACGTTCAATGTGTGTGACCTATCTTATTTTGATGTTCATGATGATGATGGGTCTAATTTGAGGACAAATTCTCTTTAAGAAGGGGAGAATGATGTGACCCAAGTCACCTCTTAGCCATTTACAAGGCTCCAAGTGCGGGAATTACAAGCTCTTCAAGGTTTATTTGTGAAGATGGATGTACTTGAGAACATTGTGATACCATCCAAATTATTCCATGTCATGATGATTGACTTGAAGGCCGAAAGAAGGATAAATGAACATTTCACCTACTTTTGATGGATGAAGTGATGGACCATCGTTTCTTTCATAGTCCATTATTTTAGGCGCTGTTGACTTGGCTTGGTTTGCATTTAGGGTGACAGATCATCATTTTTCTCATGATCTATCATTTGGATATGGTTCATTGGAAGCTTGCAACTTTTGGATATTTTTATGATTTTGTTTAAGTACCAATTTTGGACCATTTTGTAATAAATAGCAAAAACTATAAATAGCTAGCCAAGGTATTTCATTCCTTCATTTTTGAGAAATATTGAACTTATTTCCTTTTAGAAAATTGTGAGCTTAGTAAAGCTTGTGTTGCTCCTTGTTTAAAAAAAGAGGTTGCAAGGTGAATTCAACTCTCTTGTTGGTCTTCTTCATAGTTTAGGTGCTTTCTTTGGATTAATCAAAAGTAGTCTTAGGGTTTAATATTCATTTTGTGTGCTTTTGATTTACTTATTTGGGTCTAATCTCCTATCTTTTAAATTTTTGTATTTTAGAGTTTCTTTAGTATTGATATTGCATTAGGTGTTCAAGGGTGAGGCTAGAAAGGAGACCTTATATCCGGAGGGTATTTTGAGGAGTGAGGGGTGTATTTATGTTCCTAGAGTTAGAGATTTGTTTAGGTTGATTTTAGAAGAGGCTTATTATTCCAGATATTTCATTTATCCAGGGGCAGCTAAGATGTATAAAGATTTGAGGTAGCATTACTGGTGGTGCAGGATGAAGAGAGACATAGTATACTTTGTATCTCGGTGGTTGAACTATAATCAGGTGAATTCAAGCCCTTGAAACCTAGAAAATTAACTTAAAGCCTACCCATTCCCGAGTGGAAGTGGGAATAGATAGCCATGGACTTTTTGATTAGTTTACCACATACATTTGGAGGGTTTGATTTTATTTGGGTAATTGTTGATAGGTTGACTAAGTGTGCTCACTTCTTTTGGGTTTAGTTTTCTTACAATTTTGAGAGGTTGGCTCAGATCTATGTTAGGGAGACAATTTGTTTGCATGGTGTAGTTTCCATTATATTTTGTCATAGTACTCAGTTAACATATAGCTTCTAGAGGGATTTTTATAGAGAGTTGGTTACTCGAGTTGATCTTTGCATAGCTTTTCACCCTCAGATCAATCTTTAGTCTAAACGAACCATTTAGGTTCTAGAGGACATGCTCCAAGCCTATGTTACTGATTTTAGAGGTTAGTGGGATTAGTTTCTATCCTTGGCATAGTTTGTGTATAGTAACACCTACCATTTAAGTATTGAGATAGGATCATTTAAGGAATTACATAGTAGGCGATGTAGGTCCTTGATGGGTTGTTTTGATGCCTTCTAGTTTAAGTCGAGGGGCACAAACTAGAGGTGTAATTCCATGGATAGGGTTCGAGTGATTCAAGATAGACTCTGTGTAGCTCCAAATAGGCGGAAGAATTATATAGACTGTAGGGTAAAAGCCTTAGAGTTTGGAATTGGTGATCGAGTATTCCTTCGAGTGTCACCCATGAAGGGTATAATGAGGTTCGGGAGGAAGGGCAAGCCCAGTCCTAAGTATATAGGACTATTTGAGATCCTTCAGCGGGTCGGTGATATACAATATGATTTAGCCTTACCTCCAGCCTTTTTGGGTGTTCACCCTATTTTCCAAGTATCTATGCTTTAATGATATATTTTGGATGAGTCTAATATGCTCCAGTGGGATTCGGTTCATGTGGATGATAGCTTGACATTCAAGAAGGAGACAATTGTTATTTTAGACAGAGATGCCAGAAAATTGAGATCTTGAGAGATTCTTGTAGTTAAGATCCAATAGAGGCACAATCCGGTCAAGGAGAATACTTTGGAGACTGAGCAGGACATGCGGGACCAATACCCTCACTTATTTGAGTCTTCAAGTACTTCTTATTCCTTGGCTTTCAAAAACAAAAGTCCTTTTAGTAGTAGATGTTGTTATGACCCTCCGGGTCATTTTCTTTATTTTTGTGAGTTTTTCCCATTTCAAGGTTTCTTGTATTTGCTACATGGTATTTATGACTTGGAGGGATAGGTGGCTTAGTTATCAGGAGTTTGATTGGGTTTTAAACCAATTTCCTTATTTTGGAGCTTTTGAAGTTAAGAAGTTTGAGTTTAGTCAACATTCTTAGTAAATGGCCTCAAATGGAAATTCTGGCAGTTTTGTTATCTCTGGTGTTTGGATTTCGGCATAGGGGGGCTTTTAGTTCAAGTCTCGAGGCTTTTGAACTCATTTTTGGTGCTTGGGAGATTTTTGGTGAAAACTGAGAAAATTGTTGACTTCGATCAAGTTTTCATCAGGACAAACTCCATTCATTATTTCGATGATTCAATTGAGTCTAGAATGTCATTTCTAGTTGGGGAACTTATTTATTTTGTGTTCATGAGACTCTAAACAAATCTTGAGGACCCACTCAGAGTTTTTTGGAACTTGAAGAAAGGCTTGTTTTTCAGCATCTTGTGCATTCATATTTCCTTCATCACGAATGTGATGAACACCTTCATGATCGCAAAGGTTAGGGATATTTTGGTCATTGCGATTGCATGTGTTGAGGTCGCGATAGCAATGAAGAGCCAGTAGGTCCAGGCTGGGATTTTTCATTGTAAATGCAAGAAGGACCATCACAATCACGATGTTCAACCTCAGTGGGGTCCCACAATCATGATAGTGGTCCTTGCGATAGTGATGAAGGACCCTTAGCAGTATAAATTTGGGTCTTCAAAATTTTCAGCCATTTTCTAATTCGAAACTTGTTTTTTGTGCTATTAGGAGCAAATTTCCTATGGATTTCATCCCCATTAACTTAGGTAAGTTTCTTATTCCATCCCTCATGATATTTCTGGTATTGGTATACTTTAATCCATTCTAATTCTGAAGAATTAGAGCTAAATATCTTAAAATTCCATTCTTCAAGGTTAGGACCTCTTAGAGCTTGGGAGCTAATTTCTATTAGACTTTTCATCGTGTTGAGTTTAGTAAGTGATTTCTATGTCTCTAATGTGATTTCCATCAAGTCTATACCAATTTCTGCTTTAATTCCTGATAAAACGTGAAGTGAATTCTAGTGGATTTTGGGACTTTATGGGGTGATTTGAGCCTCGAATCAAACCCCATTTTTACTCTATTTTAAAAATAAAAGGCCAAAGGGCAAAATTTTATTAAAAATAGAGCAATATATTCATCAAATGATCAGTCCTAAGTCATGATGACTCGTCCCAACTGAAAATTAAAAAAACAAAATCAAATAACATAACAAAAAGAGATTAAACAAAAAAAGACAAAGAGAATAAAAAATCTAGAAGCAAAAAGGAAAGTGGAAATTGGAGAGGTTTTTCGTCTTCAATATTTGTCTACCGAGCTATGAAGAGCTCGTATCTACTATGCCTAATCTGAATACTCTCCACTAATCGTCACTTTTGTAGTGCTCAGATTCTGACGCAATAAAGCTGAGAACCACATATCAAGCTTAAGCATCCACTCTTTACGACTAACTTGATGCAACTAATATCTAGGGTCTGCAGATCCAAATTCATTATGGAACCACATCGAAGAGAAGGTATGAAATTAATATCCTTACGTATATCTAACTATCAGCTGGTTGTATCCCAAATGGGATTGATACCACCACTGATGTTTAGATCCTCTCCAAGAACACTGATATCTTTTTTTCTAGATATTGCCTTTTCAGCTGCTCTTGAAGCTCATGAAGCTCGTTAAAATCTAATTTGTGTGACCAATTTCGTGACTGTTTGCTCTTTAAATCAACTACCAGTTAACTCTCACTAATATTTGAGATGTATCTAACAATGTGTTGATTTCCAAAGGGTTGAGACACAACTAATGTTCATAACCTCAAATGTAACTTATAATCTTCATTTTTTTGAGGTAAATGTGGACCTTATTTGTTGGGACTTGTACCTTCATAGCTACAAACCAAGCTGCTAGTATTCCTAAAGGTAATTCTCTAATTTTAAAAACATTTAATTTCTTAGCTCTATTTTTTAACGGATTAAACCTCAATAGGTTAATACCACTATCTTAAGCCAAGAGTCTCAAAATTAAAAATGTTCTTGTACCTGACTGTAATACCTTTGAATAAATGCAAAGTATTTGTAAGAAGAAGTAACACTACTAATAACTTATGAGTTTTGGTTTCATACCATAATCAACACCTCAACCAATAGAAAATAATTCAGACATCACAAGTAGTTTAGTAGATAATATCTTCTTTCAATACTTTAGTACTCAACATTAACATTGATAGAAAGACTTTGTGTGATTAAGATATTGTACTTGAATCATTAGTCTATCTAATTATCATATTTGGAGTCTTCTACTTGTCTAGATTGATGATCTTCTTTCATTTAGTTGGAACATCCTAGAATGTTTTATATTCATATGTACCTGCAAAATCAAAAACCAGGTTAGCAAATAATCAACAATAGTATTTCCCTCCCTTAAGGAGTGTTGTACACATACTATGAAACCTTTAATTTGCTAGTTAATGGAGTTGACCTCCAATGACACACTCCAAGGCACTTCATACACACCATTTATGATATGCACCATAGCCAAAGAGTTTGTTTCAATAATGATGTTTCGAAAATCATTCCCCTAATAGTATTGTAAACCTTCCCTTATAGCAATAGCCTCACCTAATAGATTAGTACAATCTGCAATCTTCAAACCTTTTTCACCCAACAAATCACCATTAGTACATCTATTACAAAAGGTTGAAGCCCTAAGTCTTTGATTACCTCTAGAGGCCCCATCTGTGTTACATTTCCTCTAGCCTTGTGGTGGGTTTAACCATGTAACCACTTTGTACTGAAAACTTGGCCTACAAACATCAAGAAGTGCTACCATATGAGGCCACGTGTTGGGGATATGTGAGTATTTGAACGTTAATATGATAAACTTCTAACATTATTGTTGATGTCCCAAAAAATCATGCTTATTCAATAAGTACCTCCATGTAGCACAGTCGTCCTTCTCTTCTATAAAAACTATAAAATAATGTTAGGCAAAGCTTGAAATATCACTTTTTATCAAGAATTACCTTCTACAGACCACCACAATTCTATAGTTTGCTTTATCTATATCCTAGTATCAATGATAACACCACCATTTTGAATATAATTCCAATATTGGTAGAAATTTCACCTTTAAGAAATAAGTAATCCATTATCTCTCTACCTAGACTAGAAGAACAGGAACAAATTTAAGAGATGTTTGGAGTACAATTTGCTAGTACTGCAGCAATAGGAACCCTATTAGTCCATACTCTCCACCCAAATAAGGAAATCATGAAAGGTAAACCCTACACCCAAATCTTTTAGAAACACTCAAAAATCTCATATCTCATTCTTAGAATTTCCCTTGTACTTTTAATAGAGAATTTCCCATTACTAGATATAGTCCACCATGGTTTATCACTTATATTAGTTTTCCTAATATGATCCATATGCTATCTAACATGCTTAACTATGTGATGAGGAAATTGACTCAACATATCTTCACAATCCCATCCTGTCTAATTCATAAACACATATATATCAATCAATGGATGACAAGTGTCCAGTTCTGTTTGTAGAGTATGTAGAGGAAAAATCCTAGTCCAGTTATCATACCAAACAGTGGACGAACACCCCTTAGATTCCCACCTTAAATACTGCTCAAGGGAATCTTTATTCTAAAGCACCATTGTTGAGAACCTCCATTCCACTGTACCAAAGCTGGGATTTATTTCTTATCGTACTTGTTTCACATAAATATTAGCCATAACGTAGTATATATTCTAACTCTCCACCAGAGTTTTCCAAAACATTACTTGGGAAACATCAAACATGGATTTAAAACCCAAACCTCCTTCTTGCTTGGGTAGACAAATTCTATCCCAAGCAGCCCAATGTTTGCTTCTCTTTGTAACCTTGTTACTCCAAAAACTTTTTACAAAAAATCCATGTACCTCTTTTATTAAAAATTTAGGAGGAACTATAGTTGATAACACATGTATAGGAACACTCTGTAAAACACTTGTGATCAATACCTCTTTACCAATATAAGATAGCATATTCCCTTTTCCATAATAGTAGGTTTGCCTTGACTCTCTTGATAAGTTCAACATAATGTACCTTCATTTTCCTTGTATGTGTAATGGGAAAACCTAGGTATTTTAGAGGTAATTGACCTATAGGTATACCTGTGCATTCCTCCACTAATTATCTCACATCAACTGCTATATTTTGATACATATAAAAAGCACACTTCTCTTTATTGACCTTCTGTACTAATTGAACTTCATAATCCTACAAAGCTAAAACTATTTTCTTTAGAGTATAAGTACCTACTGAAGCAAATATAATTATGTCATTTACATGTGAAAGATGATTGATATTAACACTCCACTTAGCAAAACCATAACCCACAAATTGAGCATCTTCAAACAAAGAGTGTAGGACCCTACTTAAAACTTCTACTGATAGGATGAATAATGCAGGAGACAAAGGTTCTCCTTGCGTCACACCTAAAGTAGAATGAAAGAATCCATTAGATTGACTATTAACTAGTATAGAATACTAGTTATTTGACATTAGTCTCTACACCAATCACTAAAAACTTCTAAAAAGCCCATCTTCTTAGTACTTTAATTAAAAAGAACCAAGTAACTCTGCCATAAGCCTTTGCCATATCAAGATTAATGACCATATTGGATGGTTTACCGCTCTTTCTAATTTCTGTAACAATCTCTTGAGTCAACAACACATTCTCTATAATGCTTCATCCTTTGATAAAGCCTTATTGATTACAAGATATTAATCTGGGAAGAAAAGCCTCAATTATGGCATGAATGATCTTAGAGATTATCTTATTAATAAAGTTTCTCAAACTAATTAGTCTCAAATCTAAAAAAGTATGCACGTGTTCCTTCTTAGGAAGGAGAACCAATTAGTATGAGTAATAGATTTAGGAAAAGTATTATCACTGAAATAATCAAGCACCATTTTGTGAATATCATTCGCCACAATATCCTAACAACTTTGATAAAATCTTCCCATAAGACCATCTGGACCAATAGCACTGTCCCTATTTAATACAAAAATAGCATTTCTAACCTCTTCTAACTCAGGTTGTTCACACATATCTGTATTCTATTCCTCACTAATATGTTCAGGTATGTGTCTAAGAAATGAGAAAGATATGACATCTCTTTCCTATAAGAATTAGTTGTTAAGAAAACTTATTACCTCTACTGCAATATCTTCTTCATCTTCTAACCAATTGTCTTCTTGATTCTGAATTCTTCGCAACTGAAGCTTCTTTCTTTTACCTTTCATAATACTGTGGAAGAATGTTGTATTTATGTTCCCATTCTCAAACTAGTCATATCCTGCCTTTTGTTGCCAAACAATTCTTCAAAATGCAAATATCTTTTAAACTTAACTTGAGCTCTATGTAGAACCTTTATTTTTGAAATTGGGCCCCTCTTTAAAAAACTATTTTTTAATCCTGAAAATGTCCTTCCTAACGATATGTTATTAAAAGAAGTCACCATAAGTGTCTCTACTCTAGGCTGTCAAAATAGACTTAACTCTCTTAATGTTCTCCTTAAAATTAAAGAAAGGGTTCTAATTTTCATTAGAAATCCAATTACATCTAAAAAAATTTTAGAAGATACATTCTCAGTCAAAAATTTGAGAACCCTGAAAAGTTTCCTGTGTATGGACATAACTTCTAAACAAGTAAGAAGCATAGGGGCATGATCAGATCCTTTTCTAGGAAGAAGTTCTACCTCAGCATAATTATACCAACCTTGCATCTTTTGATTAATAAGTACCCTGTCTAATTTTTCAAAGATATAGTCATTTCTAGCCCACAATTCCACCATATGAATGGGCTCCCCTTAAAAAGGATTTCAGATAAGTCACAAAAGTCAATATTGTTCTCAAAATCTTCATAATCAACAGGATTAACAGGAAGCCCCCTATCTTTTCTTATGCATAAGGAAAAATGACCGAAGAATCTAACAAGTCAATATTGTTCCCAAAAGCTGATAGATACTTAAAACAAAGAACAAGTGGCCAACATGGCACAAAAAATTGAGATCCTCAAAGAGGAACTGCGCCAAGTGCGGGACTTGACTAAGCTTATGGTTGCTACCTTCCCTGCTCAATTCTAATTTCCAAATACTGAACTACGTCTAATCACTCTCGCCTACTTAACAAACCCATCTACACAAACACCACATGTTTTCGCTTATGCTCAAGCTCCACTTGCTCCTCTACCCTCCATGAAGATGCACCTAATCATCCATTGCTTACTCAAAACTTCACCGTTCCAGTTCATTCAACAATACAACACATACCTGAGGTACACATCACTTGTGAGATACCTGTGCCACCGATATATGCTACTGAATCTCCTACTTGTGCAACATACGTGGCTGTCAAAATCCTGTATGAGGTCGATCAGTATGTTGGATTAGAGAAGGATGTCTAATTGAATGGATAAAGGTCGATAGTAGGTCAACTCAAAAGTCTGAAAAGGGCATTTAGAAATATGCAAGTCACCAGGGGAATCGAGAGCTTGGATTATGATGACTTATACATCTATCCGGACATCGACATGCAAGTTGGGTACAAACCACCAAAGTTTGATGTATTTAATGGAAAAGGTGACCCTTATGCACACCTAAGAGCCTACTGCGACAATATGGTCAGTGTAGAAAGGAATGAGAAGTTGAGTATGAAGTTGTTCATTCGAGTCTGTCAGGAGAAGCTTTGACTTGGTACACTAGCCAAAACCCTCACAAATAGTGAGATTGGCAAGAAATGGCCAAAGATTTCATGACTCATTTCAGGATTAACACTGAAATCACCCTAGACAGGTTCTTATTAGCCAACATACAGAAGAAGCTATCGGAGTCATTTCAAGAATATGCATGGCGATGGAGGACTGAGGTGGCTAGGATCCAACCTCCACTGGACGAGAGTGAGCTCTCCAAGTACTTTATCCGAGCTCAAGAAGGTGTTTACTTTGACAAGATGATGTCAATAATGGGCCAGAAGTTTGCAGAGTTGGTCAAGATGGGAGATTTCATAGAAAAAGAAATTAAGTCAGAAAAGATTCAGTTTATGGTTGCATTACAAGCAGCAAGTAAAGCTATACAGTCAGGTTCCATTGGTGGTAACAAGAAGAAGAAAGAAGATATCTCAACTATCACACTATACTACCAACCTGGAAATTCTTCCTACCATTACCCTAACAACCCCCAGATTATTGCACTTGTTCCAGTACATAATACTCAGCCATATTATAATCCACCTTGAGCTCTAGCACACCAAAATCTGCCAAGAACATATGCCCCTGTGTAAGCTCCAGTTCACCAAAATAGACCAATATATGCACCAAGACCACGTCCAAATCTTGAAGCCAGAAATACCCGCACATATATACCTATTGTCGAACCTTTTGCTCAATTTTTTGAAAGGTTGATAGCAGTAGGATTATTGCAACCAGTTGAAGGAAAAGCCCCTGATCTAACCTCTTAAAACTTTGATGGAAACAAGCAATGTACTTATCACTCAGGAGCCCAAGGATATGACACGAAAGAGTGTTATGGTTTGAATAACCAGATTGAGTCTCTGATCAGAAAAGGAGTAATCAAATACATTGCAACTCCTCCAAATATAAACAACAACCCTTTACCAAATCATGAGAATCAAAAAGTCAACATGCTTACTCTAGAGGAAGAGTATGCCTTATAAGGAGCAATTGTGCCTGCTCAGAACACAGAAGAAGTTGCCACCATATCTCTAGCGCAACCTTTTATCACAGTTCAGTTAAGAGAGTCTTTGAATGTTCAGACCTACCTGCCGAAAGTTATAGTAACCACTATAGCCGTGGGGAAGCCCAATTATGATGCTAACATAGTCCCATGGGACTACCGAACAGAAGCCAAGGGCAAGAAGATGGACACTACTGTGGTTCATGGGATGACCATGTCAAAAAGGTATTATGCCTCAGAGGATCTAAATTGAGGGGGTTTTAGGAAAGAGCAAAATCCAAAGAATAATGTTACTGATGTTGAAGCTGCAGAATTTTTGAAGAAGATGCAATCAAAGGACTATTCAGTCAAAGAGAAGCTGAAGAAAACACCAGCCCACATATACATTATGTCCTTGCTTATGAGTTCTAAGGCCCATAGGAATGATTTGATGGAAGTGTTAAGTGGAGTTAGCATACCGAAAGAGACCACAAGCGAAACTTTAGTTGCAGCAATCGGGCATATGGTGGAAGCAAATAAGATCTCTTTCCATGATGATGAGCTACCGTCAGAAAGAGCTGGGAACAACAAAGCACTTTATATCGCCGTCAAGTACTGTAACAAGGTCATGAATAGGGTTCTGATCGATAGTGGTTCTAGCTGTAATATTTGTCCATTCTTTACTCTGAGAGATTTGGGTGTGAATATAGAAGAGAAAAGGGAAAGTCGGGTGAAGTTCAAAGCTTTTAATGGATCGCAAAGGAGCGTCATTGGAGAAATTTACCTAATATTACAAGTAGGGCCTGTTGAATTTCCCATCTTATTTCAAGTGATGAATGTGGAGTCTAGTTATAACCTATTACTGGGGAGGCCATGGGTCTACATGGCAAGAGCAGTTCCCTCTACTCTCTATCAGTGTTTGAAGTTTGAGTGGGGGTCGTATGAATGCTACCATTTATGAGGAGCTCAGTCATCCTATTTATTCTGTTAATTCTGTTCCAGTCACAAAAGAGTTAGATGGAGCCACTTTCCATACTCTGGAGATCATGCAAGCTACAGGGATTGGTGAGAAAGTAGAGCTAGTTGAAGTAAAAATGTCGAGTACAGCAAAGATGGTTGCGTCTAAGATGTTGAAATATGGGTAACAGCCTAAGATGGGACTAGGGACAAAATCCAGTAGTATAACTAAGCCAATCCAGTTGAAACTTCATAGAAGTACCACTGGGCTTAGATATAAGCCCATTTTTTGGAGGAATCTATAGTGAAGGATCAGGAAAGACGGTGTTTGTGCCAGCCCAAGTCCCAATTTCCTAGCAAGCAGTTGATGAATACATCATAGAAAGAATAGGAAATCTATTTGTGGTCGTGGTTGAGGAAGGACTGAGATAGATGTCAATGAGCGACCATCCGTGATGCTGAACCGGAAGAAGTCTTACGGAATTGGACCTTAAGCCCATCCTTGTTTCGAAAGGAGTTCTGGTAGTGTGGAATTGTAGTTGATTTCATAGTTGTTTTTGCATGATCAATTGAGGCTTGAATCATACCTAAGCCTTTTTGCTACTCGCCTCTTGCTAAAAGCCGAGCATTTTTCTTTTCATGAAAATCTTTATTTTCTGAAAAAAAAATAATATTTTTCCCTATTTTTCTTTAATATCTATTTATTTTACCCACCTTTTAAAATTTTCAGCGCTAATATTAGTAAAAATCCTCATTCAACGATTATGACATGTAACGAATCCATTAAGCAAAATGCGAGCAATGAGCATGATTATGAGGATTATGACAAAAGCATGATGCCTGAAAACCTGCCATATGACACCGAGCAACTTGAAAGTCAGAAGAAGCCTAATCTGGATGAAACTAAGATTTTCCAATTTGGCTGATGAAGAAACAGTGAAGGAAAAATGAATCAGCATACACTTGAAAGCCGAGACAAAGCAAGAGTTGATAAAATTGCTCAAGCAATACATTGATGTGTTTTCTTGATCTTATGACGATATACCAGGATTGAGCACCAATATCGTCTTACACAGGCTGCCAATTGATCCCATTTGTCCACTCGTGAAGCAAAAGACGAGGAAATTCAAAGCTGATTTGAGTTTGAGAATCAAAGAGGAAGTGACTAAGCAGAGAAAAGAAAATGTCGTAAGGGTCACAAACTACCCCACATGATTGGCCAATATTGTGCCAGTGCTGAAGAAGGATGGGAAGATTATGATATGTGTAGATTATCAGGATCTTAACAAGGCTAGTCCTAAAAATGATTTTCCTCTTCCAAACATTCACATACTCATAGATAATAGTGCATAACATGAGTTGTAGTTATTTGTTTATCATCAGATCCTGATGAATGAAGATGATAATGAGAAAACAACCTTTATCACTTCGTGGGGAGTATATTGCTATAGGATAATATCATTTGGACTCAAAAATACCGGCACAACTTACATGAGGGCCATGACTACCCTTTTCCATAATATGATTCACATGGAGATTGAAGTGTACGTGGATGATCTTGTTATCAAGTCCAAAAAGAGTTTAGATCACCTGGATGATTTATAGAAGTTCTTTGAAAGATTGCGAAGGTACAACCTGAAGTTGAATCCAACCGAATGTACTTTTGGAGTTCCCACAGGAAAATTATTGGGGTTTATTATTAATAGGAGAGGTATAGAGTTGGATACATCCAAAATTAAGGCAATCCAGGAATTACCGCCCCCTAAGACTAAGAAGGACGTAATGAGTTTCTTAGGAAGGCTCAATTACATCAGTCAGTTCATATCTCAGTTGATGATACTATGTGAATCGATATTCAAGTTGCTGAACAAGGATGTCGCCACAAGATAGATGGAAGAATTCCAAAAGGCCTTCGATAGAATCAAGGAATACTTGTCCGACCCACCGGTATTGGTTTCACCAGAGCCTGGGAATCCATTGCTATTATACCTATCCATTATGGATGGTGAATTTGGATGTGTGTTGGTGTAACACTCCGTACATTCCCAACCCTACTTGACGACATTAAATAATATGTACGTAGGTATCTAGATCTATAAGTATGCATTTGGTAAGGCTATTGATGAGATAATTGAATTTGGCTCTTGTTATGTGGTTAAACTTGCATAGAAGGTGATTTGCAATTTTCATTGCGCATTTGTGGGTTTGAAAATGAGTCAAGAATACCTCTAAACAAAGTATAATAAGGTTAAGAAGTGAGTTAAAGAATAGGACTTGAAGTATCTAACCAAACCCGCGAAGAGAAGTCGAAAAATGGAATTTTCAAAAAATTTAAGGAGGGGAGCGTTTGGGACCGTTCCACGCCGCTCTGGGATAAAATTTTTAGCCAAGAGGCAGTGGGTTGGCGCGCCCAGGGGCGTTCCACCTTGGGTTTTTCACTTTTTCGAAAGTTGGAAATTTCTAAGTCCCAAGGGTATCCGGGGACGTACCGAGCCGATTTTTGCCACGTTTCTTCTAAAAACATGAGTATATACATGAAATAAATGACATATTACATTGGTATGATAAAATTACTCAAGAACGAAATTGGGGTCAAAATGACAGTTTTGCCCTTAAGGTCAAAATAAGCCAAAAGTGGCTAGAATCACTTGTTTTTAGGATTGAGGCTACGGATATGAATAGCATGAGTGGAAATATTATTGTAATACGTATAGGATGACTTAAACACGATAAATTATTGATTTTATCGGGTTAAGTGAATTGGGCCCAAAAAGGGCCCAAAAATGAAAAGAAAGCATGGCCCAAAAATGGGTCAAAAGACCCATTCTTGCTTGGACCTTCTAGAAACCAACATTAAATGATAAAGAGTGGATAAGGATGGAATTGGGGGCCTATATAAATTTCAAGAAATATGATTTTTATTGCTTCAAAAGTCTCATGCCTTTTAGTTATTTTCTCAAGCCTTTTCTCTAGTTCCAAAACCCTAAAGCCAATATTTCCTTTGGACTCTTTGGTGAAGATCATCCTATTCAAAGCCTTGGTAAGTATTTATTCTCATGTATTAATATATTATATGCATGAAATAGTATGTAAATCATGTTGGTTGTGCTTGGAAATGTTGGACATGGTCCTTTGTGCTTTTGTAAAAGATTTGTGATCCATGGGATTTGAACTTGAATTAGGACTTGTGCCTTTGATGAAAGATCATGGTATGGATAAACTATGAACGTCTATGGTGTTAATTTTGGTTGTTAAACTTGTTCTTGTCTATAAGTGTAAATTGTGGGATTTTGGCCGATATGTGCTATGAAGTGTATTAAGGTGAATTGATGGATTATTTGTGATGTGGTGTGGATAAGAAAGTGTAAAGGAGGAGTGTTGAGGTGAAATTCAATGATTATTATGTATTGGTAAATGTTGGGAATATTGGAGGATTTTTGGAATAATGATGCTATCAATGGTTTTGTCAAGGGGAAATGACATGTTTCAAAGTAAACATATACCCCATTGATGTTATATGCATTTGTGAAGTAGTTGTGGTTAATGTGAATTTCGTTATGTATTTGTGTTGTAGAGTGACACATAAAGAAGGTTGTATGCACATCTAGGATTGTATATCCGTATTGAGAGTACAACGTATGTAAGGTTACTCTGTCTGTATCTTTTTGCGGCCCACATTGCTATTTCACTAGTCCTATCCCGAAATGTGCTAAGGTATCCTATATTCGTTTATCAGTAGTCATTGTCATATATTTCCTACTCATGGGTCATTTGTGAGTCTCATGTCTCATAATCATGGTTAATGTTCCAAAAGCTCAAATAAGGTTATGTTCCAATGTTCCACTAGTGATATTACTTATGCCTCTTGTTCATAGATTATTGTCCCATAGTTCCCATGGTGTTATGATTCTAATAATGTTATGTTGCCAAGTTATTCACATGTATCTCACTCATTGGTTAATGATCCAAAGTTTCCAACAATGTTATGTTCCAAAGTTCAAAGTGATGTTATGACTATCAAATATCAATCTCAAAGTAAAGATCAAAGTAATACAAATGTGGTCAATGATCAAGTATGGGTGGAAAGTCTAGGGCCGTAAGCCTAGCTCGACTCGATCCCGATGTATTGATTTATGGGTGGCAAGTCTAGGGGCGTAAGCCTAGCTTGACTCGATCCCGATGTGTTGATTTATGGGTGGCAAGTCTAGGGGCACAAGCCTAGCTCGACTCGATCCCGATGCAGTGCTTTATGGGTGGCAGGTCTTAGAGGCATAAGCCTAGCTCGACCCGATCCCAACATGACGATAAGTCATGGAAAGACCCACTGATTAGTAGGGGCCCGGGTACATTGTGACACATGTATGACAAGCAAGCATTGAATGTAAAGAAAGTAATGGAAGTAATGAAAGCAATTCACGTGGTTCCCAAAATGCAAAATGGTGACTTACTCACATTGTCTAGTCATTTGTATTGAGTTCATTAGTATGTTCATGTGTTACAAAGTTTCATTTGAGCCTTACATACTCAGTACTTATTTCGTACTGACCCCTCTCGGGGAATATACCTTACTTGCTGCAGGTGCAGGTCCCAGTAGGCCTCCCCAGTAGATTGCTAGTGTTAGCGGTTCCTTGGTGAGCTCCAGCTAATTCGGGGCTTCTCCGAGTCAGAGTAGATATATGTTTTGATGATGTACATGTTGTATAAAGTGGGGACTTGTCCCGACTTTTGGTTTGTATTGGTCAATGCTCTTGTTAGAGGCTTTTGTAGACGGATGTAGGTGTATCAGTGTAAAATACATATGTTGTTTTGACTGGATGGCCTCAACGGCCAAGTTGCATATACATGTATAACTATGTCCCATGTTTTCCTTTATTCGTCTTTCATGTTCTTACACAATGGTGGTTATGATTATGATATGCATATGATTGAACATAGGCAAAGGTTGGTTCTCTCGGGCCTTATCGGCTACGGGTGCCAATCATGTCTTGATGGGATTCGAGGCGTGACAAAGTGGTATCAGAGCAGGTCGCTCTAAGGGTGTCTACAAAGCCGTGTCAGAGTAGAGTCTTACTTATCGATGTGTTATACACCACATTTATAAGTAGGAGGCTACGGGACATTTAGGGTGTTGTTTCTGTTCTTCACTTCTAGATCGTGCAATAGAGCCAATGTTGTTAGTCGAAGTGTGTCTGATCATGGTATTTTATTTTTCTTTGATATAGTCAAAATGCCAATCACGAGAGGTAGAGGTAAAGGGAAGCAGGTAGATGCGCCTGCTGGAGAAGGAATGAGAAGATTACCACCTGACCAAGCTAGTCAAGGTGGAGCGAATGCTGAAATATCATCGCGGTCTTCATCTACCCTCCCAGTTTCGGAAAAGCCAATTGATAGAAAAGTACCTGTAGAGCCACCGATGAATGCCACGGATCAGGATCTTAGGAATGCTATACATATGTTGACACAGTTAGTGGAGGCACAAAGCCAGGGACGAGCTGGTGTAGTGACACATGATGATGATGCGGCTAGAATGGCGAGTCGCAGGACAAAGGATTTCTTGAAACTTGACCCTCCTATTTTCACTGGGTCAGATCCAAAAGCGGATCCACAGGACTTCGTGGATCAAATTTAGAGGGCCTTGGAAGTTATGCATGTGATAGGGGTCGAAACAGTTGAACTTGCTGCATATAGGCTGAAAGGAGGGGCAATATTGTGGTACGAGGATTGGAAGAAATCCCGTGATATTGGTGCAACTCCACCTACGTGGGAAGAGTTTAAAATTGCTTTCCTTGATCATTACTTGCCCTATGAGATCCGTGAGGCACGTGCAGATCAGTTCCTAAATCTCCGTCAAGGAAATTTAAGCATGAGGGAATATAGCTTGCAATTTAATTCCTTGGCTCGATATGCGCCAAATGTTGTGGCTGCGATGACAGACAGGGTCCATAAATATGTGGATAGACTAGAGCCATAATAGTATGGGATTGCACTATTGCTGCCTTGAATAAGGACATGGACATTGCTCGAATACAAGCCTTCGCCCAGAAAATGGAAGACCAACGACAGAGAAGAAGAGTGCATGAATTTGATAGGGGACAGTCCAAAAGGGCTAGACCTATGGGACCACCTATGATGTCTCATGGAGGATCTAGGCCCCGCATATTTCCTAGACCACCTAGACCGTCGTTCTCTTATTCCACAGGGGGTGCTCATTCACAGTTTCGAGGGTCTAGGGGTGGTCCATCAGGGCAGAGTAGCGGAGTTGAAGGGTCACAGGCAGCAGGTTTTCCGCTACTCAGCAGTGTCAGCACTGCGGGCGTATGCACACAGGTACATGTAGGTCAGGGACGAATGTCTATTTTTGGTGTGGTATGCCGGGGCATATAGCGAGGGATTGTCCACAGCGGATCATGGGTGGTATAGCACGACCAGCTGGGTCGGCCGTTGTGTCATCAGCATCAGTTCCTTCACAGGGCCGAGGGGTGCAGCCTATTGGCCATGGTAGAGGTGCCAGAGGAGCAGCCAGTACTAGCGGGGTCCAGAATCGTACTTATGCTTTAGTGGACCGCTAGAATTCAGAGGCTTCCCCTGATGTTGTCACAGGTACATTATCCATATTCTCACATAATGTATATGTACTAATTGACCCAGGTTCAACATTTTCCTATGTTACCCCATTGATTGCTGCAAAATTTGCAAAGGCACTAGAATTATTAATTAAATCAATTGAAGTGTCTATACCGGTTGGTGAATATATTGTTGCAAAGAGAGTGTATCATAACTGTGTGGTAACTGTGTATGGTCATGATACATTGGGCGATCTCATTGAACTAGACATGGTGGATTTTGATGTGATCATGGGAATGGATTGGTTGGCCTCTTGTTATGCTACGGTAGATTGCCGGGCCAAGAAGGTACACTTTGGTTTTCCGCAAGAAAATGTTCTAGAATGGCAGGGTAATGTAGGGGTACCACGAGGAAGATTTATTTCCCATTTGAAAGCCAGAAAAATAATTGCTAAAGGTTATATATGTCATCAAGTACGGGTGAAAGATACCAAAGCGAAACCACTAACTCCGCAGTCGGTCCCAGTGGTCAATGAATTTCTTGATGTATTCCCAGAGGATCTTCTAGGTTTACCCCCAGAACGGGAAGTAGAATTTGGCATTGATGTGATTCCAGGCACTCAGCCTATTTCTATTCCTCCGTATAGGATGGCTCCATCCAAACTGCGTGAATTAAAGGAGCAATTGAAGGATTTGCTAGATAAGGGCTTCATTAGGCCTAGTATGTCCCCGTGGGGTGCACCGGTATTATTTGTGCAAAAGAAATATGGCACCTTAAGAATGTGCATTGACCAATTGAATAAGGTAACGATCAAGAACAAATATCCCCTCCCTCATATTGATGATTTGTTTGATCAGTTACAGGGTGCCAGGTGTTTTTCAAAGATCGACTTGAGGTCGGGTTACCATCAAGTCAGAGTTAGAGAAGAAGATGTACCCAAGACAGCTTTCCGAACACGATATGGCCATTATGAATTTTTAGTTATGTCATTTGGACTAACAAATTCTCCAGCTGTGTTCATGGATTTGATGAATAGGGTGTTTAAGCCATTTTTTGATGTGTTCATCACGGTATTCATAGATGACATCCTAGTTTATTCAAGATCACCGGAGGACCATGCTAATCACTTACGACAAGTGTTATAGATTCTTCGTGAACGAAAGTTGTATTGAAAGTTCTCCAAATGTGAGTTTTGGTTGAAATCAGTCGCGATCTTGGGTCACATTGTATCAGATGAAGGCATACAAGTTGATACCCAAAAGATTGAAGCAGTGAAAAACTGGCCAAGACCTACGACACCCACAGAAATTCGTAGTTTTCTTGGACTGGCAGGGTATTACAGAAGGTTTGTGGAAGGTTTTTCTTATATTGCTGCACCGTTAACAAAGCTTACACATAAGGCGGTAAAATTTCAGTGGAATGACGCATGTGAGAAAAGCTTCCGAAAGTTGAAAGATAAATTAACCTCCACACCAGTTTTAGTGCTTCCCGAAGGTACCGAAGGCTATGTAGTATATTGTGATGCTTCCAGGGTTGGCCTTGGATGTGTGTTGATGCAACATGGTAATGTCATAGCATATGCCTCACGACAGTTGCGGCCACACGAGAAAAACTATCCCACACATGTTCTTGAATTGGCAGCGGTAGTTTTTGCTTTAATGATATGGCGTCATTATTTATATGGGGTTCATGTTGACATCTATACGGATCACAAAAGCTTACAATATCTTTTTAAGCAGAAGGAACTCAATTTGAGGCAACGAAGGTGGTTGGAGCTTTTAAAAGATTATGACATTGATATTCTTTATCACCCAGGCAAAGCAAATGTAGTAGTTGATGCATTGAGCCGTAAGGCAGTAGAAAGCACTAGTGGTCAGTTGAATGAAAAGCATGAGATAATCAAAGATTTGAATCAATTAGCCAGCTTGGGAGTTCGCCTTATGGAAACCTCAGATGATAGAGTTATGGTGCAGAATGCAGCAGAATCCTCCTTGATAGCTGAAGTAAAAGAGAAGCAATTTTCGGATTCTATTTTATTGCAGCTAAAGGAAAATGTGCAGCAGAATTTGACCAAGGCATTTGATATTAAACCGGAAGGGGTGCTTCAATGTCAAGAAAGACTATGCATACCGGATGTAGATGAGCTGAGGACACGAATTATGACAGAGGCATATCATTCGCGCTATTCTATTCATCCGGGTGCTACTAAAATGTACCATGAATTGAAAGAAGTGTATTGGTGGGCCAACATGAAAAAGAACATTGTAGAGTTTGTCGTTCAATGCCCGAATTGTCAACAAGTGAAAGTAGAGCATCAGAAACCAGGAGGTTACATGCAATGTATCAATCTTCTAGTCTAGAAATGGGATATGATTAACATGGATTTCATTACGGGTTTGCCTCGTACATTGCAGAAGTTTGATTCTATATGGGTTATAGTGGACGAGCTTACCAAGTCAGTGCATTTTCTACCGGTCAAGACGACCTATACAACTGAGGATTATGCGAAGTTGTATGTGAAGGAGATAGTACGATTGTATGCTATTCCACTTTCCATTATATCAGACAGAGGTGCACAGTTCACAGCGCACTTTTGGAGGTCTTTCCAGCAGAGTTTGGGTACACGGGTGAATTTGAGTACATCTTTCCATCCTCAGACTGATGGACAAGCAGAACGTACTATTCAGACACTTGAAGATATGCTACGAGCTTGTACGTTAGATTTTCAAGGCAGTTGGGACGACAATTTTCCTCTTATTGAATTTGCATATAACAATAGCTATCATTCAAGTTTTAAAATGGCACCTTATGAAGCTTTGTACGGAAGGAAATATAGATCACCAATAGGATGGTTTGAAGCAGGTGAAACTGCTTTACTTGGGCCAGATATCGTTTATCAGGCTATGGAAAAGGTTAAGGTGATCCAACAGCGGTTACAAATGGCTAAAAGTCGTCATAAGTCATATGCGGATGTTATAAGAAGAGGTCTTGAATTCGCCATAGGTGATTGGGTATTTTTAAAGGTGTCACCAATGAAAGGAGTAATGCGATTCGAAAAGAAAGAGAAATTGAGTCCACGTTACATAGGCCCATATGAAGTTATTAGACGATTTGGGCAAGTTGCTTATGAATTAGCACTACCTCAAGAACTTTCTTCAGTCCATCCGGTATTTCATGTTTCCATGCTTCGAAAATGCATAGGAGATCCATATCGTATTATTCCCATTTAAGATGTTCAAGTTACAGAGGATCTTACTTATGAAGAGGTACCCATTGTTATCCTAGATCGACAAGTGAAAAGATTGAGGAATAAAGACGTAGCTTCCGTGAAAGTCCTTTGGAGAAATCAACAAGTAGAGGAGGTCACATGGGAAGCGGAAGAGATGATGAAATCCAAATATCCCCATCTATTTAAAATGGATCAAGAAGTTCAAAGTGCGAGAGTGGAGCAATAACAAGTAAGTCTCCATGAGCCTTAAAAGTTTATGTATATGTATGCTAATGTAGAGATGCATTGATTGTAATGGCAATGATATTGTTAACATTAGAGGATGAATGTTCCTAAGGGGGGAAGAATGTAACACTCCGTACGTTCCCAACCCTACTTGACGACATTAAATAATATGTACGTAGGTATCGAGAGCTATAAGTATGCATTTGGTAAGGCTATTGATGAGATAATTGAATTTGGCTCTTGTTATGTGGTTAAACTTGCATAGAAGGTGATTTGAAATTTTCATTACGCATTTGTGGGGTTCAAAATGAGGCTAAGAATACCTCTAAATAAATTATAATAAGGTTAAGAAGTGAGTTAAAGAATAGGACTTGAAGTATCTAACCAAACCCGCGAAGAGAAGTCGAAAAATGGAATTTTTGAAAATTTTAAGGAGGGGCGCATTTGGGACCGTGACATGCTGATATAGGATAAAATTTTTAGCCCAGAGGCAGTGGGTTGGCGCGCCCAGGGGCGTGCCACCTTGGGTTTTCCACTTTTTCGAAAGTTGGAAATTTCTAAGTCCCAAGGGTATCCGGGGACGTACCGAGCCGATTTTTGCCACGTTTCTTCTACAACCACGAGTATATACATGAAATGAATGAAATATTACATTGGTATGATAAAATTACTCGAGAACGAAATTGGGGTCAAAATGACAGTTTTGCCCTTAAGGTCAAAATAAGCCAAAAGTTTTAGAATCACTTGTTTTTGGGATTGAGGCTACGGATATGAATAGCATGAGTGGGAATATCATTTTAATACGTATAGGATGACTTAAACACGAGAAATTATTGATTTTATCGGGTTAAGTGAATTGGGCCCAAAAATGAAAAGAAAGCATGGCCCAAAAATGGATCAAAAGACCCATTCTTGCTTGGACCTTCTAGAAACCAACATTAAATGATAAAGAGTGGCTAAGGATGGAATTGGGGGCCTATATAAAGGGCAATAAATCTGATTTTTATTGCTTCAAAAGTCTCATGCCTTTTAGTTATTTTCTCAAGCCTTTTCTCTAGTTCCAAAACCCTAAAGCCAATATTTCCTTTGGACTCTTTGGTGAAGATCATCCTATTCCAAGCCTTGGTAAGTATTTATTCTCATGTATTAATATATTATATCCATTAAAGAGTATGTAAATCATGTTGGTTGTGCTTGGAAATGTTGGACATGGTCCTTTGTGCTTTTGTATAAGATTAGTGATCCATGGGATTTGAACTTGAATTAGGACTTGTGCCTTTGATGAAAGATCATGGTATGGATAAAATATGAACGTATATGGTGTTATTTTTGTTGTTAAACTTTTTCTTGTCTATAAGTGTAAATTGTGGGATTTTGGCCGATATGTGCTATGAAGTGTATTAAGGTGAATTGATGGATTATTTGTGATGTAGTGTGGATAAGAAAGTGTAAAGGAGGAGTGTTGTGGTGAAATGCAATGATTATTATGTATTGGTAAATTTTGGGAATATTGGAGGATTTTTGGAATAATGATGCTATCAATGGCTTTGTCAAGGGTAAATGACATGTTTCAAAGCAAACATGTACCCCATTGATGTTATATGCATTTGTGAAGTAGTTGTGGTTAATGTGAATTCCGTTATGTATTTGTGTTGTAGAGTGACACATAAAGAAGGAGCGGGACTATTGTATGCACATCTAGGATTGTATATCCGTATTGAGAGTACAAGGTATGTAAGGTTACTCTTTCCATATCTTTTTGTGGCCCACATTGCTATTTCACTAGTCCTATCCCAAAATGTGCTAAGGTATCCTATATCCGTTTATCAATAGTCATTGTCATATATTTCCTACTCATGGGTCATTTGTGAGTCTCATGTCTCATAATCATGGTTAATGTTCCAAAAGCTCAAATAAGGTTATGTTCTAATGTTCCACTAGTGATATTACTTATGCCTCTTGTTCATAGATTATTGTCCCATAATTCCCATGGTGTTATCATTCTAATAATGTTATGTTGCCAAGTTATTCACATGTCTCTCACTCATTGGTTAATGATCCAAAGTTTCCAACAATGTTATGTTCCAAAGTTCAAAGTGATGTTATGACTATCAAATATCAATATCAAAGTAAAGATCAAAGTAATACAAATGTGGTCAATGATCAAGTATAGGTGGCAAGTCTAGGGGCGTAAGCCTAGCTCGACTCGATCCCGATGTATTGATTTATGGGTGGCAAGTCTAGGGGCGTAAGCCTAGCTTGACTCGATCCCGATGTGTTGATTTATGGGTGGCAAGTCTAGGGGCACAAGACTAGCTTGACTCGATCCCGATGCAGTGCTTTATGGGTGGCAGGTCTTAGGGGCATAAGCCTAGCTCGACCCAATCCCAACATGACGATAAGTCATGGAAAGACCCACTGATCAGTAGGGGCCCGGGTACATTGTGACACATGTATGACAAGCAAGCATTGAATGTAAAGAAGGTAATGGAAGTAATGAAAGCAATTCACATGGTTCCCAAAATGCAAAATGGTGACTTACTCACATTGTCTAGTCATTTGTATTGAGTTCATTAGTATGTTCATGTGTTACAAAGTTTCATTTGAGCCTTACATACTCAGTACTTATTTCGTACTGACCCCTCTCGGGGAATTTACCTTACTTGCTACAGGCGCAGGTCCCAGTAGGCCTCCCCAGTAGATTGCCAGTGTTAGCGGTTCCTTGGTGAGCTCCAGCTAATTTGGGGCTTCTCCGAGTCAGAGTAGATATATGTTTTGATGATGTACATGTTGTATAAAGCGGGGACTTGTCCCGACTTTTGGTTTGTATTGGTCAATGCTCTTGTTAGAGGCTTTTGTAGACGGATGTGGGTGTATCAGTGTAAAATACATATGTTGTTTTGACTGGATGGCCTCAACGGCCAAGTTGCATATACATGTATAACTATGTCCCATGTTTTCCTTTATTCGTCTTTCATGTTCTTACGCAATGGTGGTTATGATTATGATATGCATATGATTGAACATAGGCAAAGGTTGGTTCTCTCGGGCCTTATCGGCTACGGGTGCCAATCATGTCTCGATGGGATTCGGGGCGTGACAGTTGGGACAACATGATGAGATAGGAAAGAAAGATAAATATATTTACTACCTAAGCAAGAAATTCACACCATATGAAGCATGATATATGTTGGAACAAACCTGTTGTGCGTTGACTTGGGTTACGCAAAAGTTTAGGCACTACCTATCTGCATATACCACGTGCTTGATTTCAAGAATGGATCCACTCAAGTACATCTTCCAGAAACTAATGCCTACTGAAAAATTGGGAAAATGGCAGATTTTGTTGAGCGAGTTCAATATTGTGTACGTGACACAAAAAACTGTCAAGGGACAAGCTTTGGCTGATCACCTGGCAAAAAATCCAGTAGATCAAGAATACCAGTCACTCAAGACTTATTTCCTTGATAAAGAAGTATTGTTCATAGGAGAGGACATCTCAGAGTCATATGATGGGTGGAGGATGTTTTTTGATGGAGCATCAAACTTTAAAGGAGTCAAAATCGGGGTAGTCTTAGTTTCTGAAATAGGTCAACATTATCCAATGTCAGCAAAGAGTAGGTTTCCTTGTACGAACAATATGGCGGAATACGAAGCTTGTATTCTCGAACTCAGAATGGTTGTAGACATGAACATCAAGGAGCTATTTGAGAAGGATATCCAATCACTTCTTTCTCAACGGAGAAATACTTTACAGGAGGACTCTAGATTTGGGATTACCACGTTGTGTCGACGCCATAGAAGCAACATGACTATTGAAAGAAATACATGTAGGAACTTATGGACCCCACATGAATGGGTTCATTCTAGTAAAGAAAATTTTAAGAGTCGGATAATTCTGGATGACCATAGAGAGAGATAGCATCCGATCCATGCAGAAATTGCATCAGTGTCAAGTTCATGGGGATTTTATATGGGTTTCGCCAAACGAGCTCAATATGATGGGTTCTTCTTGGGTATTTGTTGCTTGGGGTATATATGTAATTGGGCATTTAGGCCTATTGATCCCCCACATCAAATGGACACCATTTCTTCCTGGTAGTTATCGAGTATTTCACAAAATAGGTTAAAGCCTCAATGCATAAGGCAGTAACTTAGAAGGTGGTAGAAGATTTTGTTCACAATAACATAATTTGTCAGTTTGGGATTCTAGAGTCAATTATAATAGACAATGGGGCCAATATTAATAGCGATCTCATGAGAGAGACTTGTGAAAGGTTTAATATCTCTTATCGAAATTCCACAGAATACCATCCCCAAATGAATGAAGCAGTTGAGGTCGCGAATAAGAATATTAAGAGGATCTTGAGGAAGATAGTGGATGGCAATAGAGAATGGCAAGATAAGTTACCATATGTTTTTCTTGGCTATCGCACCATGATTAGAACATCTACTGGGGAAACTCCCTACATGTTAATTTATGTTCGAAAGCAGTGATACCCACGAAAGTGGAAATAACCTCCTTGAGAATCATCCAAGAGGTTGGTTTAGATGATGTAGAATGGATTCGCGGCAGGCTTGAACAATCGATGCTAATCAATGAGAAAATAATGGACGCTGTCTGCCATGGTCAACTCTACCAAAATAGAATGATCAAGGAATTCAACAAGAAAGTCAAGCCTCAATGATTCACACCAGGACAGTTAGTTTTGAAGAAGATATTCCCTCACCAAGATAAAGCTAAACGGAAATTTGCACCAAATTGGCAAGGTCCCTACATGGTTGACCGAGTACTCTCAGGAGGAGCAGTAATCCTTGTAAAAATAGATGGCACAGTGAGCATGAAGCCAATCAATTCAGATGCTATCAAGAAATACTATATTTGAAGACATTAGGACTAGTTTTTATCTCCTTGTACTTTTGCATTTTATTTTATTTTTTTCTTCATGTAATAGAACTACTTATTAGCCTAACTTCCCACAGTGGGATACGTAGGCAACCCACATCGGGTTTGGTCTCCCTTAGAAAACCAAAATAAAAACATCATCCTTTCATGTATTTAGAACTACGCTTGACCTGACTTCGTTGTTGGGATACGTAGGCAATCCTTATCGGATTTGGTCCCTTCATATTTTACTCTTTTATTATACTAAACTAAGGCCTGACCTGATTCCACTTGGATACATAGATCACCTGATTTAAGCTCGGTCATTGCATTGCGTATTTTGCTTCTCCCTTTGTACTTGAACTATGTTCTGATCTTATTTTACTTGGATACGTAGGCAACCTGAGTCAGGCTCGGTCGTTGAATCTCATATTTCTTTCTCTACCATAAAACTATGAACAGACCTGATTCCCATTTGGGGATACATAGGCAACCTCAAAGGTTCGGTCTTAACTTTAGGAAAATCCTTCTTTTTCTCATCGCTTAGCCTCAGAATACAAGAGATCTTGCCATCAGAATTGTCATGGCATCTACAAAAGCCAGAGGAACTTCATCCAAAGAATAAAAGCTACAAGGATATATGATCGATAAATGGAGAGACTCAATGGATTTCAGAACATGTCATAATCTGAAAACAATAAAGGATTACTATATATACTCAATATATACATAATATATTTGTGAAAAATATTTTTCAAAATTACTTTCCTATTTTTCCACCTACCAAGTCACCATATTTGGGAAGATCGAGCAGTTGAGGAAGTGCTGGAGGATTTCATTGACTAAGCCAGGGTTCCCGAGTCGACACAAAATCAATACCACCTCCCAACTAAGAATTTTTCTTTGAGTGCAGGAAAACAGGAATCGAGAAAGGCTATGTCAAGTCAAACTCCTAGACATAATTAGAGACATCATATGACTTATCACTACAACATAAGCCAAAATATTCTCTCCATACTCTATTTTTAACAATATTTATACTAATCCTCACAAGCTCTAAGAGTTTCGTTTGAATTTTTTTTGCAGGTAGATCAAAGTTCCAAACCAAAGATGATAAAAAGAGGGCCCCTCGTAGGAAAAATAGACTATGTTACTTCCTCCAAATAAACTCTGCCAATCAGAGCTTTCCACCTGATGCGTCGAATAACTTCGTTAATCAAAGGATCATCATCTAATTGCATTGAATGACTCCGTCAATCGAAGAATTCCGTCTAACTTCATCAAAGGCTCCACACGATAAAGATTATACATAAGAAAAAGAAGCCAAACTTCCACACTTCGAGTACTGTACATAAGCAAACAAAGTCGAATTCCGCATCTCAAAGACTGTACATTAGCAAACAAAGTCAAACTCCTGCATTCTGAGGACTGTACATAAGCTAACAAATTCTACGTTTCAAAAATTATACATAAGCAAGCGAAGCGACCCTCTACTATAGCGGAGGATGTAAATAAGCGATGCGACTTTCTGCCATATCGGAGGTTATACATGATCAAAACAACACTCCACTACATCAGAGAATATACTTAGCAAAGCGACGCTCCAATATATCGAAGAATTGTATTTTAGCAAGCAAAGCATGCTCTACCAATTAGAGGATTGCACCATAGCAAAGCAGCATCAGATTCCAATAACAACATCATCATCGAGTTCAGATGGATACTACCTTGCCAGAAGAAGGCTTTTTACTTTTAAGTAACTGCCTCTCCAGTCAAAGGCTTTTACTTTTAAGCAATTGCCCCGCCAGTCAGAGGCTTTTACTATTCAGCAATTGCCCCGCCATTCGGAGGCTTTTACTTTTCAACAATTGCTCCACCGAAAGAATGCTACATCCCAGTAATTTTCCAGTCGATGGAGGCTTTTACATTCCAATTGTTGCCCCGCCAATCAGAGGCATCTATACTATAGAATAGAGATTACAATCCTAGTTTGATTATCTAAACTCTACTCTTTAAATTTTAATTTTAATTTTTGAACCAGCAGGTGCTTTTCACCCTTTTTACCTATTTTGCAGGATAATACATTACAACGTGGAACTACCGCTAAGCAGCGATTGAGGCATTACTTGATGAGAAATACCAAATTCACAAGCTAGAGTTCATGAATAGCAACTCTGACTCTGATTCTCATAAACAATCGTCCACGCTTCTAAATCAGAGCACATCTACTCTTATGAATGTCAATTCTATTTTGTTCTTCATCTCCCAGGATCCTCACTAGAGATATTGGAGGACCCTACACGTATCCATACTCCAACATGATCATGTAGAGATGCAGGACACCCTTAAGTAAAGCCCCGTTTATGGTTGTGTTGTGCACCATATTTATAATCGGGAGGCTACGAAGTATTCCCCATCCTAAAAGGATTCGGTCATCTAAAATTTTATTCTACCACTAACACCACAAAATTCATTTCAAAGAAACCAGTGTCATCTATAAATCTTACACTGGGCAAATTTTGAGGACCACCTCAAAATTTACCATAATCCTTCACTCCAAAACTATAACCGACCTGATCTCTTAGGGATATGTAGGTATATCAATTTTGAACGCGGTCGAAACCACTCTATTCGTGCCAAAGTATTCTTATGTCTATCACAATTAATACTAGTGTCATCATAAACCTGACACTGGGCAAAAATTTTAAGGACCTCTCAAAATTTTATAATTTTTGAACTACATCGGCCTGATTCTCATGAAATCCGAGATATGTAGGCAACTCAAAGATCAGAGTTTGGTCAAATCCATAATCACAATCATGGTGGATCTAGCTTCACTATTTAGCCTTTCGGGTACATCCTCTCCGAAACCAGTCTAATTTACCTGTCGAGACAGATTTGTGTTGCGTCAACATCTTCGTCCAAAGATTCTTTCATTATCTATGGACGAAGAGGGGCAATCTTTTGACACCCAATTTTGGCTCTTCTTTTTCCTAAAATTAATTTCTCGATGCTGATGAGTCCTACATATTTATTTTCCTTATTCTTAACATTAATTTCAATAAAATTAGCACCAATAACAATTTTTCAAAAATAATAATCTTCTTCTTCTTCTTCTTCTTATTATTATTATTATTATTATTATTATTATTCTATTAATTACTTATATCATATGTTATAAAATTACCCCAAAAAATAATTTAATAATAATATATCTTAATTTATTATTTCACTATTTTTTCTAAAAAATATATACATAAATAAACGTATGCCAGCGTATTAATTTTTATTTCAAAGACTCTAAATAATCTTTTCTATATTATTATATTTTCACAAATTTGCTATATTTTTATTTTTATTTAATTTTGAATTATAGTTATACGTATTTAAAATATAACATATATACGTATTTAAAATCGCACACATGTGTATACGCACCTAGATGTGTGAAAATATATATGTATATATGTACACTTTTGGGGAAATTAATTAGGACGAAATAAGCATTGTTAAATTAATTAAGTGAAAAAGATTGGGCAAAACTAGAATTTTCTTACAAGATAATTCACTTGTCAATATTTGGGCCTATATCTAATTTATTTCAGCCTAAAACTACCCCACCAGCCCAACCTAAAATAACCTAACCCGACCCAAACCCCTTTAAACTTAACTACACCATCAGCTAACCAAACACCCTTAAATCCCTCATTTTCTCAATGTTCCATCCTAACCAGAAAAACATCAATCATCCATCACTTCCTTTGCCATCGCCGCTAGACCACCAGATAATAGAGAAATTCGGTGGTCTTCTACTTTCTCTCTCATCTCCATCACCTTTGCATCTCTCTATCACCCTTTTTTTGAAAAGTCGAACCTCAAAAATTAGCTCCACCGCCACTACCACTTCATGGGGAATGAAAGAATTTGAAGAACCATTGGATTTGGGTTTGTTACCCCTTTAATCCGATGGATCTGAATACCCTACCTTCGAGTTGTCTCGTCTCCCCTTCTTTCTCCAATTTCATCATTACTTCTCTAAAAGGTAGCTTCCCAAGAATTCAAATTTGAATTCTTGAATCCACCATTAGATTCGTTGTAGCCCTAATTCTCGGCTATAAAAGGGGGCCTTTGGCTTCCATTGGAGGGGGAAGAAATTGAAAAAAAAATAGGAAACAGAGAGAAAAACAAATACTTAGACATTCTAATAGCTTGTTCAATTACCCTATATCCTCTTTGCTCATCTCTTCTCTAATCAAGTTCTTTTCTTTCTTTTCTCGAAGAATTCGGAGCTTAAGTCGGAATTTAAATTGCTAGTTTGGAACTCGACACTCGACGGCCTCAATCACTTCCCAACAAAAGGTGCGAATCCGCCCCTCTTGTTCAACTTTCATCCCTCTTTATTTTATTTTATTTTGGATTCCAGTGAATGCGTGATTCCTGTTGTAGCTTCTATCATGCCCAAGTTGTTGTTGCATTTTTTTTGGACCCTACGGGTTAATATGATTTTGATTCCAAAACAAAAAATACTTTTCGTTTGTAAATCCGTAGATCTGTAAATATGGAGAAATATGTTTCTCTTGTTGTTCTACTGTCTGGTAAACATTATGTTTTGTTCATGGTTCTTTTGTGTTATTTTGGTTGATCGGATTCATTGATATATTTCGAAAGGTTTTTGTGCTTGAATTCTAGTTTTCGTAAACGTACGAGTCGTATGAGATTCGATTTTTTAGGTAGGTCATTTTTCACAATTTGAGCTCAAGAATGTTGTTTATCGCGATATGAACGGCGTGAGGATGTCTTGAATTAGATTAATAAGTTTATCCTTGAATATAAACTTTGTATTAAGTTTGTTGAACTTGTATTTTTCTTTAGAAAATAAATCAAGTTGTCAAGCTTAGTTTAGTTTTGGCAAAATTGTCTGTTTTCTTCACGTCTTTGTTATTTTGATCTAGAAAATCTGAATTTTAAGTTTACTTGGATAAATTTAAAATGATTATCATTTGTGATCAATTTCAAGTTTTCAAGTGAAAAATGATTTTTTGAGTTTAAATGTGAAAAATTCTTACTTTTCCCTCTTTTCCTTTGATCCATTTTCTAGCAGCTTTCCAAAAATGTTGTTGTAATGACCTTCCCGGTCATTTACCTCCTTTTCGTGCGTTCTCAGCGTTTAGAGCTTTTCTATAACTGTCCCAAGTTATTTATGACTTGCTGGGACTGACAGTTCGGTTCCCGGGCAGTTCGTTTGAGAATATTATTTAGACCGAGCACGTTGTAAAATGTTAAATTAAATTAGAATTTGATAAAATGACATAGTTAATTACCTTTCAAAAATATTTATGATATTTATAAAATTCTTTAGTGATGATGTATCTATACTACTTTATAAAAGTTCTATAATTTATTTATATTTTAAACGGAGATAGTAAATCTAAATATGTTAAAATAATATTTTTATTTTATAGAAGTTTTGTTCAAAATAATTTTCTATTCATGATGGTATATTTAAAATATTATATTTATTTTACCACGAGCCTATGCAGTATCCGAATATATATATATATACGGAGAGCAAAATAATGGATAAAGCCATGTGCATGCAACATTAATTGGCATTTGACTAAAAGACTTATTTTTTTGTTGGTCTTGTACGTGTAGTGTATATATATATATATACTCTAATATTAATTCCTTTCTTATTTTGTCTTGTTTAAAGAAAAAAAAAAACTACATATATTCCACCATTTTTTTTAGCACTTTAAGCTCAACTTTAAACATTTCTAGAGAGATTCAAGGTTAGGGGTTGGTATATTTGAGTTCGTGGACTCGTTCTCGTCATTTCTACGGTACGTTTTCTTATTTTTACGGTAGTTTTAGTTACGGTGGTTGTTGGAATTGGTGTTGATATTTGAGCTAGATATTGAGCTCAAATTGAGCGGTGTTAGTTGTGACTATTGGTCACGGGGTGATTTGGGACGCTGTGACGGTTTCGGTTTTTCGATTCCGCAAGTGGGCCCCACATGGACCGTTTGGATATTTTTTTGAACTAATGCAATATGGGTATCAAAATTCATGTTTTGACATGTAGTTTATTATTTTGCTAGCGTGGCAGCAATCGGAGGTCTCTCGAAAGGGAAAGACTCCTATTTAGCAAGCTTTGGCAGGCGTTTGGCGGCGTCCAGGTAGGCTAGGCTTACCATATACCTAGACTGAGATTGTTTATAGTATTTGCATATTATTATGCTAGTGTTTGGGCTGGTAGTTGTAGATTGGCATTGGCTTGCTATGATTAGGCCTTTTGGGCCGGTTAGGGCCTTGTTCGGATGTGTTTCGGGCCTGTTATCCTCGTGGTGTGCCAGATATTACTTTTATAGGGTTGGTTAATGTTGTACCACTGTTAGTAGGGGTTTGGGGAACCTTAGCCCAGACTTGGTTTCGGGACCCCGTAGTGGGCCCCGCTACTCTTCACAGTCGGTGTAGTTAGCTTTAAACCTTATTAGGCTTAGTTAATCCCCGAGACGATCTTTTAGGATAACATTTGTATTAAATTACCCTATTTATGCCCTTTTGACCTGTTTAGCCTTGTTAGTCTCTAATAGCACCGTATTTGATCGGGGTCGGCTAGTTTGATTTAGAATGCGGACCCGCCTTGCCATGACTTAGAATGTATACCCAGACTTGTAGTACGTGGTGGGTTAGCTCCTTTACTTATGTTTCGAGTTTATTTTGGGGCTGGTATGTCCCCGTTTACTTGTATTTGTGTGGATTCTGGCACTATTATGTCACTTGGTTACTGATTATTATGAATTCCGGTTCAAGTCCGGCCACTAATTCAGCATGATGGTTACTGATTATTATGAGTTCCGGTTCGAGTCCGGCCACTGATTATTATGAGTTCCGATTCGAGTTCGGCATCTGGTTATGATATGATTGGAGAGTTTTGGTACTGAGTTCCGGTTCGAGTCCGGCGGTTATGATATATGTGGCCTATTGTTATTATCCACTATGTCCGGTTCGATTTCGGTGTCTGGCCTCTTGTTATTACCCATTGGTGCCGGTTCAAGCCCGGTGCACCCTTGTCGGTTATTCTGGTTACTGGATACTGATACAGCTTTGAGACACTGGTGACTATGCATTTACTATTCTTATGTGTCCCGCCGGTTTATGGGGGCCAGGCTGGGTTATTGTTTTCTTTCGTGTGCCTATCGGTTTTATGGGGGCCCAGATAGGTTATGTTTGACTTGAGTGCTTACTTATGCATTTAGTTACTCTTTATTTAGTATCGTATTTATTTATCTCCTGAGCATATCTACACGCCTCGGCAGTAGTGTATTTACTTATTATTTATACCCCGGACCTAGCATGCACCCTCGCATTTTAGCTTGCTTATATTATATTGAGCTCAGTCGGCCGATGATGCCTACTGAGTACCCGTTGCCCCGGTACTCATACTGCACTTCTGCATCTTTTTCCCCGATGCAGATCCGGGCACTAGTCGACGGTTTTGACGTGACTCTCTTTCCAGCACTTACTCCGGAGCAGGGTGAGCTTAATGACGTCCGAGGCAGATCCTACTCCATCTCTATTGTATAGTCTTTTGCTCTCGAGACTGTAGTACTTGTTGTGTATATTTGGTTTCTGTCTTTGTTTTTTGACATGTCTAGTAGTGGCTCTTGTACCGACTTCACCAGGTCTTGGGAGGGGTTCTCACCTGTATATATTGTCCTCTTCCTTCTCAGTCTTGGTATGGATATATATTTTGATTTTGTTTTTTTTGTATTTCTAGCATGTTTATTAGTATGGTTACTTCCACTTCATCTCTGTTTCCTGAGATTCCACCCGTTAGCCTGTCGCTTGTTGCTCCGGGCTAGGGTTTGGCTTGCCTATTGGTGGGTTACGGTAGGCGCCATCAGGACTCGAAAAATCGGGTCGTGACAGCTTGGTATCAGAGCCTAGGTTTCACTGGTATTGTTGGTGCATGAGCCGATGTTTAGTAGAGTCTCGCGGATCGGTACGGAGACGTCCGTATCCTATCTCCGGGAGGCTACCGAGCATGTTTAGGGTAAATCTTATTTCTTTGATTCGCCTCAGTGCGTTGGTGTCTATGTTTGTTTCTAATCTCTATTTGGTTCATTCTTTACGCAGATGGTTAGGACGCATAATACGAGAGCCGGGGGTCGGGACCCCGAGCCTGCAGCGAGGGCTCTAGTTAGGGGTCGTGGTCGACCTAGAGGTCGAAGGCAGGGCAGAGTAGCAGCCCCAGGACCAGATCGTGCTAGGGATCCGTCACCCGATCCCGTTATAGTTCCAGATGTTCCGCCGCCACAGCAGCCGGTGGGCCAGGGGGCAGCCCAGGCTCCACCCGGATTTATTGATGCTTCTTTGCTCCGAGGTACATTGCTTCAGTTGTTGGAATTAGTTGGAGGTTCGCCTACTGCGGGAGTACAGCCAGCCGCACAGAGAGTTGGTGCTGGGGCGCAGCCTGTAGCTGTGGCACCGAGAGTTGAGGTTCTACCTGTACCAGTAGCTCCACAGCCAGTTATAGATCAGCCAGTTATGTCTGCCGAGGAGCAGAAGATGTTGGGTCGCTTCCTGAGATTAGCTCCACCGAGATTTGCTGGTACTCCGGGTGAGGATGCATATGAGTTCTTGTCCAGCTGTGAGGATAGACTTAGGAATTTGGGATTGGTACAGTCTCGTGGTGTTGATTTCGTGGCATATCAGTTCGATACTGCAGCGAGGAGATGGTGGAGGGGATATCTTGATTCCAGGCCAGTGGGATCTCCACCGATTACTTGGACCCAGTTCTCCGAGATTTTCTTGGGAAAGTATATGCCCCGTACTATGCGAGAGCGACTCAGGGATGAGTTCTCCAGGTTGACTCAGGGTTCATTATCTGTCGCCGAGTATGAGGCGAGATTTCATGATCTTGCTAGGCACGCTACTTCTATTTTGCCTGATGAGTACGAGAGAGTTAGATGTTTTGTCAGGGGACTGAGATTGCCACTCCGCAGGGCTACCCAGAGTTTAGTGACTTCAGGGAAGTCATTCGCAGAGATTATTGAGCATGTATACTCTATTGAGGAGATGGATCGCGAGGCCCAAGGGGGCAGCGATAAGAGACCTCGTGTCCAGGGTAGTTTCAGTGGGAGCCATAGTGGTTCGCAGTTCAGAGGTCGTGGTTTCCAGTTTCAGGGTAGGTACCCTCATCAGCAGCAGCAGTCTTTTCAGCGACAGGGTCAGCCTAGTAGGCCTGTACAGTCAGCTTTGCAGATATCTGATAGGGGTCAGCCCACCTATAGTGGTTCTGTTAGCCAGCCTCAGGGGCGTGGTCAACCCAGTTCATCTGCTAGAGGTGGTCATATTGGATCTTCTAGGCCGAGCAGGGAGCCAGGAGCATGTTATACTTGTGGGGTTTTCGATCATTTCGCGCGTGAGTGTCCTCAGCGCAGGGCTATTGAGCCTTCAGTTCAGACAGCACAGCCCATCAGATCTGTACCGCCAGCAGGCAGAGGTGGTGCACAGGGTCGTCGGGGTGGTCCCCAGGGTTCTCGAGGTGGAGCACAGGGAGGTCGGACTGGTAGTCAGGTTGGTACTCAGACTAGTGGTAGCCAGCGTCAGTTGTATGCCGTGCCAGCTAGGCCAGAGGCTGAGGCTTCGGATGCGGTGATTACAGGTACGATTTTCGTATGCCGTCAGCCAGCTTCTGCATTATTTGATCCCGGATCCACGTTTTTTTATGTATCTACTTATTATGCACCACGGTTGGGTTTATGTTCTGAGTTATTATCTGTGCCCTTACGTGTATCCACCCCCGTTGGTGATTCTTTAGTAGTGGATCGGGTATATAGATCATGTCTGGTGACTATTCAGGAGTTTGAGACTCAGGTTGATTTTATTGTATTGGCCATGGTAGATTTTGATGTGATTCTGGGCATGGACTGGTTGTCTTTTCATCATGCAGTCTTGGATTGCTTTGCCAAGACCGTAACCTTAGCCATGCCTGGTGTACCCCCGGTAGTGTGGCAGGGTTCTATTAGCCGCACACCGACAGGGATTATTTCATATGTTCGGGCTCGTAGATTGATGGTGAGGGGTTGTGATTCATTCCTTGCTTATGTTCGGGATGCTAGCATTGAGAGTCCGTCACTTGACTCTGTCCTTATTGTTCGTGAGTTTCCTGATGTATTCCCGACTGACCTACCTGGCCTTCCTCCTGAGCGTGATATAGAGTTTATTATTGACCTCGAGCCGGGCACCCGACCTATTTCTATGGCTCCGTATCGTATGGCTCCTGCTGAGTTGAGGGAGCTGAGTATTCAGCTTAAGGATCTTTTGGGGAAGGGTTTTATTAGGCCGAGTGTGTCGCCTTGGGGTGCTCCAGTTCTTTTTGTAAAGAAGAAGGATGGGTCTATGCGAATGTGTATTGATTACAGGCAGCTAAATAAGGTGACAGTAAAGAATAAGTATCCGATGCCTCGTATTGACGATTTGTTTGATCAGCTTCAGGGTGCCGCGGTGTTCTCAAAGATAGATTTGAGATCTGGATATCATCAGTTGAGAGTTAGGGCTGAGGACATCCCAAAAACAGCCTTCAGGACTCGGTACGGCCATTATGAGTTCCTGGTGATGTCTTTTGGATTGACTAATACCCCTGCAGCTTTCATGGATTTGATGAATCGGGTATTCAGGCCATACTTGGACTCCTTTGTCATTGTGTTTATTGACGACATCTTAGTTTATTCGAGGAGTAGCGAGGAGCACGAGCAGCATTTGAGGACTGTGCTCCACACTTTGAGAGATCATCGGCTTTATGCCAAATTCTCAAAGTGTGAGTTCTGGCTTGAGTCTGTAGCTTTCTTGGGGCATGTTGTATCCAGACAGGGTATCATGGTAGACCCAGCGAAGATTGAGGCTATTCGAGGTTGGGCTAGGCCCACGTCTCCTACTGAGGTTCGCAGTTTTGTTGGGTTGGCAGGTTATTACAGACGGTTTGTTGAGGGCTTCTCGTCTATTGCATCTCCTATGACCAGACTGACCAGGAAGGAGGTTCCGTTTCAGTGGTCTGAGGATTGTGAGGCAAGCTTCCTGAAGCTCAAGGATCGACTTACTTCTGCCCCTGTGTTGACTCTTCCAGTTGAGGGCGAGGGTTTCACCGTGTATTGTGATGCGTCTGGTATTGGTTTGGGGTGTGTTCTGATGCAGCGGGGTCGTGTTATTGCTTATGCATCGAGACAACTGAAGGTGCACGAACGTAATTACCCCACTCATGACTTGGAATTAGCAGCGGTAGTATTTGCACTGCGGATTTGGAGGCATTATCTATACGGTGTGCATTGTGAGATCTTTACAGACCACCGCAGTCTTCAGCATATTATGACTCAGAGAGATCTTAATTCGAGGCAGCGCAGGTGGATTGAGTTGCTGAAGGACTATGATATCTCTATTCTCTATCATCCAGGCAAGGCGAATGTGGTAGCGGACGCCTTAAGCCGGAAGACAGTGAGTATGGGTAGCTTAGCCTTCATTCCAGTCTCTCAGCGGCCATTAGCTTTGGACATTCAGTCCTTAGCTAACTCGATGGTTCGATTGGATATTTCTGACCCCAGGAGGATTGTTGCTTGTGTTGAGGCTAGATCTACTTTGCTGGAGCAGATTCAGGGTTGTCAGTTTGAGGATAGCGGTCTCTGTAGCATTCGAGATCAGGTATTGAGGGGTGAGTCTGAGAGAGCTACCTTGGGTTCTGATGGTGTTCTGAGGTTTGACGGTCGTATTTGTGTCCCGAGGGTTGGAGATTTGATTCAGTTGATTCTGCACGAGGCACACAGTTCCAGATATTCTATTCACACTGGGACAGCTAAGATGTATCGGGATCTGAGGCAGCACTATTGGTGGAGTGGTATGCGGAGAGACATAGCAGGGTTTGTAGCTCGATGCCTTTGTTGTCAGCAGGTAAAGGCCGAGCACCAGAGACCTGGTGGTCTACTTCAGCCGTTACCCATTCCTGAATGGAAGTGGGAGCGGATCACGATGGATTTCGTTGGTAGGTTACCTCGCACCTCTCGTGGCTTTGATAGTATTTGGGTTATTGTAGATCGGTTGACTAAGTCCGCGCACTTTATCCCTGTTCAAACTTCCTACAGTGCTGAGAAGTTAGCTCGTGTATATATTCAGGAGGTAGTTCGCCTACACGGAGTACCGGTGTCTATTATCTCAGACCGAGGGTCTCAGTTTACCTCCAGTTTCTGGCAGGCTTTCCAGGAGGAGTTGGGTACTCAAGTGGACCTCAGTACTGCGTTTCATCCTCAGACCGACGGGCAATCAGAGCGGACTATTCAGGTGTTAGAGGATATGCTCCGTGCTTGTGTGTTAGACTTTGGGGGTCAGTGGGATCAGTTCTTGCCTTTAGCGGAATTCGCGTATAATAATAGCTTCCACTCCAGCATTCAGATGGCTCCGTTTGAGGCTTTGTATGGTAGACGGTGTCGGTCTCCAGTTGGATGGTTTGAGACTTCAGAAGTCAGTCCTCGTGGCACAGATTTGCTCCGAGAGTCTTTGGACCGAGTTCGGGTGATTCAGGACAGGCTGCGGACAGCGCAGAGTAGACAGAGGAGTTATGCTGACCGTAGACGTCGTCCGTTGAGATTCAGAGTTGGTGATAGGGTCTTCTTACGAGTATCGCCAATGAAGGGCGTGATGCGATTCGGTAGGAGGGGCAAGCTTAGCCCCAGGTATATTGGACCCTTTGAGATTCTTCGGACAATCGGGGAGGTAGCATATGTACTGGCCTTACCTCTGACCTTTTCAGCTATCCACCCAGTATTTCATGTTTCTATGCTGCGACAATATATCCCAGATGAGTCGCATGTGCTTCAGTGGGACTCGGTTCAGTTAGACGAGAAGTTAGCATTTGTTGAGGAGCCTGTGTCCATTTTAGCCAGAGATGTCAGACGGTTACGCTCCCGGGAAATTCCAGTGGTTAAGGTACAATGGCGTCACCGTCCAGTTGAGGAGGCTACTTGGGAACTTGAACGTGACATGCGAGCCCAGTATCCCTACTTGTTTACGTCTTCAGGTATATGCTTATTCTTGACTTTCGCGGACGAAAGTCCTTTTAGTAGTGGATATTGTAATGACCTTCCCGGTCATTTACCTCCTTTTCGTGCGTTCTCAGCGTTTAGAGCTTTTCTATAACTGCCCCAAGTTATTTATGACTTGCTGGGACTGACAGTTCGGTTCCCGGGCAGTTCGTTTGAGAATATTATTTAGACCGAGCACGTTGTAAAATGTTAAATTAAATTAGAATTTGATAAAATGACATAGTTAATTACCTTTCAAAAATATTTATGATATTTATAAAATTCTTTAGTGATGATGTATCTATACTACTTTATAAAAGTTCTATAATTTATTTATATTTTAAACGGAGATAGTAAATCTAAATATGTTAAAATAATATTTTTATTTTATAGAAGTTTTGTTCAAAATAATTTTCTATTCATGATGGTATATTTAAAATATTATATTTATTTTACCACGAGCCTATGCAGTATCCGAATATATATATATACGGAGAGCAAAATAATGGATAAAGCCATGTGCATGCAACATTAATTGGCATTTGACTAAAAGACTTATTTTTTTGTTGGTCTTGTACGTGTAGTGTATATATATATATATACTCTAATATTAATTCCTTTCTTATTTTGTCTTGTTTAAAGAAAAAAAAAACTACATATATTCCACCATTTTTTTTAGCACTTTAAGCTCAACTTTAAACATTTCTAGAGAGATTCAAGGTTAGGGGTTGGTATATTTGAGTTCGTGGACTCGTTCTCGTCATTTCTACGGTACGTTTTCTTATTTTTACGGTAGTTTTAGTTACGGTGGTTGTTGGAATTGGTGTTGATATTTGAGCTAGATATTGAGCTCAAATTGAGCGGTGTTAGTTGTGACTATTGGTCACGGGGTGATTTGGGACGCTGTGACGGTTTCGGTTTTTCGATTCCGCAAGTGGGCCCCACATGGACCGTTTGGATATTTTTTTGAACTAATGCAATATGGGTATCAAAATTCATGTTTTGACATGTAGTTTATTATTTTGCTAGCGTGGCAGCAATCGGAGGTCTCTCGAAAGGGAAAGACTCCTATTTAGCAAGCTTTGGCAGGCGTTTGGCGGCGTCCAGGTAGGCTAGGCTTACCATATACCTAAACTGAGATTGTTTATAGTATTTGCATATTATTATGCTAGTGTTTGGGCTGGTAGTTGTAGATTGGCATTGGCTTGCTATGATTAGGCCTTTTGGGCCGGTTAGGGCCTTGTTCGGATGTGTTTCGGGCCTGTTATCCTCGTGGTGTGCCAGATATTACTTTTATAGGGTTGGTTAATGTTGTACCGCTGTTAGTAGGGGTTTGGGGAACCTTAGCCCAGACTTGGTTCCGGGACCCCGTAGTGGGCCCCGCTACTCTTCACAGTCGGTGTAGTTAGCTTTAAACCTTATTAGGCTTAGTTAATCCCCGAGACGATCTTTTAGGATAACATTTGTATTAAATTACCCTATTTATGCCCTTTTGACCTGTTTAGCCTTGTTAGTCTCTAATAGCACCGTATTTGACCGGGGTCGGCTAGTTTGATTTAGAATGCGGACCCGCTTTGCCATGACTTAGAATGTATACCCAGACTTGTAGTACGTGGTGGGTTAGCTCCTTTACTTATGTTTCGAGTTTATTTTGGGGCTGGTATGTCCCCATTTACTTGTATTTGTGTGGATTCTGGCACTATTATGTCACTTGGTTACTGATTATTATGAGTTTCGGTTCAAGTCCAGCCACTGATTCAGCATGATGGTTACTGATTATTATGAGTTCCGGTTCGAGTCCGGCCACTGATTATTATGAGTTTCGGTTCGAGTCCGGCATCTGGTTATGATATGATTGGAGAGTTTTGGTACTGAGTTCCGGTTCGAGTCCGGCGGTTATGATATATGTGGCCTATTGTTATTATCCACTATGTCCGGTTCGATTTCGGTGTCTGGCCTCTTGTTATTACCCATTGGTGCCGGTTCAAGCCCGGTGCACCCTTGTCGGTTATTCTGGTTACTGGATACTGATACAGCTTCGAGACACTGGTGACTATGCATTTACTATTCTTGTGTGTCCCGCCGGTTTATGGGGGCCAGGCTGGGTTATTGTTTTCTTTCGTGTGCCTATCGGTTTTATGGGGGCCCAGATAGGTTATGTTTGACTTGAGTGCTTACTTATGCATTTAGTTACTCTTTATTTAGTATCGTATTTATTTATCTCCTGAGCATATCTACACGCGTCGGCAGTAGTGTATTTACTTATTATTTATACCCCGGACCTAGCATGCACCCTCGCATTTTAGCTTGCTTATATTATATTGAGCTCAGTCGGCCGATGATGCCTACTGAGTACCCGTTGCCCCGGTACTCATACTGCACTTCTGCATCTTTTTCCCCGATGCAGATCCGGGCACTAGTCGACGGTTTTGACGTGACTCTCTTTCCAGCACTTACTCCGGAGCAGGGTGAGCTTACTGACGTCCGAGGCAGATCCTACTCCATCTCTATTGTATAGTCTTTTGCTCTCGAGACTGTAGTACTTGTTGTGTATATTTGGTTTCTGTCTTGTTTTTTTGACATGTCTAGTAGTGGCTCTTGTACCGACTTCACCAGGTCTTGGGAGGGGTTCTCACCTGTATATATTGTCCTCTTCCTTCTCAGTCTTGGTATGGATATATATTTTGATTTTGTTTTTTTTGTATTTCTAGCATGTTTATTAGTATGGTTACTTCTACTTCATCTCTGTTTCCTGAGATTCCACCCGTTAGCCTGTCGCTTGTCGCTCCGGGCTAGGGTTTGGCTTGCCTATTGGTGGGTTACGGTAGGCGCCATCAGGACTCGAAAAATCGGGTCGTGACAGTTGTTTACCTTCGTTCAGTTTTGATAATGTGCTCTTACTGATGTGGTAATCTATTTGTGGATTTAGTAACTAGAATTCTAATGTCATGTTTTTTTCTTTACAAACATATGAGATGTGATGCCTTTTATTTAGCATCAAAACTTCGCATGACCATTAACTTGTGTTTTAACTAGTTTGGTCAAAGTGTTTTGAATAATATCTGCCTTTTCCTGTTCTATATCCTAGCCCAAACTCTAAAGCATGAACATGTGTATTTGTATGGCAAAAATCTTCTTGACACACCCGTCACTAAGGTTTGATTTCAAGAGTATGCAAAAGGGATGATTAAATTGATTGAAAGTATAGCTTCAATGCCTCATTTCAAGTTATTCATTTTTTTTTAGAGATTCATGTGCATGTTGGACATAATAACGCCTTTTAATATATCCTATGGTTGTGTAAAAGATATATGTACTGGAATATGTGTTTGTCCCACTCCTAAAGGATATGTATGAATTAGGCAGAGTTTATCTTGATCTTACAATGCCTTTCTTTGTTACTGCACAAATAATAAAAAAGAACTTTGCATGTTAGAGTAATATTTTAATCAATTCTTAAATATTTTTATGTAGTGTGTGCTTTTATATTTGTACTTGAATTGGTTTCTAATCCTTCATCTTTTTGTTATATGTAAACTCGGAAAACCCCATTTCAACCCAAATATCGGGTCAACCGCTACTAGGATCGCAATGCTTGGAGTCTCATAGATTAGAAGATCAAGTCCGAAATGGAGTCTAGTATTTTTTAGCCTCTTTCCCTTTTAATTTATTCATGTTATGTTATGGTCTTTTAGAATGATAATCAACTCTTTTTCGTTATTGAACTTGTTTAAGATAACCTTATTTCTTTATTGCTTTATATTGCTTTATTATTTGGCGATCCTTTAAAGTAGTTTAACATCCTCTCATTTTTGTAAATAATATGATTAGTTAACCACAAGGATAGATTTTACTTTGGAAAAAGATTTTAGCAACCTTAAAATTCGGCTAAGTTTTAAAACTAATTATTTGTCACGACCCGATGTATGATTCATGATGGCGCCTACCAAGAACCACCAATAGGGAAGCCAAGCCCTAACTCGGGGCGGTAAGCGACGGGCCAATAGGTGGGATCTTATAAGAAAGGAGATGAAGCAAAACTACTACCATCAATATGCTATGAATGTACAAACAAAGGATGTATACATACTGGGACAAAAAGGAATAGGACAATATATAACTCTAAAACCTCTCCCAAGACCTGGTGAGATCAGTACACTAGCCACTACTAGACATATCCAGAATACAAGACAGAAACCAAATATACATGAATACAAGAAAGGAACCAAATATACACAACATATATACAATAGTCTCGGATCCAAAAGATTATAAATCAGAGATGGAGTAGGATCTGCCTCGGAAGTCAGTAAGCTTTTCCTGCTTTGGGATTAGTGCTGAGAAAAGAGCCACGTCACGAGCGTCGACTAGTTCCTAGATCTGCATCGAAAAAAGATGCAGAAGTGTAGTATGAGTAATGGGCAACAAGTACTCAATAGGCATCATCGGCAGACTGAGTTCAATGTAACATAAATAAGTTGAAGTACAGGAATGCATGCTAAGTTTGGGTATAATTGATAAGTAAATACAGAACTGAATAATAAGAAAGTAACTGCGCACAGAACACATAAGTCCTCCATAACCCAACTGGGCCCCCACAAGAAAGAATACAATACCCAGCCTGGAACCCCATAAATCGGTGGGACACACAAGGATAGTAAATGCATAGTCACTAGTGCCTCGAAGCTGTACCAATATCCAATAATCACAATAACGAATGGGCGCACCGGGATCGAACCGGCACCAATGGGTAATGACAAGAGGCCAGACACCAGAATCGAACAGGTCATAGTGAGTAGTAACGAAAGGCCACATATATAGTGTATCTCAGAGCTCACAGCCAAATGCTAGATTCAAATTAGAACTCAGTAAATCACAATATCAAAACCACGGTACCCAGTACAAGAACTCTCGAACAGTATGGCAATTAGTAGACGGACTCGAATCGAAACTCATAATAATTAGTAACTACCATATCTGAATTAGTGGCCGGACTCGAGCCAGAACTCATAGTAACCAGTACCTCAAAGCATCATACCTGTAGTGGTAGAACCCATATCCAAACACAAATAAACGAGCACACCAGCCCAGCCCGATCAAAAATATAAGTAGGGAAGCTGATTCGTAATGCTATAAAGTTGTCTCTAGGTCCTCAAGTCACTAGCCTATAGTCAAGAAAGATATATATAAGCCGCTAAAGATCTAAAACAAGTCCTGGCAAGGTGGGTCCCAACTCTACATCGCGGCTAGTCACACCAAAAAAAGATTAGCGCTATTAGGGACTAATATGGTCAACTAGGTTAAACCAATATAACTAGATTAAGTTTTCTTCATATCAATACTAATGGGCTTTAACTAGGTCTAACAATCCCGAGGACTAAATATGCCGACTAAGAATGATAGTGGGGCCCGCTATGGGTCCCTGAATCAAGTCTGGCAACATCGACCCAGGTCTGACTAAGTCTGGCCAAGCCTTAACCATAATCTCATAATTCCCTAACCAACAATAGTATACTACCTACTGTCCCCAAACGGATCACTTGTGGCGTACTGTGAGGATACCGGATCGGGAATATGTCCGGGTGGCATAATTCAGCTCAAAAGCCTAAATACAGCAAGATAACACCACAAATACAATACCAGCACAACAATATATATACGTCACAAATAAACCCAATCTATGTGCATGGGAAGGTAAGTCTAGGCTACCTGGATGCCGCTGTAAGCCTGCCAAAGAACTCGCTAAGCTGAAGCCTTCCTTTTTCTAGAGGCCTGCAAATGCTGCCACGCTATTAAAACGGTAAACAAGATATCAAAATATAACTAATGATACCCATATGTCACTAGGTCGAAAAATAACCAGATAACTCATGTAGGGCTCACTTGCGAAATCCGCTAAACCAAAACCATTACAGTGTCCCAAATCTCACTATGGCCAATAGTCACAACATCTACCTTATTATCTGAGCTCAATACACAACTCAAATACCAATAATAACACCAATAAATCTGACAAAAATGTAAAGTATCATAAAACTAGGAAAACATATCGTAGAAATGTCGAGAACGAAGTTGTGAACTCAAATATGTAAGTGTCCAAGCTTGGACCTTGATATACAAGCTTATATAAGAGCTTGAAACTCTGAAAATGGTGCTTCTATGGATTTTGAGCTTTTAAACAAGAGAGAGAAGATGAAATATGTATATGTATCCAATGCAGGTGGCACTAAAGCGCCCTCATGGTCGCTTAAGGGCTTCACCGCTTCCACCACTTGGCCGCTAAAGCGGAGCCAAGAGTCACTTAAGAGCCTATGGCCGCTTAAGCCATGCCCTTGGCCTCTAAGGCGTCTTGGCCTAGCCTACCTTGGACTCTAAAGCGCACCTAGGGCCATTTAAGTGCATAGCGCTAAGGCGTGCCTATGGCCGCTTAAGCGCATGGCCAATGCCAAAAATGGCTAAGTCCCGGGCAATTTTGACTATGTGTCCGGGACAGATCTGGAGTCCCATGCAGGAAAATGAACTATTCTATCTAACTAATTTCAATGCTTCGTACTCAATAACACTGTCAAAATTTCCATCAGAGGTCATTTAGACTAAAACTGAGGCCCACGCCTCAAGGGTTGACTCGACTTTAGCCAATAGTCGGCCTATTACCCAAAATAAGTTTGGGAACCTCAAGGCCCAACCAAAGGTCTACCCAACCTAAAGTCAACATTCTGGATCCGATGAGATGATAAAAAATGGTATCTGGGGCCGTTTAACAAGGGTTTAGGCCCAGGATACATACCTGACTACCAAAAAACTCAACATAGGAAAGTGACTCTAAAATTCAAACAAACTGCCAGCTAATCGTATTACCAGTCCCAGCAAATCATACATGACCTGGGGTATTCATGGAAAGTTTATAAACATCGTAAACATTGGGAATGACCTGAAGGGTCATTATAGTGTCCACTACTAAAAGGGACTTTCATCCACGAAAGTCAAGGATAAGTGCATACCTGAAAACGTGAACAAGTAGGGATATTGGGATCGCCTTTCACGCTCTAGCTCTGAAGTGGCCTCCTCAACCAGATAGTGATGCCACTGTACCTTAACCATTGGAATATCTCGGGAACGCAATCATCTGACATTTATGGCCAGAATAGACACGGGCTCCTCTACAAATGCTAACTTCTCATCTAACTGAATCGAGTCCCATTACAGCACATGCGACTCATCCAAAATGTACTGTCGCAACATAGAAACATGAAACACTAGGTGAATAGATGAAAATGCCAGAGGCAAAGCTAACACATATGCTACCTCCCCAACTCTCTGCAGAATCTCAAAGGGTCCACTATATCTGGGGCTAAGCTTGCCCCTCCTACCGAATCACATCACGCCCTTCATAGGCTATACTCATAAGAAGACTCTATCACCAACTCTGAATCTCAACGGACAACATCTATGGTCAACATATCTCCTTTGTCTACTCTGACTTGTCCGTAGCCTATCCTGAACCACTCGAACTCGGTCTAAAGATTCATAGAGTAAATTTGTGCTATGAGGACTGATCTCTGAAGTTTTGAACCAACCAACTGGAGATCGACACCGTCTACCATACAAAGACTCAAATGGATCCATCTGGATGCTGGAGTGGAAGTTATTATTATATGTGAATTCTTCTAAAAGCAAGAACTGATCACACTGCCCCCCAAAGTCTAACACATAAGTATGGAGCATATCTTCTAATACCTAAATAGTTCATTCTGACTGTCCGTCGGTTTGAGAATGAAACGCAGTACTAAGGTCCACTTGAGTATCCAACTTCTCCTGGAAAGTCTGCCAAAAACTGGAGGTAAACTGAGACCCTCGATCTGAGATAATAGATCCTGACACTCCATGTAGGCAAACCACCTCCTGAATATATACACGAGCTAACCTTTCAGTACTGTAGGAAACTCAAACAAGGATAAAATACATTGTCTTAGTCAACCAGTCTACAATAACCCAAATACTATCAAAATTGTGGGATGTACAAGGTAACCCACCAACAAAATCCATAGTGACTCGCTCCTACTTCCACATGGGTAACTACTATTGCAAACCACCGATCTCTGGTGCTCGGCCTTTACCTGCTGACAACACAGACATCAAGCCACTAACTAAGAAATATCTCACCGCATACCACTCCACTAGTAGTGTTGTCTCAGATTTTGGTACATCTTAGTTGTCCCAGGGTGAATAGAGTCTGGAACTGTGCGCCTCACGTAAAATTAAAGGAATCAAGTATCCAACCCTCGGAACACACACACGGCCATCATATCTCAGTACACCATCAGAAGCTAAGGTATCCCTCTAGGACTCACCTCTTACTACCCGCTCTCGAAGATCACAAAGCTTACTATCCTTAAACTGTCAGCTCTGAATTTGGTCTAACAAAGTAGACCTCGCCCCAACACAAGCAATAATTCTCCTAGGATCAGATATATCCAAACACACCATCAAATTAGCTAAGGACTGAATGTCCAAAGCCAATGACCGCTAAGAGACAGGAATAAAAGCTAAGCTACCCATACTCACTGCCTTCCGACTCAAGGTGTCCGCAACTATATTCGCCTTTCCCGAATGATAAAGAATAGAGATTTCATAGTCCTTTAGCAATTCTACCCATCGACGCTACCTCGAATTAAGATCCCTTTGAGTCATAAGATACTGAAGACTACGGTGATCAGTAAATCTCACAATGAACCCCATACAGATAGTACCTCTAAATTTTGAGCACAAATACTACTGCTGCCAACTCTAAGTCATGAGCAGGGTAATTACGCTCGTGCACCTTTAGCTATCTCGATGCATAAGTAATCAGACGATCTTGCTGCATGATGTGTCATGGTTTCATGACACTTTTGATGCTTAAAATAATGAAAATATGTAATAACTTGGGTGTGTTTGGTTGGTATGATGTGTTTTCTGTTCTATATTGCAGGAGAATAGGTTTTGGAGGCAAAATGGACAAAAAGAAAGAATCATGCCCGAGAATGAAGTATCTAAAGACGAAAGAACCAGCATCTGCACCAGAAAGGTGACTCATGACAGGATTCACATGTCGTGAGTCCACTCACGTGACGTGAGTGGCTGCCACGAGTGAACTTCAGAGAATGTTCAATGTGTCTGATTTCCACAATTGGACCCACGTGACATGACTTGGTTCCACGATACCAAGTCACGATACCATGGAGGTTGCCGACTCTATTTTCCTGTTTTGATTAAGATAGGATTCGTCTTATATCTAATACCCCTTTGTTGTCCTATATTCAGGAGTTAGTCCTTACATTTTTTTGAGATAGTTTTTCATTATTTTGAGTTCATAAACACATTGTTGGATTTTGTAATCTTCGAACATCAATTCTAGGGTTTTATTCATAATTAAGATTTTAGAGTTTCTTCTTTATTGTGAGTTTACAATTATGCCTTCATATTCGAATGCTTATTGTGTTCTTGCAATCATGAGTAGCTAAACTCATTAACTAGGGTTGTGGGAACCATGAGGAATTAACAAAATTGGTTAAGTGCAAATCAACTCTGAACTGTTGTGAATGCATGTATTGTTATTACCTTCATTATAATTGATCTTCTAGTGGTTGCAAATGTTAGAAACTCACCTGTATTCTAGACTTGCTCGAGAGAGAGGTAGAGATTGGGAAAAGGGAATAACAACAGAGATTTGAAGCTATCAACCTTCATCTAATAACTTCAGTCGTAACAGGAATACTTATCTAAGATCCAGGACAAGGGTTAGTAGTGCGACACTCGGAGACTGAGAGGAGAAGAGTGAAATTCATCTAACCAAGGTCGAGACATGTTTAGATGAACATATCTTGTCAGATTTTGCATGAACATAGCGGGACAGTTTTGCCAGCACAATAAACCAGTGGAGTTGAGGAATCATTGGGGATCACAGTCCTAGTGTATTTCTCATATTGTCTACAAATTCTATATTCAGAAATCATTACTGTTACTATTTATTCATAAAAAAAACCCAGTTTTACTTACTCACCAGTCACTCGGACTAGAATTCTACATAACTTCGACCTATTCCCTGTGGGATTGATCCCAACCAAGTTGGGTTCTATATTTGATACAGTGACCGCGTTATACTTTTTTGGAGGTATATTTTAGGTGACATCAAATTTTAGCGTCATTGTGTGGGAGATATTCATGATCATCCCATTGGTCATGAAACAGTGGAGCAAATTACCGCTTGATTAACACGGAAAGAGCAAGCTAGACAAGCTGCTCTTAGGCAAGAAGATAGAGATAATCGAGCAATGCAAGAGGCAGCACAGCACCTGGCTGATACTGAAGAAAGGCAAAGAAGACTAAGGGTGAAACAACTGCCTCAAAGACAATATGTACCGATTTATGATGATCCAGAAGAAGAAGATGTGGCTTATTTTTAGACGGTTGAGACTGGTGCCATTGCTCCACCAGAGTTACTTCAGGGCACTAAGTTTGACATTAAAAGTGTCATGATTCACCTGCTAAACTTGAAGGGTGTGTTCGCCTGTCTTCCTTCTGATGATCCAAACATGCACGTGATAAATTTTGTACGGGTCTGCACCTCATATAATTTGCCTGGAGTTAACCAAGAGGTTATTCGGTTGAGATTGTTTCCATTCTCTCTAATAGGAGAAGCGACTTTATAGTTGGCAGAATTACCACAAGGTGCCATCATTACTTGGCAAGAGTTAAGAAATCAATTTCTAGAAGGATTTTTTCCACCTTCCAAGATGCTACAGTTGAAGGATGAAATTTACAAATTCAGACAACTACATTCTGAAGTACTTTACGAGACATGGCTAACGTTCAAGAAGAAGCTGCAAAATGTGCCAAATCATAGGATGAGTAGTAGGAATTTATTTGAAATCTTCTACAGGGCTTTAAATGCCAATACGAAGGCTGTAGAAGATACTATCATTGATGGAGCATTCATGAGTCTGAGATGGGAACAAAATTCGGAGATATTAGATAGTATCACCAAGACCAATCGAGGATGGCATACTCGGGAGGCAGAAATGCCTGCTGGCACATATGTTATTGGAGCCTCAGCAGCACAATGGGCTTTGGATGAATTTGTAGCTCAAGAGGTCGCACAGCTGAGGACAGAAATTGGTTTATTAGCTAAACAGATTGCGGTCAGAGATGCTGAGAAGGTGCATGTCGTAGGTGCACAAGGCTAAACACCTAGGCATGATGATAGTGAATCTGATAAGGAGGCTAAGTACCTGGATCGAAAAGTGGTGGATTTCTGAGCCAAGGGTCAAGGGTCTAATCAAGACTCTTGGAACTCGAGGCAAGGGAATTAAGATCGGAACTACTATGGAGACAATTTCAACAAGTCGGGATATAGAGATAGAGAACGAGATCGTGAAGGTGATTGGAGGTGGAAGGATGATTATAAAGAGAATAGTGGCGTATATGTTCCACCAGGAAATCGTAATGCTGACTCTGGAAATTCAAGAATGGAAGCCCTTCTCAATAAACTGGTTAAAGGGTCAAAGAGTCAAGAACATTGTCTGAAGGAGATTAGGTCAGACATATCAGGAATAAGGCAGAAAGTAGAATCCCATTCGACTGCTATTAAACAGTTGGAGCAACTATTCGGGCAGATATCGGTGGCATTGAACCAACGTCAGCCAGGTACCCTTCCAAGCAATACCGTCCAGAATCTGAAAAAATGATAGTCATTGTCTGGTCATTACTACTAGAAGCGGGAAATGCACAATAGATCCATCTATACTTGTGGATAGTAGTAAGACCAATGAGCCGATGATAGTTGATGTAGAAACTGAGATAGAGCCAGATAATTTAAAGGTCAAAATAGTTCCAAATCCTCATTATACTGTCGAAAAGGCAAAATCTGAAAAGAGGCAGGAAAAGAGGGTCCCATAAATGCTGAAAACCATCCCACGACCTCCTCCTCCCTTTCCTCAAAGGTTGAAAAAGAAGGCTGAGAAAGGCAAATATCAAAATTTTATTACAATGTTGAAAGAGCTGTCGGTAAACATCCATCTTGTTGAGGCATTGGAGAAGATGCCAGGTTATGTAAAGTTCATGAAAGACTTGGTGATAAAAAAGAGAACTGTCAATTTTGAGCCGGCAGATAACTTACATCATTGTAATGCAGTTGCTTTGCTTTCCCTAGTTAAAAAGAAGGATGACCCAGGAGGGTTCACAATTCCTTATTTTATCGGGTCTTACAACTTTTCTAAAGCACTTTGTGATTTGGGTGCTAGCATTAACTTAATGTCGTTAGCCGTTTTCAAGCAGTTGGGGTTGGGAGAACCAAAACCAACCTCTATGAGACTTCTCATGGCATATAGGACTGTGAAAAAATCAGTGGGCATTTTGTATGATGTTTTGGTAAAAGTTGTATCTTTCATATTTCTGGATGACTTTGTGATCCTAGATTGCGAAGTTGATTTCGAGGTTCCCATCATATTGGGGAGACCATTCCTTGCCACTGGTCGTGTATTGGTTGATATAGAAATAGGGCAGATGAAATTCAGGTCAAATGATGAACAAGTTACTTTCAATGTTTGTCGTTCTATGAAGCAACTGAAAGATATGCGAGTGATTTTGGTAATAGATGAGGTTGAGGATAGTGATATTATCTTCTCTCTTAAATAAAAGTTGGAGGTAGAAGCTCTTGCTGCCGTGATTATGAATTTCGATAGAAATGGTATTGAGGAATAAAGGTTAGGTATTGAGGAATACGATGAGATGGTTGGTGTACTCACTGGTAAGGGATCATATACTTATGCTCCAAAGAAACTTGATATTGATTTGAAGAATAGGGTGACCCCACCAGCTGGTCCTTCTATTGAGGAGCCTCCATTTTTGGAGCTTAAGGCTCTTCCGGCTCACCTTCGCTACACATTTTTGGGAGCCAACAACACCTTGCCTTTGATTATTTCTGCTAAATTGGTGGAGTGGCAAGTAGAGGCTCTGGTTTCAGTATTGAGAAGATTTAAGAGGGCCATTGGTTGGTCCATTGCTAATATTATAGGGATTCCACCCTGTATTTGCATTCACAAAATTCAACTTGATCCTGAGTGCATACTGAGCATTGAGCACCAATGTCGTCTATACCCACCGATGCAAGAGGTTGTGAAGAAAGAGATTATCAAGTGTTTAGATGCAATGTGGTTTACCCCATTATTGATAGCAAGTGGGTGAGCCCAGTTTAATGTGTACCAAAGAAGGGAGGAATCACTGTGGTTCCAAACGACAAGAATGAGTTAATCCCAATGAGGCCAGTTACTGGAGAAAGAGTTTGCATGGATTATCCAAAGCTGAATTCTTGGATAGAAAAAGAGCATTTTCCTATGCCCTTCATGGATCAGATGTTAGACCGTCTTGCTGGTAGAGGATGGTATTGTTTTCTCGATGGCTATTTAGGGTATAATCAGATTTTCATTGCTCCCAAAGACCAAGAGAAGACCACTTTCATTTGTCCATACGGGGCATTCACGTTTAAAAGGATGCCCTTCGATTTATGTAATGTATCGGCTACTTTCCAACATTGCATCAGATCTCAAAGAATGGTATTAGGGCATCAGATCTCAAAGAATGGTATTGAAGTTGATAAGGCAAAGATTGAGGTGATTAAAAATTTACCTCCACCTATCTCTGTGAAAGGAACTCGAAGTTTCTTGGGACATGCAGGATTTTATAGAAGATTCATCAAAGACTTCTCAAAAATTGCTAATCCATTATGCAAACTTTTAGAGAAGGAGGTGAAGTTCGTGTTCGATAAGGCATGTCTAAATGCATTTGAGTATCTGAAAGAGAAGTTGATTTCAACCCTACCATTGTTTCACCAGATTGGACGATGCCTTTTAAGGTTATGTGTGATGCTAGCGGGGTGGCTTTGGGTGCAGTCCTTGGCCAAAGACGTGAGAAGATTTTACATCCGATTTACTATGCTAGCAAAGTACTTAATCCAGCTCAAAAGAACTAAACTGTGACTGAACAGGAATTGTTGACAGTAGTATTTGCTTTTGATAAATTCAGATCTTACTTGATAGGTACGAAGGTGATTGTGCATACAAACCATGAAGCACTTCAGTATCTTATGTCAAAGAAGGATGCTAAGCCAAGATTGATTCGGTGGGGGCTTCTACTGCAAGAATTTGATTTTGAAGTGAAGGATCGTAAGGGAACCGAGAATCAGGGTGCGAACCCTCTATCACACCTTGAGAAGGAGGCCATTCTTAATTAAGGGATGATCTTGATATTGATGATACTTTTCCAGATGAGCAAGTGCTGGCAGCATCGCAAGACTTAGTCCTTTGGTTTGCAGATTTTGCCATCTTTTTGGCAAGTGACCTAGTCCCAAAAGACATGACGTATCAGCAGAAAAAGAGATTCATGCATGAGGTGAGAAAGTTCTATTGGGATGAACCTTATTTGTTTAGGGTGTGTGCAGATGGTATGATTCGAAGATGTATTTCGAAGGTCGAGATGATGAGTATTTTGGAAGCATGTCATTCATCTCCAGTTGGGGGTCATCCTGGAGGTGCGCGAATTGCTCATAAGGTCTTACAATGTGGGTATTATTGTCCCACCATCTTTAAAGATGCTTATGATTATGCTCGGGCTTGTGACCAATGTCAAAGGCAAGGGAATATCTCACGCCGACACAAACTTCCTATGACACCTATCCTTGAGCTCGAATTATTTGATGTATGGGGAATTGATTTTATGGGCCCTTTTGTGAGCTCACATGGGATGAAATACATTTTGGTAGCTGTCAACTATGTTTCTAAGTGGGTGGAGGCAATTGCGCTTCCCAATAATGAAGGAAAAAGTGTCACGACATTCTTGAAAAAGAAATATTTTCACGATTTGGGACACCCCGAGTAATCATTAGTGATGGAGGATCCCACTTCTGCTATCGGTTGTTCAAAACCATGCTTGAAAAATATGGTGTCAAACATAAGGTTGCCACACCTTACCACCCTCAGACAAACGGGTAAGTTGAAGTGTCAAATCGTGAGATTAAGTCGATTTTGGCAAAAAGGGTAAATTCCAATAGAACTGATTGAGCAAGAAGATTGGATGATGCTTTGTGGGCATATAGAACTGATTTTAATACACCAATAGGTACATCTCCATATCAACTGGTTTTTGGTAAATCATGCCATTTGTCGGTCGAACTTGAACATAAATCATTATGGGCATTAAAAAGGCTAAATCTAGAATGGAGTGACGCGGCTAAATTGAGGTTAGATCAGATGAATGAGATGGATGAATTTTGTCTTCGGGATTATGAAAGTTCAGCACTTTTATAAGGAAAAGATGAAACTATATCATGACCGAAAACTTGAACGACGAGAATTTCACCCGGGAGATTTAGTGTTGCTCTATAACTCTAGGCTTTGCCTTTTTTCGGGTAAACTGCGGTCCAAATGGTCTGGACCATTCACTATTATAATAGTGTTCCCGCACGGTGCAATTAAGCTAAGAGGTGATAATGATGTCCTTTTTAAGGTTAACGGTCAACGTGTGAAGCTTTATTTGGGAACTGCAGAAGAAGTGAAAAGAAGTGAAAAGCTTAGTCTTGATGAAGTCTGAGTAGTCAAGCTAGCCATGTCATGTCGCGACGTTAAATTAGGTGCTTCATGGGAGGCAACCCATGGGCTGTTTGGTGAAGTCTGAGTATCCAAGTAGCCATATCGTGCCATGACATTAAACCAAGTGGTACTTGGGAGGCAACCCAAGGTCATATTGGGTGTGATCTGAGCATTGGAGGATAAGCTAGCCAGAATTTACAAAATTGAATAAAATATGTTCAGTACAACTCACGACACTGAGTTACGTGCCGTAGGACAACCCACGTCATGTGGGTAGTGCCCTGAGACTCAGAGAAATTTTTGACACTTTCAGAACCTCATCCACGACAAGAGACCCATATGATGTAGGTGAACCCACATCACGTGGGTGGTGCCGTGGAAATCAAAAACTTAAAATTACCCAAGACTTGACCCAACCCGACCCAACCCGACTTGACCCTACCTATATAGATACATATCGGCCTACCAAATCCGACCCAATTTCAACTCAAAACCCTACCTTCTCAAATCCCAATCCTAACATAAACCCTAGTTGCCAAAGATTCATCAAAATTCCCACAAATATAGTCCAAATCCATCAAATTTCAACATACCAAATCCAAAATTCTTTAACCCGAAACATCAAACCCCTAAAATTTGACCCACCCAGTCTAAAATTTGACAAACCCGACCCAAATCCGACCTACCCGACCCAAAATTGACCCCACCGGACCCAAACCCGAATATTAACTTTGCCTGCTACTTTATTGGGGAGATACATGAGCGTGTTTTCCGCGACTTCACCTGAATCCCTTTTCCCTGTTTGATTCATGGCTTATGTGTTAGTGTTGGTACGTTCACGACACCTGCGGTAGACCATCATATTGAGGTGACTCACCTTGCTTATATAGGGTTGATGTAGCAACAGGGAGCTAACCTAGTCTTTTCGTAGAGGTCTCACCCTTTCGGGTCATCAGGAGCAGCCTTTTTTAAAGGTCCTGGAGATAGAGACGAGCCAGTTAGTACACCTATGCCTATTCCAGTACCAGTGAGCGTACATGATACTGTTCATGTACCTGCTTAGGGAGAAGGCCCGATTGACGATGAGGTACCTGGCACTACAACACCACCGCCTCCTTCTGGTATGGTTTCAGTTTTGAGGGACTTTCTGCAGTATTTGATTGATAGACAAATGCAGATGTTCGAGAGGCAGGCCCACACTGAGACCCAGATGGTTAAGTTGGTATCCCAGCTTAAGCCATGGGTTAGGACCACTGTAGAGGCTGCAGAGACCATAGTGGAGGCCTGTATGACTGCAGCTATGGAGTAGTTTATGAGAGAGCTGCATGGGAGGATTGATAGTTTTGAGGCCCGAATGGCCACTCGGATGAGTTCAGAACAGATTCCTAATGTAGCAGGCTTGACACGAAAGATGGCTGCATTGAGAGAGGAGGTTAGAGATTTGGCACCGAGTAGCATTCCTGTTATTCCACATATGCCCGATCCGACCCCGATGAGGCCGGGGTTGGAGATGGATTTGTTTCCCGACGAAGAGCCTTCTATAGATAGAGGCAAGAGACCACATAGTCCGGACGATCAGATTGATAGTGGTGATGAGTTTGAAGGTGAGTTTTGGAGAGTGGTGAAGGCTTGTAGAGTAGAGTACCATACCAGGCAGATTGCTCAGGAGGAGAGGGCACGGGGTGCATCCTCTAGTCAGGCACCCCCTTCACCGGCTGCACCTAGCAGAGAGCCCAGAGGGCATGCTGATGATCCCGCTATAGGCAGGCCCACTTTTGGCACCTAGCGTACCCCAGGTGTGTCTTTAATTCCTTCCACTTAATATATTAATAGTTGTGCACTGAGGGTAGTGCACCATTATTAGTTGGGGGTGGGGGTGTACCACCACTTGGGGGGTTTCGTTGTCGTGTTTCTTTTCCCCCAAGTGTGCTATCATAGTAGAATCGGTATGTTTAGGTGTTTATTTATATTAGTTATGTGTTTTTATGTTTAATTAGGAGAAAAATAGGGGAACCTTAGTGTAGTCCAATTTTGAACGTATTTTGAATGTTAAGGATGCTTTTTGATGGTCTAAAGGATACCTTTCCATAAATTTTTGTTTTTAAATGGTGTGTGTAGTATGTTAGTTTGTGACAGCTATTGGATCTTGGAATGGCATTAGTATTATAGGCAACATAACTATAGCTAGCATTGCATGAACTGGTTAGATAGTAGTTGATAGTGTAACCCCATGTTATGTATGTGTGAGGTCATTACCTAGTTCACTCTGTGTGTGCAATCTAGAACTTGCCCGGTTAGTCTTGCCTAGGTTATAGGATAGTGGTTAGGAAAGGATCATAGGCCATTTTTGAATAAGTCCACTTTTAGCCTAAATGCCTGACCAATATGCAACGAATATCCCTTGAACCCAATTTTGAGCCTTACTTGACCTATTTATTTCAGTAGCCTATTCACCTTCCCATTTTGATTTATAATGAGCCTGTCTTGGCCCTGGTCCCTTCTTGGACATTGTGTACCTCAACTCAGGCAAATCGTCTAAGTTGAGGGTGGCTATTATAGGGGTGCTTATATCGATTTGGGTATGAAGAAGGGGTTAGTAAAATAAAATGAGAACAGATCTGGGTGGAAGAAGAGAAAAAGAAAGAAAAAAAAGTTGTGTTTTGAAAGTGTAAAAAGAAATCACACCCTAAATCTGGAAATAAATAAAGGAGAGTAAGGGAAAATAAAAAAGAGAATGGTTGCAAAATGGAGCCAAAAATAGTGTAGAGTCAAGGAGGGTTGAGTCACCATATCCATATGTACCATACCCATCCCCAAGCCTACATTACAAGCCAATGAAAGTCCTATAGTGATCCTAGTCCAACTATCCGAAAAACTAAGGCATAGAAAATAAGGGCAAGCCTATGGTATTTCATGCACACTGTTTGAACTTCTTTGTGAGAGAGAGTGTTTTGACCGAGTCCCTACTTTGTGATTCATTAGTATACTGTGAGTGTATGGGACTTCTTTGTTGTGAGAGAACATGGGTTGCATTGTTAGCTGCTATTTGTTCGGATAATGTCATTTGCACATATGCTTAGTTGTTTGTTCATAATCTCATTCCATCACTTGATCCCTTCTATGTCATGATAATATGTTGCATGTATGCACACTAAGGTTTTAATTTACAAGTAGGAGGGGTCAAAAAAATTTTGAGGTCAACAGCAAATGAGTTGACTACCGTAGGTCCCTTAGGTTTCTTTTAGTTAAGCATCATTATGTTTATTTTGTTATGTTTATTTTGCTTTGGTCGCCTGAGTACATGCAAATGTTCTAAGTTGAGGGTGTTGATGTGTCATGGTTTCATGACACTTTTGATTCTTAATATAATGAAAATATGCAATAACTTGGGTGTGTTTGGTTGGTATGACGTGTTTTCTGTTCTATATTACAGGAGAATAGGTTTTGGAGGCAAAGTGGATAAAAAGGAAGAATCACGCCCAAGAACGAAGTATCTGAAGATGAAAGAACCAGGATCTACGCTAGAAAGGTGACTCACGACAGGACTCACGTGCCGTGAGTCCACTCATGTGCCGTGAGTCCACTCATGTGTCGTGAGTGGCTGCCATGAGTCAACTTCAGAGAATGTTCAATGTGTCTGATTTCCACGGCTAGACCCACGTGATGTGATTTGGTTCCACGACACCAATTCACAATATCGTGGAAGGTTGCCGACTCTGTTTTCCTATTTTTATTAGGATAGGATTCGTCTTGTATCTATAAATATCCCTTTGTTGTCCTATGTTCAGGAGTTAATCATTACATTGTTTTGAGATAGTTTTTCATTATTTTGAGTTCATAAACACATTGTTGGATTTTGTAATCTTAGAACATCAATTCCAGGGTTTTATTCATAATTGAGATTTCAGAGTGTCTTCTTTATTGTGAGTTTACAATCATGTCTTTATTTTCGAATGCTTATTGTGTTCTTGCAATCATGAGTAGCTAAACTCATTAACTAGGGTTGTGGGAACCATGAGGAATTAACAAAACCGGCTAAGTGCAATGCAACTCTGAACCGTTGTGAATGCATGTATTGTTATTACCTTCATTATAATTGATCTTCTAGCGGTTGCAAATGTTTGAAACTCGCCTGTATTCTAGACTTGCTCGAGTGAGAGGTAGAGATTGGGAAAAGGGAATAACAATAGAGATTTGAAGTTATCAACCATCATATAATAACTTCAGTCGTAACAGGAATACTTATCTAAGATCCAGGACAAGGGTTAGTAGTGCGACACTCGGAGACTGAGAGGAGAAGAGTGAAATTCATCTAACCAAGGTCGAGACATGTTTAGATGAACATATCTTGTCAGATTTTGCATGAACATAGCGGGACAGTTTTGCCAGCACAATAAACCAGTGGAGTTGAGGAATCATTGGGGATCACAGTCCTAGTGTATTTCTCATATTGTCTACAAATTCTATATTCAGAAATCATTACTGTTACTATTTATTCATAAAAAAAACCCAGTTTTACTTACTCACCAGTCACTCGGACTAGAATTCTACATAACTTCGACCTATTCCCTGTGGGATCGATCCCAACCAAGTTGGGTTCTATATTTGATACAGTGACCGCGTTATACTTTTTTGGAGGTATATTTTGGGTGACATCACTGCATCAGAACACAACCCAAGCAAAAACCAGAAATGTCACAGTAGAAGTGAAACCCTAACCCTCAACTTGAAGAGTCAACACAGGAGCAGAAGTAAGTCGGTCCTTGAGCTTTAAGAAGCTCATTTCACAACCCTCAGACCACTGAAACGGAACCTCCTTCCGAATCAATCTAGTCATAGGAGCTTCAACGGATGAGAAACCCTCAACAAACCATCTGTAATACCTTGCCAACCCAATAAAACTACGAACCTCAGTAGGCGATGTGGGCCTAGCCCAGCCTTGGATAGCCTTAATATTTGTTGGGTCTACCATGATACCGTGTTAGGATACAACATGCACCAAGAAAGATACAAACTCAAGCCAGAACTCACAATTTGAGAACTTGGCATAAAGCCAATAATCTCTCAAAGTGTGGAGTACAATCCTCAAATGTTGCTTATGTTCCTCACTACTCCTCAAATAAATTGCAGTGTCGTCAATGAACACAATCCAAAGGATTCCAAGTACTACCTGAATACATGATTCATCAAATCCATGAAAGCTTCTGAGGCATTAGTCAATCCAAATGACATTAGCAAGAACTCATAGTGGTCGTAACGAGTCCTAAAGGTTGTCTTAGGGATGTCTGCAGCCCTAACTCTTAACTGATGATAACCAGATCTCAGATCTATTTTAGAGAACACTGCTGCACCCTGAAGCTGATCAAACAAATCATCGATATAAGGCATAGGATACTTATTCTTCACTGACAGCTTATTTAGCTGCCTGTAATTGATACACATATGATAAAACCCTTATTCAGAAGATACTCAAGCTGAATACTCAACTCCCTCAACTCAGCAGGAGCCATACTATACGGAGCCATAGAAATAGGTCGGGTGCCCAGCTCGATATCAATAATAAACTGTATATCACGCTCAGGAGAAATGCCAGGTAGGTCAATTGGGAATACATCAGGAAACTCACAAACAATAGGGACGGAATCAAGCGACGGACACTCAATACTAGTATCCCGAACATAAGCAAGAAATGAATCACATCCCCTCGACATTAATCTACGATTTCAAACGTAAAAAATAATCCCCATCGATGTGCGGCTAACAGAACCCTGTCACACCACTGGGGGTGTACCCGGCATGGCTAAGGTAACGGTCTTGGCAAAGCAATCCAAAATTGCATGATGAAAAGACAACCAGTCCATGCCCAAAATCACATCAAAGTCTACCATGACCAGTACAATAAAATCAACCTGAGTCTCAAACTCCCGAATATTCACTAGACAAGATCTATATACCCGATCCACTACTAAGAAATCACCAACGGGGGTAAATATACGTAAGGTCATAGATAATAACTCAGAACATAAACCCAATTGTGGTGCATAATAAGTAGATACATAAGAAAAAGTGGATCTGGGATCAAATAATGCTGAAGCTGGCTGATGACATAAGGAAATTATACCTGTGATCACCGTATCTGAAGCCTTAGCCTCCGGCCTAGCCGGTACGGCATACAACTGACGTTGGCTACCACTAGTCTAAGCAACGACCTGACCACCAGTCCAATCTCCTTGTACTCCACCTCAAAAACCCTGGGGAACACCCCGATGACGCTGTGCACCACCACTACCTGCTGGCGGTATAGATCTAATGGGCTACGCCGTTTGAACTGAAGGCTTAATCGCCCTGCGCTGAGGATACTCACCTGCGAAATGACCAATAATCCCACATGTATAACATGCGCATGGATCCTTGCTCGGAATAGAAGATCCAGTTGATTCTATATGACCACCTCTAGTCGATGAACTGGACTGACCACGTCCCTGAGGCTGACTACTAGAACCACTATAGGCGGGTTGACCCCTATCAAAAATCTACAACACTAACTGTACGGGCCTACTAGGTTGACCCTGTCGCTGAAAAAATTATTGTTGCTGCTGAGGGTACCTACCCTGAAACCCACAGCCTCTTAACTACGAACTGTTGTGACTGCTATTGTAATTACCCTGGAATCGAGGTCTCTTATCGTTGCCCCTTTGGGCCTTGTGATCCATCTCCTCAATCAAATACACATGCTTAGCTATCTTAGCAAATGACTTCCCCAAAGTCACTAAACTCTGTGTAGCTCTGTGAAGTGATAATCGCAATCCCCTGACAAAACATACAATCCTCTCATACTCATCAGGTAGGATAATCGTAGTATGCCTGGCTAAGTCATGGAATCTAGCCTCATACTCAGCTACTGTCATAGACCCCTGCCTCAACCTAGAAAACTCAGCTCGAAGATGTTCACGCATGTTACGGGGCATATACTTCCCTAAGAACACCTCGGAGAACTGTTCCCAAGTAACGGGTGAAAATTTAGCTGTCCTGGAGTCAAGATAACCTCTCTCCCAGCTTCTCGCGACTGTATTAAATTGATAAGCAATGAAATCTACCCTGTACGACTCCACTAATCCCAAATTCTTCAGCTTTTCCTCGCAGTTGGATAAGAACTCTCTTAGAGTACCCGCAAACCTGGGTGGAGCTAACCTCAAAAATGACTCAACATTTTTTGCTCCTCAACAGATAAAACTGGCTAGACTGCAACCAATACAGGTGGAACCTCAACTCTAGGTGTTGCAGTTGCAGGCTGCGCCCCAACATCAACTCCCTGTGCGGCTGGATGTACTCCTGCAATAGGCGAACCTCCAACTAATCCCAGTAATTGTACCAATATACCACGGAGTAATAAAGTATCAATAAATCCAGTTGGAGCCTGGGTTGCTCCCTGGCCCACCGGTTGCTATAACGGCAGAGCATCTGGGCTATAACGGGATCAGGTAATGGATCCCTGGTTTGATCTCGACCTGAGGCTGGTGCTCGGTCCTACCCCCAACCTCTAGGTTGACCTCGGACTCTGATTGGAGCTCACGCTGCGAGCTCGGTGTCCTGCTCCCCAGCTTTCGTGCCAAAAGTCCTAGCCATCTGCGGAAAGAGTCAACCAAACAAGGATCAAGAGCCAACACCGACTCTATCGCACAAACGTGAATCAAGGATTAAAACTATACCCTAAAAATTCTTTGTAGTCTCCTGAAGATAGGATGCGTCCTCGTATCCATCCGCAAAACCCTACTAAACATCGGCTCATGTACTAATACTACCCATAAAACCTAGGCTCTGATACCAAGTTGTCACGACCCGATGTCTAAGTCATGATGGTGCCTATCAAAAACCATCAATAGGCAAGCCAAGCCCTAGCCCGGGGAGGTAAGCGACGGGCCAATAGGCGTGATCTCATAAGAAAGAAGATAAAGCAAAACTACTACCATCAATATGCTATGAATCTACAGATAAATGAAGTATATATACAGGGACAAAAAGGAAAAGGATAGTATATAACTCTAAAAGCCCTCCCAAGACCTGGTGAGGTTAGTACATGAGCCACTACTAGACATTTCCAGATTATAAAACAGAAACCAAATATACACAACATATATACAACAGTCCCGGATCCAAAAGACTATACATCAGATATGGAGTGGGATCTGCCTCGAACGTCAGTAAGCTTTCCCTGCTCCGATATTAGTGCTGAGAAAATAGTCACGTCATGGCCGTCGGCTAGTACCTGGATCTGCATCAAAAAAAGATGCAGAAGTGCAGTATGAGTACCGAGAAAATGGGTACTCAGTAGGCATCATCGGCCGACTGAGCTCAATGTAACATAAATAAGCTAAAATACAGGGATGCATGCTAAGTTCGATTATAGCTGATAAGTAATTGCGGAACTGAATAATAAGGAAGTAACTGTGCACTGAACACATAAGTCATACGTAACCTAGCTGGGCCTCCATAAGCCTGCTGGGCACATGGAAAAATACAATACCCAGCCTGGCCTCCATAAACTGGTGGGACACACAAGACTAGTAAAAACATAGTCACCAGTGCCTCAAAGTTGTACCAATATCCAGTAATCACAATAACCAATGGGCGCACCCGGCTTGAACCGGCACCAATAGGTAATAACAAAACGCCAAACGCCGGAATCGAATAATTCATAGTGGGTAGTAACGAAAGGCCATATATTTAGTGTATCTCAGAGCTCATAGTCAGATGCTGGACTCGAACAGGAACTTAGTGAATCACAATATCAGAACCACGGTACCTAGTACCAGAACTCTCAAATAGTATCACAATCAGTAGCCAGACTTGAATCGAAACTCATAAAAATCAGTAACTACCATATTGGAATAGTGGTCGGACTCGAATCAAAACTTATAGTAACCAGTATCTCAAAGCATCATACCTGTAGTGGAAGAACCCACATCCAAACATAGATAAACGAGCATACCAGCCCAGTTCGGGTCCAAAATATAAGTAGGGAAGCTAGTTCGTAATATGCTATAAAGTTGTCTCGGGGTCCTCAAGTCACTAGCCTATAGTCAGGAAAGATATACATAAGACGCTGAAGATCTAAAACTAGTCCTGTTAAGGTGGGTCCCAACTGGACGTCGCGGCTAGTCACCCCAAAAAAAGATAAGTGCGATAGGGACTAATAAGGTCAACTAGGTTAAACCAACATAAATGGACCAATTTTGCTTCATATCAACACTAATGGGCTTTAACTAGGCCTAACAATCCTGAGGACTAAGTATGCCAAATAAGAATGATATTAGGGCCCGCTATGGGTCCCTGAATCAAGTCTGGCAACATCCGCCCAGGTCTGACTAAGTCTTGCCAAGCCTGAACTATAATCTAAAAATTCCCTAACCAACAATAGTATACTACCTACTATCCATAAATGAGTCACCTATGGCGTATTGTGAGCATATCGGATTGGGAACATGTCCGGGTGGCATATTCCAGCTCAAAAGCCTAAATACAGAGACAACACCACAACTACAATACCTACCCAATACCAGCACAACAACATATATACATCACATATAAACCCAATCTATGTGCAAGGGAAGGTAAGCCTAGCCTACCTGGACGCCGCTGTAAGCCTTTCAAAAAAATCGTTAAGCTTGGAGACTTCCCCTTCTGAGAGTCCTTCAACTGCTACCATGATACAAAATGGTAAACTAGATATCAAAACATAACCAACGATACCCATATGTCATTAGGTCAAAAAATGACTGGACAACTCACATGTGGCCCGCTTGTGAAATCCGCTAAACCAAAACTATCACAGCATCCCAAATCTCACCATGACCAATAGTCACAACATTTACCTTATCATCTGAGCTCAATACATAGCTCAAATAACTATAACAATACCAACAAATCCAACAAAAATGTAAATGACAGTAAAATTGGGAAAACGTACCATAGAAATGTCGAGAACAAAGCTACAAACTCAAATATCTAAGTGTCCAAGCTTGGACCTTGCTATACAAGCTTATATAAGATCTTAAAGCTCTAAAAATGGTGCTTCTATGGATTTTGGGCATTTAAACAAGAGAGAGAAGATGAAATATGTATAAATAGACAATGTAGGTGGCGCTAAAGTGCCCTTATGGCCACTTAAGCACCTAGCGCTAAAGCACTATAAGTGTCCACTTAAGCGCTCCACCACTTCCACTGCTTGGCCACTAAAGCAGAGCCAAGGGTCGCTTAAGTGCCTATGGCCGCTTTAGCCATGCCCTTGCTCGCTAAGGCTCCTTGGCCTAGCCTGCCTTGGCTGCTAAAGCGCGCCTAGGGACACTTAAGCGCATAGCGCTAAGGCGTGCCTATGGCCGCTTAAGCGCATGGCCAATGCCAAAAATAGCTAAGTCCTTGGCAATTTTGACTATGTGTCCAGGACCGATCTGGAGTCCCGTGCATGCAAACAAACTATGCTACCTAACTAATTTCAATGCTCCGAACTCAATAGCGCTGCCGAAATTTCCATCAAAGATTATTCCGACTAAAACTGGGGCCCACACCCCAAGGGATGACTAGACTTTAACCAATAGTTGGCCTATCACCCAAAATAAGTCTGGGAACCTCAAGACCCAACCAAAGGTCTACCCAACCTAAAGTCGACATTTTGGATCTGATGAGATGATCAAAAATGGAATCTGAGGCCATTTAATTGGGTTTTAGGCCCAAAATCCATACCTAACTACCAAAACATTCAACATAGGAAAGTGACTCTAAAAGTCAAACGAACTGCCAGGTAATCGTACTACCAGTCCCAGCAGTAGACTCAAGGTTAGCATGATCCAGTACCTTTCAACACTAGACTATTAGTGAGTTCTCATCATTTGAGGAAGAGTTTTTAGAATTCCTTTATTCAGTTATTATGTCAGTTTTCAGACAGTTAGAGTTAGCTGGGGGCTTGTCTTAATAACTCATTTTTTAATAGGGGCTTTCATATAGACAGATTACTTATTTCAGCTTGTGTTTGTTTTCAGATTTTTGAGTTTCTTAAATCATTTTAGAACTTTATTATTTCTCCAATTAGCTTCCGTATTTAGTACTTTTCATTTATTTTTTTGTTCTTAGTGTCATGCCAGACCATGGGTTAGCTTGTAGGCACTTGTGGCTCTAAGAGCAATATCGCAACTAGGGGTGTAGTCTTGGGTCGTTACAAACTTGGTATTAGAGAATTAGGTTTAAAGTGTCCTAGGGTATCTGAAAGCCACAATTAAGTAGAGTCTCATTCATGGGTTTTAAGTGCGCCATATGTATGAGGGAGAGGCTATGAAATATTTTATGAAATTTTTCCTTCATTCATGTTCATATCGTGTGATAGAGTGTGAAATCTATTAAATCTCCTTCTAACTCGTGCTCTACGCATTTACAGAAAATGCCTACTAGAAGAGCTAATGGAAGGAGAAACGACAACTGAAACCAACAAGATCTACTAGCCCCAGTAGATCCCCTGAATGAGCAAGTCTTTCACACCGAGTTTAGGGATATTTTTCAGGTGCTCGTTCAGGAGATGACCATTTGGGTCAACTAGCAGGCTGTTGCACTAGTGAATCTGAATGGAAATGCAGCAGCAACAAAAGTCTATGTCTTCATTCGGATGAATCCTCTAGAATTCCATAGTTCTAAGGTGGAGAAGGATCCACAGGAGTTTAATTACAAGATTCAAAAGGTCACTCATATTATAGGAATAACTCCAGTGGTCTAATGCTTGCAAGAAGAGTTTTGAAGATTTGAAGACTCGACTCACTTCTGCTCTAATTTTTAATCTACCAGAGGGTCCAGATAGGTTTGTTGTTTACTGTGATACTTCAGAAATTTTCCTTGGTTGTGTGTTGATGCAGCATGGTAAGGTTGTAGCGTATGCCTCTAGACAACTCAAACCTCATGAGAAGAATTACTTGACTCATGATCTTGAGTTGGCAGCAGTTATTTTTTCCTTGAAGATTTGAAGGCATTATCTTTATAGAGTTCATGTAGATGTGTTCACAGATCACAGGAGCCTTCAGTATGTTTTCAGTCAGAAGGAGCTAAATCTTCGCCAGATGAGATGACTAGAGTTTCTTAAAGATTATGATATGAGTGTTTTGTACCATCTAGGTAAGGCCAATGTGGTGGCTGAAGCTCTTAACAGACTTTCAATGGGCAGTGTTGCTCATGTAGAAGATGGGAAGAAAGAATTAGTTTGTGAGATTCATAGTTTTGCTAGATTGGGAGCTTGATTAGTTGATTCAGCCGAAGCTAGCATCATGGTTTAGAATAGTTCATAATCTTCTTTACTAACAGAAGTGAAAGAAAAGTAGGATAGCGATCCTATTTTGCTTAAGATGAAAGAAGAGGTCCAAAGTCAAAAAGTTGAGGTTTTCTCCAAAGAGAGAGATAGTGTTCTTTGTTGTCAGGGCAGATTATGTGTTCCAGATGTTGATGACTTGAGACAGCGAATGCTAATAGAAGCTAACAGTTCTCATTATTTTATTCATTTAGATGCCACCTAGATGTATATGAAAAGTCTATTGGTGGAATTGCATAAAGAAGGACATTGCGGAATTTGTGGTTAAGTATCTAAATTGCTAGCAGGTTAAGGTTAAGCACCATAGGCTAAGAGGTATTACTCAGAATATCAATATTCCTACTTAGAAGTGAGAAGTGGTGAATATGGACTTTATTATAGGGTTACCTCGTACTTGCTAACAGCTTGATTTGATATGGGTTATTGTGGACTGGATGACTAAGTCAGTGCATTTCCTTCCAGTTAATACTTCAGATTCACGCGAGGATTATGCTAGACTCTACCTCAGAAAGTTGGTCAAGTTGCATGGATTTCCTTTAACTATCATCTCAGATAGGGGTACTCAATTCACTTAAAAATTTTGGAAGTCCTTTTAGAAGGGTCTCGACACCCAGGTTCATCTCATTACAACTTTTTATCTGCAGATAGATGATCAGGCAGAGCAAATCATTCAGATTTTAGAGGATATGTTGAGAGCTTGTGTGATCGATTTCAGGGGTGGTTGGGATGATCACTTGCCTTTAATTGAGTTTGTATATAGTAATAGTTATCACTTTAATATTCAGATGGCTTGATTCAAAGCACTTTATTGTATAAGGTGTAGATCTTACATTGGTTGATTTAAGTTGGTGAAGCTACCTTAATAGGACCTGATTCAGTTCATGAGGCTATGGATAAAGTTCAGTTGATCAGTCATTAGAAATCCTATGCAGATGTGTGAAGGAGGGAGCTTGAGTTTGTAGTTTATAAGTGGGTGTACTTGAAAATTTCACTCATAAAAGAAGTGATGAGGTTTAACAAGAAAGGGAAGCTCAGTCCCCGATGTATTGGTCCTTATAGGATTTTGAGGCACATTGGCAATATGGCTGTGACACCTAGAATTCCAACGGGGATGACTGGCACCCGAAGCCGTTAAGACCCCAAGAGAACCAACCTAAATCCATGTACATTCATCTACATGTCCCTGAGTGAGCAACATTTTATTCCATATAAATATAAGATACCAATGGCGGAAGTCATGGAGAAACATTCAATAGATATGAAACTTGATCGTTGGGGCCATCAAGTCAATATGGACATATATTCCTTCATTCGTCTTACAACGTCTACAAAGCCTCCAACAAATACATAACCAACCTAAAGTCGGGAAAAGTCCCCGATTTATATAACATTTACATAGTACCAAAACAAATGTACACATGTGACTCGAAAAGCCTCGAATATACCTGGAGCTCACCAATAGTTGACAGATGACCTGTATCCTACTGTGGAGGTATATTAGCTCCTGGGCCTGCAGCAAGTAAGGTAGGTCCCCCAAGGGACGTCAGTACGAAGAATGTACTGAGTATGTAAGGCTATAAGAAACTGCATGAGACTTAGGAACTTCAATGGAATCAAATACAAGTGAATGGTCAATATAGATATACCACCGTTCTGTTTGTTTGGAACCATGTACATTACATTCATTACTTTCTTTACTTTTATGTTCATCATCATTATCATTCATTCAGCTGATCAGTGGGCTACATCATAACATAACATATCATAACATAACATAACATTGGGATCATTCCATCCAGGCTTATGCCCCTTGGATTGCTACCCACAAATAAATAAATCATGTTCGTTCCAACCAGTGTTTTCACCCCTCTGTATTTCCCCCTGTATCTATTGATCATCGGGATCGTCTCTAGCTAGGCTTTCACCCCTTTGAGCTACCACCCGGCGTCTAAGAAACACATACATGCATTACTTCATTCCTTTACTTATGTGAGATTGATACATTGGTGGTCATAACATTATTGGAGCTTTTAAACACTGGTTAATGAATAAGATACATGTGAATAACAATATATGATAAACCTGAAATAAGATACTATGGAACATTTCAAAATGGAAACAAGTTTGGTAACAATAATAACAATAGGTGCTACCAAAGTATACGGAAAGAGTAACCTTACATACCTTACTTCCCAATATGAATACACAATCCTATATGTGAATACAACAGTGTGGTTCCTTCCTTACGTGTTACTCTACAACACAAGTATATAACGGAGCTCACATAAGACGACAATGAGCTACGTGACTGCCATATAACGTCATTTCACCCTCTTACAATACAATTTATTGCATCACCATACCAACAAAACCAAAACATGCCACACATCAACAAAGACATCATAAACCGATAGCATTTCACACAAAGTTTATACTTTATACTTCCCCTTCAACACTACATCACATTTACTTCATCAAGTCACTTAAATACCTTTCACAATAACACATTAACAACAATCCATAATTGATATAATCCAACATGCCTCCGAATGATCCCTTAAAGCTATTCAAAAGGTACTATAAGTTGATAATTGCATCCAAGAAGGGTATAGGGGCCTTGGGGGGTCAAAGAGAAGCAAAAACAAACAAAACAAAATTCTGGAATGACCTGTGGAGCCACCTGCGCCCGCAGGTGGGTGAGGTGCGGCCGCAGGTGACGTTCCCATCTGTCCCTTTCCAGGGCCACCTGCAGTGGCATCTGCGCCCGCAGGTGCCCCATCCGCGAAAGCGGATGCTCGGTTCGGCCAAAATGGGTCTCTTTTGGGTCCTTTTTGTAATAAATGGTCCATGGACATAAGTAAGCTTCTCTTTTCATATTTTAGGTTAACTTGGATGCCAACAAACAATCATGGTTTCACAACGCACATAAACATCACCAAACTACATCCTCCTTTCAATACACCACCAATTCCATGCACAATTTTCACAACAACAATTCCAAATGTTATACACAAAGAGAAATCAAGTTAGGGACATAACCACGTCATACATGTTGACATTTAATCCATCAAATTCACTTCCTTCAAGACCTCAAGTCCACTTTCAAGTTTAGAAGGCAAAACCTTTCACCGATTAAGCAAAAGTAGACTGTTTCACACATAGTGAACTGCTCAACACTTTGCCAACATAACCAACATGATTCATACACCCTATCATGCACATAATATATTAAACCATAAGATTAAATACTTACCAAATCTTACAAGAGGATGATCTTGTCCAAGGGAATGATAGCTTAGGGTTTGAAAGAGAAATAAAATATTGTTGGAAAATTCTAGAAATGTGCATGTGTATCTTAGTGAATAAAAACTGATTTTTGTGTCTTTTATAGTACCTCATGGTCATACTTAGCCATACACTTAGTCATAAATGTTATGTTTACTTGGTCAAAGGTTGAATGGATCGTTTCTCCATTTGGGCCATGTCTTATGGCTTAATATTTGGGCCTCTTTTGAGCCCATTAGAACAAGACTAATTCAGGCCACTAAAATTCATGTGTAATACACCAACCATATCATATTTGAATAATTTCATAAATGTTACGGTACTCAATTATATTCGGAAATGTACGGGGTGTTACACCCTTTCCCCCTTAGGAACATTCGTCCTCGAATGTTGGTAACATTAGTAACATTATCCAATTTACACATAGTCAAGTCTAAGTTTATCCTTCATGTTACTATATAAACATAATTCTTATATATACTTACTTGTTATTGCTCCAATTTCGCATCTTGAACTTTCTCTTCCATTTGAAACAAATGAGGGTACTTAGACTTCATCATTTCCTCTGCTTCCCATGTGATCTCTTTTGCTTGTTGAATTATCCAAAGCACTTTATGGAAGCTACTTCTTTATTTCTTAACCTCTTAAATGGGAGCAAATACGAGATGGGTCTCCTGTGCACTTTTGAAGCATTGAAACATGAAACACTGGATGCACTGTAGAGAGTTCTTGGGGTATTTCCAATTCATACGCAACTTGACCAAATCTTCAGACAATCTCATACGGCACGTTATATAGGGCCAACTTTCCTTTCTTTCCAAATCTCATTACCCCTTTCATTGGTGACACTTTCAAGAATACTCAATCACCTCAGGCCAATTCTAGCCCTCTTCTTCTAACATCGGCATATGACTTGTGTCAACTTTGGGCCGTTTGTAGCCGCTGTTGTATCACCTTAACTTGCTCCATAGCTTGATGAGCAAGATCTGGTCTGAGTAAAGCAGTTTCACCCGCTTCAAACCACCCACTTGGTGATCTACACTTTCTTCCATATAAAGCTTCATAAGGTGCCATTTTGATACTTGAATGATAGCTATTATTGTAGGCAAATTCAATAAGAGATAAATGATCATCCCAACTACCTTTAAAGTCCAATGTGCAAGCTCGTAGCATATCTTCAAGTGTTTGGATAGTACGTTTTGCTTGTCCATCTGTATGAGGATGAAAAGTTATACTTAAATTCACTTGCGTACCTAACTTCTTCTGAAAAGACTTCCAAAAATTTGCAGTAAATTGAGATCCCCTGTCCAATATAATAGAGATTGGAATTCTGTATAGTCGTACTATCTCTTTAATATACAACCGCGCATAATCATCAGTTGTATAGGTGGTCTTGAAAGATAGGAAATGCGCTGACTTGGTAAGCCTGTCAACTATTACCCATATGGAATCAAATTTTCGCAGTGTATGAGGCAAACCTGTGATGAAATCCATGTTAATCATGTCCCACTTCCAGACTGGAAGATTAATACATTGCATATAACCTCCAGGCTTCTGATACTCCACTTTTACTTGTTGATAATTTGGACATTGGGCTACAAATTCTGCAATGTTCTTCTTCATGTTACCCCACCAATACATTTCTTTCAAATCACGATACATTTTGGTGGCTCCTGGATGAATAGAATATCGTGAATGATGTGCCTCTGTGATAATCCATCTCCTTAACTCATCTTCATCAGGCACACATAATCTACCTTGGCACTGAAGCACTCCCTCTTGCATAAACTCAAACGCCTTTATCAAACCTTGTTGTACATTCTCCTTTAGCAGTAATAAAATAGGGTCCGCATACTACTTCTCTTTCACTTTAGCAACTAGTGAAGATTCTGCTGCATTTTGCACAATAACCCCTTCGTCTGGGGATTCAAGAAGACAAACTCCCAAGCTGGCTAGTTGATGTAGATCCTTGACTATACCTTGCTTTTCCATCAACTGGCCAGTAGTGCCTCCTATTGCCTTGCGACTTAATGCATCGGCTACCACATTTGCTTTTCCTGGATGATATGAGATTTCAATATCGTAATCCTTTAATAGTTCAAGCCACCTCCGCTGCCTCAGATTTAATTCCTTCTGCTTAAAGATATATTGCAAACTCTTATGATCCGTATATATGTCAACATGAACCCCATACAAGTAGTGGTGCTATATCTTTAAAGCAAATATCACAGTTGCTAGCTCAAGATCATGTGCGGGATAATTTCTCTCATGTGGTCACAATTGTCGTGAGGCATAGGCTATTACATTACCGTGTTGCATCAATACACATCCTAGGCCAACTCCGGAAGCATCACAATATACCGCATACCCTTCTATACCTTTCGAAAGCACCAATACAGGTGTAGAAGTCAATTTACCCTTTAGATCTTGGAAACTCCTTTCACACTCATCATTCCACAGAAACTTGGTTGCCTTATGTGTTAGCTTTGTTAAAGGTGCAGCAATGGACGAAAACCCTTCAACAAACCTTTTATAATAACATGCCAATCCAAGAAAACTATGAATCTTTGTAGGCGTCATAGGTTTTGGCTAATTCTTCACCGCTTCAATCTTTTGATTATCAACCCTTATTCCTTCATCCGACACAATGTGACCCAAGAATACTACAGATTTTAACCAAAACTCATATTTAGAGAACTTTGCATATAACTTATGATCACGAAGAATCTGTAACACCTGTCGTAAGTGATTAGAATGTTCCTCTTGTGATTTTGAATAAAACAGAATATCATCTATAAACACAGTCACAAATACATCTAAGAATGGCTTGAACACCCTATTCATCAAATCCATAAAAATTGTTGGTGCATTTGTTAGCCCAAATGACATAACAAAAAACTCATAATGACCATACCATATTCGAAAAGCTGTCTTGGGTATATCTGCTTCTCTAACCCTTACCTGATGATAACCCGATCTCAGGTCAATCTTTGAGAAGTATTTGGCACCCTGCAACTGATCAAATAAATCATCAATTCTGGGGAAGGGATATTTTCTCTTGATTTTCACCTTGTTCAGTTGCCGATAGTCAATACACATTCTCAATGTGTCATCTATCTTTCGTACAAATAACACTGGTGCACCCTAAGGGGACATAATAGGCCTTATGAATCCCTTTTCCAGTAATTCTTTTAATTGTTCCTTCAATTCTCGTAACTCTATCGGGGCCATTCTATACGGAGGAATAGAGATAGGTTGAGTGTCTGGCATCACATCAATACCAAACTCTACTTTTCGTTCTGGAGGCAAATTCGGAAAATCTTCAGGAAATACATCGAGGAATTTATTTACCATCGGAACCAATTGAAGAGTTGGTGACTTCACATCGGTATCTTGCACTCTTACTAGGTGGCATATGTACCCCTCGGATATCATTTTCCTTGCCTTAAGATAGGAAATAAATTTACCTCTCGGTGCTCCAACATTACCTTTCCATTCAAGGACGGTCTTTTGTGGAAAATTAAATGTACCTTCTCAACTCAGCAGTCTACCATGGCATAACAAGAAGCCAACCAATCCATACCCATTATAACATCAAAATCCACCATGTCCAACTCAATAATATTAACTAATGTATCATGATCACAAACATTCACTATACAATTACGATATACTCTTTTTACAACAATAGATTCACCAACTAGTGTAGATACTTCAAATGGCTTCACTAATTATTTTGGTGTTCTTTCGAATTTTTCAGCAATCAATGGAGTAACATATGATAAGGTAGAACCCGAATTAATCAATGCATATACATTATGTGAAAAGACAGATAATGTACCTGTAACCACATCAGGAGAATCCTCCAAATTCTGCTGATCCGCTAAGGCATAGGTATGGTTCTGGAATCCACTAGGACTAGCTGCTCCTCTAGCACCTCTACCATGACCAGTAGGCTGTACACCAGATGAAGATGATGCAACAGCTAATCTCGTAGGTCGCGCCATGCTACCCGTACCCCTTCGTGGACACTCTCTCATCATGTGCCCTGAAATACCACACCAAAAGAAAACATTCGATCCAAACCAGCATTCTCCTGAATGAAACTTCCCGCAGCACTGGCACAGTCGATGAAAAACACTTGCTGTCTGTGAACCTCGAATCCCACTACTTTGCCCAATATGGCTGCCTCTAAACCCTCTGAATTGGGATGGAGTACCTGCTATAGGATAACAAAATGATGGTCTAGGAGGTCTAGGAAAAACCCGAGGCCTAGATTCTCCTTGGGACACCGTGAACTGTCCCATAGGTCTAGCCCTCTTTGACGGCCCTCTTTCAAATTCTTGCGCCCTTCTCCATTGCCTCTGATCCTTTATTTTCTGTGCAAAAGCTTGTATTCTGGCTATATCCATATCTCTTTTCAATGCAACAATAGTACAATATCTCACCAAATATGGCTCCAATCTGTCCACATACCGATGGACTCTGTCGTCTATAGTGGCTACTACATTTGGAGCATACCTAGCCAAAGAGTTAAATCAAAGACTGTACTCTCTTACGCTCATGTTAACTTGCCGCAGATTTAAGAAATGGTCCGCACGAGTCTCTCAGACCTCATATGGGAGGTAATGATCAAGAAATGTCATTTTAAATCTTCCCAATCAGCTGGAAATGCATCGATACCTCTCGATCGTTTCCAATCTTCATACCATAATATAGCCTCACATTTCAATCTATATGTCGCAAGCTCAACTGTTTATACACCAGATACGTGCATAATATCCAAAGCCCTTTGGATTTGATCTATAAAATCTTGCGGATCTTCATTAAGATCTGATCTGGTGAATGTAGGAGGATCTAATTTCAGAAAATCATGTGTCCTTCGACTAGCTGCCTTATCTGCACCGTCATTACTTGTAGTCAGACTAACTTGTCCTTGATGTTGTGCAGCAACTATACGAGTCAATATTTGCACCGCATTTCTGAGATCCTGCTCAGTAGCATTCATGGGTGGTTCTGGAGATACTTCTCTACTTTGTGGCCTTCCTGAAAATGGAAGAGGAGAAGAAGCCCGCGATGCAAACTCAGTTTCAGCCCCACCTTGACTAGCTTGGTCAGGCAGTGATTTACTAGTTCCTTCTCTGGCAAGCATGTCTACCTTCTTACCTTTGACCCTACCTCATCTTGTAATCGGCATTTTACTATCACGAAAGAAAACAATTTCAATGGTCAGATATGATTCCACCTACAACATTGGCTCTAATGTAAGATCTAAGAAATGAAGAATAGAAACAACTCCTAAATACCCCATAGCCTCCTGCTTATAAATGTGGTGCACAACACATCCATAAGAAATACTTTACTCAAACACGGCTTTGTAGACACCCTAGGATAACCTGCTATGATACCACTTTGGCCACGCCTCGAATTCCAACGGGGCTGACTGGCACCCGAAGCCATTAAGGCCCTGAGAGAACTGACCTACGTCCATGTACATTCATCTACATGTCCCTGAGTGAGGAACATTCTATCCCATATAAATACAAGATACCAATGGCGGAAGTCATGGAGAAACATTCAATAGATATGAAACTTGGCCGTTGGGGCCATCAAGTCAATATGGACATACATTCCTTCATTCGTCTTACAACGTCTAAAAAGCCTCTAACAAATACATAACCAACCTAAAGTCGGGACAAGTCCCCACATTATATAACATTTACATTGTACCAAAACAAATGTACACATGTGACTCAAAAAAACTACGAATCAACCTGGATCTCACCAACAGTCGGCAGATGACCTGTATCCTACTGTGGAGGTCTACTAGCTCCTGGGCCTATAGCAAGTAAGGTAATTCCCCCAAACGACGTCAGTACGAAGAATATACTGAGTATGTAAGGCTATAAGAAACTGCATGAGACTTAGGAACTTCAATGGAATCAAATACAAGTGAATGGTCAATATAGATAAACCACCGTTCTGTATGTGTGGAACCATGTACAATACATTCATTACTTTCTTTACTTTTACGTTCATCATCATTATCATTCATCCAGCTGATCAGTGGGCCACATCATAACATAACGTATCATAACATAACAAACATTGGGATCGTTCCAGCCAGGCTTATGCCCCTTGGATTGCCACCCATAAATCAATAAATCAGGTTCGGTCCAACCAGGGTTTTCACCCTTCTGGATTTCCCCATGTATCTATTGATCATCGGGATCGTCTCTAGCTAGGCTTTAGGCCCTTTGAGCTACCACCCGGCCTCTATGAATCACATATATGCATTACTTCATTCCTTTACTTGTGTGAGATTGATACATTGGTGGTTATAACATTATTGGAGCTTTGAAACACTGGTTAATGAATAAGAGACATGTGAATAACAATATATGACAAACCTGAAATGAGATACGTTGGAATATTTTAAAATGGAAACAAATTCGGTAACAATGATAATAATAGGTGCTGCCAAAGGATACGGGACATACCTTACTTCCCAATATGAATACACAATCCTATATGTGAATACAATGGTGTGGCTCCTTCCTTACGTGTTACTCTACAACACAAGTACATAATGGAGCTCACGTTAACTACTAACTACATTACAAATGCATAAGATGACAATGAGCTACGTGAATGCCATATAACGTCATTTCACCCTCTTAAAATACCATTTACTGCATCACCATACCAACAACACCAAAACATGCCACCCATCAACCAAGACATCATAAACTGATAGCATTTCACACCAAGTTTATACTTTATACTTCCCCTTCAACACTACGTCACATTTACTCCATCAAGTCACTTAAATACCTTTCACAATGACACATTAACAACAATCCATAATTGATATAATCCAACATGCCTCCGAACGATCCCTTAAAGCTATTCAAAAGGTACTATAAGTTGATAATTGCATCCAAGAAGGGTATAGGAGCCTTGGGGGGTCAAAGAGAAGCAAAAACAAACAAAACTAAATTCTGGAATGACCTGTGGAGCCACCTGCGCCCACAGGTGGGTGAGGTGCGGCCTCAGGTGCCGTGCCCATCTGTCCCTTTCCAGGTCCACCTGCAGTGGCATCTGCCCCCACAGGTGCCCCATCTGCCAAAGCGGATGCTCGCTTCGGCCAAAATGGGTCTCTTTTGGGTCCTTTTTGTAATAAATGGTCCATGGACATAAGTAAGCTTCTCTTTTCATATTTTAGGTTAACTTGGATGCCAAAAAACAATCATGGTTTCACAACGCACATAAACATCACCAAACTACATCCTCCTTTCAATACACCACCAATTCCATGCACAATTTTCACAACAACAATTCTAAATGTTATACACAAAGAGAAATCACGTTAGGGACATAACCACATCATACATGTTGACATTTAATCCATTAAATTCACTTCCTTCAAGACCTCAAGTCCATTTTCAAGTTTAGAAGGCAAAACCTTTCACCGATTAAGCAAAAGTAGACTGTTTCATACATAGTGAACTGCTCAACACTTTGCCAACATAACCAACATGATTTATACACCCTATCATGCACATAATATATTAAACCACAAGATTAAATACATACCAAATCTTACAAGAGGATGATCTTGTCCAAGGGAATGATAGCTTAGGGTTTGAAAGAGAAATAAAATATTGTTGGAAAATTCTAGAAATGTACATGTGTCTCTTAGTGAATAAAATCTGATTTTTGTGTATTTTATAGTCCCTTATGGTCATCCTTAGCCATACACTTAGTCATAAATGTTATGTTTACTTGGTCAAAGGTGGAATGGATCATTTCTCCATTTGGGCCATGTCTTATGGCTTAATATTTGGGCCTCTTTTGAGCCCATTAGCACAAGACTAATTCAGCCCACTAAAATTCATGTGTAATACACCAACCATCTCATGTTTATATAATTCCATAAATATTATGGTACTCAATTAGATTCAAAAATATACGGGGTGTTACAGTGGCCTATGAGTAAGACTTGCCTGCAGATTTAGTATCAGTGCATCGAGTAATTTACGTGTCTCTGTTAAAGAAATGCATTGGTGATCCAGCGTCAGTTATGCCTTTAGAGGGTATGGGCATAAATGATAGTCTCTCTTACAAAGAGGTTCTAGTTGACATTCTTGACCATCAAGTTCGTAAGTTGAGGAAAAAAGAAGTCGCTTAGGTGAAAGTTCTTTGGAGGAATTAGCTAGTTTAGGGAGCCAAATGGGAAGCAGAAGAAGATATGATGACCAAGTACCCTCATTTTTTCCCTTCAAATTTTTTCCAGCTTGAGGTAATAGTTTTCTCCTTAGTATTCCTCTCAGTTTCATATCCCTCAGTTGCTCTCATGTCTTATTCTACATGCATATTTCATGAATTTAGTTCAATTCATGTTTCAGTTAGAAAATAAGTTATTATGTTGGTCTTAGATTTTAGCACTCAATTTGGGATTGCAGCTCTTTCCCTATCTTTTCAATCTAGTTAGTCTTCGTTCAAGGATGAATTTTCCCAATAGGGAGATATTGTAACACCCCAAAAGTTCCTAAGACTCGATTTCAAACTTAGAACAGAAAAACCAGCTAGAACCAGAACTTTTTTCCAAAGTACAACCCAAGCTATGAGTCGTCGCTGGTGCCAAAGACTCTTAGGTGAGACGTACTGAGGAATTGGTCAAAAGTCTAGAGGGATGAAAATATATCCCAATGCCCATGACATATGGTGATGAATCATAGCCAGTCCCCATAAGTTGTCATTTTCATCCATTTTGGGAAGATGCTGAAAGTTGACATGTGGGTCCTATGGCAATGAATGGACTCAACAACCCATCCTCAATGATGATAATTCCTCATGTACAGTCATCTCCAGACCCCAAGAAAGTTTCCCATTTGTAATGAGTCTGGAGATGAGTCATTGCTAGGCACAAGGACTCGTCCTGATGACTCGCAACGACTGGTGTAGCAAAATTAGTTAAGTTTTATCAGGGACATTTTAGTCTTTCCCCTACTCTTTTAAACCCTATACTATGTCATTTAAGACCTTTTGAGGGGATTTAATAAGGATTAGTTGACCATTTTCAATTCATTCCTTCTTAACACTTAGAAAATGCAAAATCAAAAGTGACTCTTCTTCTCTCAAGGCAAAACTAGGGTTGATCTATAAGTTCAAAATCCTCTAAGTTCTAAGCAAGAATTCACTTACAGGTATGTTGGGTTTCATCAATGGGTAGCCTTTCACCCATTGAGTCCCAAAAGACTCAAAATTCTTAGTTTCTTTATAGATTAGAGTTAGGATTTCATTAAGTTTATGATCCCTCCTATAATTTTAGTTTTCTCATGATTCCTATAGTATAATTATGCATTCTCCATGGTTTAGGATTCCTTGCATAACTTAGTATTTCATAAATAGATACTCAATATGATTTCACAGTATTTCATTATGCATTGCTTTTTAGTTATATATATATATCTTGGCGTGTTATGAACACGCAAAATGAATAAAGTGTTGACTTTAGCATGAATAAAGTAATTAGCCTCAATTTCAGCATAACCTCAGTTAATCAGAGTTTCAGAGTACTTTCAGATAAAGTATCTTCTGATGTAGTTTTCAATATATCTGTTTTAAAGAGCTAACAGTATAAATATTATGGGAGTAGTACTTAGCACCTAGTTGGATTGGGGCTCAGCGCACCCAAGTCCCAAAACTACATGCCACTATAGATTTATATAACCCTATAATTTGGGCATCAGTTTAGTGATCATGCTTGCCATGACTCTCTACCCTATCAAGGTATATTGGGCCCTTGCGATGAGATGTATACATCGGACTCCACGTTTAGCTCACTTGGTTTATATCGATTAACAGTCTCTCCCTCAGTTACAGATTCGGATTTAGTATTTTTGCATGACCCTCAGTTCATTTTACTTATTTAATATTATTATTTTTTAGACTTGTCATTCCTTGTCAGTTTACATGCATCTTAATAGGGTCCTTGTACTTCAAGTGAGTTTTTGCGTTCAGTGTTGTATTTTAGTTCAGTTATCAGTACTTTTCAGCATACTCGGTATTTATAGTTGCATACCTCACATGCTCAATACATTCAAAGTACAAACCGCATACATCTTTTGTGTTGTATCGTATTATGATATAGGTTCTAGCATTCAAAAGCAGACTCACGGCTATCACGATTCAGTACCTTTCAGCAGCAGTCTATTAGTGAGTCCTCATCATTCAAGGATAAGTTTTTAGTACTCCTTTATTCATTTATTATTTTAGTGTTCAAATAATTAGAGTTAGCTGGGGGCTTGTCCCAACAACTCATCTTTTAATAAAGGCTTTCAAGTAGACTGATTAGTTATTTCAGCCTGTGTTTGTTTTCAGATTAGTAAGTGTCTTAGATCGTTTTAGAACTTTATTATTTCTCCAGTTAGCTTCCACATTCAGTACTTTTTTTTTATTTTGAGTGCTCTTAGTGTCATGTCAGACCATGGGTTAGCTTGGGGTTACTTGTGGCTCTAAGCACTGTGTCGTGACTATGATGTAGTCTCCGATCGTGACAATTACATATCCAAAAATAAACACTCCCAACTCAAAATTAAGCATTGTTCTCAATGAAATAGGACTAAGCTAAAAGAGAGGAATGAGTGGAAGGGTCCCCCTAAATAGTGCTAAGCCTGTGACGATGACTGGCTTGCAGAAGCAGCCTCAATCTGGGCATCAGTGCCCAGTTCAACTCCAGAAATAGTCCATAGGTCTAGATCTAGGGTGATGACAGCTATCTCCATAGTGTCAACTGGGTCGGTGGTATGATCGAATATCTCCTCAGCGGGTTTGGACCCGCTACCACCAATTTATGAAGTCTCTTGAGTTGACCTCACCAAAAATACCTTAACCATAACCTGCTCAGTAGCCTAGGCATCAATCTACATCTCATCAACTCTGTTAGCAACAACCTCGGTCTCATCCTCCCCCTCATCTTTAATCTCATAAGAATCCTCGTCTTCTTCTTCATCAGCTGGAATACTTTCTAAACTGGGGTCTGAGATGGTGCAATCCAAAAATGTGACAAATCAGGGAATCGGAGCTGATCCACATGAGTTTGCAAAGAAGCAAGCTCGATCTTCATAATAGTCCACTCCGCATCCTGAGCTTTAGTCTGCTATGGTGAGATAATCTCATTATGCTTTTCACCATAAGCTTGCAAAGTCTCATGAAATCAGTACATCTCCTTAAAAATAGGCTCCAAATCTGCTTTAATAGCATTCTGAATCATCTGAGGCATCAGAGCTTCCAACCTGGCCGACTTCACATCAGCTGAATAGGCTAAGTGGCCCATCTGAATAATCACTGCCTGAGTTAAAGGAGTCCACAAAGTACCTGTAGTAGTGGTTGGTCGAGGGCCAGGGGCACTAGGTCGAGGAAGCTTGGAGGAAGGCTCAATGGGCGAAGCTGGAGGAGGTGGAGTTGTATCTATAAGAGTGGATGTGTAGAACCACTATCAAGAGCCTCAAGTCTGGTAATGTCAACTATAAAAGTGGGAGTGTACTCAACATCACACTTAGGGTCAAAGGGAACCTTTGTTCTTTGACACAACTCGGTAATAAGACGTGTAAAATAAAGGGAAGTCTGTTTTTATTGGTCCAGCATAGAAATCTCTGGAGTAATTATTTGAGCAAGATTCAACCTTTCCTTCATGATAATAGTGCCCAACAACAATTTCTTGGGGTGTAGCATAACTGTTTCATTTTTCGATGGTATGAGGTTGCTACAGATGAAACTCAACCAATACTGGGCTTCTAGGTAAATGTTACTCTACTTAATTGGGACCCCCGATGCAATCCATAAGGGTGTTCCATCACTAAGCAAAGGTGATAACCAATACCGAAGATTATCAACCTCTTTCACAGTCCTTACAACAAAGTAATGTGGCACATCTACAGTGCATCCATAAATCAAATAGATCAAGGACTGATCACACTTTACTTTTAATCCTCGAACTATAACAATATCTCTTATCTCTTAAGGTTTCTTTCTCTTTTTATTGGCATATAACAACTTCCCATAAGCCTCATAAAATTCTCTGACCTAAGTCTTCACATACGGTTTTTGAAGTTGCATAAAATTTTTCAAATCATGGTACCTTGTAGAAGCTAAGACCCTCGGGTGTTTTCCCTCCAATCCTTCTGTGCTCAACCATTGCTCCTCGATGATTGTACGCTTTCCTGGTACATTGAGTCTATTGAGAAACTGGGGAACCACCATGGGATGAGGGTCTACGGCTTTGTTAGAGCGTTGTTCATCCCTTTTTTTCTTATTTTGTTCAACCACCTGAGTAGGAAGTGGTTCATGGATTGGAGTTACTATTTCCCCCTTCTTCCCTCTCATCGAAGGAGGTCAAATGATATCTTGAAGAATTAGAACTGTGTTCAGATCTTGACCCCTCATTATCAGAGACATGCAATTGGGTAACGGCTTTTCTTCTTTCTTTCTCAGCAGTCATCCTCTTTTTTTTTGAACATTCCTTTCAGGGTTTGAACGACCCAGAATTGAGATCCCTTTTGTTATCTTTGCTTTAGGAGGAGGAGTGGGTTTTTATTTCTCTGAAACGTGATTACTCTTCACCATATATGCATTATAGAGAAACCATATACTAGACAAAGGTTAGTAAGCACACAGAAACTATCAGGATATCATCGCCAAACAACTTAGGTGAATGGCCAAAGTGTTCGGTGAGCACTTCATTCTATCACCAAACTTCACAGTTCCCATGTCTGAGTTTGGCAAGGTAGAGTTAGAGGTTGGCAATATGCCAAATAGTGTGGCAAGGCTCCTTGAGCATTGCCAAACTAGTAAGGAGTCGCCAAAATTGCACCCCAACTTTCCAAACTAGAATGCCACTTTTGGTTATATAGGGAGCACTTCAGCCATCTGCCACGCAGTTTGGTGTATCACCGAAGTTCTCAATCAATTACCAAACATCATCATCTTCCCCAATTCAAGCTTCAAATATTTTCATGACAATTTCATTACATCTAAAGCACTGGGTACTCATACTTCCCCATATTCCAATACCAACAATAATGAATTAATAATTTTTCCTTTAAGAACGATGTCACCTAATCTATCATCTGTAAAAATCAAAGTCCAATTTACACAACCATGTAACACCCCGTATATATTCGAACCTACTAAAGTACCGTAACATTAATGGAAGTATTTAAACATGAGAGGGTTGGTGAATTATACATTAATTTTTTGGGCTTAAATGAGTCTTGTGCCATTGGGCTCAATTGAGGCCCAAAGATGGAGCAAAAGACATGGCCCAAATGGAATTTGACCCATTATTCAAATTGACCAAGTAATACTAGCATTTATGACTAATGTGTGTCTAAGGATGAGACTACATAGGACTATAAAAGGGACCAAAAATCAGATTTTTATTCACAAAGACTCACATGCCATTTCTAGATTTTTCTCAAATATTTCTCATCTCACACAAACCCTAAGCCTTCATTCCTTTGGACAAGATCACTCTTTTTCAATATTTGGTAAGTGTTTACTTTCATGGTTTAATATATGATATGCTTAAGATTGTGCATAAGTCATGTTGGTTATGTTGACAAAGTGTTGGACAGTTCAATATGTGTAAAACTGTCTATTTTTACAATCGAAAAAGGATTTTGCCTTATAAACTTGAAAATGGACTTGTGGTCTTGAAGGAAGTGAACTTTATGGACTCAATATTGACATGTCATATGTGATTATAGCCTTAACTTGTTTTATTCTTGTACATAATGTTTGGAATTGTTATTGCAAAATTGTCCATAAACTTGGTGGTGTATTGAAGGAAAAATGTAGTTTTGGTGATGTTCATGTGTGTTGTGAAACCATGGTTGATTATTGGCAACCAAGTTGACCTAAATTATGTAAAGGGAAGTTTATTCATGGCTATGGACCATATATTACAAAAAAGGACCTAAAAGAGACCCTTTTTGGCCGAAACGGGCATCCGCCCTCGCGTCTGCAGCACCTACGGGCGCAGGTGGCTCTGGACAAGGCCAGAGGTCACCTGCGACCGCATGCCAGCCACCTGCGGGAACAGGTGGCTTCGCAAGTCAGCCCAGAAACTCATTTTGTATGTTTTTGTCTCTCTTTGATCCCTGAAGGCGCCTATACCCTTTTTGGATGTAATTATCTACTTATGATACCCTTTTAATGACTTTAAAGGGTCGTATGGAGGCATGTTTGATTATATACATTATGGATTGTTGTTAATAAGTTGTTATGAGGAGAATTGATGGAGTAATTGACACGTAATGATAATGAGGAAGCGTAAAGAGTAAACTTGGTGTGAAATGCTATTGGTTTATGATTTCTTGGTCAATGTGCAGAATGTTATGGTGTTGTTGGTATGGTAATGCAGTAGATTGTATTATAAAAGGTGAAATGATGTTATATGGCAGTCATATAGCTCATTGTCATCTTGTACACTTGTACGGAAAGTAGTTGTTAATGAGAGTTCTGTTATATACTTGTATTGTAGAGTGAAACGTAAGGAAGGAGATGGACTATTGTGTTCATAAATAGGATTGTGTATTCATACTTGGAAGTGAAGGTATGTAAGGTTATTCTATCCGTATTCTTTTGCAGCACATAGTATTTACATTGACATTGTAATTGTTCCATTCCGAAATGTTCTAAGGTATCCTATTTTCGGTTATCCATTGTTATTATCACATGTTCCCTACTCATTGATCAATTGTGATTCACATGTTCATTGACTACTGTTCCAAAGGTCCAATAGTGTTATGTTCCAAAGTTCAAATAATGTTATGACTATCATTATATCAATCTCTCAAAAGTAAGAAATAAAGTAATGCATATTTGTTAGTTGTAAGAGTACGGGTGGTAGCTCTAGAGGCATAAGCCTAGCTCGAGCCGATTCCGAGATTATTGGATCAGGGGGTAGTCCTAGAGGCATAAGCCTATATCGGGCCGATCCTGGCAGGTGGTATCTCTAGAGGTAAGAACCTAGCTCAAACCGAACCTGATATATTGGTTTATGGGTGGCAGCTCTAGAGGTAATAACCTAGCTCGAGACGAGCCCGATATATTGACTTATGGGTGGTAGATCTAGAGGAATAAGCCTAGCTCAAGCCGATCCCAACATAACGTTATGTTATCTTGTGACCCACTGATCAGTCGGGGCCCGGGTACATTGTGACACAAGTGATGATGTATGAAGTAAAGAAGCAAAGAAAGTAATGAAAGCAATATACATGGTTCCCAACATATAGAATGGTGACTTATCTATATTGGTTATTCATTTGTATTTGAGTTCATTGAAGTATTTATGTATCATACAGTTTCATATGAGCCTTACATACTCAGTACATTCTTCGTACTGACGTCCCTTGGGGGACTTACCTTACTTACTGCAGCGCAGGTACCACCAGACCTCCACAGTAGGTTGCGGTTCATTTGTAGATCTTTGGTGAGCTCCAGTTGGTTCGAGTCTTTCCCAGTCACAATTGTACATTGATTTTGGTGCTATGTAAATGTTGTATAAAGCGGGGACTTGTCTCGACTTTAGGATGGTTATGTATATGCATCTGTTAGAGGCTTTGTAGATATATGTGGGAATATGAATGTAAGAGATGTATGTCCATTTTGACTTGATGGCCCTGACGGCCAAGTTTCACATATGTATCTATCACATGTTTCCATGACTTCCGTTATTGGTATCATATATCTCTATACATGATGGTGGTGTTTCATGAATGACATGCATATGAATAGACATAGATGAAGATTGGTTCTCTTGGGCCTTATCGGCTTCGGGTACCAGTCCGCCTCAATGGAATTTGGGGCGTGCCAAAAGTGGTATCAGAGCAGGTTGTTCAAAGGGTGTCTACAAAGCCGTGTCTGAGTAGAGTCTTACTTATGGATGTATTGTGAACCACATTTACAAGCAGGAGGCTACGGTACATTTAGGAGTTGTTTCTTTTCTTCATTTCTAGATCGTGCAATAGAGCCAATGTTGTAAGTGGAATCGTACCTGACCATTGGAATTGGTTTCTTGTTTTATAGTAAAATGTAAATGAAAAGAAGAGGTGGAGGCAAAGGTAAGCAGGTAGATCTGCTTGCCGGTGAAGGAATGAGTAAATCACTACCTGACCAAGCTAGTCAAGGTAGGGATAACACTGAAATTGCATCGCGGTCTTCTTCTACTTTTCCAGCTCCGAAAGAGCCAATAGGTAGAGAAGTACCCGCAGAACCGCCAATGAATGCCACTAACCAGGATCTAAGAAATGCAGTGCATATGTTGACTCAGTTAGTTGCGGTACAAAGTCAAGGACGAGCTGGTCCAACGAAAAATGAGGATGATGCGGCTAGAGTGGCGAGTCGCAGAACAAAGGACTTTCTGAAATTAGACCCTCCTATATTCACTGGGTCAGATCCAAAAGCAGATCCATAGGACCTCGTGGATCAAATCCAAAGGGATCTAGAAGTTATGCACGTGACTGGTGTTGAAATAGTTGAACTTGCGGCCTATAGATTGAAAGGTGAAGCTATATTATAGTATGAAGACTGGAAAAGATCGAGGGGTATTGATGCACTTCCGACTGGTTGGAAAGAATTTAAAATGGCATTCCTTGATCATTACCTCCCATATGAGATTCGGGAGGCACATGCAGATAAGTTTCTAAATCTACGTCAAGGGAACATAAGTGTTAGAGAATATAGTCTTCAGTTTAATTCCTTGGCTCGATATGCTCCGAATGTAGTAGCCACAATGACCGACAGAGTCTATCACTATGTGGATAGGTTAGAGCCATATTTGGTAAGGGACTGCACCATTGCTGCCTTGAACAAAGATATGGACATAGCCAGAATACAGGCCTTCGCACAAAAAATGAAAGATCAGAGACAGAGAAGGAGGGTACATGAATCTGACAGAGGACAGTCCAAAAAAGCTAGACCTATGGGACATTCTATGATGTCCTAAGGAGAATATAGGCCTCGGATGTTTCCTAGACCACCTAGACCCTCATTCTCTTATTCCACAACAGGCACTCAAGCTCAATTCTGAGGGTTTAGAGGTAATCAATCTGGGCAGATTAGTGGAATTCACGGATCACAGGCAGCAGGATTTTCTCCTCAGCAGTGTCAGCACTGCGGGCGTACTCATTCAGGTACATGCCGGTTAGGGACGAATGCTTGCTTTTGGTGCGGTATATCGGGGCACATGATGAGAGAGTGTCCACAGAGGAGCATGGGTGGTATAGCACGACCGACAAGATCAGCCGTTGCCTCATTATCATCGGTTTCTTCCTTAGGCCAAGGTGTACAACCTGCTGGTCGTGGTAGGGGTGCCAGAGGAGCAGCCAGTTCTAGTGGAACCCAGAATTATACTTATGCTCTAGTGGACCGACAGAATTCAGAGGTCTCTCCTGATGTAGTCACGGGTATATTATCCATATTTTTGTATAATGTATATGCATTGATTGATCCGGGTTCTACATTGTTATATGTGACTCCATTGATTAGTGTAAAATTTGCAAGAACACCGAAACTATTAACTAAGTCAATTGAAGTAGCTCCACCAGTTGGTGAATATATTATTGCAAAAAGAGTATATCGTAATTGTGTGGTAACTATGTGCGGTCATGATACACTGACCGATCTCATTGAACTAGACATGGTGGATTTTGATGTGATAATGGGAATGGATTGGTTGGCTTCTTGTTATGCCACGGTAGATTGTCGGGCCAATAAGGTGCATTTTCATTTTCCACAAGAAAATGGTCTTGAATGGCAGGGTAATGTGGGGGCACTAAGAGGAAAATTTATTTCTTATCTGAAAGCAAGGAAAATGATTGCCAAGGGGTACATATGTCACTTAGTATGAGTGAAAGATACTGATGTGGAACCATAAACTCCTCAGTCGGTTCCAGTGGTCAATGAATTTCTTGATGTATTTCCAGAGGATCTTACAGGTTTTCCCCCAGAACGGGAAATAGAATTTGGTATTGATGTGATTCCAGGCACTCAGTCTATCTCTATTCCCCCGTATAAAATGGCTCCAGCAGAATTGTGTGAATTGAATGAGCAATTGAAAGACTTGTTGGACAAGGGCTTCATCAGGCCTAGTATATCCCCATGTGGTGCACCGGTATTATTTTTATGGAAGAAAGATGGCACATTGAGAATGTGCATTGATTATCGGCAATTGAATAAGGTAACGATCAAGAACAAATACCCCCTCCCTCGAATTGATGATTTGTTTTATCAGTTACAGGGCGCCAAGTGCTTTTCAAAGATTGACTTGAGGTCGGGTTATCATCAAGTCAGAGTTAGAGAAAAAGATGTACCCAAGACAGCCTTCCGAACACGGTATGGCCATTATGAATTTTTAGTTATATCATTTGGACTAACAAATGCACCAGTTGTGTTCATGGATTTGATGAATAGGGTGTTTAAGCTATTTATAGACGTGTTCGTGATGGTATTTATAGATGACATCTTGGTTTATTCAAACTCACAAGAGGACCATGCTAAGCACTTACGGCAAGTGTTACAAATTCTTCGTGAGCGTAAAATTGTATGCAAAGTTCTCTAAATGTGAATTTTGGTTGAAATCCGTAGCATTCTTGGGTCACATTGTGTCAGATGAAGGAATTCGAGTTGATACACAGAAGATTGAAGCAGTGAAAAATTGGCCAAGGCCTACGACGCCTACGAAAATTAGTAGCTTCCTTGGGTTGGCAGGTTATTATCGAAGGTTTGTTGAAAGGTTTTCTTCCATTGCTGCACCTTTAACGAAGCTTACACATAAGGCAGTCAGATTTCAGTGGAATGATGCATGTGAGAAAAGTTTTCAATAGCTGAAAGATAAATTGACTTCCATACCCGTATTAGTACTTCCAGAAGGCACCGAAGTTTATGCGGTATATTGTGATGCTTCTGGAATTGTTCTAGGGTGTGTATTGATGCATCACGTTAATGTAATAGCATATGCCTCATGAAAATTGAGGCCACACGAGAGGAACTATCCCACACATGATCTTGAGTTAGCAGCGGTGGTATTTGCTTTAAAGATATGGCGTCATTATTTATATGGAGTTCATGTTGATATTTACACTGATCACAAGAGTTTGCAATATATCTTTAAATAGAAGGAACTCAATCTCAGGCAGCTGAGGTGGATTGAGCTATTAAAAGACTATGATATTGATATTCTATATCATCCAGGAAGAGCAAATGTAGTAGCTGATGCATTGAGCCGCAAGGCAATAGGAGGCACTAGTGGCCAATTGACAAAAAGGCAAGATTTAGTCAAAGATATACATCAATTAGCCAACTTGGGGGGTTCGTCTTCTTGAATCCTCACATGAAGGGGTTATTGTACAAAATGCGGCATAATCGTTATTAATAGCTAAAGTGAAAGAGAAGCAGTTTGCGGATCCTATGTTATTGGAACTAAAAGAGAATGTACAACAGAGTTTGACAAAGGCATTTTATCTTACACAAGAAGGAGTACTTCAATGCCAAGGTTGATTATGTGTACCGGATATAGACGAGCTGAGTAAACAAATTATGACAGAGGTGCATCATTCACGATATTCTATTCATCCGGGAGCTACTAAAATGTACCATGATTTAAAAGAAGTGTATTGGTGGGGAAATATAAAGAAGAACATTGCAGCATTTGTAGCTCAATGTCCAAACTGTCAACAAATTAAAGTGGAGCATCAGAAACTTGGGGGTTACATGCAATGTATCAATCATCCAGACTGGAAATGGGACATGATTAATATGGACTTCATCACAGGTTTGCCTCATACACTGCGAAAATTTGATTCCATATGGGTCATAGTTGACAGGCTTACCAAGTCAGCGCATTTCTTACCAGTCAAGACCACTTATACAGCTGAAGATTATGCAAGGTTGTATGTTAAAGAAATAGCGCGATTACATGGGATTCCGATCTCCATTATATCAGACAGGGGAGCTCAGTTTACTGTGCATTTTTGGAGATCTTTTCAGCAGAGTTTAGGTACACAAGTGAATTTGAGTACGGCTTTCCATCCTCAGACAGATGGACAAGCAGAACGTACTATCCAAACACTTGAAGATATGCTACGAGCTTGTACATTAGATTTTCAAGGCAGTTGGGATGATCATATGCCTCTTATTGAATTTGCCTACAACAATAGCTATCATTCAAGTATCAAAATGGCACCTTATGAAGCTTTGTATAGTAGGAAATGTAGATCACCAATCGAATGGTTTGAAGCGGGTGAAACTGCTTTACTTGGGCCAGATCTTGTTCATCAGGCTATGGAGAAAGTTAAAGTGATTCAACAACGGCTACAAATGTCCCAAAGTCAACATAAGTCATATACTGATGTCAGAATAAGAGGGCTCGAATTTGCCATAGGTGATTGGGTATTTTTGAAGGTGTCACCGATGAAAGGGGTAATGAGATTTGGAAAGAAAGGGAAGTTGAGTCCACGATATATAGGGCCATATGAAATTGTCCAAAGATTTGGGCAAGTCGTGTATGAATTATCATTACCCCAAGAACTCTCCATAGTTCATCCAGTATTTCATGTTTCGATGCTTCGAAAGTGCATAGGAGATCCATCTCGTTTTACTCCCATTGAAGATGTGCAAGTTACGGAGGATCTTACCTATAAGGAGATACCTATTACCGTTCTGGATAGACAAGTGAAGAGGCTGAGTAATAAATACATAGCTTCCGTAAAGGTACTTTGGAGAAATCAGCAAATAGAAGAGATCATATGGGAAGCTGAAGAAATGATGAAGTCCAAGTACCCTCATTTGTTCCAAAGGGAAGAACAAATTCACGATACGAGATCAGAATAATGACAAGTAAGTATTTATAAGCATTAAGTATATATATATATATATATGATAATATGAAGAATGATCCTAGACTTGCCATTGTTTAAATTGAATAATGTCACTAACATTCGAGGACGAATGTTTCTAAGGGGGGAAGAATGTAACACCCCGTGTGTTTTCAAACCTAGTAAAGTACCATAACATTAATGGAAGTATTTAAACATGAGAGGGTTGGTGAATTATACATTAATTTGTTGGGCTTAAATGAGTCTTGTGCCATTGGGCTCAATTGAGGCCCAAAGATGGAGCAAAAGACATGGCCCAAATGGAATTTGACCCATTCTTCAAATTGACCAAGTAAGCCTAGCATTTATTACTAATGTGTGGCTAAGGATGAGACTACATGGGACTATAAAAGGGACCAAAAATCAGGTTTTTATTCACAAAGACTCACATGCCATTTCTAGATTTTTCTCAAATATTTCTCATCTCACACAAACCCTAAGCCTTCATTCCTTTGGACAAGATCACTCTTTTTCAAGATTTGGTAAGTGTTTACTTTCATGGTTTAATATATTATATGCTTGATATGGTTCATAAGTCATGTTGGTTATGTTGACAAAGTGTTGGACAGTTCAATATGTGTAAAACTGTCTATTTTTGCAATCGAAAAAGGGTTTTGCCTTATAAACTTGAAAATGGACTTGCGGTCTTGAAGGAAGTGAACTTGATGGACTCAATATTTACATGTGAGATGTTATTATATCCTTAACTTGTTTTATTCTTGTACATAATGTTTGGAATTATTATTGCAAAATTGTGCATAGACTTGGTGGTGTATCGAAGAAAAGATGTAGTTTTGGTGATGTTCATGTGTGTTGTGAAACCATGGTTGATTTTTGGCAACAAAGTTGACCTAAATTATGTAAAGGGAAGTTTATTCATGGCTATGGACCATATATTACAAAAAAGGACCTAAAAGAGATCCTTTTTGGCCGAAACGGGCATCCGCCCTCACGTCTGGAGCACCTGTGGGCGCAGATGCCAATGCAGGTGGCTCTGGAAAAGGACAGAGGTCACCTACAGCCATATTTCAGCCACCTTCAGGGGCAGGTGGCTTCACAGGTCAGCCCAAAAACTCGTTTTGTATGTTTTTGTCTCTCTTTGATCCACGAAGGCCCCTATACCCTTTTTGGATGTAATTATCAACTTATGATACCTTTTTAATGACTTTAAGGGGTCATATGGAGGCATGTTGGATTATATCCATTATGGATTTTTGTTAATATGTTTCTATGAGGAGAATTTATGGAGTAATTGTGACGTTATGATAATGAGGAAGCGTAAAGAGTAAACTTGGTGTGAAATGCTATTGGTTTATGATTTCTTGGTAAATGTGTGGAATGTTATGGTGTTGTTGGTATGGTAAATCGGTGTATTGTATTATAAAGGGTGAAATGACGTTATATGGCAGTCATATAGGTCATTGTCGTCTTGTACACTTGTACGAAAAGTAGTTGTTAACGAGAGTTCCATTATGTACTTGTATTGTAGAGTGAAACGTAAGGAAGGAGCTGGACTATTGTGTTCATATATAGGATTGTGTATTCACACTTGGAAGTGAAGTTATGTAAGGTTATTCTTTCTGTATCCTTCTGCAGCACATAGTATTTACATTGACATTGTAATTGTTCCATTCCGAAATGTTCTAAGGTATCCTATTTTCGGTTATCCATTGTTATTATCACATGTTCCCTGCTCATTGATCAATTATGATTCACATGTTCATTGACTAATGTTCCAAAGGTCCAATAATGTTATGTTCCAAAGTTCAAATAATGTTATGACTATCATTGTATCAATCTCTCAAAAGTAAGAAATAAAGTAATGCATATTTGTTGGTTGTAGGAGTACGGGTGGTAGCTCTAGAGGGATAATCCTAGCTCGAGCCGTTCCCGAGATTATTGGATCAGGGGGTAGTCCTAGAGGCATAAGCCTAGCTCGGTCTGATCCTAATAGGTGGTAGCTCTAGAGGTAAGAACCTAGCTCGAGCTTAACCTGATATATTGGTTTATGGGTGGTAGCTCTAGAGGTAATAATCTAGCTCGAGCCGAGCCCGATATATTGACTTATGGGTGATAGCTCTAGGGGCATAAGCCTAGCTCGAGACTATCCCAACATAACGTTATGTTATGTTAAGACCCACTGATCAGTCGGGGCCCGGGTACATTATGACACAAGTGATGATGTATGAAGTAAAGAAGCAAAGAAAGTAATGAAAGCAATATACATGGTTCCCAACATACAGAATGGTGACTTATCGATATTGGTTATTCATTTGTATTTGAGTTCATTGAAGTATTTATGTATCATACAGTTTCATATGAGCCTTACATACTCAGTACATTCTTCGTACTGACGCCCCTTGGGGGACTTACCTTACTGCAGGCGCAGGTACCACCAGACCTCCACAGTAGGTTGCGGGTCATTTGCAGATCTTTGGTGAGCTCCAGTTGATTCGAGTCTTTCCCAGTCACAATTGTACATTGATTTTGGTGCTATGTAAATGTTGTATAATGCGGGGACTTGTCCCGACTTTAGGATGGTTATGTATATGTATCTGTTAGAGGCTTTATAAACGTATGTAGGAATATGAATGTAAGAGATGTATGTCCATTTTGACTTGATGTCCCTGACGGCCAAGTTTCACATATGTATCTATCACATGTTTCCATGACTTCCGCTATTGGTATCTTATATCGCTGTACATGATGGTGGTGTTTCATGAATGACATGCATATGAATAGACATAGATGAAGATTGGTTCTCTCGAGCCTTATCGGTTTCAGGTGCCAGTACGCCTCAATGGGATTTGGGGCGTGCCAAACCAACTCTTAAATTAACCCTTATACAAGAATTTGAGTTTAAATTAAGCACAATAATGATTCCACAAACTATTTTCCCCAAATTAACTAACCTTAGGCAAACACATTTACAAAACAAAAATTATTAAGCATGCATGCTAGTACAGATCTACAATAGAAAACAAATTCAATGATTTAAACACCACAAACGACAAGTAATGGACTCATAATGAAAGCCACACATAATTTAAGAATAGATCAATAATTTCTAACCTTTAAATTGAAACGATGCTTGACTAGGGTGATGAAATAGCGAGGATTTACTAGGGTTCTGACAAAAAGTGTGGTGGTAACGGTGGTGCACAATGGTGGAGGTGAGTGAGATGTGATGAGTGAGAGTGTGTGATTTTGTGTTCATTTTTGTACCAATGCAAGTGAAAGAAAATGGTGAAATAGGGTATAGGAAGGGGTCTAAGGGGAGAGAAAGAGTCAAGAAGTCAAACTAGTTAGACTCCTTTAAGTGGTGGAGTTCGTCAATCGAAGTGAACATCGCCAAAGTATTCGATAATGCGCCAAACTTAAAAAGTGTCACCAAATGTAGCATTTCTCAAGGCCTGGAGGCTTTAAGTTGGGCAAAATACTTTGGCGTGTCGCCAAAGTGTTCCTTGATGCGCCAACCATTTAATGTTGTCACTAAATATAATAGTTTACATAACTTGAATTACCCATTTTGGTGAATGACTTTGGCTGTGCGCCAAAGTGTTTGGCGAATCACCAAAGTACCTTTACTAGAGCTCAATGTAAGGCCTCTAACATTTTTTATGATATATTTTCCACATTCCAACCCCATCATACACTGCACCATACAACAAACTTTATTTAAAATAACAAAAAGTAAAACATGGATCGTCTCCTAAGAAACGCCTTGTTTAATGTTTTCCCACGACGCAAGTAGGAGTCTTTAAGCTCCATCAAGGTAGAACACCTCGACGAAGTCCACCTCCGATATCATTCCAAAGTAATGCTTTACCCACTAACCATTCACCATGAACCGGGACCCCTTTTCACCTTTCAATTCAATAGCTCCACTCAGGAAGCTTTGCACCACCTTAAATAGTCCCGACCACCTTAACTTGAGCTTTCTCAGGAATAGCTTAAGTCGTGAGTTAAACAATAGGATGTCATCACCACTTTTAAACTCCCTTCTTAAGATTTTGGCATCCTTCCATCGTTTTATCCGCTCCTTGTAAAGAGTGGAGCTCGCATGAGCTCTCAAACAAAATTCATCAATCTCTTGAAGTTGTTCAACTCTGAACTTGGATGCATCCTTCTATTTCATGTTCAAGTAACGCAAGGCCCACAACACTTTGTATTCAAATTCAATGGGTATATGGCAAGCCTTGCCAAACACTAATTTATACGGAGACATGCTAATTGGAGTTTTGAAAGTGGTCCTTTATGCCCACAAGGCATCATCAAGTTTTCAGGCCCAATATGTTTGGTTAGTATTTAAGATATTGGCCAAAATTTCTCTAATTTCTCGATTAGAGACCTCTTCTTGCCCATTTTCTTGAGGGTGGTATGGTGAGGTCACCTTATGTTTTACTCCATACTTGGCTAGCAAAGAGGCAAATGAGCGGTTGCAAAAGTGAGAACCCCATCACTAATAATAGCCAAGGTGTTCCAACCCAAGTGAAAACATGTTTATTCAAGAATTGAGTTACACTCCTAGCCTCATTATACAACAACACCACACCTTCGACCCACTTAGAAAATAATCCACTGCCACCAAGATGTAGTGGTTTTTGAATAAGATCACAAAGGGTCCCATGAAATTGATCCCCCACATATCAAACAACTCTACATCCACACTTGGCTGCAATGGCATTTCATGCCTTCTCAAAATTCCTCCTTGCTTTTGGTATTGTTCACAAGCACGAACCAACTCATGAGCATCACGATGTAAATTGGGTCAATAGAATTCACTTTGGAGAACTTTTCTAGTTGTTCAAACCCCACCATAATGACCACCTATCAGTGAGGAGTGATATGCTTCAATAATAGGCCCCATCTCATTTTTGGCCACACACCTCTAAACCATATTATCAGGGCATTCCCTAGAAAGATAGGATTTATCCCAAAAGTACCTCTTGACATCATGGAGGAAGCACTTTATTTTATAATTATTTAGGTCTTTGGGGAGTATACCACACACAATATAGTTTGCATAATCCGTATACCATGTTTCCACACCCTCGAAAGAGCCATAACAAGCTCATCCAAAAAAGCCTCGATGATGTCAATTTTGCCCAACTTCTCATCATTTGACTCAAGGCAAGAAAAATGGCCCACCACTTAATTCTCACAACCTTTTCTATCTTTGACCTCGAAGCTAAATTCTTGAAGCAACAATAGCCACCAAATTAGCCATTTCCTTCTTGGCCATCAAGTATCGAATGGATGCATGGTCAAAATGAACACTTACTTTGGTGCACAACAAGTAGGCATGAATCTTTTGAAAATCATAGACCACGACTAACAACTCTTGTTCCGTAACCATGTAGTTCTTTTGCGCATCATTTAAGGACTTACTTGCATAGTACACCAGGTGGAAGAGCTTGTCCTTTCATTATCCGAGAACCACTCTAGTGCTATTTTGCTTGCATCACACATGATAACAAAAAGGAGTGACAAATTTAGATCCATAATAATTGGTGCCGTTGCAAGCTTCTCATAGAGGAAATTGAATTCCTTCACACAATCTCTATCAAAGTCAAACTTAGCTTTCTTTTCAAGAAGCTTTCACATTGGATGGGCTATCTTTGAGAAATCCTTTATGAATCATTGGTAGAAGTAGGCATGCCCTAAAAAGCTTTGCACACCCTTGACAAAGATTGGAGGAGGCAATTTGGCGATCACTTCAATTTTGGCTTGGTCAACTTATGCCTTGCCCCGAGATTTTATGCCCAAGAATAATCTTCCTTCATTATGAAATGACTTTTCTCCTAATTTAGAACAAGGTTTGTTTCAACACACCTTTGGAGTACTTTTCTCAAATACTCAATCCATGCTTTAAGGGAGTCTCCAACTACCGAGAATTCATCCATAAATACCTCCATCGTGTCCTCCACCATAACTGAGAAGATTGACAACATGCACCTTTTGAAAGTAGTAGGAGCATTGCATAACCCAAAAAAACATGCATTTGAAAACAAAGGTGCCATATAGGCAAGTGAAGGTCATATTTTGTTGATCCTCGGGTGTGATAGATAATTTGTTTGGTTATACCCCGAATATCCATCTAAAAAGAATACCAACCTCTTCCCCCCAAGTCGATCTAACATTTGATCCATAAATGGCATGGGGAAGTGGTCTTTTTTAGTCCATGAATTTAGTTTCCCGTAACCCATACACACCTTCCACCCTGTAACGGGCCTCAAAAGGATGAGTTCATTTTTCTCATTCGGTACAACAGTGATTCCACCTTTATTCGACGCATATTGCACCAGGCTAACCCATGTACTATTGAAGATTGGGTAAACAACTCCGCGTTAATATTCTCTTTCTTTACAACTTCTTGCATAGGAGGGTTCAAACTCCTTTAGTGCTCAATATCGGTACACATTCGGGATCCAATTGTATTTTATGAGTGCAAATCTCTAGGGGAATTCTGATGATGTCGGCGATGGTCCATCCAATAGCTCTTATAAACCTTCTCAGTACGGATACCAACACCTCGACTTGCCATGCTAACAAATCCACTACAATGATAGCAAAGTACTATCATTCCCCAAGAAGACATATAGAAGATGAGGAGGAAAAGGATTAAGTTCAAGCTTTGGGGGATCTTCTATGGATGGCTTGGCGGGAGGACTATTCCAATTCTTCATGTCAAGATCAAGCTTGTGTGGGTTCTTGGTGTATAAGCCAAATCCTCTCAAAGAAACTACAACTTTATCATATTCTTTAACATCTTCACTATCGTAGTTCTATATGAACGATAATGGTACACTAATCAAATCCACCTCCAATGCATTGGCCACCTCATCATCAATTACATCAATAATCAAAATCACTTGCAAATCCCTCAGTTGTTTCATGGATTTGAACATAATAAATGTGAATTCATAACCATTGACCTTAAATATCAATTCGCCACACTTCACATCAACTAGAGCTCTTTTGGTAGCCAAGAAAGGCCTACCAAGAATGATCGAGACCTTATGATCAATCTCGCAATCAAAAATGACAAAATCGGAGAGGAATATGAATCGATCAACTTGGACTAGAACATCATAAAGGATTCCCACCGACCTCTTGATAGATATATATAAATCATTAGTAGCCTCATCGTGGTAACCTTGGGAGTCCCCAAGCCTAATTTTTTGAAAACAGCTAATGACATCAAATTTATACTCACTCACAAGTTGCACAAGGCTTTGCCAAATTTGTATACACCAATCGTGCAAGGGATAGTAAATGTCTGGGGGTCCTTTTTCTTTATTACCACATTACTAGTCATGACCACACTACAATAGTGTGAAATTTCCATTATTTCAAAGTCCATCACTCTTTTTTTAATCACCAAGTCTTTCATAAACTTGTCATAATCGGGCATCTCGAGCAAAGCATCCACCAAAGGGATGTTGACTGAAAAATTATTGAACACAGAGAGGAACTTCTTTAATTTAACATCATTCTCTTTCTTCTTGAGTCTTTGAGAGAATGGATGAGGTATTTTGATTGTTGGCTTTAAAACAACCGGTCTCTTTTCTGATTTTGGAAAATTTTCATTAACCACTTATTCTTTCTCATCATTAGCATTTGTACCTTCAACCACTATCGGTTCCCCATCATGTAAATCTTTAGAGCTTGCCTACTCACGATTTGGGTCAAGAGGATTCTCAACCTACTTTATTTTCACACTAGTTTATTCTTCACTCACCTCCTCTCTAGGAACTTCATCAATGTTAACTATCTCATCACCAAGTACCCTCCCACTCCTAGTAACTATCACCATACAATGAGCATTGACGTTCTTGGGATTGATTACAATGTCAATCGAAAGTCCACCTTTCGACCTTTGATTTATGGGAAGAGATTCAACTTAATTGGGTCTCGAGTTGATTGATAGAAGCCACACAGGAAGTGACCCTTTAGTTAAATAAAGAGAAGTAACTCTTCATTTGTTTGAGGATCTTGTCACTACCTTCAACTTTATTGAGAATTCTCACAAGCACATCTTCCGTTTAGTAGATCTACGGATCTAAAGAGGTGGACTCTTTGGAATTTTGTCGATCATGAGGTCGGACATATCTATCACGATCATGATCCCTTTCATAATCCTTGTCCCTCCAATCATGATCTACATCACATTCCTTATCCCCCAAATCACAATCACGATCATGATCTCTTCAATCTCGTTCTTTGTCTCACCAATTGCGATCTCTATCCTTCTAACCTTGATTCCTACCTTACCTTTGATAGGTAGGTCAGGAACCACCCATTTGATTTGACAAGAAGTGAATCTCCTCATCAAGTGAATTAGCATCATCATCCTCATATGCTTAATTTCCTCTTGTAGCTACGACATTAACCATTTTGAAGTTTGGTCCCATGAAGTGCTTTGTCAAGAGATCCATTTATGTCATAAATTTTGCCATGTTTTCATCCAGCTCTTCATCTTTCTTTCTTTTCTCTAGCCTCACCAAAAATGAGGAAGAAGCACCCATTTCCCCCTCAGTGTCTCAGGTATGCCAAGCTCGATTAGTCTTAGTCATTGATCAAGCGAGCTCGTAGTAATTTCAAATGTTTGGTTAATTAAGGACCCACCAGCGAAATTGTCCACCACAGTCTTATTCAAAGAATCCAATGACCTATAGAAGATTTGGAGTGACATCTTGTACGGTAGCTCATGGGTAGGGAAATGAAGTAACTTTCTCTTAAATATTAGCCATGCATCATGCAGGAGTTCACCGATTAATTGGCGAAAAATTGTGATTTTGTCTCAAAGTTAAAGCATACGAGAAGGAGGAAAGAACCTATCAAGAAAAGCCTTCGTTAGCTTGACCTATGAAGTAATGGATCCTTCGAGCAATTCCCTAAGTTAAGTAACCGCCTCTGCCGTCAATGAGAAGGAGCAATCACAACCTAATGGATTCTTGGGATATGTTTGCTATATAAAAAGGGGTGCAAACATCAATGAAGTTCTTTGAGTGTATGTTTGCGTCTTCATGAGATTGACCACCGAACATCCCATTCATTTGAAGCAAGTGAAGCATGGTGCTAGTAATATAGAAAGCCGCATTGCCCACCGTGGGTGATAGACGAATAACACTAGCCCTCCCGATATATCCCAAGTAATTATCATCCTCGAATTGCCTTCAAAACTTGCGGTCTCACTACCGTGTAGGCTCAAATTTTCACCTAAATAAAATAAAAACGACAAACAAAGTAAATTTAAACTATAGATAACACATGTGATTTAAAACACTTTAATAAAGGAACACTATACTTTCATTCCCCTACAATGGTGTCATTTTTTATAACCCTCAATTACATCGGTTTAGATGCACAAGATCATTAGCAATATTTTACCCAACTATTGAATCAGGGTCAATTTCACGAGGAATGAACTAGAAAGGTTCACTTTAGAGTGTATATAAATCACTAAATGTTTGATCGTTTTAATTTTGACAAAAAAGTAAATGGGGTGGTTTTGTGTCAATAGTTTGGAACACTTTAGAATATAGTTATCAAGAGAGAGTAATGATGTCACCCAAAATATATCTCCAAAAAAATATAACGCAGTCGATGTATCAAATATAGAACCCAACTAGGTTGGGGTTGATCCTACAGGGAATAGGACAAAATTATGTCGAATGCTTGTCCGAGTAATTGGCAAGTAAGTAAAACTGGGAGGGGGGGATTTTGTAAGTAAGTAGTGACAGTAACGATTGTTGATTCTTGGATTTGTAATCAATATGAGAAATACACTAGGATTGTGATCCCCAATGATTTCTTAACTCCACCGGTTACTTGTGCTGGCAAAACTATCCCGCTGTGTTGTATGCAGAATCTAACAAGTTAGGTTGATCTAAACGTCTCTCGACCATGGTTAGATGAATTTCACTCTTATCCTCTCGGTCTCCAAGTGTTGCACTACTAACCCTTGTCCAGGATCTCAGATAACTATCCCTGTTACGGCTCAAGTTATTAGATGAAGGTTGATAGCTTCAAATCTCTGTTGTTATTCCCTTTTCCTAATCTCTACCTCTCTCTTGAGCAAGTCTAGAATACAAGCAAGTTCCTGATCAATTATAAAAAAGGTAATAACAATACATGCATTCACACCGGTTCAGAATTATTTTGCACTTAACCCATTTCATTAATTCCTGATGGTTCACACAAGCCTAGTTGATAGGTTTAGCTACTCATGATTGCAATAACACAAGAAGAATTCAATGATGAAAACATAATTGTAAACTCACAGTAAAAAGAAAACTCTGAAATCTCAATATGAATAAAAATCCTAGAATCGGTGTTCCAAGATTACAAAATCAATAATGTGTTTATGAACTCAAAATAAGGAAAATATCTCTCAAAACAATGTAATGACCAACTAAGAATAATGTAGTGACTAACTAAAAATAATGTAGTGACTAACTACTAAACATAGGACAATAAAGGGGTATTTATAGATACAAGGTGAATCCTAGCCTAAACAAAACAGGAAAACAGAGTAGGCACTTTTCCACGGTACCGTGACCTGGTGTTGTGGAACCAAGTCACTCAACGTGGGTCCTGCCGTGCAAATCAGGCTGCTTCAACTAACTGCAGGAGTTGACCTACGGCACAGACCCACGCCACGTAGGTCGACTCACGTGACGTGGGTCCTTCCTTGAGTTACTCCTCTGGTGCAGGACTTGACTCTTTCGTCTTCAGATACTTCTTTCTCGAGCATGATTCTTCCTTTTTGTCCATTTTGCCTCCAAAAAACTATTCTCCTGCAATATATAAGAGAAAACACATCATACCAACCAAACATACCCAAGTTATTGCATATTTTCTTTGTTTTAAGCATCGAAAGTGCCATGAAACCACGACACATCAAAACCCTCAACTTAGAATGTTTGCATATCCTCAGGCAGAAAAAATAAAATAAACACAATCGATGCTTAGCTAAGAGAAACCTAAGAGACCTACGGCAGTCGTCTCATTGCTTTTGCCACCAAAATTTTTTTCAACCTCTTATATTTGCAAAGGAAAACCACGATGTTTATTGATGCAGCATATTATCATGGCACGGAAGGGATCAAGTGATGGCATCAGATTATGAACAAACAACTAAGCATATATGCAAATGACATTATCCGAACAAATAGCAGCTAACAATGCAACCCATGTACTCTTACAACAAAGAAGTACCATACACTCACAGTATACTAATGAATATCAAAGTAGGGACTCGGTCAAAACACTCTCTCTCACAAACAAGATCAAATAGTGTGCGTGAAATACCATAGGCTTGCCCTTATTTTCTATACCTTAGTTTTTCGGACAGTTGGACTAGGATCACTATAGGACTTTCATCGACTTGTAATGTAGGCTTGGGGACAGGTATGATACATATGGATATGGTGACTCAACCCTCCTTGACACTACACTATTTTTATGGCTCCACCTTCCAACCATTCTTATTTTATTCTCCTTCATTTATTTTCAGATTTTGGTGTGATTTTCTTCATACTTTCAAAACACACTCTTTTTTTTTATTTTTCTCTTTTTCTCCTAATTAAACACAAAATACATAAATAATCTAACTAACAACCTAAACATGTCGGTTCTACTATGATAGCACACTTGGGGGAAAAGAAAACACATCAACAAACCCCCCCAAGTAGTGGTATACCCCCACCCCCAACTAAATAATGGTGCATTGCCCTCAATGTACATCTATCAATATGATAAGTGTAAGGGAGTGAAAACATACCTACGGTGTGCTAGGCATCAGATGTGGGCCCATCCACAGCAGGAGCATCCATATGCTCTCTGGGCTCTATGCTAGGTGCGTTAGGTAGAGGGGGCGGCAGACTAGAGAATGCACCCCGTTCTCTCTACTCATGGTCAATCTGGATGATATGGTACTCTGCCCAGGAGGCCTTAGTCGCCCTTCGGAGATCACTGTCAAACTCATCTCCACTATCAGTCTGATCCTCAGGACTCTATGGCTTTTTGCCTCTAGCAACATGAGGCTCCTCATCAACAAACAAATCCACCTCAAAAACTGGTGTTGAGGGTACCGGTGTAGGTATAGGTGGAATGACAGAAGTATGGCTAACTGCTAAATCTCAAACCTCTGCCCTCAATGCAGCCACCTCCTTAGTTAACCACGTCAAATTTGGGATATGGGACTCTCTCAACCGGTTACCCATTCGGTGCTCAAAACTGTCAATCTGCCCATGCAGCTCACCCATAAACTTCTCCATAGCAGAAGTCATGCAAGCCTCAACTCTCACCTCAGACACCTCGATCGATGTCCTAACCCATGTCTTAAGCTGAGATACCAACTTAGCCATCTGGGCCTTTGTGTGAGCCTGTCGCTCAATAACCTGCGTCTGTCCATCCACGAACTACTACAAAAACTCTTATGAAACTGCAACCATGTGCCCCCTCATCAGTCATAGGGCCTGTACCCTCGGTAGGCAACCTATCAGCCTCGGGGTCACTAACAGGTGCTGAAGTGATAAACAGTTCCTCACGATCCACTCTGGGAAATCAAAATAGCACCTCATTGCTGCATTAGTCCTATATCAGCTATGCGGGTCACCTCAATGGCGTGATCTACTGCAGGCATCGTAACTACACCTACACTATTACATAGGCCCTGAATCAGACATGGGAAAATGATGTTGGTATACTCTCTAAAGGCATGCTCATGAATCTCTCTGATAATGTAGCGGGCGATGTTGATGTCATATCCGACGATATTGCTCTCTACCAGACCAGCCTTGTCAAGAGTAAGAAAATTATCTGCACTTGTGGGACCGAGACGGTGCCGTACAACTGACCATCAAAACCTGCCCATAAAGTGAAGCGAGGACTTCTTAATATCCAACTTCTCAGCTACCCATTTCGCACTTATGCCATCCTCCGCAATATACCGTGTAACCCACTGTAGTAGCTTTAAATGCTGATCAGCATCCTTTATTTTGTTTCTATTTTTCACCGTCTTCATACGGTGATCAAACTCAGCAATACTAGCTAGAAGTGGACGTTCGGCACCAAACAAGAACCGATGGATAGTCTGCTCAGAAATGTCTACTCTGGTTTCACAAACCAAAGTGTGAGTCAATGGTGGTTGGTCCCAAAACCGCTACTCAATTGGTGTGATTAATTCAATAGAAGTAGCATATGAACCATAAAATGCATGGACCAACTCTGGGCTATAGCTACCGGAAGGCTCCGTCATCTACCCGAATCCATAGCGATCAAATACTGCCTTAATCCCGAGTAGTACCTTTAACTCATCTAATTGATACCGGGGCTTCTCAGTGATACTCCGTCTACACACATCCCGCTCAGTCGGCTTTGCATACCTATCATAAATGGCCTTCATACCCTAAACACACCACCTCTTATTTTCCTTTCGTACTACAGCTGCGGCCCGCTTTGCAGCCACCTATCTCTGTGAGGAGGTTGTGGAATCCTGAACACCAGTGCCTGAAATAGAAGTTGTCTCATCAGCCTCACCACTACCCGTGAACTCAGAATCATATGTACCCTCAGCAATCTCATCGGTCCCAGGTGCATCAGCCTCATCTTCAGTATCACCGATTGCAGAAGCATCCACCCCCTCTTCAGACTGGGGGGAGGATTCTGAAGATAGAATAGGAGTCACCACTATAGGCTGAGTGGTGGCCTGAGCTGCAGCCTGTGCCCTAGTTCGTTGTGTTATGGCGCGAGGTACAAGAGCAGAATCATCCTGAGAGATCTCATAAACCTCTTTGGATCCACTTTTCTCCGGCTCTGAAGGCTCATCTTGCAGCCTTATTGTGACTTTTGGGTTTTTGGTGTGGATTCGCAAAGAGGAACCCATATCTACATGTTTGGGGTTTCCTTTTGGAGACATGGTCTGCTCTTTGAAGGGGTTTGGTTGGGTCGAGTATGGGTTTCGGGTTAGAGTTCGGTGGTGTGGGGTCAGGTCAGTTTTGGGGATTTCGGAGTAATGAGACTCGAAATTTCTTGCAATTAGAGTGGTGGGGGTACGAATTGGAGTGTTTGGTACTTAGGAATTATAGTAATTATAGGATTGGAGGTGTTAATTTGGATGAATTGGAGAAAGAAATCGGGTATGTGGAGGCTTGGAAAATCGGGGTTTTGGGTTCTCAAATGGGTAGTGTCGGGTTTTATTAAGAGTAGGCTGAAATTAGGGTTGGGTCAGGTCAAATTTTAAGTTTTATTTGTGGGTCTAAGTTTTATGGTACAGACCTCTGATTCCCACGATACAAACCCACGTCACGTGGGTTGACCTACGTCATATGGGTTCCCTATCGTGGGTCGAATTCCGCAACCAAAATTTTTTCTCCGATTCCCATGATACCAACCCAAGCCATGTAGGTTGACCTACGTTACGTGGGTCACCGACGTGGTTTAAGATGCACACTTTTTAGTTCACATCTTTATTTTCAACTCACGACTGGTAATAATCCTTGGGTTGCCTCCCAAATAGCACTTTATTTAACGTCGCGGCACGACGTAACTAGGTTGGTTACTCCGACTTCACCAACCAGCCCATGGTTGCCTCCCATGAAGTGCCTGATTTAACGTCGTGGCACGACCCAACTTACTTGACTACTCAGACTTCGTTAAGACTAAGCTCCTCACATGTCTTTATTTCTTCTGTGATTCCCACATAGTGTTTTACATGCTACCCATTAACCTTGAATAGAACATTATCATCACCTTTCAGCTTGATTACTCCATGCGGGAACACCTTAACCACCGTGAATGGTCTGTACCATTTGGACTTTAACTTTTCAGGAAACAAGCGAAGCCTGAAGTTATAAAGTAGTACCAAATCTCTCGGGTGAAACTCTCATCGTTCAATCTTTCGATCTTGATATAATTTCATCTTCTCTTTATACAGTGCTGGACTTTCATAAGCCCATAGACAAAATTCATCCATCTCATTCATCTGCTCTAGTCTCAATTTAGCCGCATCACTCCATTCCAGATTCAACCTTTTCAGTGCCCATAATGTCGTGTGTTCAAGTTTGACAGGAAAATGGCATGATTTAACAAACATCAACTGATATAGAGATGCACCAATCGATGTCTTGAATGCAGTTTGATATGCCCATAGTGCATCATCCAATCTTCTTGCCCAATCAGTCCTGTTGGCATTTACCGTCTTTGCCAAAATGGACTTTATCTCACGATTTGACACCACAACTTGCCCGCTCATATGAGGATAGTAAGGGGTTGCCACCTTATGTTTGACGCCATATTTTTCAAGTAGGGCTTTGAACATCCAATTATAGAAATGGGATCCTTCATCACTAATGATTACTCGAGATGTACCGAATAGTGAAAAGATGTTCTTTTTCAAGAATGTCGTGACACTTCTTCCTTCATTATTGGGAAGTGATATTGCCTCCACCCACTTAGAAACATAGTCAACAGCTACCGGAATGTATTTCATCCCATGTGAGCTTACAAATGGGCCTATAAAATCAATTCCCTATACGTCAAACAACTCGAGCTCTAGAATAGTTGTCATAGGAACTTCATGTCTGCGCGAGATGTTCCCTTGTCTTTGACATTGGTCACAAGATCGAGCATAGTCATGAGCATCTTTGTAGATGGTGGGCCAGCAGTACCCGCATTATAAGATCTTATGAGCAGTCCACACACCTCCATGATGACCCCCAACTGGAGATGAATAACATGCTTCCAAAATACTCATCATCTCGACTTTCTGAATACACCTTCGAATTATTCCATCTGCACACACCCTAAATAAATAAGGCTCATCCCAGAAGAATTTTCTCACTTAATGCATAAATCTGTTCCTCTACTGATACGACATATGTTTCGGGACTAGGTCACTTGCCAAAAAGTTGGCAAAATATGCAAAACCAAGGGATTAATTCTTGTGATGCTGCCAACACCTGTTCGTCTGGAAAAGTATCATCAATATCAAGATCATCCCTCAATATAATCATGTCCTTCTCCTCAAGGCGTGATAGGTGGTCTGCAACTTGATTCTCAGTCCCCTTTCGGTCCTTGACCTCAAAATCAAATTCTTGCAATAGAAGTACCCACCGAATCAGTCTTTGCTTGGCATCCTTCTTTGACATAAGATATCTAAGTGCTGCGTGGTCTGTGTGCAGAATCACTTTCGTACCAATCAATTATGATCGAAATTCTCAAAAGCAAAGACCACTGCCAACAATTCTTGCTCGGTTACAGTATCATTTTTCTGAGTTGGATTAAGTGCTTTACTAGCGTAATAAATCAGATGTAGAATCTTCTTACATTTTTGGCCAAGGAATGCACCCAAGGCCAAACCGCTAGCATCACGCATAACCTCAAATGGCATCTTCCAATCTGGTGAAATAATGAAAGGGTCTGAAATCAACTTCTCTTTCAGACACTCAAATGCTTTTAGACACGTCTCATCAAATACAAACTTCACCTCTTTCTCTAAAAGCTTGCATAATGGATGTGCAATCTTAGAGAAATCCTTGATGAATCTTCTATAGAAACTTGCATGTCCCAAGAAACTTTGAATTCCTTTAACCGAAATAGGTGGAGGTAACTTTTAAATCACCTTTATCTTGGCTTTGTCAACTTCAATACCTTTCTTTGAGATTTGATGCCCCAATATGATACCCTCATTAACCATAAAGTGACATTTTTCCCAATTTAGCACAAAGTTGCACTCCTCGCATCTTTGCAACACATTAGCAAGGTGGGCCAAGCAATCATCAAATGAGTCTCCCACAACAGAGAAATCATCCGTAAAAATCTCAATAGTATCTTCTACCATGTTGGAGAAAATAGACATCATGCAACACTGGAAAGTGCCCGGTGCATTACATAAATCGAAGGGCATCCTTTTGAACGCGAACGTCCCATATGGAAAAGTGAAAGTGGTTTTCTCTTGGTCCTCGGGAGCAATGAAAATCTAATTAGACCCCGAATAGCCGTCAAGAAAGCAATATCATCCTCTACCAGCAAGACGGTCTAACATCTTATCCATGAAGGGCATAGGAAAGTGATCTTTTTTGGTCCAAGAATTTAGCTTTCGATAGTCCATGTAAACTCTCCATCCAATAACCGGCCTTATTGGGATTAACTTATTCTTGTCGTTTGGAACCAGTGTGATTCCTCCCTTCTTTGGCACACACTGAACTGGGTTCACCCACTTGCTATCAGTAATAGGGTAAACCACACCCGCATATAACCACTTGATGATTTCTCTCTTCACAACCTCTTTCATAGGTGGACTCAGACGACGTTGGTGCTTGATGCTTGGTATGCACTCAGGATTAAGCTAGATTTTATAAGTGCAAATACTAGGTAGAATCCCGATAATGTTAGCGATGGACCAACTAATGGCCCTTTTAAACCTTTTCAACACCGAAACAAGAGCCTCTACTTGCCATTCTACCAACTTAGTAGAGATAATCACGGGTAAGGTGTTGTGTGCTCCCAAGAATGCATAGCTAAGGTGAGACGGGAGGGCCTTAAGCTCCAAAACTGGAGGTTCCTCAATAGAAGGTTGAGCAGGAAGGGTCACCCTATTCTTTCAATCGAGATCAAGTTTCTTAGGAGCATAAGTGTATGATCCCCTCCCAACGAATGCACCAACCATCTCATCGTATTCCTCAATACCATCGCTATCAAAATTCATAATCACGGCCGCAAGAGCTTCTACCACCAATCTTTCTTCAATAGGCACGACAATACCACTCTCATCAGCTGTATCTATTATAGAAATCACCTGCATATCTTTCGGTTGCTTCATGGAATGGCAAATATTGAAAGTGACATGTTCATTATTCAACCTGAATTTCATCTACCTAGTTTCCATGTCAACCAATGCACGACCAATGGCAAGGAATGGTCTTCCCAAGATGATGGGAACCTCAACATTAACTTCACAATCTAGAATCACAAAGTCAGTCGAGAAAATGAAAGATGCAACCTTCACCAAAACATCATACAAAATGCCCACCGGCTTTTTCACAATTCTATCCGCCATAACGAGTCTCATTGAAGTCGATTTTGGTGTTATCAATCCTAACTGCTTGAAAATGGCTAGCAGTATCAAGTTAATGCTAGCACCCAAGTCACACAGAGCTTTTACGAACTTATAGGACCCAATAGTACAAGGAATTGTGAAGGCTCCCGGATCTTCCTTTTTCTCGACAAGTGAGCGAGAAGCAATTGCGCTACAATGGTGTAAATTATCTGCTGGCTCAAAACTAATAGTTCTCTTCTTTGTCACCAAATCTTTCATGAATTTTGCATAACCTGGCATCTATTCTAAATCCTCGACAAGAGGAATATTTACTGATAAGTCCTTTAACATTGAGATAAATTTTTAATATTTATGCTCTTCAGATTTCTTTTTCAACTTTGAGGAAAGGGAGGGGGAGGTTGAGGAATTTGTTTGTATAGTTGAGGGACCTCTTTTTCCTTCCCGTTGTCAGATTTTGCCTTTTTGTCAACATCTTGAGGCTTTTGAACTGCATCACCTTTTGAATTCTCTTGCTCTGCCTCAGTTTCTACATCAACTATCACCGGCTCATCTTTCTTATCACTATCCACAAGTATGGATGGGTCAGTCGTGCACTTCCCGCTTCTGTTAGTAATGGCCAAACAATGACTATCATTCTTTGAATTCTGGACGGTGTTGCTTGGAAGGGTACCTGGTTGACGCTGGTTCAATGCCACCAATATCTGCTCGAACTGTTGCTTCAACTATTTAATGGCGGTCGAATAGGCTTCTACTTTCTGACTTATTCCTGAAATGTCTGATCTAATCTCCTTCAAGCAACTCTCCTGACTCTCTGACCCTTTAACTAATTTATTAAGAAGGGCTTCCATTCTTTAATTTCCATAGTCAGTATCGCGGTTCCCCAGTGGAACATATGCGCCACTCTTCTCTTTATAATTATCCTTTTGCCTCCAATCACCATCATAATCTCATTCTCTGTCTCTATATCCTGGCTTATTATAACTGTCTCCGTAGTAGTTCCGACCTTGATTCCCTTACCTTGAGTTCCAACAGTCTTGATTAGACCCTTGCCCCTTGGCTCAGAAACCCGCCACCTCTCGATCCAAGTACTTAGCTTCCTCATAAGACTCATAATCGTCATGCACCTTTTCAGCATCTCGAGTCGCAATTTGTTTGGCTAGCAAGCTAATTTTTGTCCTCAACTGTGTGACCTCTTGAGCTAAAGATTCATCCAAAGCCTGTTATGTTGTCGAGGCTCCAATAGATTACGTCCCAGCAGGTGTCTCTGCCTCTCGATTATTCCATCCTCGGTTGGTCTTAGTGATACGATCTAAAATCTCTGAAGCTTGTTCCCACCTCAGACTCATCAATGCTCCGCCAGTGATAGTATCTGCTACAGCTTTTGTATTGGTATTCAAAGCCCTGTAGAAGATTTCAAGTAAATTCCTACCACCCATCCTATGATTTGGCACATTCTACGGTTTCTTGTTAAACCTTAGCCATGTCTCGTAAAGTGCTTCAGAATATAATTGTCTGAAGTTGTAAATTTCATCCTTCAACTGTAGCATCTTGGAGGGTGGAAAAAATCTCTCCAAAAATTGATTTCTCAACTCTTGCCAAGTAGTGATGGATCCTCGTGGTAACTCAGCCAACCACAAAGTTACTTCTCCTGTTAGAGAGAATGGAAATAATCTCAAACGAATAGCCTCTTGGTCAACTCCAAGCAAATTGTATGAAGTACAGACCCCCACAAAATTCATCACGTGTATGTTCGTATCATCTGAAGGAAGACCAGCGAACACACCTTTCAAGTTTAGCAGGTGGATCATGGCACTTGTAATGTCAAACTTAGTGCCCTGAGGTAATTCTGGTGGAATAATAACACCAGTCTCAATCGACTCGAAATAAGCTACATCCTCTTCTTCAGGATCATCATAAACCAACAAATATAGTCTTTGAGGGGGTTGTTGCACCCTCAATCTTCTTTGTTGCACCCTCAATCTTCTTTGTCTCTCTTCAAGTGCAGCGAGACGTTGTGCTACCTCTTGCATTCCTTGATGATCCCTATCCGTTTGTCTAAGAGCTGTTTGCCTCACATTTTTCTCAGACGTCAATCAAGTAGTGATTTGTTCCAGTTTCATGACCAACTGGCTGAATTGGCTGGTTATGAATATCTCCCGCGGCTGCTGGATTCTGAGCTCCGTCGGTATTCACCATTCTTTGATTTTCTCTCAATGTTCATTCTATCTCAGTATCAAGTGGAATCAGGGATTGCCTTGACTCCTAGTGTTGGGCATACACAGGCGTGTGCCCTTAAAAGTATAGAAAAATAAAACCAATCAATTCCAACTAGCAAACTAATCAACTCCATAACCGTACTCCACGACAACGACGCCAAAATTTGATGTCGCCCAAATTATACCTCCAGAAAAATATAATGAGGTCCATAGATCAAATATAGAACCCAAGGTTGGGGTCGGTCTCACAGGGAATAGGACAAAATTATGTCGAATGCTTGTCCGAGTAATTGGCAAGTAAGTAAAACTGGGGGGGGGGGGGATTTTGTAAGTAAATAGTGACAGTAACGATTGTTGAATTTCAGATTTGTAATCAATATGAGAAATATACTAGGACTGTGATCCCCAATGATTCTTTAATTCCACCGATTACTTGTACTGGCAAAACTGTCCCACTGTGTTGTATGCAAAATATAACAAGTTAGGTTTATCTAAACGTCTCTCAACCTTGGTTAGACGAATTTCACTCTTCTCCTCTCGGTATTCGAGTGTCACACTACTAACCCTTGTCCTGGATCTCAGATAACTATTCCTGTTACGGCTCAAGTTATTAGATGAAGGTTGATAGATTCAAATCTCTGTTGTTATTCCCTTTTCCCGATCTCTACCTCTCTCTCGAGCAAGTCTAGAATACAGACGAGTTCCTAACGTTTACAACCGTTAGAAGATCAATTATAATGAAAGTAATAATAATACATGCATTCACACCGTTTCAGAATTGCTTTGCACTTAACCTATTTCGTTAATTCCTCATGGTTCACACAAGCCTAGTTGATAGGTTTAGCTACTCATGATTGCAAGAACACAAGAATAATTCAATGATGAAAATATAATGGTAAAATCATAGTAAGAAGAAATCTCTGAAAACTCAATATGAATAAAAACCCTAGAATCGGTGTTCCAAGATTACAAAAACAAAAATGTGTTTATGAACTCAAAATAATGAAAATATCTCTCAAAACAATTTAATGACCAACTAAGAATAATGTAGTGACTAACTCCTAAACATAGGACAATATAGGGGTATTTATAAATACAAGGTGAATCCTATCCTAAACAAAACAGGAAAACAGAGTCGACACTTTTTCACGGTACCGTGACTTGGTATCGTAGAACCAAGTCACGCCTCCTACCGTAGAAATCAGGCTGCTTCAACTAACTGCAGGAGTCGACCTACGGCACAGACCCATGCCACGTAGGTCGACTCACGTGACGTGGGTCCTGTCGTGAGCCACTCCTCTGGTGCAGGACTTGGCTCTTTCTTCTTTAGATACTTCATTCTAGAGCATGATTCTTCCTTTTTGTCCATTTTGCCTCCAAAAACCTATTCTCCTGCAATATAGAATAGAAAACACATCATACCAACCAAACATACCCAAGTTATTGCATATTTTCTTTGTTTTAAGCATAAAAAATGCCATGAAACCACAACATATCAAGTAATTGCTATAATTGAAGCGTAGGAGTTGTAATCAATATTAAAGTGACTTAGGGGTGTGCTTGTTTGATAGTTGATAGCATGTATGGGTGATTGACCTTTGATTCAATAAGTATAAAGTATGGGTAGGCTAGGTTTTAGATATTAGTGATAATCTTTCAATTTATCACCAAATTTCATATGGGTTTCTTTCAAACACCCATATATTTATATTTGTAAACAACCCAATACCTCAAATTAGTTAGTCTATTTCTAGAACTATCTATTAAATGAGAAAAACTCAAGTATTTGTCAACTAAATCTCTTCACCTTTGTTCTCTCTTTCAAGCAAAACAAAGGATCTAAGATTGAATAGAGTTTGCAACCTTTATTCATGAGTTAAAACATAGAGATTTAGTTAAGCTCACAATTTATAACTCAAATTAGAAACAAATAATCAACACCCATACACAAATCAACAATCATTCATCACCCCCCCCCTTAAGTATTGGGGTTTAGCTATGCATAATTAAACAGAAAGAGATTATACCATTATGCTCATAAAAAGCTTCCATTAGATTCAAATATTCACAATAAAATCTCCAAACATATAAAACCAAGATGAATGCTAATCCCAATCTTAGAGATTCAATTACAACTTTCTAGATCTCAAATTTAGCAAAAGATAAGGGTTTGCAGCCTCAAAAAGCTATTTATAGCTGAATCAAAATGGGGCCAAAGTAATAATAAAATTGCCATCGAGCTCACTTTAGCGTTGAACATAGAGCATAACCGAATTCATCGGCGATGCGCCAAAGTTAACCCATGTCGCTGAACTGACTTGAACTTGAGCTTCAGTCGTTGGCATCTGTCAACTTTGGCGATGGAGACTCAGAACTCGGCAGCGATGCGCCAAACATTCCTTCTGCTCGCCGAACTTGTTTCCTCAGAACTTGAATAAATTGTAACCTTCGCGATGGAATCTTTACTTTGGCGATACGTCAAACTTCTTGGGCGATGTCACCTTCACTTTTTAGCTTCATATCTTTATCTTTTTGCTTCCTTATGCTTTGTTGACCACTTCTTGGCTTCAACCCTGGAAAACAAACAAACTAACATTAAAAGTAGCTCAAAATGACATTGAGGACTTGATTTCTTACCAATTCTAGGCCAAAATGAGTCGTGAAATGCCGATGAAGAAATGCTCTTGAATTTTGATTGGTTATAGGAGAGGATGAAGTTATGAACTCGAAAAATTATATACTGACTCTGTATTTCTTTTTCTATCTATATTGTTATGAATAAAATCTTAAGAAGGATCTGTATGTTGTATTTTTTTTTTGTGTGTTTTCTCTCAATTAGGCTTATTTAATTTAATTTTCTATGAATTTGTGATTGTCATAAATTATAGTTTCATTTGGGCTCAGGTTATTCATTTGTTGCTTTATTGGATGTTTGCTAACTATTAACCAAAGTTCAAAATTTACATATTGATTCCTTAAAATGATTAATTTTAAACAATAAAATACTCTTTTCATTTGTGTTTCTTGTCACTTTTAAAAAATTATTTGTAATTGTTATTTTTTATTACTTATTACATGCATATTTTTATAGAATTTTAATTGTTCTAACAGATCTATGTCCAGAAACTAGTTAGAAGAAAAGTATAGCAAAAGATGGTGTTAATTCATCATTCTATCATTCATCCCGTTTTTCCTTCACCTTATCAGATGAAATCTTAAGCAAATAGGAAGTAAGAATTGACCTCTTTCCACTACTGACCCCGTCTACCTTTGTTTGAAAAGCTTGATGTGACGTTGGTGCTGCTGCTATATTGTATTCATGGTCCCATTTCTCTTATCTAGTGGACACGGCATCTCATGTCTCCCCCGCCTACCCCCCTCCCCTTATCACTATGAATGTTAACCAAATTCTACGCAGTGAATAGCCATAAATCTATAAAAGCAGTGGAAAAGATATTTCTTCTTTTGAAATGTTAACGGAATTTATACCCCATCTCCCTCTCCCAGGACCTTTTTGTCACTGTGTTTGTTCCATTATCAATAATTTGGCCCACCCTCATAATATTACTACGCGAAAAAGAAAAGAAATTCCTATCTTTCTCTCACTAAAAGTTGCTTTAATAAATATTTCCAAAAGTTTCTGAAATGTACACTCTTGGAGTCTTTTACTAGTATTTCCTTCAAGGAAAAGAAAATATTTTTATTTTAACAAACAAGTGACTATTTTTTCAACAATTTATTATTGTACTACATAATAGGAGTTTGCTAGGCTTACCGGTGATGCCAACGCCGGTGAGCACTGCGAAGCAATGCTTGACGGAGGAGGCGGCGCGTGCTCTAGACGATGCAGTGGCTGTGGCTCGTCGCCGGAGCCACGCGCAGACTACATCTCTCCACGCCGTTTCTGCGCTTCTTGCACTTCCATCATCTACCCTTCGCGACGCGTGTGCACGTGCTCGCAGCTGTGCGTACTCTCCGCGGCTGCAATTCAGAGCTTTGGAACTCAGCGTCAGCGTTTCTCTTGATCGTTTGCCCACGGCCAAAACCCTAGACGAGCCGCCTATTTCTAACTCTCTCATGGCAGCAATCAAGCGTTCACAAGCTAACCAAAGAAGGCATCCTGATACTTTCCACATCTACCAACAACTTCAACAGCACAATTCCTCTAACTTCTCGATTTCTACTCTAAAAGTTGAACTGAAGCATTTTATATTATCCATTCTGGATGACCCGATTGTGAGCCGAGTTTTCGGGGAAGCGGGTTTCCGAAGCTGTGATATAAAGCTTGCACTTCTCAATCCACCGGCTATTTCTAAGTTTTCCAAGACTCGTTGCCCACCGCTGTTTCTTTGTAATTTAACCGATTCGGAGCTTAACAAACGTGGGTTTAGCTTCCCATTTTCTAGCGTTTCCGGAAAGGGGAATATTGATGAGAACTCTAGAAGGATCGGTGAGATTCTTGTGAAGAAAAACTGTAGAAACCCGTTGTTGATCGGAATTTGTGCAACTGATGCACTTTATAGCTTCACTGATTGTGTACAGAAAGGTAAAGGTGGTGTCTTGCCTGATGAAATTAAAGGATTGAATGTAATTTCTATTGAAAAAGAAATTTCTGAGTTCGTTGGGGGTTGTGGGAGTGAAGAAATGATCAGCTTGAAGTTTAAGGAAGTGAGTGATGCTGTAGAATGTTGTACAGGGGCTGGAATTATCGTCAATTATGGTGCATTGAAGGTTTTTATTGATGATGATGATGATGGGTTAGTCGAATCAGTGAGCTATATCGTTTCTAGGATCACTAAATTGGTGGAAGTTCATTGCGGGAAATTGTGGTTGGTTGGAGCAGCAGCAAGTTATGACATTTATATGAAGTTTTTGGCTCGTTTCCCTACAACTCAGAAGGACTGGGATTTACATCTCCTGCCCATTACTTCAGCCACTCCTCCAATTGGAGGACTACCTTCCAGATCCAGGTGGGATTTTTTATTTTTGTTTGGTATTCTATTGTATTTTCTGTATGAGATATTATTATAATGCTTTACAGCATATGACCTATGAGTGCTGATTTTATTTTTTATCTGAATACGACAAGGTCTCAAATGCTTTTATACGCTTGACTTTAAACATTTAAATATGCTTGTACCTGAAATGTCGTAAAGTTGAACTAACATTATTTGTGTAATCTTCAGAAGTATACAGTGAAATTTTCTCATTTGGGACTCTGGACATGAGTTGCTTGAGAACCATGAATACAAAATATCCTTTGTTAGTGTAATTGTCTCTTCCCTTTTAATGATTGACAATGTAGTTTTGCTTTTTTGGATGCTTTATGCAGTATATGCAAATAATTTTGACACCAACTTTAATAGAATGATGCTTTAACTTATCAAATAGTCAGGGACGGAGCTAGCCAACTACGGGTTTGGCAGAACACAGTATCTTTGGCGCAGGCGTTGTATTTTTGCTACAAGATCCACTTAATATGTATAAATATTTTATCAACAAGCCATAAACTCAAAATCATTGCTTCGCTTCTAAACTAATGTTTTTTTTATTATAATGCTTTACTAGTTCCAAATATCTCGCATACTTGAAGCAGGTACAGGATTTTCGGTGTTGCTGCTGGTGGAAGCACATAGTTAATAATTTTATTAGAAGATACTTTTTTTTGAGATAAATTTATTAGAAGGTACCTCAGAAGTATTTTATTCACTAGCACAATTTATAAGGTGTAGATCTATTTCTAGATGGATTTTGCAGTGTATAACCTCATCTAGTCCAAAGACATATTTTCTTTAGACATCCCTTGTAACGACAGAATCTGTTTGAATGTTTATACTGCTTATTTCAGCCTCACCAGATCTTTGTTATTAGTTATTACTATGTTAGTTGCATCACATGCAATTGCGTATTAAACTGTTTTCTGCCATAGTATATTGGTTCTAGAGTACCTATTGCTACTTAGCCTTGCATATCCCTTGTAATCACCATCCCTTGAGAAGTCAAAGTAGGATGACTTGAAACTTTTTTTGTTCCATTTAGCGCGGGGGTGGGGGGTGGGGGTGGGGGGTTATGTTTTTAGCATTGTTACTGGTGTCAACATTGAACATTATGTCTCTTAACTCTCTTTCCAATTTTTCTTATTGCATAAGTAGATATATGTCTCCATAACCTTTCACTTCTTTAAAAAGTCAAGCATCAGAAGCAAACATCCTATTATTGCTAAGTGGCTAACAGTGTAAGACATAATACAGTGCAGACACAGAATAAGATGTCAAAGCATGTCTGATTTCATCTATTGAAAGTAATCTGTATAGTCAGGAAAGGGGGGATGCAACAGGCCATAAATGACTTAAGCGTTTCCCTTAATGGATTATAAATCTGTAGGATCTTTTACATGTTGCATAATTGCAAGAGCAGTCTGTCCAAGAATAAAGGAAGCATAGGAAAGGCTCTTTCCAATTTTTCTTATTGAATAAGTTATATGTCTCCATAATCTTTCGCTTCTTTAAAGAGTCAAGTATCAGAAGCAAACATCCTATTATTGAAAAGTGGCTAATAGTGTAAGACATAATACAGTGCAGACACAGAATAAATGTCATAGCATGTCTGATTTCCTCTATTGAAAGTAATCTGATATTCAGGAAAGGTGGGGATGCTACAAGCCATAAATGACTTACCATTTCCCTTAATGGATTATAAATCTGTAGGCTCTTTTACATGTTGCATAATTGCAAGAGCAGTCGGTCGAAGAATAACGGAAGCATAGGAAAGGGCTATATGAGATTTAAAACAATCTTATCCTATGTTTTTTCCTGAAAATTTTTCCTTTGAGTATAAGATATACGAGCTGCTTTTATTTTCGACAACTAACTTGGTACACTAAAAATCGTGTGTACTATCTTTTTCCCTTATATTTAATTTATTGATTTTTCTTAAATATTATACATTTCCCTTTATAAGCTAGCTAAGTTATGTACCGGGCAGACTGTGCTCCATCACTTCCCTCCTTGAAAAAGTTTAAGTTGTACAATTGTTTAGTATTGCACAAGACAGATAAAATAATCAAGCATATTTTTTTATTATACTTATGATGTAGCACTCAATGGTCTGGTTTCGGACATACAGTAATGGAGCACATATGTGATGACGTGGTCTAGCATATCTAGAGAAGAGGCTTCAGCATCCAAGGGATAATTTCAATGCTTAGAACACCATAGACTGTCCTCTCAATGTTTCCTTTTTGTTGATCTGTTACAGTGTTTAGTTCATGTTTGTGTGGTACATAATAGAAGCATATGACTAAGTTTCAGCTGTCTTGAATTATGTAACTGTGTGGCTCAAGTTTAAGCTTTATTGAAACTTTAACCAAAGCTGTTGAGTCTTCGAGGGTTTTGTCACATTAAAAACAGTGCTCCTATAGTTTATCACACACGTAAGAAAATGCTTTATTCTGGTGTGTATGGCAGTAAAACCCCTCCTGAGAGTTCTTAATTGTTTCCGAGTTGTTTTTGCTGATTCAGGGAATATGCTAAGAGGTCTAAATTGTGCATCTCATTGCACCTTAGCTTCTGACTTTTTGTGTTCATTGGCTCTCACAGTCTGGTACTGACATTTGCAGCTTGATGGGGTCATTTGTTCCATTTGGCGGGTTCTTTTCTGCAGCACCTGAGTTTGAAAACTCATGGATGAACAGAATCGAATCTATAGCTCGATGTAACCTTTGTAATGAAAAGTATGAGCAAGAAGTTTCAACTGTGCTGAGAGGAGCCACTGGTTCAGTGACTGATCAGCATGCAACACATATATCTTCTTGGTTACAAAAGGCTGAATGCGGTTCAAGCAGTGGACTAGTTGCGGTAGAGGTGAGTCATTCAGAGTCAAATTCTTTCGCCTTTCTTGTCATCTTAGTTATTTTATGGTTAACTGAGTCTGTGGATGATTACCTTGTAACTCTTTCAGTAAAGTTGTGCTCAATCAATTCAGTGCAGGCCGATGAAGACCGCAGTTTATTAAATGCCAGAATGACGGGATTGCAAAAGAAGTGGAATGATATATGCCAACGTCTTCATCACATACATCCATTTCAACCAGATGCTTTGCAAGCCAGGTCACATCATCCCAGTTTTGGCATCTTTCAGAGTTCTGCAGCAGGTGGTGAAAGCAGAAACAAAGATTTATTGTTGGATGCAAGATTTACTAATCAAAGTTCTATGTCATCAGACTTGCAGAATACCTCCTTGACCAAAAAAACCATGTCAAAATCAGTCGTGTCTGAAGGTGATTCTGATTCCCAAGCTGAAGTTCCGGCTCAGAGTTTAGAAACTCAGCAGCTGAAGATGGAAAATTACCATCATGTTCCCCGTGATTTGAGCCTGCCCCTCGATCAAGCATCATCAGCCTCAAATGCTTCCGTTAGCACGGACCTGGGTTTGGGAACCATTTACATATCCACTGTAAGAGAGCTGTGGAAACCTAATTTTCAGTCGAATCAGGATTCCCTTCATTACTTTTCAGGGTCAGTTTCTTCTTCTGTTCCTCAGTTAGACAAGGTGTTGGATGCGAAAGACTTTAAGAACCTTTATAAAGCTCTTTCTGGACATGTATATTGGCAAGAGGAAGCCATTTATGCCATTAGTCATACTGTCTCCCGTTGCAGAAGTGGTAATGGAAGGAGTCATGTCTCTAGCAAAGGAAATATCTGGCTCAGCTTCCTTGGGCCTGACAAAGTGGGGAAACAAAAAATTGCCAAAGCTCTTGCTGAGAATGTCTTTGGTAGCTGCGATAGCTTACTCTCTGTGGATCTGAGTTCTAGTGATGGGAGTAGCTGCTCAACTTCTCTGCTTATCCATCAAAATATAAGAAATGGTCATGTGAATCTAAGGGGAAAGACAGTCGTCGACTACATTGCAGAGGAGTTAAGCAAGAAGCGCTGTTCTATTGTGCTTCTCGAAAACATAGAAAAGGCTGATTTTCTTGTTCAGAATAGCTTGTCTCGCTCTATCAGAACTGGTAAATTTTTGAACTTGCACGGGAAGGAAATCAGCATCAATAACATGATTTTTGTGATTACCTCGAAATCTGCAAAAGTTACTAAAGATTTCCGTTCCAGTAAAGAATCTCTTGAGTTTTCAGAAGAAAAGATATTAGCAGCCAAGAACTTGCAGATGCAGATAGCAATTGGATCTGGCAATCGAAATAGGATTGAAGTGAAGAATACAAATTTGTGGATTACTTCAGGGGACAGAACATCAGAATCTTTCCCTGCATATAAAAGACAGCAGACAGACAACAGTGACTCAAACAATGACAACTTGTTTCAAATGCCAAAACGTGTGTGCACTATCCCGAAATCTTCTCTTGATTTGAATTTGCCCGTGGAAGAGATGGAGGAGGAGAATCAGCATGATGAGTGTGGAAGTGACTCTCGCTCTGAAGGTTCAAAAGCATGGTTGGAAGAAATCTTGGAGCAAATGGACAATAATGTGGTCTTCAAGCCATTTGATTTTGGAGCTCTTGCTGAGAAAATCTTAAAGGAAATCAACATAAACCTCCAGGAGATTGTTGGAGTAGATATTAAGCTGGAGATTGACTCAGAAGTAATGGTACAGATACTTGCCGCTGCTTGGTTATCAGACAGAAAGGAAGCTGTTGAGGATTGGGTGGAGAAGGTTCTCCGCCGGAGCTTTATGGAAGTCCGAAGCCGGTTCCAACATACTGCTGATAGTGTCATAAGATTAGTTCACTGTCAAGGCATTGCTGTAGAAGGCCAGGTTCCTGGAATTTACTTTCCGGCTAAAATAACTATAGACTGATTTTTAGTCAGGTATGTGTTCTAATGTACAAATGCCGTCAATAGCATTTCTGCGTGTTAAGTTTCTTTGTGCATATATTCCTGTAATTTTGTTGATCCTTCTACAATTGTTTATTGTTGTATCTCTTAGAATTAGGTTATTTTGTTGTAATCTTTGTACACAGAAGTATCTGTCTCTATCCCAGACCCTTGGTAGTTGGTTTCTCCCACTTGAAAAGTTTAACCTTTTCCGTTTTGGGGAAAAGCTAGTTACTCCAGGTAATATATGTATGTTTGCTTAATGGAGGATGACCCAAAAATGAAGGCAGGCATCACAAAGATTCTAATGCGACAAAATATGTTATTTTTGGTTTCTTTAGATTTTACTATTACTGCACTGCATCTGTCTTCCCCCTTTTTGTTTCCTGTTTGTTGTTTTCTTTCGTTTGGATTTGATATTTATGAATGTTTTTTGCACACTCGATCATAACAAAGAATAAACATAATATTCTGCTTAAAATTTTAGACCAATGGACTTGAAGGCTTTTGTGACTGCATTCATCAAGTTTGTTTTTGGAACCACTGCAAGATACCATTTTACAAATATGCTAGATCAAAATGGACCAGCTTCTTGATGATAAGGATCCCGTTAAAACCCAGCAAGTGCAAGTCCGAAAGCCATTTCGTCTGGACCTGTAACATTGGAAGGGGACCTGTTGATCTGACACTTGGTTACTAGTTTCTACCCTCTATAAAGAACAAAACGAAGAGGGAGGAAGGTGAGAATTAGGAATCCATGAATGTAGCAGTTAGTTTGCGTTAGTTAGAAATTACCCTCTTTTATGTATTTATAATTTTTGCTGCTAAACTACAATGCCTGCTGGTCTCAAAAGAAAACTTTGTTGAAAGTAAGTTGTTATTGAACTGCAATTCATTTTTTTTTTAAAAAGAAGCTAAATTAAATAGCAACTTAACATATATTCAACCATAGTTGATGCACTAACTCAAAGAAGGAGAAGCTAATTCAGGTTCTGTTAATTGAAAAGATGAGTCCGGTGCCGAGAGGGACACTTTTTCAACATAACATACCAAAACGGACACCATAAAAGAATGTACTGAATTGAATAGTTCGCCCAAAAATGGCCAAACTGTTTATTTCTACTGTTAACTTCCATCTACTAAGTAATTAAAAAAATAATCAAGGGGTTTGCACAAAAACTGGCGAACATCATTTCTAATTTTTTTTTTTATATAGTTTACCAAATTATTTTTTAAAAAAAATATTTTAGGAGAGAGTGTCCAAAAACCAGCGAATCCCATTTCCAGAACTTTTATTAATGGTTTCTTTGAATACCAAAAGCGTTCTTATTGGTGGTTCTAACTCCTATCAGGAGAAAGTCATCATATTCAAAAGCAATATCACATATAAGCACAGAAACGCCATTTCCTATCTTGAAATATGCAAATTTTCCAATTCGCCGTCAGAGACTATCCGCCCTTGTTATATCAGCCAGGTATACAACATGACAATTGATAAGTAGAAATATTTCCCATCCTACTACCGAATACATTTGGTATACTACAGACACATGATGCATTAATTTGCCTCTTCTTAGGTTCATACTCGCAAATTATTTTCTCAAGTAGTCTGAACAACACCAACATATGCTGTTATGCTATCTATTAAACAACTTTCTTCAACTTATAGCTTGACGTGAAACATCTGACTATTCATTCATATAACTAAAATTATATCTTTTGCATCACATGAAATTCATCTCTACATACAAAAATCAACAAGCGCAGTCATAGCTCCTGACTAAGACTGGCCGCCGGACCGGTATGTGTCGGTACCGTTCCGGTCCATTCCGGTACCGGTACCGATTCGTACCGATCCGGTAGGAACCGGTATGGCATCTACCGGTATCTGGATTGGACCGAAACCTTGGTTTTGTACCGGGAATCCGGTACCAGTTCATTCCTGTCCGGTCCGACATGTAATGGTAACTAGCCGTTGGGGACCGTTGGCAACGGCTATTGGGCCCCCTAACGGCTAGTTTGACCCCCCCAACACCCTCCCCCAGTACCCCCAACCCCTCCAACACCCCCTCCCTTTCCAAAATCTTATAAATACCCCTTCCCCATTCAAATTTTTATTCACAATTTCAAGTTTTCAACTCTCATCCTCTCTCAACTTTCTCAAATCTCAATCTCTATAAATTCTATAATTTTTATTATTATTTTGCAATTGAAGTATAATTTGGTGACTTTTGGAGGAGCAATCTTTTTCAAGTTTTAAATTTCGGTTATAATCGTCTGCTTTTACGGCAGGCGTTTGGTACATTCGTTCTACTCTCTAGTCTTTTAATTTATTTTTCGTATTTATTAGTTGTGTTTTGTTTGTTTTAATTTGCTACTTTCATATTTTATTTCATTATATTATGGATTCCTCTAAAAAAAATTCTGGTAAAAAAAGTATTGCACAAAAAGCAAAAAGTTTTATGAAATTTGGTAAAAAAAATTAAAATCAAGGTTCTTCTAGTTCTCAAGTTAGATTTAATACGGACGATTTTATGCATGTTAATGAAACTGATTTTGCCCATCCCTCTATCATAGAAATTAATACCAATACCCCTATTTCCCATGAAGCTTTCGATAGATTGTATAATGATTTTGAAGATGAATTAGATGAAGAAGTAGAATTACATGTGGATGATAGTTTAGATGATACACCGACTAGTCCCACTCCCACCTCCGCTAGTGTGGAAGCTCCAACTCAGGATAATCCTCAGGCTGGAGCTAGCCGTCCCCCTATTTGTCCGGTTAGGGGTAAGACCATGACACAACATACTTTAAAAACAGATGTGTGGAAATTTTGTTATTTGAATGATGAAAAAACTGTTACTACGTGTGGTATTTGTAAACAACAGTGGAAATATGTATCTGCCGGGTCTAGAGGTTCAACTGGGGGGTGGGTGGGTAAAAACCCATTTGATTAAGAAACATCCGAGAGAATAGAATGTATATATGACTTTCCGTCAAACTTTCGGTTCTGGCACTGGACACTCTGTTGCTGGGTCAAACATGATTCAAACTGAACTAAACCCTTCAAACCCGACTGGTCCTGTTACACAACGACCCTATAATAGGGATCGTGATCATGAAAATTTTACTAAAATGATTGTTGTTTGTGGTTTGCCTTTTAATTTTGGAGAAAATGAAGGTTTTATAACATATATTCGGGATACATATAATTCCAGTTTTGAATTTTTTTCAAGAAGTATGGTAAAAAGAGATATTTTTAAATTTCAAGAAAAACATATGCAATTTCTTTGTAGCTATTTTTACATGATGGATTGTAGGGCTGCTATTACCATTGATATGGGTCGTAGTCCAAACTGTAACAATTATTTAACTGTTACTGCACATTGGATTGATTATAATTGAAATTTGCAAAAGAGAATTATTGCTTATAAAATTTGTGAACATAAAAAGACCAGTGTTTATATTGCTTCTATTGTACATCAAATTTTAGAATTTATTGTCTTTCTGATAAAGTGATTATCATTACTTTAGATAATGTTTTTGCTAATTTAAATGCTATTTCTCATCTAGAAACTAGAATTTGTCCAATTAGTAAATATGTTTTTCATGTTAAATGTGCTACACATATATTAAATTTAGTTGTGAAGAATGGTATTCAATTATTTGATAATACTTGTGATAAAGTTGGAAATGCTATATTTTGGATTTTTCATATGCATAATAGTAGTAGAATTAGACAATATAAAGAATTTTATCGTGAGTGTCAACTTCCGTATAAAAAAATTTCAAAACAAGTTAAAACTAGATGGAATTTTTTTTATGAAATGATTGAAGATGCTTATAGTATGAAATGATTGAAGATGCTTATATATATAGACAACCTATTACTATGATGTTTAATTCTCATAACGCTTATCCTAGTCATCAACTCAATGAAAATAATTGGGATCAAATAGAAACACTTAAAGGTTTTTTGAAATCATTTTATGATGCTACGAAAGTTTTTTTTGGATCGTATTATCCCACTATTTCTGAAATTTTAATACATATATGGTCTATTTCATCCCTTTTTGCAGATTATAAGGATAATGAATTTTTTAAGAATGCTATTATAGCTATGGTTGAAAAATTTTAAAAATATTTTTTTCCTATCCCCCAAATTTATTTAATTGCAATTCTTTTTAACCCGGAATATAAAGAACATGGTGCAAAAGCTTTGGTTAAAGGAATTTATCAAAATTAAAATATTCAACCGCATGAAAGTTCGGATTTGATAACTTGTCAAAATAACATTCAAACTTGTTCTAAGGAATTGTATGAAAAATATTGCACCTTCGATAATGTTGAAGTTCCTCAAACTTTTATGCCTCAACTAGATGCCCATGGTAGAGCACAATCATCACTTGGTCTTCATTCTTCAGGCGTACCACGACTATTGAATTGGTGGAGGGTTCGTGGTCATCAATATCAGAAACTTAGCAAGATCGCGAAGGACGTGCTAGCTATTCAAGGATCAACCGTAGCTTCGGAGCAAGCTTTCAGTGCGACAAGATTTCAAATCGGCGATCGTAGATATTCATTAGCAAAAGACAGTTTGGAGGTATCGGTGACTTTTAGAGATTGGATGAACGTTGAGCGAAGAAATAAAGGAGTTCCAAAGTTAACTAAATTACAAGAAGATTACTTAGATGCAGTCATTGGATGTAATAGTGACGATGACATTGAAATTGAAGATCATCAACAAGTTTTACCAAGATCGGAGGTTATTGCTCAAAATTTACAAGAGTTAGAACAAAACTTTATAGGATTATACAACTATTAGCTTACATTCGAGGCTTAGTTGAAACAGAACCCTTCCTAGAAGGTGGCTACGTAAATTAGGTGCTCTACTAATAGTTGTAAATTGTAATACAAATTTGAATAAATTGGATTGATTTTTAATTTTATCATACTTTTACTAAATGCATTTCTTTTTTTTTTTTTTAGTTTGAGTTTTTAAATTAGCAACTTATAAACTTAAAAAAAAATTTAAACTTACAAACTTATAACATATAAATTGAAAAACTTAGAAAAACAAAAAAGTTTGGCAAACTAATAAACTTCAAATATATAAACTTCAAAAAATATAAACTTAAAAACTTAGAAAAAAAAACTTTAATAAAGCTATATACTTTTATCTATACTTCAAAATTCAAATATCTAAACTTCAAAATTCAAATATATAAACTTCAAAAAATATAAACTTAAAAACTTATAACTTATAAATTGAAAAACTTAGAAAAAAAACATATTTAAACTTAATTCAAAATATTTAAAAGCTAAATTTAAACTTAAACTACATTATTCAAAATATAACATTTATTCTTTAACTAAAGTGTAAAAAATAATTTGTTCATTCAAAATATAAAAAATTATTTTTTAAAAAAATTAAAATTAAAATCGCCCGTACCGATTATCCCATTCCGATCTGTTTCGGTCAGGTTCGGTCCCTACCGGTAGTATACCGGCTACTAACGGAATGGAATGGAACTGTGGTTTCATACCGATTATTCTGAATTGGTACAACCCGATATCGGTTTCGTCCCGATCCAGTTCATACCGGTCCAGCCATTCCATTCCGGCAGAATGCCCAGTCTTACTCTTGACAAATGCTTTTGGTATTCAAAAGGAACCACTAATAAAAAATTTGGAAATGGGGTTCGCCGGTTTTTGGCCGAACCCCCCAAATTTATGTTAAATTTTTTTGGTAAAATATATATATATAAAAAAATTAGAAATGGGGTTCGCCAGTTTTTAGGCGAGCCCATTGAATTTTTTTTAATTACTAAGTAGCCGAAAGTTAAAGGTAGAAATAAACAGTTCGCCCAACAACCGGTGGGAGCTGTGGGAGCTCTGAAGTCCACAACCATGAGACTCTTAATGGCGGATCAATCCATCAAACTACCGGTGGGAATTTTATATGATGTGCTTGTTCGGGTTGACAAATTCATATTTCCCACCGACTTTGTGATCTTAGATTGTGAGATAGACTATGAAGTTCCCATTATCCTTGGTAGACCTTTCCTTGCTACCTGAAGGGCATTCGTTGACGTGGAATGTGGAGATATGAAGTTTAGAGTGAATAATGAAGAGGTAACTTTCAATGTGTGTAAGTACATGAACAACCAAAGGACTTGCAAGTGATCTTCGTGATTGACATGATCGATGATAAGGTGGACGATGCTATGGAAGTGGATTTCATTAGCGAACCACTAGCGGGAGTGTTGAGGAATTATGGAAGTGAAGAGGTTGAAGAGTACGATGAAGTTGTAGCTTCATTGATGGGTCTTGGTGCTTACACCAAGAAAACATGCAAATTAGATCTTGATTTGAAGAATTGGGAGACTCCTCCCGTGAAACCTTCTATTGTGGACCCACCACAACTTGAGCTCAAATCATCGCCACCACTCCTTCGCTATGTCTTTTTAGGGGAAGCTAATACCTTACCCATTATTATTGCGGGAGATTTGTTGCCATAGAAAGTGGAAGCATTGAAGTTGGTTGTGAGAAAATTCATTCGAGCCATTGGGTGTACTATTGCGGATATTATCGGGATTTCTCCCGGCATTTGTACTTACAAGATAAAGTTAGAGCCTGATTGTGTACCAAGTGTTTAGCATCAATGAAGGCTTAAACCTCCGATGCAAAAAGTGGTGAAAAAGGAGATAATCAAGTGGTTGGACACGGGCGTTGTGTATCCGATCTCAGATAGCACATGGGTAAGGCCAGTTCAATATGTTCCAAAAAAAAAAAAGGAATTACGGTGGTTCCTAATGAAAATAATGAGCTTATTCCAATGAGACCGGTGATGGGTTGGAGAGTATGCATGGACTACCGGAAGTTGAATTCATGGACGTAGAAGGACCACTTTCCCATGCTATTTATGGATCAAATGCTTGATCGGTTGGTGAAATGAGGGTGGTATTGTTTCCTAGACGGATACTCCGGTTATAACCAAATTTGCATCGCACCTGAAGATCAAGAGAAGACTACCTTCACATGTCCATATGAGGCGTTTGCCTTCAAGTGCATGCTCTTTGGGTTATGCAATGCGGCCCCCCCTTTTCAAAGTTGCATGCTATTGATCTTTTCGGATATGGTGGAGGATACTATGGAGGTATTTATGCATGATTTTTTCATTGTTGGTGATACCTTTGAATCATGTCTCGAACACTTGGGCAAGGTACTTGAACGATGTGTTGAAACTAATCTTGTGTTGAATTGGGAAAAATGCCATTTTATGGTAAAGGAGGGCATCGTGCTTGGGCATAAAGTATCAGGTCAAGGAATTTAAGTTTACCAAGCTAAAGTTGAAGTCGTTGCCAATCTACCCGCTCTAATCTCCGTGAAAGGTGTTCTAAGTTTTCTTGGGCATGTCGATTTCTATAGATAGTTCACCAAAGATTTCTCCAAGATTGCGCATCTAGTGTGTAAAATTCTTGAAAAGGAAGCAAAATTTAAGTTTGATGGTGATTTCTTAAGGGCATTCAATTTCCTAAAGGAAAGTCTTGTGCCAGCTCCTATAATTGTAGCCTCAAATTGGTCACAACCCTTTGAATTAATGTGTGATGCAAGTGGGCTTGCCTTAGGTACAATGTTAGGACAAAGGAAGGACAAGCTTTTTCATCCCATATACTATGCTAGCAAGTCCTTGAATGATGCACAACGAAATTATATGATTATGGAGCAAGAGTTGCTTGCCATAGTCTATGCTTTTGAGAAATTCCATGCCTACTTGTTGGGTACGAAAGTCATTGTGCATACAAACCATGCAACCCTTAGGTACTTGATGTCTAAGAAGGAGGACAAACCTCAGTTGATTAGGTGGATTTTGCTACTTCAAGAATTTGATTTTGAAGTTAAGGATCGGAAGAGATGTGAAAACCAAGTAGTGGACCACCTTTCTCGCCTTGAGTCTAACAAAGAAAAGTGGGTTGAAATTGAGATTGATGACAAGTTTCTCGATGAGCTCATCATGGCTCTAATGGGGAGTATGCTACCATGATATGCTGATTTTACAAACTATGTACTGAGTGGGTTGGTCCCCAAAGATTTGAACCATTATAAAAGGAAACGCTTCCTCCATGATGTGAAAAGGTATTATTGGGATGAACCTTACATCTTTAGAGAGTGTGTGGATGGAGTGATACATCGTTGTGTTATGGAGAATGAGATGAGACCTATTCTTGAAGCATGTCATTCATCACCGATTGGTGGTCACTATGGTGGTGTGCGTACAGATACAAAGGTTCTCCAAAGCGGATTTTATTGGCTAACTTTGTATTGTGATGCCCATGAGTTAGTGCGGGCGTGTGTACAATGATAAAGTCAAGGTGGGATCTTAAGAAGACACGAAATGCCCTTGAAACCGAGTGTGGATGTGGAGTAATTTGATGTATGGGGGTTGGACTTCATGGGACCCTTTATAAGCTCGTATGGGAACCGCTACATCTTGGTAGTGGTTGATTATATTTCCAAATGGGTCGAGGCCGCCTCCTTACAAAATAATGAAGCTAAAAGTGTTACTAAATTCTTGAAGAGGTATACTTTCACTCGATTTGGGACACCCCATGCTGTGATGGGGTTTCTCATTTTTGTAATCGATCTTTCGATTCCTTGCTTGCTAAATATAGAGTGAAGCATACAGTGGCTTCTCCATATCACTCTTAAGCCAATGGGCTAGCGAAAGTGTCCAATCAGGAGATAAAAAGTATTTTGGCAAAAATCGTAAATGTGAGTAGGATAGATTGGGCACGAAAACTTGATGATGCTTTGTGGGCATATAGAACCGCGTTCAAAACTCCCATTGCCATGTCACCATATCAATTGGTGTTTGGCAAAGCTTGTAACCTCCCCGTTGAATTAGAACATAAGGCATTATGGGCCTTGCACAAGTTGAATATGAATTGGGAGGATGCTTCAAAATTGAGGGTGGAACAGCTTCAAGAGATCGATTAGTTCCACTTGAGAGCCTATGAGAGTTCCACTCTTTACAAGGAGCGTATGAAGAGATGACATGATGCCAAAATTCTAAAAAGAGAGTTCAAGAGTGGTGATGATGTCCTAGTGTTTAACTCAAGGTTCAAATTATTTTCGAGTAAGCTCAAAACTAGATGGTCGGGTCCCTTCAAGGTAGTTTAACGTTTTCCTAGTGGAGCTATAAAATTGAAAGATGACGCGGGATCTCAGTTTATGGTGAATGGTCAACAAGTTAAACATTATCATGGAATGTCACTGAAAGTGGATTTCTTGGAGATAATCTACCTCGATGATGCATGATTGATGAAGAACAATGTCGTGCCATGATGATAACTAAGGCACTTCTTGAAAGACAACCCAAGTTTATTTTTATTGTTTTAAATAACGTGTGTTAATTGGTGCAGGTATGTGATGGAGTTGGAATGTGGGAAATATTCTAAAACACAAGTCGGAGAAGAAAAGGTTGGGAGATCATGCACAAAGCTCCAGGAAAGAGGCTTAGGCGATGTACCGAAGGATTCGACGATTCGCCAAAATGAATCTCCCAGCCTAGATGCACTGTCAATTTTGGTGATGGATTAAACCATTTGGCGTATCATCGAGCAATTTGGCGAAGGGCCATCTATCACCGAAGTGGATCGCTAATTGGGCGATTTTGAAGGCCGTTAACTGTTAGATTCAGTGATTAAATAGCACATCGATGCATCATCGATAAGTTTAGCTAATAGCATGATATAGCTGAAAGGGTCATGTTTAATTAGTGATGGTTTGACTTCTTTGAACTTTGACCTCTCATTTACTTTTGACTCTTAGTTTATTCAAACATATCCCCATTCCCCTTTCCCTTTTCTCTTTCTCTCTCTAATCAATACACACACACACACACATCATCTGCGCACAAACCACCAACACTACAGTCATTAGCCTTAACCATCGCATCATTCTCTCAACATGTCCTCGACTTCTTAATAAAGTTTGAAGGTTAGAATCGATTTCAAGTTTAACACCAATATTTGTCAATGTTGCCCATGTTTAAATTTAAATTTTTGTGTTGGGCTTGTTGTTTATAAGATTTATTGCGCGAGTGTTTGAAGCTTTTGTTGAATTTGTAAGTTTGAATTGAATTCTTTCATATTGTAGTTAAATTATTGAATTTTTGTTTTTAATTTGCTTAATTATTAGTCATATTTGCATGGTGGATTGATTGTTGATGAAATGGGTGTCGAATGAGTTTGAGTTTAGTTATAGAATTAAAAAACAAATGATTTTGCCCTATAATAGATTGAGTGATGATGTTCTTAAGGGCAAAATCATTGTATTTTGGTTTAAATGTTGAAACCAGGGGACGTTTGAGTACCCATGGTCGTTGGAATTAAAATCGCCATTAAAGGCTTGAGAATTGCGACAATCACCTTGGGAAATGACTTTCGCCGATGGGTTGAGCACTTTGGTGATGCGCTGAATCATGTGGCATATCACCGATGCACTCCCCATATCACTGATAGTCACAGTAAGTGAGGCTAATTAAGCTGTGATTCGGTGATGTCTTAGCAATTCGGTGATGCTCAAGGAGTATTGACGAATCCTTCGACGTATAATCAAAATCCCACTTTCCTTCGCGATCTTGTCTTTTTGTTTCTGTCCCAATTGGCTATAGCCATGTGCATCGCCGAACTATTTGGTGATGCATCTATTTGTTTGACGATGCTTTTCTAGGTAAATTCTTTGGTGTTGTTTTGCTAACTTTGGCCGAGTCCATTGCTACTCTTATGTACTGATATGACTAGGAACAAATGTGTGGCTAAAAAGCAAGTCGGTTCTCCTCCTCCTACCTCCAAGGTTGCAAAAGGGGTGAAAATCAAGGAAATAACTTAAGATGAGAGAGTTTATAAACAAAAAATGGTGGATGAGAGTGCATGCAAAAAATTGATAGTTGAGGAAGAAAGCTCAGAGCATAGTTCAAACTCCAAAAGGTACAACCTTGATTTTTTGGATGAAGGGAACACAACACCTAGCCATGAACCATTAGCTACTCTCGAGGCTACCCCATTAAAGAAGAAGAGGGTAGAAAAAACCCCCACTGCTGCAGTAAGGCCTCCACACTATCCTCAAGGAGGTCATAGATTCCTCAACCGACTCAAGATTCCCGGTCAAAGAAAAATCATTGAAGAGCAGAGATTGAGTCTTGAAGGGATAAAAGGCAAACACCCTCAGGTTTTAGATGTCATCCGGTATCAAATTTTGAGTAGTTCACTCAACCACTAAAATTGTATGTTGAAAATTGGGACGAGAGTTTAAGTAGCCTATGGGAGATTGTTGCCTGAGAAGCGAAGGAAGGGTAAGCCTCAAGAAAATCCTAATGTGGTGAAACTATGGGGTGTCAATATTAAGTGTGATGGTACCAAAATCAATGAAGTCTATAGTGACAAGCTTGATTCACATCACTACTTTGCTACCCATGCCTTGAGTAGTGTTAATGATCTTCGGGGATAGCTAGAACCTTTTCTTAGTGATGAGACATCGAAATGGATCACTCCGGGGACCCTGATAGAGAAGAGTGATATAAGCATGAAAGATCGATATTGGCTCAGTTTTGTATGTAGCAACATCTTTTCATCCTAAAATGAATCTATTCTTGTGTACACGCGAAAAGTACTTGTAGGCACAATTATGGGGAAGGAGAGGTTTAATCTGGCTGTGCTCATTACCCCGAATATTGCTCACTGGGATCAATAAATGAAGACCTACCTTGCCTTGCCAAGTTTAATCACAGAGTTTTGCCGCTGTGCTTGGGTCCCCTTTGATAAGAAGAAAGATTGTGAGTATATCCCCACCCCTACTATTGATATTACTCCCCTTGAGATTGTGCAGGAAGTGAAAAAGAAGCAAGTACGGGTGGAAGATACTCGACGATTGATCTTGGTTCCTTTGATAGTGGTGCCAACCAACCCACTCCTACTACTTCATCTCCTCCACTACCAGTACCCTCCACAGGTCTCTCTACTCATCCTACATAATCCACTCCTTCTGGCCCTCATCCATCTACTACTCCAGGCATATTGGGGGTCTATTGACTTAGGCTGCCATTATCTGGATGGGGAAGTTAGCATATTTTAGTGATATAGAGCATGTTCATGAGGAGCTACATGGCATCCGTGAGACCTTGCAGAATTTTGGCAAGAGGCTAGATAATTTGAGTTCTCCCCAGCAACCAACCATGCCTAAGACAGTGAAAAAGATGCAAGCTAAGCTACCTTCACTTTGAAAGCATGTGGATGAGTTTCGATTCCCTGACTTGACACATTTATTGGGAGATACATCTGAGATACCTGCTCCAGCTCCAACACTTATTTGAGAGGATGCCCTAGTAGCTGAGGAGGAAGAGAAGGATTAGGATGACCATGCTTCGGATAATGATGCCTATGATGCTGAGATAGAGGGTTGTTTTGAGGATCAGGGACATATTAGGATACAGGTTGAGTCTCAAGTTACTGCGTAGGTTGATGAGCAGGATGATAGATAGGAGACGAATGATATGATTGTTGCTGCCACATTGGAGTGGTTGATGCATAAGACAACGCAGATTGGGATCCCCAATTCAGCTGCTGCTATGAAGACTGAGAACTCTATACCAGATCCACCCTCTCAGGAGACACTTGAAGCTTAGCTAGGCACAGATGCCCAGACAGTGGCCACTTCTTTGAGCCAGTCACTGCCTTGGGCTTATCCATGTTTAGGGGGACCCATACTCTCACTCTCCTATAATTCTTTTAGTCCTATTGCATTGAGGATAATGTACATTTTTGAGTTGGGGGTGGGCTGTTTATTTTGGATCTGTAATTTTTGGTTCTTGATATTTGGCTTTTCTGATACACTATTTTGGATGTTTATTTATTTTGGTGTGTGGTGATGACTGCGATTTGGGTATTATTTTGATATTTTATTCGGTTTGTAATATTTGAGTGTATGGTGTGATGTTTTATTTTTATTTCTTTTCTTTATTTTTAGCTTTTTAGTTCATAGCTAGTTGCAAATAAAATTTCCTTTTAGCCTGCGTACTTAAGAGAAAAAGTGTGCTAGCAATAGAACACTTTGAATCAAATGGTACTCTTGGAGAGATGTTCGCATGCTCAACTCATTAAAATGACGAATCATTTTGTATTGCTCCATTTTAAAAAATGTGCCCCTTTTCTAAATTTTTCTTTGGCTTAGTTTAACTAGTTAGGCGTTTCTCATTTGTGAACACCTGCATCTTATTTTGACTACTTGAGTAGCTTTCATGATATGTGCTATGAATGTGATACATCAATTGAGAAAGGGTGCCTCGAGTATGCGATTGAGTGCCATGTGGGTGAGAATTCCTCTTCATATTACTCATTGAGTCCATCTAGAACTTTCCCAGTTGCTCTATGTCTAAAGAAAAGAGTGTGCAATGTTGGAGAAGTGATCTTAGGCCATTGATCGAGAGAGAACCTCCAATTTAACCAAAAAAAAAGCTACCCCATTATGAGTTGAGTGACCAATTTTATCCCTAATTCGAGCTTTGGAACCCTTTTTCTCAGATAACCTCATTACAAGCCAAAACTTATTTTTCAAAACCCCCTCTTTTGAACCTAACAATTCTTAAAGTGTTTATGTGAGACTGAAAACCAACTTAGGCCAAAAGTTTAAGTTGGGGGTGGTAGAGATCTCGGGTGGGATTTGTGAGAAGACGTTCATGAATTTGAGGACCAATCACTTCCATCCATCCTAGTTGTCCTATTATTCTTTATGAATGGTAAAAAAATGAGAGAAGAAATAAAAAGCATGAAAAAGAGGTTGAAAAAGAATTGCAATGGTGTTAACATGTTAATAAGAAGTTTTTGTGTTGAAAGGATAGCAGGGGGAAGATAGCTTGAAGACTTTGAGAGTTGGTCCTTGGTATGATTTGAGAAATAAGCTTTGGGAAATAAGTGTAATTGAGATTGCCTTAGATTCTTTGAGAAGGTAGACTCACTATAACCTTAGCCTTCCCTACCTTACCCGTTTCCTATGCTACAAGCCGAAGCAAGACCTTAGTGATCTCCAAAGTAGCACGCTTCCATGTGGTGAAGTGGAGCTTATGATCAAGCCAATAGTGTGATTCTCATGTGCATGATCATTTTTTGAAGTGTGAGTGATTCATGATAGTCCTTCATTCTAATGTTGAATTGCTTTTGAGAGAAAGGACTTCTTTGTGTGAGGGCACTTGATTGTAATATTTGAGCACTTTTTGATGTTGGTTGGAGTCTATGAGCATGTGCGGGATATTGTAACATTTAGTCAACATTTGAGGCTCGTTGTTCACAATATGAGCTTTTGATAGGTGAAACTTTTGCCATTGTTTTCAAATTCAAGAAGGCAAAGTATTTTCACAAAAGAAGCATGCATCTAAGCTCCTAATTAGTACCATTTATGGGTATTATTGGTTTTGTTGTGTATGCATTGGTTTACTCGAGGACGAGCTAAGATTTAAGTTGGGGGTGTTGATGAGTCAGGAAATTGCTACTCATTTAGCCTAAAAATGGTATAAAATCATGTCCTCAGTGCTAATTTGAATATGTTTTAATGTTAATTTGGTTTAATTTTATGGTTAAGGCCAAGAAGTGGTTGAAATGGAAAAATAAGCAAAAAGATGGAAGATTGGACCTAAAAATGTACAAGAGAATCGCAAGGGACAATTAGCGCATTGCCAAACACTTCTGCACATCACCAAAGTTGTGGTTCCATCGCTAATTCCAACAGTCAGTGCCAGGTTAACTTTTAACTAAACGAAGATGAATGATACAATTCGGTGCATCGCCGAACCAGTGGGCGAGGCCAAGATCCATCACAAAAGTTGACAGATTCCAACCATTGGAGCTTAAATTCAAAGTCAAATTGGCAAGCCTTGGACAAGTTGACGCATCACTGATCCCTTCGGCGATGGAATACTGCTCAACCGAATTGGATGCGGTGGCATTTCTGTAATTTTGAGGTCCATTTTTGTTGAAGCTAATTAAGTCTTTTTGTCTTATTGGAACCCTAAGTTTCTCATTCTTTGAAGCTAAAACATGTAATTGAACCCTAGTGGGGATTTTAGAAAATAATTTCTTGCTTGTGAATTTGGATTTTTTTTTTGGACACATTTAGATTCTATGGTAGCTTTGAATGAGAATATAGGTATATTTCCTTTTTCTCTTGTTATGAGTAGCTAATTTCTCAAACTTGGGTTTATGCATTATTAAGTGTTGATTACTGTGTGAGTAGTGATTATTTACCTTTATATTCGATTAAATGTTATGATTTTAGCTAAATCTTTATGTTTTAACTTAAGAATTGAGGTTGCAAACTCCATTCATGCTTAGATCCCTTGTTTTGCTTGAAAGAGAAGACAATGGTGGAGAGATTTAGTTGACAAAGACTTGAAAATTTTTCATTTAATAGCTAGTTCTAGAAATAGACTTATTTTAAGGTTATTGGTTGATTGGTATCGTGTACATATGGGTGTTTGAAAGAAACCCTTATGAAACTTGGGGGTAGATTGAAAGATTACCTCCAATACCTAAGACCAAGCCTAGTCATACCTATCAATTAAATTTTAGGTGCACTTTCACTTACCCACACTTATAATCACTCTTAAGAAGGCATAACCCCAAGTACTTCTACTTATTGATTACATCTTTAGCATTCACTGTGGCAAACTAACATCGAAATTGATAATTTGAATATAAAATCTTGTTACATTAAACCCCCCATCTTTACTTTGCTGTATTATTTTCAACATTACGTGCAAGCACTTACTCACTTACAATACTCAAAGGTGAACCTATCACTTTCATTACCTGTGGATTCTACCCCGACTCAAATTTGGGTATAAATTTTATTGCTAGCGACCACATACATCTAGAGTTGTATGTTGAACGTTATCAGAAACCTAAATCCCATAACTATGTGCCATCGTAGAATTATATTTTCACCACAATGTCGGTTGATTTTTAGCCAAAAGGCTCATTTAGTAGATCCACATATAGATAGATAGGTCCTATATCCTGGCAAGATATGGGTGATCCATCCAACTGGATTAGACGTTGGACATCATTAGGTCAAGTGATGTTTGTCAGTTATAAGAAACTTCCACCTAAAAGACTGTACTTTGCATTGACAATCTTTTTGATATGATCATTACATGACTCCAGATAGTATGATTTTAGATATGTATTCCTAGAAAGATTTACTTATGGTTTTAAACTAAACTTACTCTCAGTTGATTATTATGTTTATGAAAGTCTCATTTTTTCTTCTTTCCTCTATTTATATCATAGATATGATTTCAGCTATTTAGCATTATTCCTGCATACTTAGTACCTTTCCTGTACTGATTGTATACCTCTTTTGCCTATATTTTTCATTTGATATAAAAACAGGTGATCATTTTCAGGCACGTGGCTATTTATTATCAGTTCAGATTCTTGTAGTGGTGAGTCCTTATTTTGGGGACCTAGCTTAGTCACCCTTTTTTTCTTTTATTATAGATTTTATTTTATGGATAGTTGGGGGCCTTGTCCTAGCTTATTATTTTATTCAGACTTAAAGGCTTGACATACATTAGAGTATGGTTCATGTTAGCCCTTTGGGCTCAGTATTCTATTTATCTAAACTCTCAGTTATGTTTTATTTAGAACTTATAAGTATGCTTTCAGTTTCAGCTTCTGCTTTATGTCATTTATATACTCAGGTATACTATGCTAAGGGTTAGCTTGCGATCACTTATGGTTCTAAGCACCATATCGCGACTCTGGTGCAGACTTGGGTCATAACAAATTTGGTATCAAAGCCATAGGTGTAAGGGTCCTAGATGTTTGAAAAGCAACATTTAGTTGAGTTTTTTTATGGGTGTAAAATGTGCCACACTTATAACAAGGAGGCTACAAAGCATTTAGGAAATACTTTCCCTTCGTTCATGCTCTATGTTTGTGCGATAGAGTTTAACTCTATAAATCTTCCCTAACTACAATTTTGCACATGTTTTTGATTATGTCTCCTCATATAGCAGTCGGACACCCATGGCAGGCCGTGAATGAAAACCCTTAAGTGCCGCCAGTGCCACCTTATGTCGATGTTACTAATATAGAATTCTGTAATGCAATCCAAATGCTTGCTCATGCTATAAAAGACCAAGTTGATCGTCAGGGAGCAGCACATGCAGGTCCTCAAGGTGTTCTAGTCACTACTAGGATCCGTGTGTTTCTTAGGATTAATCCACCTGAGTTCTTCATGTCAAAGTTGGGCGAGGATCTAGAGAATTATATTGATGAGGTTCAGAGGATTTTTCGTGTGATGTGGATGAATGATGTTGATAGAGTTAATCTTGCTGCTTATTAACTCAAGGATGTTGCTAGGACTTAGTTTGATAAGTGGAAGAAAACTAGGGGTGAGACTGCTGCACCTCCAAATTGAACTATTTTGAGGAATCTTTCTTGGGACGTTTCTTTCCCCAAGAGTTATGGGATGCAAAGACTTGAGAGATCCTCAACTTAGAGCAGGGTTCTATGAGCATAGTAGAGTACGGTCTCAAGTTCACTCAACCATCTTGTTATACTTCAAATATGGTAGATGATATGAGGAACAAGATGAGTTTGTTTATTTCTGGACTTTCCCGCCTTACTGTAAAAGAGGGGAGACCAGCAATGTTGATTGGGGACATGGATATTGACATACTTATGATCCATTTTCAACAAGTTCAAGGGAGACAAGTTGAAGGATAGCGAAGAGTTTCACAACAAGAGTGCCCAAACATCAGGTAATGGGTTTAGTCAATAAAGGACCGTTAATGTGAATCAGTTGCACTTTTAGAAGAGGTCATTTGGACCAGACCTATCTTTAGCTAGTACACCTACACCTATACCCAGATATGATCAGCAGGTTAAGATGCAAGATTCTCTTTCTCAAGATAGTGTTGTAGAAGGGTTCACAGCTTACCCTACTTGTAACAAGTATGGGAAGAATCATCCCGGTGAGTGCTTGTATGGTAGGGATGGTTGCTACAGTGTGGTTAGATAGGTCATAGGATTAAGGAGTACACCTCTATCAGGAAGATAAATGGGGCTAACAAACCCCATGCTACTTCATCATCAGCTCCAACAGGCCAAAACATTCATAAAGGCACCACTTCAGGTGCAAGCGATAATCAGAAATGCTTTTATGTCTTGTCTTCCTCTCAGGATTAGGAGACATCCCCTGATGTCATTACTGGTATGTTGAAATTCTTCTCTATTGATGTTTATGCCTTGTTAGATCCTGTAGCTACTTTGTCCTATGGCACCTCTTATGTTGCTGTAAATTTCAAAGTTAGTCTCGAACAACTCTTAGATCCATTCTCTGTTTCCACTCAGTAGAAGAATCTATTGTAGCCAAAAAAATATATCAAAATTGTCCTATTGCCGTCTACTACAAGGATACCACAATTGATATAGTAGAATTAGATATAATAGACTTTGATATTATTCTGGGTATGGACTGGTTGTATTCTTGTTATGCCTCAGATGATTGTAGAACATGAGTTGTTAATTCCAATTTCTAAATAAGCCATTCATAGAATGGAAGGGTAGTCCTACAGTACCTAAGGGTCATTTCATCTCATAGCTCAAAGATAGAAAAATGATCTTTAACGAGTATATCTATCATCTATTGAGGGTTAAGGATTCTACTTCGAAGACCCCAACTCTTCAGTTAGTTCCTATAGTCAATGAATTTTCATAAGTCTTTCTCGAAGATCTTCCTAGAGTCCTCCCAACAAGGAAATAGTCTTTGGGAAAGATGTCCTTCCTGAAACGCAGCCTATCTCTATTCTTTCATATAGAATGGCCTCGATTGTGTTAAAAGAGTTAAACGAGAAGTTGAAGGATCTTTCATATAAGGGGTTTATCGAGCCCAGTGTTTCTCCGTGGGGTACTCCAGTCCTCTTTGTGTATAAAAAGGATGGTTCCCTCAGAATGTGCATCGATTACCGCTAGTTGAATAAGGTCATAATCAAAAATACGTATTCCATTCCTAGGATTAATGACTTGTTCAACCAACTTCAGGGTGCCACTTGTTTCTCTGAGATTGATCTCAGGTCGGGTTGCCATCTATTGAAATTTAGAGAATGTGACATCCTGAAGATAACTTTCAGACTCGGTATGGTCACTACGAGTTTTTTGTTATGTCTTTTAGACTAACCAATGCTCCTACAACTTTTATAGATCTCATGAATAGGGGTTCAAGTAGTATCTCAACATGTTCATTATTGTGTTCAAAGATGACATCCTGATTTACTCCCACAGTAAGGATGAGTATGCTGACCATCTTAGAATTGTTCTTCAGGACCTCAGAGATAGACAGTTATTCGCAAAATTTTCTAAGTATGAGTTCTGATTGAGGTCAGTTTCTTTTCTTGGTCATATTATTTCTAGTGAGCGGATACATGTTGACTCTTAAAAATTAAGGTAGTCAAAAGTTGGCCTAGACCGACAACTCTATCAAATATCAGGAGTTTCTTGGGTTTAGGTTGTTACTACAAGAGGTTCATTGAGGGGTTTTCATCCATTTAAGCCCCATTGACTAGGATAACTTAGAAAAAGGTAAAATTTTAGTGGTCCGAGGCTTGTGAGAAGTGCTTCAGGAGTTGAATGATTGACTCTCTTTTGCTCCAGTGTTGACACTACCAACGGGTACAAATGGTTTTCTGGTGTATTGTGATACGTCTAGAGTTGGCCTTGGTTGTGTTTTGATACAGAATGGTAAGGAGATTGCCTATGCTTCTAGACATCTTACGGTTCATAAGAAGAACTACTCGATTTATGATCTTGAGTTAGCCGCTGTAGTTTTTTTAAAAAAAATTGGCATCATTATCTTTATGGTGTACATGTTGATGTGTTTTCAAATCATAAGTGCCTGTAATATGTCTGTACTCAGAAAGAGTTAAATCTTTTGTGATGGAAATGGCTTGAGCTTTTCAAGGATTATGATTTGAGTATGTTGTAACATACGGATAAAGCTAATGGTTGCTGATGCTCTTATAAGGTTGTCTATGTGGAGTGTTTCCCATTGAGACAAGGATAAGAAAGAGCTTGTGAAGGATATGCAAGACTTGCATGTTTGGGAGTCTATCTCATAGATTTCGATGATAGTAGTGTGATAGTGCAAAATTGTTTCGAGTCCTTGTTGGTGATTAAGGTGAAGGATAAGCAAGATAGTGATCCGATATTGATTTAGTTAAAGGATGCAGTCCATAAGCAAAAAGTTGAAGTCTTCTCGTATGAGGAAGGTGGTATTCTTTAGTACCAAAGGAGGTTGTGTATTTTTTCGAGGCTCATAGTTCTAGATATTCAATTTATCCAGGTTCCACCAAAGTGTACCGAGACTTGAGGGAAATCATTTGGTGGAGTGGTATGAAAAAGTACATTGCCGACTTCATAGCAAAGTATCCTAATTGTCTATAGGTGAAGGTAGAACATCAAAGGCCTAGAGGTTTAGCCCATGATATTAGTATTCCTATGTGGTAATGGGAGACGATGAATATGGACTTCATCACAGGCTTACCTCGTATGCGTCATCAACATGATTTGATTTGGGTTATAGTAGACAGGATGACTAAGTTAGCTTACTTATTACCTGTCAAGACTACAGATTCTGCAGTGGATTATGCTAATTTGTATATTCCTGAGTAAGTTAGGCTTCATGGGGTTTCCTTGTCAATCATCTCAAATAGGGGTACTCAATTTACATCTCATTTATGGAAGTCAGTTTTAGAAAGGCTTAGGCAGCAGTGTAGACCTCAGTATAGCTTTCCATCTGTAGACCAATAGAGCAGTTGAAAACTGCTCAAAGTCGATAAAAGTCATATTCTAATGTGAGGCATAGAGACTTGGAATTCAGGTTGATGATTAAGTCTTCTTAAAAGTTTCAACTATGATGCGATTCGATAAGAAAGGGAAGCTTATTCCTCGTTACACAGGTCCCTACCAAATTTTGAGTAAGATTGGGAAGGTTGCTTATAAGTTGGAATTACATATCGAATTAGCAGCAGTTCGTCCTGTGTTTCACATGTCCATGCTTAAGAAGTGTATTGGAGATCCATCGCTCATTGTTTATTTAGAAAATGTTGGTATTAAGGATAGCCTTTCATATGAGGAAATTCTGGTTGAAATTTTGAATCCTTAGGTTCGCCAATTGAGAACGAAAAAGGTAGCATAAGTTAAGGTATTGTGGAGAAATCAAGAAGTTGAGGAAGCTACATGAGATTCCAAAAAAGCTATGAAATCTAAGTATTCGCACCTATTCTCTCCTCCCGGTGATAATGTTTTTGGTAATGATCTTTATTTTATAAGAATTCACGGAAACTTTCATGTCTAAGATTTTCATATTATAGTTCCATAATTATGCTCGTGCCATGTACTTTCTATTCTAGCTCCAAGTCTTGGTATGAACCAGTTCAGTTTATGTTAGTAAGGAAAAACTTTGATAGCTAAATAAAGAGTATTTTCACTCATTTTTTCACTCTAGCTTTAATCTTCATTCGAGGATGAATGATCCCAAGGGGGGGATATTGTAACACCCCAAAATTCTAACGAAGGTATGAACCATTCTTCAAATACGTATATACCTGAATCAGGTGATTTCTAACTATACATAGGTGTTAGGACCGATTCCTTAGTGTGGGAAGAGATTCAGATATGAATTAAGGTCATAACCAACTTCTAGCTAAAAGTTGAGTGGAAAACTTCTTTACCGATTGAATTTCCGTATAAGATTTTACTAGGGTCAACTTCTAATAAGCATTACTCCTAGATTATAAAGTTTTGCAAGACCTAATACCACCAAATTAAAGGTCTTTGAGTCTTTTTTCCAACCCACCGACCATTTGTTAATCAAATTTCAGAGTAGAAAGTTATGATCATTCTATCACAGAGTGTCAGTTTGCCAGAAAGCAACGGATTGGATCCTCAAATCTTAGAAAGGACCACGATCTGCGGAAGCAACTATGAGAATGAACCAGTGATCTAAAAAAAATACCGTTGGAGTAAAAACTTGGACCACAATCTTGAGATGGCCCACAAACCATGGGACCAGTCATGGGATTGAGCCAGAAACTCTAAACTCTTTGTCTCAAGACGATGACATTTTACGAACTCTGGGCAGGTCCAGGAACCATGGAGAGATCCATCTAATCAAATTTTTCTGCATCTTTTAAATGTTTTTTGAAGGGTAGTTTGGTCCTTCATGATAACAAAACGGATAGCGAAAGACTTATAAAATAAGAACTTTAGAAATAAGAGAGGAATTGATTCTAGAAAGAGATGAAACAAACTCAAATATTAGATACTTGAAACCTTGTTTAATAGAAGTAGTGAATCAATAAAGAGGTAGAAGAATTAGAATAGGAGGGAGAGAACTCAAATGAGGAATCTTACCATTTGAAGAAATCCAAGCTATGGTTCAAAGTAGAACAAAAAGGGCATAACCCAAAAGAGAACCTAAAAAGGTCTCCAAAGCCAAAAGGCTGCTAATATTTTAATTTAAATCAAACTTAGTTACAATGAAGAGAAAGAACCCCTTTATATAGAATCCTAGAAGGGGCTAGTCAAAGACTAAATTAAATGAAACTTATATTTCCTAGGGCCTGGAAGGCTACCACACACTTATTCCTATGAAATCAACATAGAACAAAACAACTATTTAATGACAGAGAAGATTGCCACACACATAGTCCTAGGAAAGTCAACATAGAATAAAACAACTCTTAAATACAGTTTCTTGAAACTAATTAAAAATGTTCTAGTATTTTCTCCATTAAGGGGAGAGGGGAAGATTTGGGCCCTATTCCATCTCATCTTGGGCTTGATTTGGGTCTATAAATGTATGTGAGACTTGGGCAAAATATATTTATTGGTCTTGAGATCTTCTTCCATCATAAGATAATTTTTTAGTGTTAATTCCAGCCCACTTCCAAAGCTTTATCCATGTCTTTTAATGATGTTTAGCTGTCATGATGCTATCATTCTCCCCTTCTTAAAGAAGATTCATCCTCGAATCTTGACATTGACTATATCTTTTCCTTTATGGAATTGAGCCTCCATGGATGCTATCATTCTCCCTCAGTTAAAGAAGATTTATCCTCGAATCTTGACCAATGCCCATGGTAGACTAAACTGCTATTCTCTACATCTTGTCACCTGCAAACTGATGGGCAAACAGAAGTAGTTAATAGTACTTTAGGGAATATGTTAAGGGTTGTTTTAAAGGTAAAATTAACTATTTGGGAGGAGCATTTGCCCATGGTAGAGCTTGCTTATAATAGAACTATCCATTCTTCTACTGGTAAGTCTCCTTTTGAAGTTGTTTATGGATTTAATCCTCTCAACCCCTTGATTTTAAACCTCTACCTACTAATGATATTGTTAATCTTGATGGTAGGAAGAAAGCTGAAATAATAAAGAAGATTCATGAACAAACAAGTCTTGCAATTGAACGGAGGAATGAACAAACAACCTTAAGGAGAAATAAAGGGAGAAAATTTGTTATTTTTAAGCCCGGAGATTGAGTGTGGGTGCACTTTAGGAAGAAAAGATTTCCTACCAAAAGAAAATCCAAATTACACAGATGAGCCATTTGAAGTCCTTGAAAGGATTGGAGACAATGCTTACAAACTTGATCTTCCAAGTGAGTATTAAGTTAGTGCAACCTTTAATGTTTCTGATCTTTCTTTATTTGATGCAGCATTGAATTCGAGGATGAATTCTCTTGAAAATGAGGGGAATGATAGCATCCATGGTAGCTCAAAATCAATTAAGGAAGCTTTGAAGGTTCCAAGAGGACTTATAACAAGATCCCAAACAAGGAAATTTGAAGACAAGATTAATGGGCTAGAACTGGTAATTAAAAAGTGTCTTGTAATGGAAGAAGATCTCAAGCCCAATAAAGACATTTTCTCCAAGTCTTACATCTATTTGGAGGCCCAAATAAAAGTCCAAGAAGAGGTAGAATTGGGCTCAAATCTTCCCCAAAATGGAGAAAAAGACTGCAATATTTTTTAATTAATTTCTAGAATTATATTTAAGAGTTGTTTAATTCTATGTTGACTTCCTAGGTCTTTGTGTGTGGCAGCCTTCTATGCCATTTAATAGTTGTTTTCTTCTATGTTGACTTTATAGGATAATGTGTGTGGTAGTCTTCTAGGCCCTAGGAAGTATCATTTCATTTAATGTTATCTTTGACCAACCCTTTCTTCACTACTATATAAAGGGGTCTTTGTTCATTTATGAAAATCAGCTTTTGAAGAATATTAATCTATTGAGAGTTCTTTTGAACCTTTGTGGCAGATTATTTTAAGTTTATCTTTCAACCTAACTAGTTCATAGTTTAAGGTAGTAAGATAACTTCTTGTTTGATATCTTTGGTTACTTTTTGGTATTCTTAGAAGGCAATTAGTACTCTTACTAATTGTTATCTAATATTACTCACGAAGCGATCAAGATCTATACTTGATCAATTTCTCAAGTAGAAGTATTTGGTTCATCTATAACCAATTCGTTGTTACTTGGATTTCGTCAAATCTCTATCTTTTAATTCTGTTTTAGAATTTTTCTATTTGTTTCTTAGTTTTGCTTCCACATTTCTTTTAAGTTAATACTTTAGTTTTCGGATTCCCATCCTCTGTGTTATCACTTTCCTTACCCAAGGCCCCTTTACATGCCTTTAAACACCCAATAAGGGTTATTTATCAAAAAAAAAACATTGATAGTCTTCCCCAATTCCTTTCCCTACTCCCAAAGCTCAAGAACACATAGAAGGGTTACTAAAATCCCAAAACTCTAAAGCTCCCAAGTTCAAGATTCCCTCTAAAGACTCTTCTTGTTTAGGTATGTATGACTTCAATGGGGGTTTCCTTTCATCCGTATGTCCAAAACTTTAGAAATTCATGAATTCAAGATTTTGGTTAGGGTACCCCTTTAAATTTTCCTTTTTATTATGAAATTTCATGAATCTCTTGAAGTCCCTTTTATGATTATGATTTTATGGAGATTGTATTTTTTTTATATGTTTAGCAGGGTGTCTCCTTTTAGGATTTCTTATTTTTGATGTGATTTCTACTCATTGTTTATGAAGTTTATATTTTAAAGTATGAATTTGTTAACCTTATGACAGTATGAATATTAATTAAAAAGAGTAACCCACAGAAGGGTGACGTGATGATAGTTTCAAATAATGAACATAGCAAAGAGTCAAGATTTACAAACTGATAGATAGTAATTGTCACGCCCCGAGTCCCAACGAGGCGTGATTGGCACCAGAAGCCGATATGGCCCGAGAGAACCAATCTTTTCTCATGTCTACCCAGATGCATCTCCTCGTATGAATCGTGTTAAATATTATTATGCCTTATGCAACTAAGCGAAAATCATGCACATGGAAACATATATCATATCTATATACGAAACTTGGCCGTTAGGGCCATTAAACCAAGCCTTCATGAGTCATCTGATATACATATACATGTACCCACATATGTCTACAAAAACCTCTAACAGATGCATTGACTATAACAAACTAAAAGTCGGGACAAGTCCCCGCTTTATACAAAATTTACAACTTAAAAATGACTGTACAACTGGGGCTCACCAAATATCTGCAAATAACTGTCCACTTACTGTGGAGGTCTACTAATCCCTGCACCTGCAACATGTAAGTTAAGTCCCCCGAGGGGGTCAGTACGAGGAATGTACTGAGTATGTAAGGCGTATAATAAATAGCATCATATATGAGCATGTCAAATAGAATAAAAATATGAGAGAATAGTCAATGGGGATAAGCCATCATTTTAACTAATATCAATTCTCATTCCTTTCCTTAATGGGAAACTATCTTCACTCAAGAAACTTGCCTCAAATAACTTCTTCTATATACAAGAGATTCTTTCTTACTTCTAGGCTCATTACCACTAGTGTTCATCTACATAATTAGAATACTATATCATACATCTCTTCTATTGGCGTACATCCACTCTCTTAATTGTTTAACCTACATCCACTCTCATGGTGGGAGAACATGCATCTATTCTATCAACGTACCTCCACTCTATTGGTGGTTTATCCTGCATCCACTCTCATGGTGGGAGAATCATACATCCACTCTCATGGTGGGAGAATCATACATCCACTCTCATGGTGGGAGAATTTGATATGTCAACTTATGAGAGATTAATACATTAAGGATCATGATACTAATCGAAACACACAAATATACTTTACCTTACTCTTATACGTCAAGAGATTAACATCTTAACTTATGAGGGATAGATATATATCAGTTTGCACTTTACCTCCAACACTAACCCCATGAGATCTTACATGGGTACGTACATGATACCGAACCTCTACCTCGGGTGGGCTATACTAAATTACATATCACAATCCTGGGGTTATTCCATCTTAAACTTATACGCTCTAGAAGGTGGTCCATACTCAATGAAATGTATAATAACCATGTGCATTACCTTTTCACAATCTTATACCCTCTACTTAGCTATGAGAATGACATGCTAAAAATCATGGCATTAAAGCACACACTTATATACACATCTCACTTCACTCCTTTACCTCATGAGATTGACAACTTCACTTATGGGGAATAATTATACTCACTTGCACATCACCTCTCTGCTTACTCTTATGAAATCTTATGAGATTGGTAATCTTACTTATGAACAATTGGCACAAGGATAACCATCATACTATAGGACTTTGGATCAAGACATGATTGGAATCATGCTACTCAACTAAACAATCTCTGTTTACCTCATTGCTCTCATTGAAATAGTTCTCTTAGGAATTACCATGTTATGACATCTTAGGAACTTCACTCAATGAATAAGAGATGAGTGAATCATCAATCATCCCAAACTGGGATACATCTGAATAATAATATACATCAACCTGAATTGATATACTTCATGCCTTTCGGAATTGAAACAAGTCCAACGTCAATAGGAATAATATGTTGTAGAAGAATACGGAAAGAGTAACCTTACATACCTTGTCTTCTTAATACGAATACACAATTTTAGACGCGTGTACAATAGTCCCGCTCCTCCTTTATGTTTTCACTCTACCATACAAGTTCATAACGAACCAACATTAACCACCAATTACCTTATCATGGCATACAATAACAATAAGTCACATGTTTAGCTTCAACATGTCATTTACCCCTTGACAATATCACTTATGAAATCATTATACCAATAATCCCACAATATTCCATACATTTACCAACACATTATAACCAATAGCATGCCACACCAAGTTCATATTTTACACTTCTCCATCATCACAACATCACAATTATGCCATCACTTTACTTCAATACACCTCACAACAACAAATCGGCCAAAATCCCATAATTTACACTTATATGAAAATAACAAGTTTAGGACAATAATAAAACCATACATGTTGTTATTTCATCCATACCATGCTTTTTCATCAAGACCACAAGTCATAATTCAAGTTACAATCCCATGGATTTCACATCTTTTTCACAAAACCAAAAAGTGCCATGTCCAACATTTCCAACCATAAACAACATGATATACATATTATCTCATGCTTATAATATGTTAAAGTACAATAATAGTCACTTACCCAAGCTTGGAAGATGATGATCTTGCTCCAAGAAGTGCCTTAGGGTTTTGAAAGCCAAAGAGATGTTCTTGGGAAATTTCTAGAAAAAGATAGAAAAGGCATGGGTGTTTCTCATGATAAAATCAGATATTTGGACCCTTTTATAGACCTTGAGTCCATCCTTAGTCATTAATGTGGTATTCTAGAAGGTCTTGGCAAGAATGGGTCATTTGACCCATTTTGGGCCATGCTTTCATTTCATTTTTTGGGTCCTTTTTGGGCCCAATTCACTTAACCCAGTAAAATCAATAATTTCATGGGTGAAAGTCATCTCATACATGGTAAAACAATATTACCACTCATTTTATTCATATCCGTAGCCTCAATCCCAAAAACAAGCGATTCTAGCCACGTATGACCTATTTTGACCAAAAGGGCAAAATTGTCATTTTGACCCCAAATTCGTCCTCGGGTAATTTTATCATACCACTATAATATTTTACTCATTTCATGTATATACTCATGATTGTAGAAGAAGCGTGGCAAAAATCAGCTCGGTACGACCCCGGATACCCTTGGGACTTAGAAATTTCCAACTTTCGAAAAAGTGGAAAAGCCAAGGTGGTACGCCCCTGGGCGCGCCAACCTACTGCCTCTGGGCTAAAAATTTTAGCCCATATCGGCGTGGCACGGTCCCAAATGCACCCCTCCTTAATTTTTTTCAAAAATTTCATTTTTCGACTTCTCTTCGCGGGTTTGGTTAGATACTTCAAGTCTTATTCTTTAAATCACTTCTTAACCTTAATATAATTTGTTTAGAGGTACTCTTAACCTTGTTTTGAACCTCACAAATGTTCCACGAAAATCACAAAACACTCCTATGAAGGTTTGCTCACATATACGAGGCCAAATTTCAATTTTCTCATCATTTACTTTACCACATGCATACTCATGGTGTATCAACACCTAAGTAACCCTCGTTAAATGTCATCGCATAGGGTTGGGAAGGTACGGGGTGTTACATTCTTCCCCCCTTAGAAACATTCTTCCTCGAATGTTCATAGCATGGTTTCACTGTAATGACGTAAGTCAAAATGTTCTCATATACACACATAATACTCGTAAAGACTCACTTATTATACCCCCAAGACTGTATCTTGAACTCCACGTACTTTCGATTTCATTAATCCCTCGATCAGTATGAAACGACATTCTTATACACTTTCGACCATTTCACATGGCATGTCGTATAGGGTCACTTTTCCCTTTCTACTATACCATTACGATATGTTCCTTTTACTATACTAAACTCATCGACAAGTGGAAATATTTCTATCGACTTCACTCATAACCTCGGTGTACTATTAAATTCAAGATAGTCGATGGAGTAACGTACGATGGAGTAGAGCGCAAATCAATCAATACATATACATAATGTAAAATGTGGTAATATACCTAAATACCTGTACCGTCCTCAGGAGGTGCTTCCTCATTCTGTCGGTCCACTAAAGCATGGGTGCGATTCTGTATTCCACTGGCACTGGCTACTCCTCTGACACCTCTACCGCGACCAGTAGACTGTACACTCTGCCGATGCCACATTGGCTGATCCGGCAGGCCGTGTCATACTACCCGTGGGCCTCTGTGGGCATTCTCTCATCATGTGTCCTGGCCTACTACATACAAAGCAAACATTTATATCAAACCGGCATTCGCCTGCATGAAATCTCCCACAGCGCGGGCACAACTGACGAGAATATCTCGTTGCATGTGATCCATGAATCCCATTACTCTGTCCAAATCGACCACCTCTAGACCCTCGGAATTGGGAATGAGCACCTGCTGTGGAATAAGAGGATGAGGGTCTAGGCGGTAATACTCGAGATCCAGATTCTCCTGGAGACAACATAGATTGGCCCATAGGTCTGGCCCTTTTTGATGGCCCTTCTTCCGCTTTTTGTATCCTCTTTCTTTGCCTTTGATCCTCCATTTTTTGCGCAAAGGCCTGTATTCTAGCTATGTACATATCTCGATTTAAGGCAGCAATAGTGCATTCTCGGACCAAATAAGGCTCCAATCTGTCCACATATCGATGGACTCTATCTTTCATAGTGGCTACTACATTTGGAGCATATCTAGCCAAGGAATTAAACTGCAAACTATATTCTCTAACACTCATATTTCCTTGACGCAAATGGAGAAATTGGTCTGCACGTGCCTCCCGAATCTCATATGGGAGGTAATGATCAAGGAATGCTATTTTAAATTCTTTCCAATCAGCTGGGAGTGCATCAGTACCTCTTGATCTTTTCCAGTCCTCATAACACAAGATAGCCTCGCCCTTCAGTCTATAAGCTGCTAGCTCAACTGTTTCTACACCTGTTACGTGCATCACCTCTAGTGCTCTTTGAACTTGGTCCACGAAATCCTGTGGATCTGCTTTCGGGTCGAACCCTGTGAATATAGGAGGGTCTAATTTCAGAAAATCCTGTGTTCTGCGACTCGCCACCCTAGCCACATTATCATCATGTGTCATTGGCCCTGCTCGTCCTTGACTTTGTGCTGCCACTAACTGTGTCAACATATGTACTACATTTCTAAGGTCCTGATTCGTAGTGTTCATTGGCGGCTCTGCAGGTACTTCTCTACCTCTTGGCTCTTCTGGAGCTGGGAGGGTAGAAGAATACTGCGATGCAATTTCTGCGTCAGCTCCACCTTGACTAACTTGGTCAGGTGGTAATCTACTCATTCCTTCTTCAGCAGGCACATCTACCTGCTTCCTTTTACCTCTACCTCTTCTTGTGATAGGCATGGTTACTATAGCAAAGAGAAACATTTACCATGGTCAGATGTCAATTCAACTTACAACACTGGCTCTATTGCACGATCTAGAAGTGAAGAAAAGAAACAACATCCTAAATGCCCCATAGCCTCCTGTTCATAAATGTGGTGCACAACACATCCATGAACAAGACTCTACTCGGACACGGATTTGTAGACACCCTTAAAACGAACTGCTCTGATACCACTTTTGTCACGCGCCGAGTCCCAACGAGGCGTGATTGGCACCCGAAGCCGATATGGCCCGAGAGAACCAATCTTTTCTCATGTCTAGCCAGATGCATCTCCTCGTATGAATCGTGTTAAATATTATTATGCCTTATGCAACTAAGCGAAAATCATGCACATGGAAACATATATCATATCTATATACGAAACTTGGCCGTTAGGGCCATTAAACCAAGCCTTCATGAGTCATCTGATATACATATACATGTACCCACATATGTCTACAAAAGCCTCTAACAGATGCATTGACTATAACAAACTAAAAGTCGGGACAAGTCCCCGCTTTATACAAAATTTACAACTTAAAAATGACTGTACAACTGGGGCTCACCAAAGATCTGCAAATAACTGTCCACTTACTGTGGAGGTCTACTAATGCCTGCACCTGCAACATGTAAGTTAAGTCCCCCGAGGGGGTCAGTACGAGGAATGTACTGAGTATGTAAGGCGTATAATAAATAGCATCATATATGAGCATGTCAAATAGAATAAAAATATGAGAGAATAGTCAATGGGGATAAGCCATCATTTTAACTAATATCAATTCTCATTCCTTTCCTTAATGGGAAACTATCTTCACTCAAGGAACTTGCCTCAAATAACTTCTTCTATATACAAGAGATTCTTTCTTACTTCTAGGCTCATTACCACTAGTGTTCATCTACATGATTAGAATACTATATCATACATCTCTTCTATTGGCGTACATCCACTCTCTTAATTGTTTAACCTACATCCACTCTCATGGTGGGAGAACATGCATCTATTCTATCAACGTACCTCCACTCTATTGGTGGTTTATCCTGCATCCACTCTCATAGTGGGAGAATCATACATCCACTCTCATGGTGGGAGAATCATACATCCACTCTCATGGTGGGAGAATTTGATATGTCAACTTATGAGAGATTAATACATTAAGGATCATGATACTAATCGAAACACACAAATATACTTCACCTTACTCTTATACGTCATGAGATTAACATCTTAACTTATGAGGGATAGCTATATATCAGTTTGCACTTTACCTCCAACACTAACCCCATGAGATCTTACATGGGTACGTACATGATACCGGACCTCTACCTCGGGTGGGCTATACTAAATTACATATCACAATCCTGGGGTTATTCCATCTTAAACTTATACGCTCTAGAAGGTGGTCCATACTCAATGAAATGTATAATAACCATGTGCATTACCTTTTCACAATCTTATACCCTCTACTTAGCTATGAGAATGACATGCTAAAAATCATGGCATTAAAGCACACACTTATATACACATCTCACTTCACTCCTTTACCTCATGAGATTGACAACTTCACTTATGGGGAATAATTATACTCACTTGCACATCACCTCTCTGCTTACTCTTATGAAATCTTATGAGATTGGTAATCTTACTTACGAACAATTGGCACAAGGATAACCATCATACTATAGGACTTTGGATCAAGACATGATTGGAATCATGCTACTCAACTAAACAATCTTTGTTTACCTTATTGCTCTCATTGAAATAGTTCTCTTAGGAATTACCATGTTATGACATCTTAGGAACTTCACTCAATGAATAAGAGATGAGTGAATCATCAATCATCCCAAACTGGGATACATCTGAATAATAATATACATCAACCTGAATTGATATACTTCATGCCTTTCGGAATTGAAACAAGTCCAACGTCAATAGGAATAATATGTTGTAGAAGAATACGGAAAGAGTAACCTTACATACCTTGTCTTCTTAATACGAATACACAATTTTAGACGCGTGTACAATAGTCCCGCTCCTCCTTTATGTTTTCACTCTACCACACAAGTTCATAACGAACCAACATTAACCACCAATTACCTTATCATGGCATACAATAACAATAAGTCACATGTTTAGCTTCAACATGTCATTTACCCCTTGACAATATCACTTATGAAATCATTATACCAATAATCCCACAATATTCCATACATTTAACAACACATGATAACCAATAGCATGCCACACCAAGTTCATATTTTACACTTCTCCATCATCACAACATCACAATTATGCCATCACTTTACTTCAATACACCTCACAACAACAAATCGGCCAAAATCCCATAATTTACACTTATATGAAAATAACAAGTTTAGGACAATAATAAAACCATACATGTTGTTATTTCATCCATACCATGCTTTTTCATCAAGACCACAAGTCATAATTCAAGTTACAATCCCATGGATTTCACATCTTTTTCACAAAACCAAAAAGTGCCATGTCCAACATTTCCAACCATAACCAACATGATATACATATTATATCATGCTTATAATATGTTAAAGTACAATAATAGTCACTTACCCAAGCTTGGAAGATGATGATCTTGCTCCAAGAAGTGCCTTAGGGTTTTGAAAGCCAAAGAGATGTTCTTGGGAAATTTCTAGAAAAAGATAGAAAAGGCATGGGTGTTTCTCATGATAAAATCAGATATTTGGACCCTTTTATAGACCTTGAGTCCATCCTTAGTCATTAATGTGGTATTCTAGAAGGTCTTGGCAAGAATGGGTCATTTGACCCATTTTGGGCCATGCTTTCATTTCATTTTTTGGGTCCTTTTTGGGCCCAATTCACTTAACCCAGTAAAATCAATAATTTCATGGGTGAAAGTCATATCATACATGTTACAACAATATTCCCACTCATTTTATTCATATCCGTAGCTTCAATCCCAAAAACAAGCGATTCTAGCCACGTATGACCTATTTTGACCAAAAGGGCAAAATCGTCATTTTGACCCCAAATTCGTCCTCGGGTAATTTTATCATACCACTATAATATTTTACTCATTTCATGTATATACTCATGATTGTAGAAGAAGCGTGGCAAAAATCGGCTCGGTACGACCCCAAATACCCTTGGGACTTAGAAATTTCCAACTTTCGAAAAAGTGGAAAAGCCAAGGTGGAACTCCCCTGGTCACGCCAAACTAATGCCTCTGGGATAAAAATTTTAGCCCATAGCGGCGTGGCACGGTCCCAAATGCACCCCTCCTTAATATTTTTCAAAAATTTCATTTTTCGACTTCTCTTCGCGGGTTTGGTTAGATACTTCAAGTCCTATTATTTAACTACTTCTTAACCTTAATATCATTTGTTTAGAGGTACTATTAACCTTGTTTTGAACCTCACAAATGTTCCACAAAAATCACAAAACACTCCTATGAAGGTTTGCTCATATCTACGAGGCCAAATTTCAATTTTCTCATCATTTACTTTACCACATGCATACTCATGGTGTCTCAACACCTAAGTAACCCTCGTTCAATGTCATCGCATAGGGTTGGGAAGGTACGGGGTGTTACAGTAATTTAAATATTTTATTGAGAATATGATTATATGAATTGTTTTGGGAGGATATTTTAGCACCGAACGGATATTGGTCTAGAAAATCCAAATTCCATAACTACGTGCCATCGTAGGATTATGTTTTCACTGCAATGTCGGTTGATCTTTAGCTAAAAAGTCTTACTTTATGGATCTACACATATATAAATAGGTCCTATACCCTGGCAAGGTATGGGGTAGCCCTCCCAACTAAGTTAGACGTTGGACATCATTAGCTCAAGTGATGTATGTCGGTTATAAGAAACTCCAACCTAAAACACTTTACTTTGTGTTGACAATATTTTTGATATGATCATTATATGACTCCAGAAAGTATGATTTTAGATATGTATTCCAAGGGTATGATTTTAGATATGTATTCCCAGAAAGCTTTACTTATGGTTTTTAACTACACTTACTCTCAGTTGATTATTATGTTTATGAAAATCCCATTTTTACTCCTTTTCTATATTTATGTCATAGATATGTTTTAAGTTATTTAGCATTATTCCTGCATACTCAGTACCTTCGTTGTACTGATCGCATACCTCTTTTATCGACATTTTAATTTGATGTAGATACGGGCGATCATTCTTAAGCATGTGGCTAGTTGTTAGCAGTTCAGATTCTAGTAGTGGTGAATCCTCCTTATTCATGGACATAACTTAGTCGCTCTTTTCTTTCTTTATTACAGACTTTGTTTTATAGGTAGTTGGGGGCCTTGTCCCAGTGTATTGTTTTATTCAGACTTAGTGGCTTGACAGACATTAGAGTATTGTTCATGTTATCCCTTCAGGCTCAGTATTTTGTTTATCTAAACTCTCAGTTGTGTTTCTTTTAAAACTTATAAGTATGCTTTCAGTTTCAACTTCCACTTTATGCCATTTATATGCTCAAATATTATATGCCAACGGTTAGCTTGGGATCACTTTGTGGTTCTAAGCATCGTGTCTCGACTAGGGTGTAGATTCGGGTTGTGACAGTCCCGGTAGTCAGTATTCAGATTTGATTAGAGGCTTTATAGATATATAGTCAGTCTGTCAACTAAGGCATGTTATTAGATTCACTTTTTACTCTTAAGTCACATTATAAAGTATTTCTTTTGATTAAAAGATTTATCTCTTTAAATACTCCTTGGTATGTTTCTTCTTATGTCTAGATGTATGCTCATGTTACGGGTAGGCTCGGGTGGCAATGGCATCGTGTGTTGCTCCTTCCTAGGGTGTTGGTTGAGGTATGACACTAATAGTCTTTCATCATGCATTTGTTCATTACGGGAGTTTAATTATGAACTGAAATGATCCACTATGTGAGCACATTGAGTTTTATCTTGGCTTGATCAACTAAGTCATCAAGTACTATACCAGGTATGAGACATACATGACATCGTTTTGCTAACAAAGGATCCATAATGAACCTCATAGGTCAACATAGAGGATACACCCTGTCCTACGATATGATCCAATTCCTACATTGGCAAGTAGTTTCAGACACATGTCATATAGACCTATTCCTTCTCGGTTAACCATTTTACTCCATTTTATGTTCATAGTTCAGCCCGAAGGCTCATAATCATAAGTCATGCTTAACTTAAAAAGCTCATAATTTGTTATTGGCTCAAGAGCCCATAAATCATGGTTCAATTCATGTGTATTAGGTTGTAAAAATCATAAATAGTCATATGCCAAGATTCATGGGATAAAATCATGAAAAATAGATTGGGCCAGTATAACATAAAGTTCATATTTTGACCAAAGGGCATACTCATAATTTAAGTAAAATTTGGTGGAAGAACCATGGAAAATCATAGGGTAAGACACTATGAATATTCTAGGGGAATCATGACTTTATAAATATTCATCATGAACTAAACGTATATTTTCATGCTTAATCATTAACTAGTTCATGGAGGAGAAATAGAAACATGAATATCATGTAACGGAGAAGAACAAGGATGCTCCCACACTTAGAGGTAGTCTGACATACCTCAATTCCTCCTTTAAGCATTCTATGATGTTTTGTTACCCCTACGACTCTACAACGATATATGTCAAAAGGGAATCAATATTAGTAGAAGTATTCAAGGTTTGATCATCTAAGCATTTTATCAAACACCTATATGAATCTAGCTCCACAACCCCCATTAATGGTGTTTCTTCATCCCAAACTACTTTTTCTTACCAACAATGATACCACAATCATCATAGGTGTGTAAAATCTCCCCTCATCACCTATGAGGTCAACAACATACTATCAACCAACCAATCTACAATTAAAGTCATTCTTCCATTCTCTACAGTATTCAAAACAAGGACTTATGGCTTCAAATCACCATCACATAAGTCCCCACATTAAAATCATAATAAAATTATCATAAATTAATCATACATGAGAGCTCGAGGGTGATGCCTTACTCTAGGAAGAAATCTTTGCAAAATTCTTCACTTGAGTTATTGACAAGTTTTCTCGAAAATCTATAAATTCCATGAAGGGGATATTCATTTGTGTTAATATAAAGAAATCATCATTATTATATCGCCAAATCTTACCTTTGATGATGCATGAACCTTGGAGGAAGTTGAGCTCTTGAAAACTTCTTTTTCTAGGGATTTTTTTTGGAAATGGGGGTGAACCACGACCTGGGGGTGCTTTTATAATATTTTTCACATCCGTTATCACACAACTGACATCTTGGTAATGTGCCTTGGTGTGTATCAAGGCAATAGCACTTCCTTTAGTATGCTATCTCCCAAGTGATGCTTGATCGCACAGTTGGGCACGCAGTTTGAGCATCATCCAGTAAAATGGGCATAACTTCTTGCACAAGTATCAAATTGACAAATGTTTTTTTGCATTGGAAACTCAACCAAAATACCTTTAACCTAATAGGTAATCCACCACGCATCTCTTTATGTTGTAGGATATATGCTTGTTTAAACTTGGACCTTGCTCAAAACTCATATAAGAAACTTCATCGACGGGAAGCTTTCAACCCAATTTTGTGTTAGAGTTTTCCTTAGGACCTTAATTCACATCCACACACTTTTCACACTTATGACATGGACTTTTCACCTAGGTACAATTAAATTCATTGGGTTAAGGTCTAATCCCATGTGTAGAATGGTTCAAACCATAGCCCGAATTTGGTATGAGATGTTATAGTTATAGATAATGATATTTGGAAACATTTCAAGGCTTTGATATTTCATACTTTTGATGTACTTGCTTATTTGATTTTTATTAATACACACACACACACACACTAGTTTCACCAGGATTGTGCTATGCCCGGGCCCATACTCAAAATATAATAGCAGTATTTTAAATTAAATTTAATTTCACATATAATTTCATGTAGATAGAGGTTCTACAAAACTCATTTCTTCCAACTTCTAGAATCATTTAATACAAAAACAATTCTCACTGACTTCAAGTTTATATTACGATATTTATAACATTATTTAGAGTTTTTATGTATATTAGTCTAATATTAATAATTTTATAGAGGTATCAATAAATAATAATTAAGTACAAAATAAAGTACTTTCTTTGGTCTATTTTACTTATCATGATTTTCATTTTGTATGCCCCTTAAAAAATACGTACTCCATTCCATTTTTGTTATTATTTTAGCTCTTTCACATTTATTTAGAAAACTAATAAATACAAGAACCCTTTTTATTAGATCATTTTGAAAATTGAGAAATATTAAAAAGCACTATATAAGTTATAACTGAACGTAATTGCAAGATTTAATCTTCAATTCTTAAAGTGATAATTATTTTGAAATAATTTTTTTAGCTAAAGCTGTTAATTTGAGATGTACGGAGTACCAACTAGGATAATTTGACAAAATTATTTCGTATATATTCGTTCATCTCAATTCTCAATTAATATTAATCTTCCTTTTACCATATTAATCTCTCTCCATATTTGGAGGTTAAGTAGGCTATTAATAGGATGAGCAGGGGAAGAGCAACTGGACTTGATGAGATCCAAGTGGTGTTTTGGAAGGGCATAGATATGGCAGGTATGGAGTGGTTAACTGGTTTATTTAATATCATTTTTAAGACAGAAAAAAATTCCTAAAGAATGGTGGTAGAGTACAATGATGAGATCCCAATGGTGTTTTGGAAGGGCACAGATAGGGCAGGTATGGAGTGGTTAACTGGTTTATTTAATGTCATTTTTAAGACAAAAAAATTCCTAAAGAATGGTGGTGGAGTACAATGGTTTCATTATACAAGAACAAAGGAGATATCCAGAATTGTAACAATTATAGGGATATCAAGCTACTAAGACACACAATGAAAGTTTGAGAGAGAGTGGTGGAGCTGAGGGTGAGGAGGGGTGTGTCCATTTTTGAGAACTAGTTAGGTTTCATTCCTAGGGGATCAACCATAGAAGACATCCATCTTGTGAGGAGACTGGTGGAGAATTATCAATGAAAAGGAGGGACTTACACTTGGTATTCATTGACCTTGAAAAGGCCTAAAAAGTCTCGAGGGAAGTCCTATGGGGATACCTGGAGACTATATGTGTACCGATGGCTTACGCTAGGGCGATAAATGACATTTTTGATGGAGTCAAAATACGGGTTAGCACAATGGGAAGAGACTCGAAGAATTTTGTAGTGGAGATAGGGTTACACCAGGGGTTAGATCGTAGCCCGTTCCTATTTGACTTGGTGATGGGAAAATTGATGAGGCACATTCAAGATGAGGTGCCTTGGTATATGTTGTTTGCGGATGACATAGTACTGATTGATGAGACGTGCAATGGAGTTAATGCTAAGTTGGAGGTGTGGAGACATACCAAAGAGTCTAAAAGCTTTAGGTTGAGAAGGACCAAGAAAGAGTATTTGGAGTATAAATTTGGTGATACAACACATGAAGCAGGCATAAAAGTGAGGCTTGACACTATCCCCAAGAGAGAGAATTTCAAGTAACTTGGGTCCATAATCAAAGAAAGTGGGGATTTTGACCAAGATATCACACATCGTATTGGGAAAACATGGATGAAACAGAGGCTTGCCTCCGAGTCTCATGTAATATAAAGGTACCACCAAAACTCAAAGGTAAGTTCTATAGAATGGTGGTTAGACTGACATTGTTGTATGGGGTGGAATATTGGCCAGTTAAATACTCTCATGTTCAGAAGATGCATATGGTAGAAATGAAGATATTGAGGTGGATGTGTGAGAATAGTACGTGCTGTAAGATTAAAAATAAAGATATTTGTGTCATGACTCGATTTCTCAGGTCATGATGGCACCTACTATAAACCAATAGTAGGTAAGCTAACCCATATCCTGGAACGATGAGCAATGGGCTAATAAGATAAAAAGATAACCAAGACTAAGTAAAAGGGGAAGGAGAACTAGAAGAACGAAGATATCCCCCAAGACCTAGTGTCTGTCGATATAAGAGCCACTAATATAACTAGAATACAAGGTAAATATAATATATCTATATAGAACTGTCTCCAAAATATATAATAAAGATCAATCCAGCAAAAAAGAGGGAAAAGGGAAAACTCCAATTGCCAGGAGCTCACCCCAAATCTACAATCCATAACAGCTCTGCATGATGCACAGAAGGTACTTTGTAGGCATCGAGCGACTGAGCTCTAAATATAATTCAAGTATAAATAACATGTAATGCAAGAATTTACATTACATGCAACTAAATAATAAATGAAGTACATTAAGGATAATAGAGAAGTAGAGATAAACCACCTTTTCTACAAGTAACTAGGGATGGAAGTGCTATACAATATATGTAGATAGGGATTAAGGTATTATACAACAGAAGTAATGAAAGAAAAAGGTGATGTATAATAATGATAACTAGAGAAGAAGGGATATATGACAGTACTAAGTTGGTAGCTAAACGTGAGGTACTAACCTGAGGGATCTAGCCAAACGTCCTAAATATCACAAGGGTCATAAACAAGAAGCGGGCTAGCTTTAGCACAATCAAAACATCTAACCCAAAATATGAATAATCATAAGGTACTTAAATAACAAGGCTCATAATAACAAGGGGAAAGGAACTAAAAAAAGTACCTATAGCCTTGGGTACAAATCCATAACCATCATGCTAGAAACTATACAATAATACCCAAATAGTAATACAACCGGTCAAACCCGGACAAAGAATAACATAACTGGACCCCCATAAGCCCAGAAGGTACAAACAATCACTCAACAAATAACAAACAACACATATACCTGTCCAGTCCCCCATAAGACCGATAGGTAAAAGCACCAAACAATTATACTGGTGATAGGTAATGCATATGAATGAATGAATGGAAAGTAAGTCCAATATTGCCATACCAACTGAGTTCCATATCATACAAAGTATGTACACCTCTTTTTGCTCGCCGGCTCAAGGCAGGATCTATGGGGTATTCCTTTCTCCAGCATGTGGTTCCCAGATTGAGGGACCCATAGGGGACTCGAGATATTCGTATGCACTTCCTAGTCTTGAACCAGGATGTCACGACCCGAAATCCCATTCGAGCTGGACTGGCACCCGAAACCTATATGGCCCGAGAGAATCAATCTTTGCTCATGAACCTTTGTATACGTCTCCTCATATGAATCTTATTATACCTCCTGCAACTATGCGGAAGACATGAACGTGGAAACATATGCCATCAATATATATATATAAAACTTGGCCGTTGGGGCCATTACATCGAACTGAACGTACATATCTTACATTCATATACCCATGTAGGTCTACAAAAGCCTCTAACAGATGCATCAACAAGACCAACTTAAAGTCGAGACAATTCCCCGCTTTATACAACATTTACAACATCAAAACAAATCTACAACTATGACTCAGGAGGCTCCAAACCAACTGGAGCTCACCAAATATCTGTAAATGATCCACAGCCTACAGAGGAGGTCTACTAATGCCTGCACCTGCTACATGCAAGGTAAGTCCCCCGAGGGGGTCAGTACGAAGAATGTACTGAGTATGTAAGGCTCATAAGAAATAACATCATACATGAAAATGTCAATAGAATAAAACATGAGAGAATGGTCAATATGGATAAACCATCATTTTATATAATATCTTTCATACACATCTTCATTCAAGAGAAGTTACCTTCACTCAAGAGACTTGCCTCTAATAGATTCTTCTATAAGCAAGAGGTTCTTTCTTGCTTCTATGCTCATTACCACTATTATTCATCTACTTGGTTAGTAGGTTGTAAAAGAATAACCTTCATCCACATACATCCTCTCTAGGGATGGGGTAAAAATATAACATACATCTACTCTATTGGCGAGTTAACATGCATCCACTCTATTGGTGGGTTATCATATATCCACTCTCATGGTGGGTTAACATACATCCACTCTCGTGGTGGGTTAGCATACATACACTCTCGTGGTGGGGTAACATACATCCACTCTTATGGTAGGTTAGCATACATCCACTCTTGTGGTGGGGTAACATACATCCACTCTCGTGGTAGGGTAATGACTACATCCACTCTTTGGTGGGTTAACTATATTTACACACTAACTTATAAGAGCTTGATACATTGAGGATCATGATAATATATAATACTGGGCCTCCACCTTTGGTGGGTTATAATAACTGACATAACATAATATTGGGATTATTCCATATTGAACTTATACCCTCTAGAATGTGATCCATACTCAATGAAACACATAGCAACCATGCGCATTGCTTCTTTACAATCTAGTACCCTTTACATAGTTATGAGAGTGACACGTTAAAGATCATGACATTAAAGCACACACGTATATATATTACTTCACTCTTTTACCTCATGAGATTGACATCTTCACTTATGAGGAATAATTATACTAACTTGCACATCACCTCTCTTATTACTATTATGAGATTGGTACTTTTATACTTGTGAGAGATTGGAACAACATAATCATAATATTCTTGGACTTGGGAACATAACATGATTGGATAATGCTATTCAAGAATAAATAGATTCTCTTACATCTTACTTTCTTTGAGATAGTTCTTTTAGACTTTACCACGTTATGACATCTTTAGAACTTCGATCAATGAATAAGAGATAAGTAAATCATCATTCATCTAAGAATAGGATACATATGAATAACAATATACGTTAACCTGAATTGATATACTTCAAGCCTCTCGAAATTGAAACAAGCCCAATGTTAATGTGAACAATATGTTGCAGAAGAATACGGAAAAAGGAACCTTACATACCTTGTATTCTAAATATGAATATACAATCTTAGACGTGCATACAATAGTCCCGCTCCTTCCTTATGTTTCACTCTACAACACAAGTACATAACAGAACCAACATTAACCACCAATTACCTTACAAGGGCATATAACAATAATGAGTTACATGTTTGGCTTTAATATGTCATTTCCCTCTTGACGATACCATGTGTGAAACTATCACACCAACAATTAATGAGTCTTGTGCCATTGGGCCAAATGAGGCCCAAAAACCATTGAAAGACTTAGCCCAATGGGGCAAAAATGATCCAATCTTCCATTTGACTAATCAACCAATGCATTTAATGCCAAGAATTGGATAAGAGAGACTTAAAGGGAATATAAAAAGGGAAAAAAATCAGATTTTATTTCATTGTGACACACATGCCTTTTTCTAGAATTTTCTCAAGCATTTCTCTCTCACACAAACCCTAGGCCTTCATCTTTGTGGACAAGATCACTTTTGTACAAGACTTGGTAAGTGTTTATTACTATGGTTTAGTATATTATATGTTTAATATGGTGTATAAATCATGTTGGTTGTGTTGGAAAAGTCTGGGACAGTGTGCTATGTGTAAAACTGTTTATTTTTGCAATCGGCGAATGGTTTTGTCTTGTAAACTTGAACATGGACTTGTGGTCTTGAAGGGAGTGAAATTTATGTATTAAATATTGACATGTGAGATGTGATTATAGTCTTACCTTGTTTTATCCTTGTGTATAATGTTTGGAATTGTTATTGTGAAATTGATTATGGATTTGGTGACGTATTGAACGAGAAATGTAGTTTTGGGTGTTGTTTATTTGTTGTGAGACCATGGATGATGATTGGAATTCAATATGATCAAAAATATGTTAAAATAAGTTTAATTATGATCATGAACCATTCATGGCATAAAAAGACCCAAAAGAGACCAATTCGGACCAAAACAGGCATCCGCCCCCGCAGACGAGGGTACCTGCGGGCGCAGATGCCAATGCAGGTGCCTCTGGTATCTACCAAAGGACACCTATGGGTGCAACTCATTCACCTTTGGTCACAGGTGGCTTCGCAGGTCAGTCCCAGGTTCGGTTTTGTATATTTTTGCATCTAGTTGACCCCCGAAGGCCCCTATACCCTTTTTGGATGTAATTATCAACTTGTGACGCCGTTTTAATGACATTAAAGGGGCGTATGGAGGTATGTTGGACTATATTAAGTATGTATTGTTGTTCATAAGTTGTTATGAGGCAAGTTGATAGGGTAAATATGACGGAATGTTAATGAGAAAGCATAAAGGGTAAGTGTGGTGTGAAATGCTATTGATGTATGATATCTTGGTCAATGTGTGGAATGTTATGGTGTTGTTGGTGTGATAATGCAATAAATGGTATTGTAAGAGGATTAAATAACATTATACGACAGTCATGTAACTCATTGTCGTCGTATGCATTTGTAAGGTAGTTGGTTGTTAACATGAGCTTTGTTATGTACTTGTGTTGTAGAGTAACACATAAGGAAGAAGCTGGGCTATTGTATTCACGTATAGGATTGAGTGTTCATATTGAGAGGACAAGGTATGTAAGGTTACTCTTTCTGTATCCTTCTGTAGCATATTGTTCACATTGACATTGGGCTGGTTCCATTCTGAGGGGTTTTGAAGTATGTCAAGTGAGGTTGACATATAATGTTATTCACATATGTCCTATTCTTAGACGAATTCTGATTCACTTATCTCTTATTCATTGATTGAAGTTCCAAGGCTGTCATAACGTGGTAATTTCTAAAAGAACTATCTCAAAGAGAGTAAGATGTAAAGAGAATCTATTTATTCTTGAATAGCCTTTCCAATCATGTCATGTTCCAAAGTCCAATAATATTATTATTATGTTTGTACCAATCTCTCACAAGTAAAGTACCAATCTCATAAAAGTAGTGAAGGAAGTAATGTGCAAGCTAATGTATCTATCCCTCACAAGTAAAGGTATCAATCTTACAAGAGTAAAGATGTGAAGTAATGTATGTATGTGTTCCAAGTTTCGATAGTGTTTCAGTCACAAGGTATCACTCTTAGTAATTAAAGAAAGAGTAATAAGAGGAAGAAGTAATGTATAACCGAAGAGTAATCTAGGGTGGTATCCCAGGGGTTGAAATACCTAGCATGGGTCGATCCCAATGTAACATAAGAACATCCCAGGGGCGACTGAAAAGCCTAGCATGGGTTAATCTAACATCCCAGGGGTCACAGTACCTAGCATGGGTTAATAAAATCCCAGGGGCGACACGAAAGCCTAGCATGGGTTAATATAACATCCCAAGGGTCAAAGTACCTAGCATGGGTTAATCTCATCCCAGGGGCGACAGAGCAGTCTAGCATGGGTAGAACAATAAAGATGAACATATGTGAAGACAAGAGAAGTAAAGAACGTAATGTACATAGTTCCTCACCTACAGAAAGAGAATTTATTCTCGTTGACCATTTCTCTTATATTGACTCCATTGTTGTTGTTTTTATTATGTATGATACAGTTCTTATGATCCTTACATACTCAGTACATTCTTCGTACTGAACCCCTCAGGGGACTTACCTTACATATTGCAGGTACAAGCACTAGTAGACCTCCACAGTAGGTTGGCAGTTATTTGCGGATCTTTGGTGAGCCCCAGTTGGTTCGGGACTTTCCGAGTCACAGTTGTACATTTGTTTTTGATGTTGTAAAGATAAAGTGGAGACTTGTCCCGACTTTTAGTTGGTCTTGTAAATGCATCTGTTAGAGGCTTTTGTAGACGTATGTGGGTATGTGAATGTAAGAGATGTATGATCATTTTGACTTGATGGCTCTAACGGCCAACTTTCATATATAACATGTTGTCCATGATTTCCGCATAGTTGCATGAGGAATAATGAGATTCATACGAGGATATGCATACGAATGTACATGAGCAAAGATTGGTTCTCTCGAGCCACATCGGCTTTGGGTGCCAGTCCATCCCGAATGGGATTCGGGGTGTGCCATAAACCCCCACCTAGTATGCAATCTATACAATACGCAATCTCATAAAGAAAAGTAGACCGTAGCCTACCTCCTAGCCGAACTGCAATCTCGAACTGTCCACAAACTGCTCGTCTCCACTCCTTGATATCTGAATGTTGTTGCACTACCAAATTCATAATCTACATATTAATACGAGTAAAACAAGACCCATAGTGCAATACTAAAATCCAGGCTAAGAATTGGGTAAAAAATGGGCCCGTGGAACCCGCTAATGGAATTCCAAAATTGAATCCATCATGAGGTCCATCGAAGGACAAGGAATGCATGCTTGAAAATTGAACACAAATGAAGTCCCAATTATGTTACAAATCAGTTCATCAAGTCCAAGGATTAAAATCTCCAAAATCAAGCATTTACTGGGTTTCGGGGAGGGAAAAAGACACAGAAAATAGCGGGAAAAGACTAAGGATCATTCAAGCATCATAGCTGAGTTCAATAGGATGGAATCCCATTAATTTCCAAGATCCAGATCACAACAAGGAAGGAGAATTGAACTAAAATGAGTGAAAGAGATGAAGTCCAAAAATATATACCTAGCAGTAACCGCTTAAGCAACCACTTAGCCGCTAAAGCGACAGGTGCAGCAGAGGTAAGACGTCTCTAAAGCGGCACCCTAGTCGCTTAAGTGACGTACGCTAAAGTGGATAAGTAACGCTAAAGAGGCACTCTGCTAGGTAGCCAAGTATCGCTAAAGTGTCTCCCAAGACGCTTAAGCGACTGCACTAGATACCAAAAATGAGAAATTTTACTAAGCCCAAATGGACTCCGACTGGGTGCTCGGGATTTGTTTGGAACCCCGTGCATACAAAAAAGCTATGTTACCCGAACAAATTCGGCATTATGAACTCAACTAAACCATCAAAATTTCTATGCGAGGTTGTTTCAACAAAAGTGGGTCCCATAGTCAAGGTTCTATTTTCACCAATTTCTAACCATTAGCCCCAAATGAGCTCGAAAGCCTCAAAACCCAGACCAAGGGTCCTCCCTAACCTAAAATCAATATTGCAAAGCTAAAGGAACTGTTGGAATCATCATACGAGGCTATTTACTAGACGTTTTGGCTGAAGACCAATTTCTCAACTTCAAGAGCTCCAAAATAGAGAAATATGTTTAAACCCCAAACGAACTACCCGAAAATCAAACCGACGGTCTCGACAAGTCATAAATGACCTGTAGCTACTATGGGAAAGTACAAAATAAAGAAAATATGTGGAAATAGAGAAAATGACCTTGAGGGTGATTACAATATCCACTACTAAAAAGATTTTCGTCCTCGAAATTCAAGGAATAGAAGGATCCAAAAGCTCAAAAAGATAAGGTATTGGGTCTGTATGCCCCTGCAGGGCTCCCTAGATAACCTCTGAGGCAAAACAACTCTTCCAAGGGATTTTGCTAAGGTAATCCCTTCAACACTCACCTTCTTACTTTACTTTTCCAAATAACCACTAACTCATCCTCAAACGATGACTAGTCTCCTACTAAACTGAGCTCGACTGAAGTACGCAGGAACCAAACCCAAGTATATATACATCACACTGATACAAGCACAACTAAGTGAATACTCGACTAGGCTAAAGAAAACCCAATGCATAAACTATACTGACAACTCCAAATTCCAAATCTAACATTCTCTCATCTTTCCAAACCTGCTGTCTACTCTGAACTACACAAAATCTCTCCAACATTATCTGAGTCATATCTGTATAATCACATTGTAACCAACCTTGAAAGAGTGAAGCTGACCCACTGAAAATCTGCACAGACTAGCATAAGAACAATTTCTCATAAGGTTATACCTGAATACCTAAATGGTGGTGACTAATGCCTGCAATCTATTCCAAAGCCAATAACTAGTCCCGATGAACCTCGAAACCAATAGTCATGAGTCTGAGGTGCAACCTTTCAAAACTAGATGATCCGCTCCAGAATTCCTTTACCAATTATGGGTGAAACCGTGCTAAACCCAACTCGAATACACTATTCCAGCAAAGTAGACTTCCAAAAGTTCAACGAAAACTGAGAACCAAGGTCAAAATTAGAAGAAACCAACACCATGTGTCAATGGACCATCCCTCAAGCATCCATCTAGTCAATCTCTCTAAACAAAAAAAAAAAACTAAACTAGTAGGTAGTGAGTAGGCCTAGTTAGCCTGATAACAATGCCTCAACTGTATCAAACCTCAAAACATAGGTTACAATTACGTGACGCAATCCATAGCAATAAGCTTACACCAAAGCTGAACCATCAACCTTAATTGCCCGAACCAATCCAACTGACGAACAAACGTCCAAACACAAAATCTAACATAATTCTCAGGTCATCATCCAAAAAAGTCAAAATCAAAATTGGAGCTAATAAATCTTTGAGAATGTTAAATACCAAAGCCAATCTCACCTTCAGAAACAAAGCATATACCTAATGATTCCCACAAGAACTGAAGTTACGATGCCACTAAGAGGAAAAATCACAAATGATTCATACAACATGTAAAACATACGATCAAATTGTCACACCCCAAATCCTATTGAGGCGGACTGGCACCCAAAGCCGATATGGCCCGAGAGAACCAATCTTTGCTCATGTACATTCGTATGCATATCCTCGTATGAATCTCATTATGTTTCATGCAACTATGCAAAAATCATGGACAATATATTATATATGAAACTTGGCCGTTAGAGCCATCAAGTCAAAATGATCATACGTCACTTACATTCACATGCCCGCATAGGTCTACAAAAGCCTCTAACAGATACACTTACAAGACCAACTAAAAGTCGGGACAAGTCCCCGCTTTATCTTTACAACATCAAAAACAAATGTACAACTGTGACTCAGAAAGTCCCGAACCAACTGGGGCTCACCAAAGATCGGCAAATAACTGTCAACCTACTGTGGAGGTCTACTAGTGCTTGCACCTGCAACATGTAAGGTAAGTCCCCCGAGGGGGTCAGTACGAAGAATGTACTGAGTATGTAAGGCTCATAAGAACTGTATTATACATAATAAAAAAAACAATAATGGAGTCAATATAAGAGAAATGGTCAGCGGGAATAAATTCTCTTTTTGTAGGTGAGGAACCATGTATATATTTCTTCTGTCATTTTCATTGATGATTATTCTTTCATATCCTTATTATTCATATACTATCCTCCACATACCCCTTTATTCCAAAGAGTTACTTTCACTCAAGAGACTTGCCTCCCAGAGATTCTTCTATTCAAGTGGTTTTTTCATAAGCAAGAGATTCTTTCTCGCTTCTATGCTCATCACCATTTTTATTCATCTACTTGGTTAGGAGGTTGTAAAATAACATTCATTCACTTTATCGGTGGGTTAATAATATTGTAACACCCCGTACCTTCCCAACCCTATGTGATGATGTTGAACAATGGTTACTTAGGTGTCGAGATGCCATGAGTATGTATTTTGGTAAAGTTAATGATGAGAAAATTGAAATTTGGCTTCGTGCATGTGATTAGCCTTTCATAGGAGGTGTTTTGTGATTTTAGTGGAGCACTTGTGGGGTTAAAAATGAGGCTAATATGACCTCTAAACAAATTATATTAAGGCTAATAAGTAAGTTAAAGAATAGGACTTGAAGTATCTAACCAAACCCGCGAAGAAAAGTCGAAAAACAAAATTTTCGAAAATTCTAAGGGAGGGGCGCTCCAGAGGGCGTTACACGCCACTCTAGGCTAAAATTTTTAGTCCATATGCAGAAATATGGCGCACCCAAGGGTGTGCCACGCTGGTTTTGCCACTTTTTCAAAGTTGGAAATTTTCTTAAGTCCCAAGGGTACCCGGGGACGTATTGAGCCGATTTTTGCTACGTTTCTTCTAAAACCACGAGAATATACATGAAAGGATTGAAATATTATATTGGTATGATAAAATTACTCGAGAACAAATTTGGCATCAAAATGACAATTTACCCTTGTAACCAAAATAAGCCATACGTGGCTAGAATTGCTTATTTTCGGAATCGAGGCTACGAGTATGAATTTCATGAGTGGGAATATTGTTGTAATGCGTATGGAATGAATTAAACATGAGAAATCATTGATTTTATTGGGTTAAGTGAATTGGGCTCATAAAGAGGCCCAAAATGAGAAGAAAACATGGGCCAAGAATGGGTCAAATGACCCATTCTTCCATTGACTAAAGCCACACTTAGAATTAAATGCAAAAAATGGCTAAGGATGACCCCAAGGCCTATAAAAAGGGGCCAAAATCAGATTTTTATCACATAACACTCTCATGCCAAATCTAGAATTATCTACAAGCATTTTCTCTCAACTTCAAACCCTAAGGCACTTTATGGAGCAAGATCATCAATTTCCAAGCTTGGGGAAGTGATTATTCTTATGGATTAATATATTATACGCATGGGGGAGTATGTAACTCATGTTGGTCATGCTTGAAAGTGTTGGACATGGTACTTTGTGTTTTTATATAAGATTTGTGATCCATGAGATTCAAGCTTGAATCATGACTTGTGACTTTGATGAAAGAGCATGGTATGGATAAAATATGAACATGTATGGTGTGATTTTGTTATGAAACTTGTTATTTTCCTATAAGTTTAAATTGTGGTACTTTGGCCAATATGTGCTATGAGGTGTATTATGGTAAGTTGATGGATTATTTGTGATGTGGTGTGGATAAGAAAGGGTAAAGGAGAAGTGTTATGGTGAAACGTATTGATTAACATGTCTTGGTCAATGTTGTGAATATTATGGGACTTTTGGTAATATAATTTCATAAATGGTATTGTCAAGGGGAAATGACATGTTAAAACCAAACATGTGACTTGTTGTTATTGTATGCATTTGTAAGATAGTGGTGGTTAATGTTGGTTCCATTATGTACTTGTGATGTAGAGTGAAATGTAAAGAAGGAGCGGAATTGTTGCGCTCACATATTTGATTGTGTACTTACATTGGGAAGATAAGGTATGTAAGGTTACTCTGTCCGTATCTTTCTGCGTCAAATAGTAGTTACATTGACATTACACTTGTTTCATCCCGAAACGTGCTAAGGTATCCCATATCCGGTTATCCATGGTCATTTTCATATATTTCCTACTCATTGATCATTGGTGAATCTCATGTCTCATATTCATGGTTAATGTTCCAAAAGCTCAAATAAGGTTGTGTTCCAAAGTTCTAATAGTGGTTGTACTCATGTACCTTGTTCATTGATTATTGTCCAATGGTTCCAATAGTGTTATATTTCCATGAAGGCTATGTTTCCAAGAATGTTATATTGCAAAATTATTCATATGTCTCTCATTCATTGATTATTGATCCAAAGCTTCAAATAAAGTTGTGACTATCATTGTATCGATCTCTCATAAGCAAAAGTATCAATCTCTCACAAGTAAAGGTATCAACCTCAAAAGTAAAGAAATGAAGTAAGAAAAAGTAATGCATATTGATTATGTTCATTTATCCATGGGGTGCCAACACCTGGATGATTGTGATATGCTATCTATGGGGTGCAAGAACATCCGCATGATGATGTTACTTTATCCATGGGGTGCAAAGGACACCCGCATGACGATATGATCTTATCCATGGGGTGAAAATAATACCTGCATGACGATGACATGTTATCCATGGGGTGAAAAGAACACCCGCATGATGAGGGCCCAGACAACATATGTAAAGTAAAGTAAAGGCAAGAGAAAGAATGAATGTAATATACATGGTTTCCAAAGTACAGAATAGTGACTCATCTACATTGTGATTTATCTATATTGGTTATGCATTTGAACTTGAGTTCTTGACATGTTTTCATATCTTACCAGTTTCATATGGCCTTACATACTCAGTACATTTTTTGTACTGACCCCTCTTGGGGAATTTATTTTACTTGCTGCAGGCGCAGGTGCTAGTAGACCTCCACAGTAGATTATGGGGTATTTGCAACTCTTTGGTGAGCTCCAGTTGCTTCGGGGATTCACACGTCACATGTGTACACTAGGTTTTGGTATTATGTAAATATTGTATAGACATGTTCATGTATCTGTAGAGGCTTTGTAGACGGTTGTGGGAAGACAAATGTAAGCACTGTATGTCCGTTTTGACGTGATGGCCCTGTCGGTCAAGTTTCACATATGTATATATTTATCACATGTTTCAGGACTTTCGTTATGAGCATGATAAATTTTTATGTGGTAATGGTATTTCTTAAGACATGCATATAATCGAACATAAGCAAAGATTGGTTCTCTCGGGCCATATCGGCTTCGGGTGCCAATCACTCCTCATTGGAAGTCGGGGCGTGACAAAAGTGGTATCAGAGCAGGTCGTTCTATGGGTATCTACAAAGCCTTATCTGAGTAGAGTCTTACTTATCGATGTGTTGTACACCACATTTATAAGTAGGAGGCTACGGGACATTTAGGATGTTGTTTCTTTTCTTCACTTCTAGATCGTGCAATAGAGCCAGTGTTTTTCTCTTTGATATAGTAGCAATGCCAATCACGAGAGGAGGTAGAGGTAAAGGGAAGAAGATGGATGTGCCTGCTGAAGAAGGAATGAGTAGATTACCACCTGACCAAGCTAGTCAAGGTGGGGCAAATGCTGAAATTTCATCGCGATCTTCGTCTACCTTCCCAGCTCCGGAAGAGCCAATTGGTAGAGAAGTACCCGCAAAACCACCAATGAATGCCACAGATCAAGATCATAGGAATGCAGTACATATGTTGACACAGTTAGTGGCAGCACAAAATCAAGGACGAGTGGGTCTGATGACAAATGAGGATGATGCGGCTAGAGTGGCGAGTCGCAGAACACAAGACTTTCTAAAATTAGACCCTCCTATCTTCACTAGGTCAGACTTGGAAGCAGATCTACAGGACTTCGTGGATCAAATCCAGAGGGCTCTAGAAGTTATGCACGTGACTGAGGTTGAAACGGTGGAACTTGCGGCCTATAGACTGAAAGGCGAAGCAATATTGTGGTATGAGGACTGGAAAAGATCAAAGGGTATTGATGCACTCCCAGATGGTTGGGAAGAATTTAAAATAGCATTCCTTGATCGTTACCACCCCTATGAAATTCGGGAGGCACTTGCAGATCAGTTTCTGAATTTACGTCAAGGGAACATGAGTGTTCGAGAATACAGTTTGCAATTTAATTCCTTGGCTCGATATGCTCCAAATGTGGTGACTACGATGACGGATAGGGTCCATCGATACGTGGACAGATTAGAACCATATTTGGTAAGAGACTGCACCATTGCTGCTTTAAATAAATATATGGATATAGTGAGAATTCAGGCCTTTGCCCAGAAAATGGAAGATCAAAGATAGAGAAGAGGGACACCGGAATTTGAGAAAGGGCCAGTGAAAAGGGCAAGATCCATGGGGCAGTCTATAGTGTCCCCAGGAGGATCTGGATCTCGAATGTTATCGCCTAGACCCTCATTCTTTTATTCCACAGCAGGCGCTCCATCTCACTCCCGAGGATTCAGGGGCAGTCATATTGGGCAGAGCGGTAGGATGCCAGATTCACAGACAACAGGGTCTTCTCGCCCACTGTGCTAGTTTTGCAGACGATTTCATGAAGGTGAATGTCGAAGGGGGACGAATGCTTGTTATTGGTGTGGTATGCCGGGTCACAAAATAAGAGACTGCCCACGACAAGGCTTGGGTAACATGGTACGACCTGCGGGGTCCACTATGGCATTATCAGCATCGGTTCCTTCTTTAGACCAAGGTGTGCAGTCTGTTGGTCGTGGCAGAGGTGCTGGAGCAGCAGCCAGTACTAGTGGGGTCCAGAATCGCACTTATGCTTTAGTGGACCGGCAGAATGAGGGAGCATCTCCTGATGACGATACAGGTATTTAGGTATATTACCATATTGTTACATGATGTATATGCATTGACTGATCTGAGCTCTACTCTATCGTATGTTATTCCATCGGCTACTATAATTCGAATATAATGGGCACTGGAGTTATTAGTTAAATCACAGGAAATATCTCTACCTGTCGGTGAATACAGTATAGGTAAAAGAACCTATCATAATGATATAGTAGATGTTGTGATCTTAGATGATTAAGTACTCTTAAAAGCGTTACTCATGAAATTGTATAAGGATTTCTTTTCATATTGTTCCCATTGAAAATATACAAAGTTCGGAGGATCTCACTAGGAAAAGATAGTTATGGCTATTCTAAACCGACAAGTGTGAAGGTTAATAAATAAAGACGTACTTTCTGTAAAAGTCCTTTGGAGAAAACAACACTGTTGCACATGGAAGAAAAGGTTCAAAATGTGGAAGCGGACCAATAACAAGTAAGTAGCTATGAGCTTCACGTGTCTATATATGTATAGGCAAATATAGAGATGCATGTGTTGTAATTTAAGTGACATCGTTAACATTTGAGGACGAATGTTTCTAAGGGGGGGAGAATGTAACACCCCGTACCTTCCCAACCCTATGTGATGACATTGAACAATGGTTACTTAGGTGTCGAGATGCCATGAGTATGTATTTTGGTAAAGTTAATGATGAGAAAATTGAAATTTGGCTTCGTGCATGTGATTAGCCTTTCATAGGAGGTGTTTTGTGATTTTCGTGGAGAACTTGTGGGGTTAAAAATGAGGCTAATATGACCTCTAAACAAATTATATTAAGGCTAATAAGTAAGTTAAAGAATAGGACTTGAAGTATCTAACCAAACCCGCGAAGAAAGTCGAAAAACAAAATTTTCGAAAATTCTAAGGGAGGGGCGCTCCAGAGGGCGTTACACGCCACTCTAGGCTAAAATTTTTAGTCCATATGCAGAAATATGGCGCACCCAAGGGTGTGCCACGCTGGTTTTACCACTTTTTCAAAGTTGGAAATTTTCTTAAGTCCCAAGGGTACCCGGGGACGTATTGAGCCGATTTTTGCTACGTTTCTTCTACAACCACGAGAATATACATGAAAGGATTGAAATATTATATTGGTATTATAAAATTACTCGAGAACGAATTTGGCATCAAAATGACAATTTTACTCTTGTAACCAAAATAAGCCATACGTGGCTAGAATTGCTTATTTTCGGAATCGAGGCTACGAGTATGAATTTCATGAGTGGGAGTATTGTTGTAACGCGTATGGAATGAATTAAACATGAGAAATTATTGATTTTATTGGGTTAAGTGAATTGGGCTCATAAAGAGGCCCAAAATGAGAAGAAAACATGGGCCAAGAATGGGTCAAATGACCCATTCTTCCATTGACTAAAGCCACACTTAGAATTAAATGCAAAGAATTGATAAGGATGACCCCAAGGCCTATAAAAAGGGGCCAAAATCAGATTTTTATCACATAACACTCTCATGCCAAATCTAGAATTATCTACAAGCATTTTCTCTCAACTTCAAACCCTAAGGCACTTTATGGAGCAAGATCATCAATTTCCAAGCTTGGGGAGGTGATTATTCTTATGAATTAATATATTATATGCATGGGGGAGTATGTAAATCATGTTGGTCATTCTTGAAAGTGTTGGACATGGTACTTTGTGTTTTTTTATAAGATTTGTGATCCATGAGATTCCAGCTTGAATCATGACTTGTGACTTTGATGAAAGAGCATGGTATGGATAAAATATGAACTTGTATGGTGTGATTTTGTTATGAAACTTGTTATTTTACTATAAGTTTAAATTGTGGTACTTTGGCCAATATGTGTTATGAGGTGTATTATGGTAAGTTGATGGATTATTTGTGATGTGGTGTGGATAAGAAAGGGTAAAGGAGAAGTGTTGTGGTGAAAAGTATTGATTATCATGTCTTGGTCAATGTTGTGAATATTGTGGGACTTTTGGTAATATAATTTCATAAATGGTATTGTCAAGGGGAAATGACATGTTAAAACCAAACATGTGACTTGTTGTTATTGTATGCATTTGTAAGATAGTGGTGGTTAATGTTGGTTCCATTATGTACTTGTGATGTAGAGTGAAATGTAAAGAAGGAGCGGAATTGTTGCGCTCACATATTTGATTGTGTACTTACATTGGGAAGATAAGGTATGTAAGGTTACTCTGTCCATATCTTTCTGCGGCAATTAGTAGTTACATTGACATTACACTTGTTTCATCCCGAAATGTGCTAAGGTATCCCATATCCGGTTATCCATGGTCATTTTCATATATTTCCTACTCATTGATCATTGGTGAATCTCATGTCTCATATTCATGGTTAATGTTCCAAAAGCTCAAATAAGGTTGTGTTCCAAAGTTCCAATAGTGGTTGTACTCATGTACCTTGTTCATTGATTATTGTCCAATGGTTCCAATAGTGTTATATTTCCATGAAGGCTATGTTTCCAAGAATGTTATATTGCCAAATTATTCATATGTCTCTCATTCATTGATTATTGATCCAAAGCTTCAAATAAAGTTGTGACTATCATTGTATCGATCTCTCATAAGCAAAAGTATCAATCTCTCACAAGTAAAGGTATCAACCTCAAAAGTAAAGAAATGAAGTAAGAAAAAGTAATGCATATTGATTATGTTCATTTATCCATGGGGTGCAAACACCTGCATGATTGTGATATGCTATCCATGGGGTGCAAGAACACCCGCATGATGATGTTACTTTATCCATGGGGTACAAAGGACACCCGCATGACGATATGATCTTATCCATGGGGTGAAAAGAATACCTGCATGTCGATGACATGTTATCCATGGGGTGAAAAGAACACCCGCATGATGAGGGCCCAGACAACATATGTAAAGTAAAGTAAAGGCAAGAGAAAGAATGAATGTAATATACATGGTTTCCAAAGTACAGAATAGTGACTCATCTACATTGTGATTTATCTATATTGGTTATGCATTTGAACTTGAGTTCTTGACATGTTTTCATATCTTACCAGTTTCATATGGCCTTACATACTCAGTACATTCTTCGTACTGACCCCTCTTGGGGAATTTATTTTACTTGCTGCAGGCGCAGGTGCTAGTAGACCTCCGCAGTAGATTATTGGGTATTTGCAACTCTTTGGTGAGCTCCAGTTGCTTCGGGGATTCACACATCACATGTGTACACTAGGTTTTGGTATTATGTAAATATTGTATAGACATGTTCACGTATCTGTAGAGGCTTTGTAGACGGTTGTGGGAAGACAAATGTAAGAAGTGTATGTCCGTTTTGACGTGATGGCCCTGTCGGCCAAGTTTCACATATGTATATATTTATCACATGTTTCATGACTTTCGTTATGAGCATGATAAGTTCTTATGTGGTAATGGTATTTCTTAAGACATGCATATAATCGAACATAAGCAAAGATTGGTTCTCTCGGGCCATATCGGCTTCGGCTGCCAATCACGCCCCGTTGGAAGTCGGGGCATGACAAATATAACATACATCCACTCTATTGGTGGGTTAATAATATAACATACATCCACTTTATTGGTGGGTTAATATGCATCCACACTATTGGTGGGTTAACATACATCCACACTATTGGTGGGTTAACATACATCCACTCTATTGGTGGGTTTACATACATCCACTCTATTGGTGGGTTAACATACATCCACACTATTGGTGGGTTAACATACAACCACTCTATTGGTGGGTTATAATAAACACCTTTCTTCATTTCTTACATGGGAGAGATTGATACTTTTATGATACATTGAGGATCGTGGTACTATTGGAAACACACATATATGTTTTACCTCATTTTTTTACTTTCAAGAGATTGACACCTTTACTTGTGAGGGATAAATATATTAACTCACACATTACTTCCTTCATTACTCTTATTAGATTGGCACTTTGATAATCATAATATTATTGGACTTTGGAACATGACATGATTGGAAAAGCTATTCAAGAATAAATAGATTCTCTTTAGATCTTACTCTCTTTGAGATAGTTCTTTTTAGTAGTTACAACATTATGGGAGCATTTGGAACTTCAGTCAATGCATAAGAGATAAGTGAATCATAATTCGTCTAAGAATAGGACACATATGAATAACAATATATCTCAACCTGAACTGGGATACTTTAGAACACTTCGGACATGAGTAAGTACCATAACAAGGTGAATACTCTATGCTGTAGAAAAATACGGAAAGAGTAACCTTACATACCTTAATTCCCCAATATGGATACACAATCTTACTCGTGAATACAACACTTCAACTTTCCCTTTACGTCTACTCTACACATAAGTACATAACGAAGCTTACATTAACCACTAACTTCATTTCAAGTGTATAACATGACAATAAGTTACATACTTGTCACACAACGCTGTTTCACCTTCGTACAATATCATATACTGCTTTACCATTACCAAAATATGTCATACATAACCCATGATATCATAAATCACTAACATTCCACACCAAGATCATGCTTTACACTTCCCCTTCAATACTATGTTACGTTTATGTCATTATGTCGCATAAACGTCTTTCACAACAACACATTAAAGTCAATCCATACTTGATATAATTCACCATACCTCCAACGTACTTCTTTATGTTCATTCATAAGTTAATAATTGCATCCAAGAAGGTTGGAGGGGTTTCGGGGATCATTACGGGACAAAAACATGCAAAACGGGACCCTGGGGGGTCTGGAGGGGCCACTTGGCCGCACGGGGGTTTGCGCCCGCAGGTGCCCGTCTGCGTGGGCGGATGCCCAAATTCGGCCACCGGGGTTCGTTTTTGGGTCCTTTTTCGCATTAAATGGTTCATGTCCATAACCAAGCTTTACTTTACATATTTTTGATCAACCTAATACCAATAAACAACCATGATCTCACAACATACCAAAGCATCACCAAAATCTCATGTCCCTTCCAATACACCACCGGTTCCATTTAAAATTTCACAACAACAATTCCAAATGTTACACACAAAGAGAAAGCAAGTTAAGGACATAAACACATATTACATATTTCTATTTAATCCGTCAAGTTCACTTCCTTCAATATCACGAGTCTCCTTTCAAGTTACAAGGCAAAACCCTTTACCGATTTAGCAAAAATAGACTATTTTACACATAGTGAATTTCTCAATACTTTATCAATATAACCAACATCATCTACACCATATTCCATGCATATCATATCTTAAACCATGAGAATAAATACTTACCAAAGCTTGGAAATGGATGATCTTGTCCAAAAGAGTTTGTTGCTTAGGGTTTGAGAGGATGAGAATAGTTTAGGAAATTTCTAGAAATGGCAAGTGTATTGTATGGAATAAAATCTGATTTTTTTACTCATTATATAGTCTCCTAGTGGTGCTTTTAAACCAAACACTTGGTCCAATCCTATAGTGTTGACTTAGTCTCTCAAGAATGGGTCAAAGACCCCTTTTTGGGCCATGTCTTGTATGTCTCTTTGGGCCTCCATTGGGCCCAATAGTTCAAGATTAATTTGGCCCATCAAATTTAATGTATAAGTCCTCAAAACTCCCATGTTTAATTAATTCCATAAATGTTACGGTAGTCAACTAGGTTCGGAAATGTACGGGGTGTTCCATCCCTCCCCCCTTAGGAACATTCGTCCTCGAATGTTAATAACATCGCTCAATTCAACAAATATATGTCTAAATACATTCTCTGGTTTGAAACTAATATGGATACTTTGCTTTCATTCTTTCTTCGAATTCCCATGTAACCTCATCTATGTAAGCTCAAACACCTTTGTTGAACTTTATTATACTTGCTTTGTCAACTGAATAACTCTGGATTTGCATATTGCTTTTTCCTCACCGTAGCCACAAGTGAAGACTTTGCTGTATTATACTATAATTCCTTCAACTCTTGGAAACTCTTCTCACATGCATTATTCCCTTACAATGTGTTTGTTTTGTGTTAACTTAGTAAGGGTATTATAATGGAAGATAAGCTCTCCAACAACTTTCTGTACCAGCCGGCCAAACCCAAGAAAACTACGAATCGCTGTAGGCGTTGTGGGTTTTTAGCCAATTCTTCACGGCTTCTATCTTTGGTATATAGTCCCTTATTCCCTCATCTGATACCATGTGACCCAAGAATGCTACGGATTTTACCTAAAATTCACACTTAGAGAATTGTGTCTATATCGTACGGTCACGAAGAATCTATGACATTTGCCGTAACTAGTTAGCATGGGTCCCTTGAGATCTTGAGTAAACCACCATAACATCTATAAACGTTTTCACGAACTTGTCTAAGAATGGCTTGAGCATTCTATTCATCAAATCCATATAACTACAGGTGCATTTGCTAGCCCAATTGACATACTAAGAATTCGTAATAACCTTACCGTGTTCGTAATGCTGTCTTGGGTATATAATTCCCGTAACTCTGCCGAGGCCATGCTATACAAGGAAATGAAATAGGTTGGGTGCCTGACACTACGTCAATACCAACTCATACCTCGAGGGATTCCTTTACCACCGGGACCGATTGAAGAGTTGGTGGTTTCTTATTAGTATCTTTTCACTTTTTACTAAGTGACACATTTATCCCTTAGAGTATCATTTTCTTTGCCTTAAGATAGACAATAACATTATCCTTCTATTCAAGAACATTCTTTGTGGGGAAAATGAAAATGTAACTTCTTAGCTCAACACTCTACTGTGGCCTAACAAGAAGCCAACCAATCCATACTCATTATAATTATTAGAACCCACCATTTCCAACTCAATAAGATCAACCAAAATAGTTACTATCTGAATCAACATATGCACTGCATTTTTCAAATCCTGTAACTCTTGCTTCATAACATTAACAGGTGATTCTGGGGACTCAGTTTCAACCCCGTATTGACTAACTGGGTCAGGTGGTGATTTATTAATTCCTTCTCTGGCAATCATGTCTACCTGCTTATCTTTGCCCATACCTTGTCTTGTAATCGGCATTATACTATATAAAGGAAAACCAACGTCAATGGTCCGATAAAAATTTTTTCACTTACAACATTGGCACTATTGTAAGATCTAGGAATGAAGAAATGAAACGACTCTTAAATGTCCCGTATCCTCCCACTTATAAATGTGGTGCACAACACATCGATAAGTAAGACTCTATTCAGACACGGCTTTGTAGACACTCTTAGAATGACCTGCTCTGATACCACTTTTGTCACACCCCAAATCCCATTGAGGCGGACTAGCACTCGAAGCTGATATGTCCTGAGAGAACCAATATTTTCTCATGTACATTAGTATTCATATCCTCGTATGAATCTCTTTATGTCTCATGCAACTATGCAAAAATTATGGACAACATATTATATATGAAACTTGGCCGTTAGAGCCATCAAGTCAAAATGATCATACGTCACTTACAATTACATGCCCGCATACGTCTACAAAATCCTCTAACAGATGGACTTACAAGACCAACTAAAAGTCGGGACAAGTCCTCTCTTTATCTTTACAACATCAAAAACAAATGTACAACTGTGACTCGAAAAGTCCCGAACCAACTGGCGCTTACCAAAGATCTGCACATAACTGTCAACCTACTGTGGAGGTCTACTAGTGCCTGCACCTGTAACATGTAAGGTAAGTCCCCCGAGGGGGTCAGTACAAAGAATGTACTGATTATGTAAGGCTCATAAGAACTGTATCATACATAATAAAAGCAACAACAATGGAGTCAATATAAGAGAAATGGTCAACGGGAATAAATTCTCTTTCTGTAGGTGAGGAACCATGTATATATTTCTTTTGTCATTGTCATTTATGATTATTATTTCATAGCCTTATTATTCATATACTGTCCTCCACATACCCCTTTATTCCAAAGAGTTAACTTCACTCAAGAGACTTGCCTCCCAGAGATTCTTCTATTCAAGAGGTTTTTTTATATGTAAGAGATTCTTTCTTGCTTCTATGCTCATCACCATTTTTATTCATCTACTTGGTTAGTAGGTTGTAAAATAACATTCATTCACCTTATCGGTGGGTTAATAATATAACATACATCCACACTATTGGTGGGTTTATAATATAACATACATCCACTCTATTGGTGGGTTAACATGCATCCACACTATTGGTGGGTTAACATACATCCACACTATTGGTGGGTTAACATACATCCACTCTATTGGTGGGTTTACATACATACACTCTATTGGTGGGTTAACATACATCCACACTATTGGTGGGTTAACATACATCCACTCTATTGGTGGGTTATAATATACTCCTTTCTTCATTTCTTACATGGGAGAGATTGATACTTTTATGATACATTGAGGATCGTGATACTATTGGAAACACATACATATGCTTTACCTCATTTCTTTACTTTCAAGAGATTGACACCTTTACTTGTGAGGGATAGATATATTAACTCACACATTACTTCCTTCATTACTCTTATGAGATTGGCACTTTGATAATCATAATATTATTGGACTTTGGAACATGAAATTATTGGAAAAGCTATTCAAGAATAAATAGATTCTCTTTACATCTTACTCTCTTTGAGATAGTTCTTTTTAGTAGTTACAACATTATGGGAGCATTTGGAACTTCAGTCAATGCATAAGAGATAAGTGAATCATAATTCATCTAAGAATAGGACGCATATGAATAACAATATATCTCAACCTGAACTGGGATACTTTAGAACACTTCGGACATGAGTAAGTACCATAACAAGGTGAATACTCTATGCTGCAGAAAAATACGGAAAGAGTAACCTTACATACCTTAGTTCCCCAATATGGATACACAATCTTACTCGTGAATACAACACTTCATCTTTCCTTTTACGTCTACTCTAAACACAAGTACATAACGAAGCTTACATTAATCACTAACTTCATTTCAAGTGTATAACATGACAATAAGTTACATACTTGTCACACAACGCCGTTTCACCTTCGTACAATATCATATACTGCTTTACCATTACCAAAATATGTCACACATCACCCATGATATCATAAATCACTAACATTCCACCCCAAGATCATGCTTTACACTTTCCCTTCAATACTATGTTAAGTTTATGTCATTATGTCCCATAAACGTCTTTCACAACAACACATTAAAGTCAATCCATACTTTATATAATTTACCATACCTCCAACGTACTCCTTTATGTTCATTCATAAGTTAATAATTGCATCCAAGAAGGTTGGAGGGGTTTCGGGATCATTACGGGACAAAAACATACAAAACGGGACCCTAGGGGGTATGGAGGGGCCATCTTCCTGCACGGGTGGGTGACCTGCAGCTGCAGGTGCCCTTTTGGACACTTCCAGGGTCACCTGCATTGGATTTTGCGCCCGCAGGTGCCCGTCTGCGTGGGCGGATGCCCAAATTCGGCCACCGGGGTTCGTTTTTTGGGTACTTTTTCGCATTAAATGGTTCATGTCCATAACCAAGCTTTACTTTACATATTTTTGATCAACCTAATACCAATAAACAACCATGATCTCACAACATACCAAAGCATTACCAAAATCTCATGTCCCTTCCAATACACCACCGGTTCCATGTAAAATTTCACAACAACAATTCAAAATGGTACACACAAAGAGAAAGCAAGTTAAGGACATAAACACATATTAAATATTTCTATTTAATCCGTCAAGTTCACTTCCTTCAATATCACAAGTCTCCTTTCAAGTTACAAGGCAAAACCCTTTACCGATTTAGCAAAAATAGACCATTTTACACATAGTGAATTTCTCAATACTTTATCAACATAACCAACATCATCTACACCATATTACATGCATATCATATATTAAACCATGAGAATAAATACTTACCAAAGCTTGGAAATGGATGATCTTGTCCAAAAGAGTTTGTTGCTTAGGGTTTGAGAGGATGAGAATAGTTTAGGAAATTTCTAGAAATGGCAAGTGTATTGTATGGATTAAAATCTGATTTTTTTACTCATTATATAGTCTCCTAGTGGTGCTTTTAAACCAAACACTTGGTCCAATTCTATTGTCTTGACTTAGTCTCTCAAGAATGGGTCAAAGACCCCTTTTTGGGCCATGTCTTGTATGTCTCTTTGGGCCTCCATTGGGCCCAATAGTTCAAGATTAATTTGGCCCATCAAATTTAATGTATAAGTCCTCAAAACTCCCATGTTTAATTAATTCCATAAATGTTACGGTAGTCACCTAGGTTAGGAAATGTACGGGGTGTTACATCCTTCCCCCCTTAGGAACATTCGTCCTCGAATGTTAATAACATCACTCAATTCAACAAATGTATGTCTAAATACATTCTCTAGTTTGAAACTAATATGGATACTTTGCTTTCATTCTTTCTTCGAAATTCCCATGTAACCTCATCTATGTAAGCTCAAACACCTTTGTTGAACTTTACTATAATTGCTTTGTCAACTGAATAACACAGGATTTGCATATTGCTTTTTCCTCACCATAGCCACAAGTGAAGACTTTACTGTATTTATACTATAATTCCTTCAACTCTTGGAAACTCTTCTCACATGCATTATTCCCTTACAATGTGTTTGTTTTGTGTTAACTTAGTAAGGGTATTGTAATGGAAGATAAGCTCTCCAAAAACTTTCTGTACCAGCCGGCCAAACCCAAGAAAACTACGAATCGCTGTAGGCGTTGTGGGTTTTTAGCCAATTCTTCACGGCTTCTATCTTTGGTATATAGTCCCTTATTCCCTCATCTGATACCATGTGACCCAAGAATGCTACGGATTTTACCTAAAATTCACACTTAGAGAATTGTGTCTATATAGTACGGTCACGAAGAATCTATGACATTTTCCATAACTAGTTAGCATGGGTCCCTTGTGATCTTGAGTAAACCACCATAATATCTATAAACTTTTTCACGAACTTGTCTAAGAATGGCTTGAACATTCTATTCATCAAATCCATAAAACTACAGGTGCATTTGCTATCCCAATTGACATACTAAGAATTCGTAATAACCTTACCGTGTTCGTAATGCTGTCTTGGGTATATAATTCCCGTAACTCTACCGAGGCCATGCTATACAAGGAAATAAAATAGGTTGGGTTCCTGACACTACGTCAATACCAACTCATACCTCGAGGGATTCCTTTACCACGGGGACCGATTGAAGAGTTGGTGGTTTCTCATTAGTATCTTTTCACTTTTTACTAAGTGACACATGTATCCCTTAGAGTATCATTTTCTTTGCCTTAATATAGGCAATAACATTATCCTTCTATTCAAGAACATTCTTTGTGGGGAAAATGAAAATGTAAATTCTTAGCTCGACACTCTACTGTGGTCTAACAAGAAGCCAACCAATCCATACTCATTATAATTATCAAAACCCACCATTTCCAACTCAATAAGATCAACCAAAATAGTTACTATCTGAGTCAACATATGCACTGCATTTTTCAAATCCTGTAACTTTTGCTTCGTAACATTAACAGGTGATTCTGGGGACTCAGTTTCAGCCCTGTATTGACTAACCGGGTCAGGTGGTGATTTATTAATTCCTTCTCCAGCAATCATGTCTACCTGCTTATCTTTGCCCATACCTTGTTTTGTAATCGACATTGTACTAAACAAAGGAAAACCAACGTTAATGGTCAGATAAAAATTTTTTCAACATTGGCTCTATTGCACGATCTAGGAATGAAGAAATGAAACTATCTTCCCATTTCATTAACCAAGTGGGGCGTTTAGATATATTGCTATCCTAACCGCGAATCATTCTTAAACAATCAATATATAATCATAAAAGACATGATCTACACTCTTTACATTATTAATTCCATCTCTCCACTCCTATGTTCAATTTGTTTTGAGACTAAGATTTATCTTAAAGTTCATGACACTTTAGAATAGTAAAATAAGAATGCAAGAACAATAAATTACTTGATAAACGAATAATGAGGGTGTTAAGACACTCATATTCATACAAACAATCTCGATAAAATAGTTCATAACTTTAAACTAAAAGAATGAAAAGTAAAAGAAGAAAAACCCTAGTGTAGAGTTCCTTGTATTCTCCTTTGCTCTCCTTTGATCCAAATATGAAAAATATATGTTTAATTGTGGCCAAGTAATCCTTTTATAGTGATTTAGTTTGTCCATTATGTGTTCCAAAGGAATCCTATGCATTTATAACTTTACCCCCACTTAAAAACAAGTTAAAAACCAACTTTGGCTCGGCTTTGGAGTTGGTGCGTCACGTGGCCAGAGAAAACCTAATCCAGTGGCTTGGAATGGCCCATGGAGAAGTGAATACCATATAATGTGATATGGAGGCTTCATCACACACACATCCCATGCACTATGGAGGGTACGGCGCATACCCTAGTCCATGCCATGAAGGGTTGTGTCCATTCTTCTCTCGCTCTTTTCTCTTGCTCCCGTACATCTTGTGGCTTGGTTGTGGGATTGATTTAGATTCCATAGATCCTAAATGGTACCATACAACATTTAAACACAACCATAAGTCCATACAACACAATAGAACACATCAAAGTATACTAAAACAAACATAGCTCAAGTTAGCGACACTAGTTTCCTCATCTAAGTTCCAATTGATTATTTTGACGACTTGGTTCGAATTCAATATAAACACTATGAACATGTACTTTAACACACAAATACACATATATAATATTTATAGATCAAAAATTACCTCAAATTATCCTCAAAACTAAGCAAAAAGGGCATAGATAATGATACTTAGGAGTACAAATACGCCTAAGATTACCACCCCACACTTAAAGCCTTGTTCGTCGTCGAACAACTCTTTACATTAATCACAATAAAGGAATACTATAAAATTATTACTACAACTAAGACACTCAATATAGAACCACATAGACCACATTAATAGCAAGTTCTACATTCGACATGCCATATTACAACTTCGAAACACATGAATACTACTTCAAAACCTCCTAGCCTCAAGAATTGACTCTACCAAGTTGGAAAACTCATGCATATTACTTAACAAGGAGATCATATATGTAACCTATCTATCATCAAACATGCACCCTCACAATAAGAAAGTCACCTATATTCACTCACAAGCATGCAATTTATCACAAGAATGGGTGTCAGAATCAAATTTCACTCACTCTCACAAAGAATTCAAATGTGATATAAGATGAACCATAAGCTTCCCCTTAGAGTAGTACTCCACTAATATCAGAATGTCAATGCTCAAGATCAAGTAGGACTTTAAGGGTTGTAATGTAAGCTAAGGGATGGGTAGGAACTCTTTGGTTAAGAACAATGACTATCTTCCCTAAGCGCTTTAATACACCATAAGTTACATTCAATTTACCTCCAACTAACCTAGCTTACACTACTTTTGTCTTCCTAACTCTCTTTTGTTTTTCCCCCTCCTTTTAAGCTAGCTTACACATATTAGGCAAGGAGTATTTGCTATCAACACATGATTCACTTCTTTTGATCAATTTTTCTTTCCATTACATTACTCCTTACGAACAACACATAAACTTTTTAACGCACCAAAAGCTATTTTCTTGGGGCATCACTTTCACTTTTTCCTTGTTCAATTTTTACACTCCTTAACATCTTAATTTTTCAACTAAAGTGCTTTGGAGTTTTGGATCAAATTACGGTCAATTGAAAGAAAGGGAATAAGCTACATATAAGGCTACCAAATAATAGTCTAAAGGATCAACGAGGCTAACTAAGATCATGCATAAAGGGTAGATAAAGTGGGTATCAAACATGGTTATTAAAGAAATGCCTATATCATCTCCTAAACTCAACACTCTTTATTTTGCTTTGTAAATACACCAGGCAAGTTCTAGACATCAATATGCAACATGGAATATAACAAAAATATCACTCACACATGGCACATGTTCAAATCAAGACGGATCCCTATAAACTCTCAACCAAGCAAGAATTCAATATTAAGCCAACATCACACAAGAGTCAAGCAAATGAGCGTAAGTGTCTCAACAATAGTCATTCAATTCACTACACATGCTTCAACATTCAAAACCAACTTGTATCATGCAATCATGTGTAGCATCTAATTAGAGCATCTCTAAAATTTTAAAATTACTCCTAAAAATAAATAAAAAAAAGATACTGGGTTCAAAAGGCGTCCCCTCGAAAAAGAACCAAAAAGAAAAATCGAGGGGTGGATGAAGTGTGCTTCTAAAAGAAACTAAAAATTAGTAAAAGAAAATCTTTTTGTAATTTTTTTTAAAAAAATTTAAGCAACATAAACAAAAACAAATAATCAAAAGACTCTTATATCTCACTCCACCCTAACCAAATTGTAAGATTTCCCACCCCACATATAAAATCACACTTTATCCCTAAAATATAACTTAAAAGTAAGGATAGAAATACTCCCAAGAGGTCCAAGGGACCCCACACTCAGTTTTTGCCATGTGCCTTAGCTAAAATCTCGGGTACTCAGACTTTCCTTCACCCTGTCAACACAAAACAAAACAAAAACAAAGGTGATACTAAAAAAAACAACTAAAAAGTAAAAATACTACCTTAACTTGGGTTGCCTCTAAAGCAGCGCCTAATTTAATATCACAACACGAATCAAATCACAACTTCATCATCCACATTCTCTCATACTCTTCCTCCTACTTGGAGCCCATCTTCTCCTTCTTTTCTGACCTCTCAAGTGCTCATAATCAAGGTCTGAAACTTTTCTTACACCTATTTTTTCAGCATGCCACTCAATTTTTTTGAGTTCAGGCTTATTTATTAACATAGGCAACTCCATGAGAGAGTTCAAAGAAGTAATTGGTGGTTTGCACTCTTCCAACTCACACTCATCCACTTTTATCACTGTGATCATGCATAGATCTCTATAGTGTGAGGGTGTGTTGAGTGCTTTGTACACCATGAACACCACCTCTTCGTTATTCAATCTTATCTTGAGTGTGAACTCTTTTACATGTATCAATGCTCCACCAGTGGCCAAGAATGGGCGGCCCAATATGATTGATACCCTATCATCTGCATCATAATCAAGAATAATAAAATTTGCAGGAATAATGAACTTACCAACCTTAATGAGAACATATTCTATGATTCCTTCGGGCCTCACTCTAGTTATGTACGTTATTTGTAGAATAAACGTGGAGGGACTTGGCTTTCCCAAACTAAGAGTATTGAAAAATGATAGGGGAATCATATTGATGCTTGCCCCCAAATCACTGAAGGCGTAGACCACATCACTTTCACCAATTTGTATAGGGAGGGTGAAATTCCCAGGGTCCTTGAGATTTTTGGGCATCCAGCTCATGACCATAGAACTGCACTCTTCAGTAAGTGCCACCGTCTCAATATCACCAAGCCTCCTTTTGTTCGTCACCACATCTTTCAAGTACTTAGTATACTTTGGCATTCCCTATAACACATCTACAAGAGAAAGGTTAATGTGAAGCTCTTTAAACATGTCAAAGAACTTCTTGAAACAAGTATCTTCCTTTGCTTTATTAAACTTTTAAGGGAAAGGTGGTGGTGGTTTGTTGCGAGGTTGCTCCATCGGCTTATCCTTTAGGTACTTAGACTTCCCCTTTTCATTGTCAATTTTAGACTCAACTTGCTTGTCTGTCTGCTTGGGTGTAAGCAATTCAGCTTGAGCCTTCACCTTGTTATTTTTCTTTAGATGTGCATAACCTAAATCTCTACTTCTCCTCAATGTAATAGCCATCACTTACTTTGGATTTTATGTATCACCCGGTAAACCCCCTTGAAGTTTTGAATTCTGTGCTTAAGCTAACTGATCCATTTGTATCTCCAAATTCTTTTGGGTAGGTTGCTGATTTTTGATATCTGCAGCCATTTGTTCTTGGGTGTCCATGATCTTTTTCAAAGTCTCTTTAATATTATTGGCCTGAGTATTTGTTTACAAACCTTGTTGCTGCTGAAACTGCTAAGATTGGGCTTGATTATTGCCCTAAGAGTAGTTGGGTTGAGCCTGCCGATTGCGGTTGTAAGAGTAACCATAAGTTTGATTGCCTCTCTACGCATTACCCACAAAATTTACTGATTCTGGATTTGTCACAAAATAGTTTGAAGAGTGACCACCATTACCACAAGTTTCGCACCAAGTCTGAACCTATTGTACTGTATCAACCTGCGCCAGAGGTTGAGCCACACTTAATTTGCTAAATTGGGCTATTATCTGATTTTGAAAGCTGGACAACTGTGCAACTAATGTTGTGAGACCATCTACCTCAATCATACTTGCAGGCTTTTTCACTATGCTTCTAGACATATCACCATTACAGTCTGGATTACCTTGTGCAATTCTATTCAAAAGAGTGTATAGCTCATCATAAAATTTCTCCAATGCTTGACCACCTGCAGCTGAATCTAGCAAAATTTTTGTATTGTGGTCAAGACCTTCAATAAAAGTTTGAGCCAAAACCTCATTGGTTTGTTGATGATACAAAAAATCTCTGAGGAGATACTTGAATCTTTCTCATGCATGATAGAGATTCTCGTCTGGCTTCTGCTTGAAACTCAGAATCTCACTCCTTAACCTTGTAGTTTTACCTGATGCGAAGAATCAAATGAGTAACTTCTTTGCTAAGTCGTCCCAAGTTGTGATTGAGTTTAAAGGTTCTGCCTTCAACCATTTCTTCGCTTCTCCCAAAAGTGAGAATGAGAAAAGTGTGAGTCTCACATAGTCTTTGGAAACTCCAGTGAGAATGAAAGTGTTTCTTATCTCCAAAAAATTCTGGAGGTGGACCTGTGGATCCTCATGTGACAAGCTTGTGAACTTCCTGCTTGTGTGCAATAATTGCACCATGTTCTGCTTCAGCTCAAATTTTCCTCCTGCTGCTGCCTTTTGAATACAAGAGGTCATTTTAGTTGCGAGTGGGATTGCCACATCGGGGACTGTCCTACAGGTGGGTTGTTGTTCATCACCCATTGTTGTAGGAACGGTCTCGTAAACTTGCACCAAGAATTTGTTCCTGCAAATTCAGTAGCTAAGACCAAGTTGTTAGCACTTATCAAACAAAATAGTAAAACTGAAAATTAGAAGGCTACTAATTTTCAAGTCCCGAGCAATAACACCAAAAACTTATTGCTCCCAAGCCCACACGTAAGTGTACGTAGTCGTGCAAATAATACAGTGTCTCCTCCTGAGCCAAATATCGATCCCACATGGACTTGTGTTTAACAAGCGATCTAATTCAAGCGTTAGTTTTCAAGTTAAACAAGTTCCAATTGTAACTAAGAGAGATTTAGTTTTTTTTTTTATAACTACAGAATAGAAATAACAACGATAAGAAAATTTGATTGTAAGCAATATATGGTGAGTTCTAGGGTTGAGGCAATTACTTCACATTCATGCCTAACTATGGTTTATAGCCGGTGTTAGTGTTTATCGTGATTGTTGATCTACGGGGTTGATATTCAATTTGGGAATGGTCATCTTCTAAGTATCCTACCCAAATTAATCTCATAACTACCTCATTGAGAAGTGATATGAGTCTTCACTTTGGATGCATTAAACTATCTTCCCGTTTCATTAACCAAGTAGGGCGTTTAGATATATTGCTATTCTAACTGCAAATCATTCTTCAACAATCAATATATAACCATTAAAGACATGATCCACGCTCCTTACATTATTTATTCCATCTCTCCACTAATTTGTTGAATTCATTTTGAGACTAAGATTTATCCTAAAGTTCATGACGCTTTAGAATAGTAAAACAAGAATGCAAAAACGGTCAATTACTTGATGAACGAATAACCAACTATAAAACCATAATTAAAAAATCATGTTGTAGAATTAACCCTAGAATTAGGGTGTTTAACCACTCATATTCATACAAAATATCTCCATAAAATAGTTCATAACTTTAAACTACAAGAATGAAAAGTAAAAGAACAAAAACCCTAGTGTAGAGCACCTTGTCTTCTCCTTTGCTCTCCAATTCGTGTATTGATCCAAAGATGAAAAAAATTTCTATAATAGTGGTGAATTACTCCTTTTATAGTGATTTAGGTTTTCCATGAGGTGTACCAAACGAATCCCTTGCATTTACAACTTTACCCCCACTTAAAAACAAGTTAAAAGCCAACTTTGGGTCGGCTTTGGGGTTGGTGCGTCGCGTGGCCATTGTACGCCCAATACAGTGGCTTGGAGTGGCCAGTGGTGTGGTGAAAACCCTATAATTCACAATGGAGGGTGAATCATACACCGCTACTATGTGCGATAGAGGGTGCGGCACACACCCAAGTCCATGCCATGGAGGGTTGCATCCATTCTTCTCTCGCTCTTTTCCCTTGCTCCCGTCTGTCTTGTTGCTTGGTTTTGGGATTGATTTAGATTCAATAACTCCTCCAATGGTACCCTAAAAAATCTCAACACACCTTTAAGTCTATGCAACACAATCGAACACATCATAGAACAAGCATAGCTCAAGCTAGCGACACTAGTTTCCTTATCTAAGTTCCAATTGATCATTTTGACTGTTGACTTGGTTAGAATGCACTTTAAACACTATGAACTTGTACTTTAAAACACAAATACACATATATACTCTTTATATCTCAATACTCTTTGTATCTAAATAGGAACCTCAAATTATCCTCAAAACTAAGCAAAAAGGCCATAGATAATGACACTTAGGCTGAAAATGATGTTGAACTCTACTGGAAGGAAACCTACCTCTGGATTAAATACCACTAAAATTGTACTGATGTTTGGGTTTCTTGCAGCCACCTCCATATGTCTCAAGACACGTCCACTCTATGGTCCTCGCAAGATTAACAACCTGGAGGAAGGTAGACCCAACTACTATCAAATGCTTCGATGCCAAACAGAGTGGTAAAGCTAATCCTCTGATAAATCCCTGCTCTATCTCATGATTTGTAGGAAAGACATAAAATTATGTCTTGCCCACTTGAGAAACCCTATCTCATACTCTAAAACTGATAAAGAACCCTGCTGAATACCTACAAACTCAATGTATCGAACACCACCTCTTCTTCTAAAGTACCCTAAAAAAGGCTCGAAATCCCTAACATAGAATTCTGAAAAACTGAGGTAGTCACAAACCTTGTCAGAGCCTGGGCTGGCTCCAGACTTGCTAGCTTACGCTGTAGATCCTCAATATCAAACTCTGACTCCTTGGTGTAACCCTAAACTAAAACTTTGGTAACACATGTAGAAGTCTCATCTGTGTCTATCGACAGCCTCGTGCTATTCATTTGAGATGGAGTGGAGCCAAAAAAAGTACTTAGAAGTTGATAGAAATAAGGACACATGATAAAAAAATTAAGAGATAGAATTTCCTAAGAATGCCCTATAGCCTCCTGAAGATAGGATACGGACGTCATCATACTGATCCGTAAAACTCTTCTAGGCATTTTGCTCTTGTACAAATGACATCGGTGAACCTAAGGTCTGATACCAAACTATCACGACTTGATTTCTCAGGTCATAATGGCACCTACTATAACCCACCAGTAAGTAAGCCGACCCATATCCTGGAATGGCGAGTAATGGGATAATAAGAGTAAAAGATGACCAATACTAAGTAAAACAAGAAAGAGAACCAAAAGAGGGAAGATATCCCCCAAGATCTGGTGTCAGTAGATACAGGATCCACTAATATATTAAGATTAGTAGATACAACTCCACATGATGTATACATCAGTAGCGGGAAATCATACTATGATCTGCAGGGTGCATAAGTGTAGTATGAGCACAAAACACAAAGTACTTAATAGGCATCGGTCGACTGAGCTCTAAAGATAATGCAAGTATAAATAACACATAAGGCAAGAATATACCTTACAGGAAACTAAATAAGAAAAGTACATTAAGGACAACAGAGAAGTAGAGATAAACCACCATTTTCTACAAGTAATTAGGGACGAAAGTGCTATACAATATATGTAGATAGGGATTAAGGTATTATACAGTAGTAGTAATGAAAGAAAAAGGTGATGTACAATAATGATAACTAGAGAAGAAGGGATATATGACAGTACTAAGTTTGTAGCTAAACGTGAGGTACTAACTTGAGGGAGCTAGAATAACATCTAAAATATGAGGGTCATAAATAAGAAGGGGGTAGCTCAATCAAACCCAAAATATGAATAATCAGAAGGTACTTAAATAACAAGGCTTATAATAATAAAGGGAAAGGAACTCAAAAGCGTACATATAGCATCGGATATAAATCTATAACCATCCTGCCAGAAACTATATAATAATACCCAAACAGTAATGCAACCAATCAAACCCGAAAAAATAATAACCTAATCAGACCCTTATAAGCTCGAAAGGTATAAACAATAACTTAGCAAACAACAAAATCACCTCTACCTGTCTATCCCCCATAAAATCAGTATGTACAAGCACCAAACAATTATACTTGTGATAGACAATGCATATGAATGAATGAATGCAAAGTACGTCCAATACTATCATACCAACTGCTTGCCATATCATACCAAGTATATACACCTCCTTCGGCTTGCCAGCTCAAAAGGCAGGACCTATGGGGTATCCCTTCCTCCGGCATGTGCTTCCCATAAAGAGGGACCAATAGGGGACTCAGGATATTCGTATATACTGCCTAGTCCCAAACCAAGACTTCTAGTAATCATTCTTCTCCTTACCAGCATCAGATATAAGTAAGAGTATAATAAGTGCACAAAATTGGTCCGCGACTAAACAAGTAGCACTCTATAAAAATACGGTGCCCGGGATAGAACATGGACTAAAAATGGTAGGATAATATTGAAAGGATCAGAATTTTTCTCGACCTAAATAAGTAAATGATGATAAATGAGTAGATCAAGAATGGACCAGAACCTGCCTCGATTTAAGTTTTCAAAGAAGTTTGCTTGGTTTAAAAGACCATAAACATATAATAAGGGTGGTACGACTTTCGTTTTATAAACCAATTTAAGAGTGAAAGGTGGGAATAAATCCTCTTTGAAAATAGTTAGCAAAAATAATGATTTTATTGAAATCATACCAATAAATATGGGTGAGCGCATATACGTGTATCCATGCCATCACCAATATCCAAAAAATAGAAATGTAAGCACATAAGCATCTATAAACTAAAATCAAAGCTCTTCCAGAGCACATAAAACTAACCTGGAATTCAACTGGTCTCGTAACCAAGGCCTCATGCCCAATCATATATAGAGAAAAAGAATATGGATATCATAACTCCAAAAGCAAAGATACACAAGGGCATCATGCTACTGGGAGGATTTAACCAGATAATATCATCGTTATAAAAATGTACTACCCTAAATCCTTCACTAAGGATTACTAAAGACAACCTAAGATCATAACAGGTATATAAGCAAGCTTAACTATAGCGGGTATTCTAAGATAGGGCTCAAACTATAATTCTACTCTAAAATTCCCCCACATAGGTCAAATATCTATAATAAGATACAACTTACCTTAAACCCATCCTATAAACCCCCACCTAGCATGCAATTTATACAATACACAATCTCATAGAGAAGAGTAGGACGTAACCTACCTCATATCTAAACCGCAGTCTCAAACCATCCATAAACTTCTCATCTTTGCTCCTTAATCTCCGAATGTCCTTGTGCTATCAAATTCATAATTTACATATCAATATGAGTAAAACAAGAGCCATAATGCAATACTAAACTCCAGGTCAAAAATTGGGTAAAAAATAGGCTCGTAGAACCTACTAACTGAATTCCAAAATTGAATCCATCATGAGGTACCTCAAAGGAGAAGGAATGCATGATCAAAAATTAAGAATAAATGGAGTCCCAATTGGGGCTAAACTCAGTTCGTTCAGTCCAAGGATCAAAATCCCTAAAATCTAGAATTTATCAGATTTTGGGGAGGGAAAGAGACATGGAAAATAGGAGGAAAAGACCAAGGATCGTTCAATTATCATACCTGAGTTTAATAGGGTGAAATTCCGTTAATTTCCAAGCTCCATATAGCAACAATGAAGGAGAATTGAACTAAAATGAGTGAAAGAGGTGAAGTCCAAAAATATATACCCAGCAGAGACCGCTTAAGAAGTCATTGAACCGCTAAAGCGGCTACTGCTAAAGAAATAAATGACCGCTAAGGCGGCAGGTATAGCAGGGGAGAGACGCTGCTAAAGCGGACAAGTACCACTAAAGCGACACTTACCAGGTAGCCAAATATCCCTAAAGCGGCACCAAGTCGCTAAACTGGCTATCACTAAATAGGCTCCCAAGACGCTTAAGTAGCTGCACTACTTGCCAAAAAAAATAAAATTTACTCTTACCAAATAGACTTCGACCGGGTTCTTGGGATTTATTTAGAACTCTGTGCACACAAATGAACCAAATTTGGCATTCTGGACTCAACAAAACCATTAAAACTTCCAACAAATGTCATTTCAACAGAAAAGTGGTCCCACACCTAAGGTTCTCTTTTCACTAATTTCCAACCAATAGCCCAAAATGAGCCCCGAAGCCTAGGTACCCGGACCAAGGGTCATCTTAGCCTAAAATCAACATTTTAGAGTTAATGGAACTGTTAGAATCTTCATTTGAGGCCATTTACTAGGATATTTTGCCGAAGACTAATTTCTCTACTTCAAAAGCTCCAAAATGGGGACGTAGGCTTAAAATCTAAATGACCTTTTCGATTACCAAATCGACGGTCCTGGTAAGTCATAAATGACCTTTAGTGACTATTGGAAAGTAAGAAATTCATAAAATGTACAAAAATAGAGAAAATGACCTAGAGGTTCATTATAATTTAGGATAAGGTAGGAGAGGCTTTTGTGATAGACCATATGAGTGAAGCAAGATTGAGATAGTTTAGACATATGAAGTGGAGAGCCACAGGCACCCTATTAAGGAGGTGTGAAAGGTTGGATATAGTAGGCACGAGGATAGATAGAGGTAGGCCAAAAAAGTTTTAGGGAAAGGTGATTAGACAGAACATGGTGCAACTTCAGGTTACCTGAGGACATGACCTTAGATAAAAGGGTGTGGAGGACGTGTATTAGGGTAGAGGGTTAGTAGGTAGTAGAGAGTTGTCAGGCTTTTAAGGGTTTAGGCTTGTTAATATTTATCTTGTACTAGTTGTATTTTAGTAGTTCTTGTTTTTCCTTTCTATCATCATCTGTTGTTTATTGTGTTTGATTATAGCACTATTTTGTTGTAACTTGCTATGTTTTCCTCCATTATTTTTTTATTATTTGTACTCAAATTTGCTATACTTGAGCCGAGGGTCTTGTGGAAACAACCTCTCTACTTCTATGAGGTCGTGGTATGGTCTGCGTACACTCTTCCCTTTCCAGACCCCACTTGTGGGTTTTCACTAGCTATGCTGTTGTTGTTGTAAAGGTAGAGGTGAAAAAATAATTAATTCTATCTTTATTTTTAAAATAAAAATATTTTAGATCAATTATTTTTAGTAACCATGATAAAGAAATACCATAAAGAATAAATGATAGTTATACCTAAAAATCATTTAAAGAAAAATCTTTATAAACACATATATGAGATTATTAAAGAAGCAAATCCTAAAATGTATAACACAAATAATGTAAAAGCTAGAAAAGCTCACTTTTCTCATGACTTTCTCCGATAATTCCTAAATTTTTCGACCTCCGTGCATGACCAGTATGGATGTTGGTCAGCCTTATGGTAAGGCTGGCCAGGTTTTCACCCTTACATCAATGTCTACTTTTCCTAGTCTTTACAGTCCGAAATCACAAAGCCTAAATTTGCCTACTGAGCCTACAAATTTGCCTAACAATAAAATTGCGAAAGAGGATACATCAGCAGTGAATACGATCACGAATGATGCAAACAAGATGAAGTGTGCTAGTCTTATGAAAGATAAACCTATCATTAACATTACTTCTGATGCAAAAACGACAATTCCTATGAAAAAACTTGCTTATGTAGAAGGTGTTCCTAGGGTCACTTGGATGGAAGAAGAAGTTGATAAGATGAACATCATTGAAAACCTCCACTATGCTATTATTGGAAAATTTTCTTATGGGTGGCCAGATTTGGAGGAATTGAGAACTCAAATCCCTAAACAATGAAACATTAAAGGGGATTGCAAGATTGGACTTCTACAAAACAGACATGTGTTGCTGAGATAGAGTCATATAGAGGATTTTGTTAATATATTGTCAAAGAATGTGTATTATATATTAGCAGAAGATGGATATTCCTATTAGATGAGGCCACTTATTTAAGATGCAAAATTCATGCCAATAGAAGAAACATCACAGGCAGTGGCCTGGATATATTTTCCAGATCTACTACCAACTTTTTTTGTCAAAGAGACTAAGTTTGATATTACGAGCACTATGATTCACTTACTGAATCTAAAGGGGGTATTTTCTAGACTTCTTACGGACGATGCGAACATGTATGTGATGAATTTCATGGGAATCTTCACATCGTATAATCTGCCCTGTGTGACTCAAGAGGCAATTAGACTGAGGTTATTTCCATTCTCTTTGATAGTAAAAGCTAGTAAGTGGTTGGCTGAATTACCACGTGGATCTATTACTAACTAGAATGAGTTGAGGAACCATGTGTTGGAATGATTTTTCCCACCCTCAAGAATGTTGGAATTGAAAGATAAGATATACAACTTCAGACACTGCATTCGAAAGCACTATACGATACTTGGTTAAGGTTCAAGAAGAAGTTGCAGAGTGTCCCAAACCATAGGATAACTGGTCGAAACCTGCTCGAAATCTTCTACAGATCCTTGAATGCAAACACTAAGGCTATAACAGACACTATCATGGGTGGGGCATTCATGAGTCTATGTTAGGAGCAGGTTTTGGAAATTATTAATCAGATCACTAGAACCAATTGAGGTTGGCACACTCGGGAAGCAGACAAACCCACAGGAACTTATGCAATTAGAGCGTCAGTATAACAGAGAGCACTAGATGAGATAGTGGCTCAAGAGGTAGAACATCTAAGGATAGAGATTAGATTACTTGCTAAGTAATTTGCGGCCACTGGGGAAGAAAAGGTGAATGCAGTAGGTGCACAAGGCAAGGCACCTAGGTATAAGGATTTGAATTCTGAGAAAGAGGCTAAATATCTTGATACAGAGATGGCAGGTTTTCGAGCCAAGTTCCAAGGGTCTAACCAAGACAATTAGAACTCGAGGCAAAAGAATCAAGGTTAGAACTATAACAGAGACAATTACAACAAGTTGGGGTATAGAGAGAAAGATAGAGATTGTGATGGTGATTGAAAGTGGAAAGATGATTATATAGAAAAAAGCAGCCTTTCTGTTCCATCGGGGAAACATGATGTTGATTCTGGAAATTTGAGGATGGAAGCTTTACCTGTAAAACTTGTTAAGGGGTAAGAGAGCCAAGAAAATTTCCTTAAGGAGATTAGGGCAGATATTCAGGGATGAGCCAAAAAGTTGTGTCTCATGCGACTGCCATTAAATAGCTTGAGAAATAATTTGGGCAGATGTCCGCCACATTAAATTAGCGTCAACCAGGCACTCTTTCGAGCAACACCATCCAAAACCCCATGAATGATGGTCATTGCCTAGCCATTACTATTAGAAGTGGGAATACCACTACTAATCTCCTATACCTGTGTTTGATAATAAGAAAGGCGAGCCTGTACTTGTTGACGATATGGATGAGACGAAAGCAAAAAATATGGTGGTAAATGATGATTCATCTCAAAAGCCTCTAGTTGCTAAAAAGTAGGTTCAGTCTAACAAAGGGAAGAAAAAGGAGGTCACGTAATTATTGAAGCCCATTCTACAACCTCCTCCTCATTTTCCACAAAGGTTGAAGAAAAAAGCTGAAGAGGAAAAATATCAGAAGTTTATCTCGATGTTGAAGGAGCTACCAGCTAACATCCCTCTTGTGGAGGCTTTAGAACAAATGCCAGGCTATGATAAATTTATGAAAGGCTTGGTGACGAAAAAGAGGACTGAGTTTTGAGCCTGCGGATAATATGCGTCACTGTAGTGCATTGATTCTAGATCGTTGGTTGAAAAGAAGAAAGACCCAGGAGTGTTCATGATCCCATGCTTTATAGGTTGCTTTAATTTCACAAAGTCACTATGTGATTTGGGCGCTAGCATTAACTTGATGACACTAGCAATTTACAAACAGTTGAGGATGGGGTCACCCAAGTCGACCTCAATGAGATTACTCATGGCAGACCTTACTGTGAAGAAGCCAGTGCATATTTTATGTGATGTTTTGGTGAAGGTTGTATCCTTTATATTTCTAGCTGATTTTGTCATCCTTGATTGTGAGGTTGATTTTGAGTCCCCATTATCTTAGGAAGATCCTTCCTTGTGACTGAACGTGCTTTGGTTGATATGGAGACTGGACAGATGAAGTTTCAATTAAATAATGAGCAGGTCACTTTTAATGTATACTAGTCTATGAAGTAGCCTAAAGATATGTGTGTGATTTCGGTGATAGATACAGTTGATGAAGATGACTTGGTTACCCCTGTTGAGGATACACTATGTGTTGAATCCCTTACGGCAGTTATCATGAATTTTGACAGTGACGGTATTTACGAGTATGATAAGATAGGGAACGCACTTATTGGTGGGGGTTCATACAATTATGCACCAAAGAAGCTTAATCTTGATTTGAAGAATAGAGTGACCCTGCCGGCTCAACCTTCTATTGAGGAGCCTCCAGTTTTGGAGTTCAAACCATCTCATTTTTGATATGCATTTTTGGGGTAAACAACACTTTGCCCGTTATCATCACTACTAATTTATTAGAATGGAAAGTTGAGGCCTTAGTTTTTATGTTGTAAAGGTTCAAACGGGCCATTTGATGGTCCATTGCTGACATTATTGGAATCCCACCAGGGATTTGCACACACAAAATCTAGCTTGAGCTAGAGTGTATACCCAGGATTGAGCATCAACGTAGATTGAATCGACCTATGCAAGAGGTTGTAAAGAAGTAAATCATTAAGTGATTAGATGCGGGTGTGGTTTATCCAATTGCTAATAGCAATGGGTGAGCTCAGTCCAATGTGTACCGAAGAAGGGTGGAATCACTGTGGTTCTGAATGAGAAAAATGAGTTAATTCATATGAGACTAGTCACTGGATGGAGATTTTGCATGTACTATAGAAAGATGAATTCATGGACTGAGAAGGATCATTTTTCTATGCCATTCATAAACCAGATGTTAGATCATCTTGCAGGTAGAGGATGTTATTGTTTTCTAGATGGTTATTTGGGGGGATGCAACCAGATTTTTATCCCCCCCGAGGACCAAGAGAAGACCACTTTCACTTGTCCATATGGGATGTTCGCGTTCAAGAGGATGCCTTTTGGTTTATGTAATGCTCCCACAATATTTTAGTGTTGTATGATGTCCATCTTTTCTGACATGGTAGAGGACACTATTGAGGTTTTCATGGATGACTTTTCAGTTGTGGGTGATTCATTTGATGATTTCTTGGCACATCTTGCCAATGTTCTGAGGAGATGCGAGGAATGCAACTTGGTATTGAATTGGGAGAAGTTCCACTTCATGGTGAAAGAAGGAATAGTGCTCGGTCACCGGATTTCAAAGAAAGGGATTGAAGTTGACAAGGCAAAGATCGAGGTGATTAAAAAGTTACCTCCACCAAATTTTGTAAAGGGCTTTCATAGTTTTTTAGGACATGCAGATTTTTATAGAAGATTCATCAATGACTTTTCTAAGATTGCTAACCCTTTGTGTAAGCTTTTAGAGAAGGAGGTGAAATTTGTGTTTGATGACGCGTATCTGAAAGCTTTTGAGTGTCTGAAAGAGAAGTTGATCTCAGCCCCTATCATTGTATCTCAAGATTGGACTTTGCCATTTGAGATTATGTACGATACTAGTGGCGTGGTGCTAGGTGCAGTGCTAGGCCAAAGGCAAGAGAAGATCTTACATCATATCTATTGTGCTAGCAAAGCACTTAATTCGACTCAAAAAATTTATACGGTGACTGAACAAGAGTTGCTTGTTGTTGTGTTTGCTTTCAAGAAGTTTTGATCATATCTTCTTGGTACAAAAGTGAATGTGCATACTGATCATGCAGCTCTTAGATTCCTCATGGCAAAGAAAGATCCAAAGCTGAGGTTGATTAGATGGGTACTTCTGTTGTAGGAATTCGACTTTGAGGTCAAGGATCGAAAAGGGACTAAGAATCAAGTGGCCAACCATTTATCATGCCTTGGGGAGGAGGCCATACTGAAACTGAGGGACGAGATTAAGATTGAAAATACTTTTCTAGACAATCAAGTGTTGTCAGCATCACAAGGCTTAATTCCTTGGTTTGCAGATTTCGCCAATTATTTTGCTAGTGATCTAGTTCCAAAAGATATGACATTTCAGCAATAAAAAAAGTTCATGAATAAGGTGAGGAAGTTCTTCTGGGATGAGCCATACTTTTTTTGGGTGTGTGCAGATAGGGTAATTCGTAGATGTGTTCCTGAGGTTGAGATGATGAGCATATTAGAGGCATGTCATTCGTCACTAGTTGGGGGTCATCATGGAGGGGCATAGACTGTACATAAGATCTTGCAATGTGGATATTATTGTCCCACCATTCACAAAGATTCCCATGACTATTCAAGGGCATATGACTAATATCAAAGGAAAGGGAAAATCTCGCGAAGACATGAACTTCCAATGGCTGCGATCCTTGAGCTCGAATTGTTTGATTTTGGGGTATTGATTTTATGGGCCCATTTGCGAGGTCGCATGGCATGAAGTATATATTGGTGGTCGTCGACTATGTTTCAAAGTGGTTGGAGGTAGTTTCACTTCCCAACAACGAAGGTAAGAGCATCACCACTTTCTTAAAAAAGAATATATCCTCCAGATTTGGGACACGTAGGATTATCATTAGCGATGGAGGATACCATTTTTTTAATCATCTATTCAAGGTCCTGCTTGAAAAATGTGGTGTGAAACACAAGGTGGTGACACCTTACCATCCGCAAACAAGCGGGCAAGTTGAGGTCTCCAATCGGGAGATCAAGTCCATTTTGGCAAAGACTGTGAATGCCAATAGGACTGATTAGGCAAGAAAGTTAGATGATGCACTATGGGAATATTGGAGAGCATTTAAAACTCCTATTGGTGCATCCCCATATCAGCTTGTGTATGTAAAAGCATGTTACTTGCCGGTTGAACTTGAGCATAAGGCCTTGTGGGCATTGAAGAGGCCGAATATGGAATGGAGTGATGCAGCAAAGTTGAGGCTTGAATAGATGAATAAGATGGATGAATTCCGTCTCCATGAGTATGAGAGCTCAGCCTTGTACAAGGAGAAGATGAAATTATATCATGATCGCAAGATTAAGATGAGAGAATTCATTGCAGGCGATATGGTACTATTGTTTGATTCAAGACTGAAGCTATTTCCTAGAAAGTTGAGGTCGAAGTGGAAGGACCATATAGAGTGGTTACAGTGTTCCCCTATGGTGCAATTGAGCTTAATAATAAAGATTAAAAGAGATTTAAGGTTAATGTCCATAGGATAAAACACTACATGGGTGAAATCAAGGATTCAAGGTTAGTTTGTGAAGTTGATTGAATGAGGCTTGAGAGGTCAAGCCAACTCGAGTCGTGTTGCCACGTTAATTTAGGCGCTTTATGTGAGGAAACCCTTGAGCATGTTGGTGAAGTCTGAGTAACCAACTTAGCAACGTCGTGTAGTAACGTTAAACCAAGCACTTCATGGGAGGCAACTCATAGACTTGTTGGTGAAGTTTGAGTAACCAACTTAGCCACGTCGTACCTCGATGTTAAACCAAGCGCTTCATGGGAGGCAACCCATGTTTTGTACTTTATATTTTATAGGGTAACATTTGTTCTTGGTACAGGGATGGAGCAGGAAAAAGAAGATGTAGACCTGGATTAAGCACTAAACCCATGAGAGGATAGTACGACCGTGGGATGATCCCACAACTGTGGGTTCAGTCGTCTGAGAGCAGTTGATTAACGTCCTGCCAGATGAAATTTTTGGAGTGATCCTATAATGGGTCATCATGATCATACCTACATGACATGATCGTGTTTACCATCGTCTGATCAAACTCCTGAAAATCCTCAAAATGGGCATCGAACCTATGATTTTAAGAAACGATCGTGGTTACATGTCACGATCGTCCTTCAGCTTTATAGGTTCCCAGGTAAGTTTTATTCAATTCACTTGTTACGAGAGGAAGACATGACCATGGTATCAAACCATGATCATACTATCGAGTCGTCTGAGTGAGCGCATCTACTTAATGAAACTACAACCCGAACCGACCCACCTAGGGTTTTAACGTATAATAGCCTCAACAGTTAACCCGATTTCCCCTTTTTTTTTCCCAAACTTCTTAAACAAATTATTATACCCTAATCAATCCTACAAGCAAGAATTAATATCATTACCTATGATCTGGAGCAAAGATTTTTATTTTCACATTCAACTCGAAACCAAACCTATAAGTGATGCAAACCAACTCTTTAATTGTTAGAATTAAGCAGTGGAATTGATATTAGTGCATAGATTTTGGTTTTAAAATTGTTAGAATGGTTTCTAGTTGTGGTTTTGAAATAGTGAAGGCACAGGGGAAGTCTGAGTACCCGTTTGTGCACAATCATGGTCGATATTAGTTTCAAATCGAGTCTAAGAAGGGTCAAAAAGGTTCCACAGAGGTCAAGGTCAAAGTTTAAATTTTTACTAAGTACCAGTTTATTCTATGACACAACGTACGATCATGGGATCTACCTACGATCGAATGTTGTGTCGTCAGATGTGAGTTAGCCCCACTACTTTGAGGGGTGTTCCTACGATCAGAAGGAATGATCATACCTTCATTGCACAATTGTAAGATGTGGTGGTTTGTTTCAAACTTTCCCCTAGTACTTTTAGGGAGCCCAACCCATGATCAGAAGGTACTATTGTACCTTCATTACACGATCATAGGCTGGGTCGTCTGTTAACTTTCCTACACCAGTACATAGTTTTGAATTTTAGCTAATTCTCCTTTCCGTTGCAGGTACTATGGCTTCTAAATCAAAGCAGGCATAAGACAAGGCTCTCCAAGAGAAAATAGCTAAAGAGAGGGCCACACTAAGCTCCTTAGAGAGTAAATCCATGAGTGAAAGTGGATCCAAGGATGAGTACACTATCATTTCCTCTTACAACCACCAATCTCCTCGGAACATGAGGGGCAAGGCAAAATAACTTGATAAAGCCAAGGCCACAACTTCTACGGCCTTGGTAAAAGCTTCTACACCCATTAACCTTCCCTATTATAAAGAGGAAAGGGACCATAGGTTGACACTACTGCTATTGATGAGGAGATATGCTCCTCGGTGGGGGAGGAGGAATCCAACCACGACTTCTCTGAAGAAGCAACTGCAACTCCAGTTCTGTAAGGGGCAGATTCGAGAAGATGGTTGGTGCCAAACTCCAGAGAGTATTATAAATATGGGGTATCCTTATAGGACAACGGAAACCAGAAAAGAAGCGTCCAAGAGAAACCCCAATTATTGCTTGAGTCACTACAGAAAGCCCCAAAGGTCGTTTGGGTATTTGATAAGTATAGTCTGGTCTGGATGACTAGGCCCCTCTGTATCTACAGAGTTGAATTAGTTAGGGATTTCTACATGAATTATGCCTCAACTATGAAGAACATAACTCCCTTCGGCAAGGAAAAAGATATAAAAAAGCACCCTCGATTGGATAATGTGATGGTTTGGGGAAAGTAAGTTGATATCTCTATCAAGGCAATCTCTAATGTCTTATTTGGAGAAGAATTTGTACCAACTGAGGAGACTTCGGAGTATGATTTTTGAATGACAGCTTTGAAGAGGGTAAAAAAATTATCAATTAATGACAAAACCCTGCACTATAGGTGGTTGGTGAGCCACATTGTGAAAGCAGGAGAAAATTCCCCCATGGATTAATGGGGCAACTATTTATAAGAACACCCTCAAGTTCACTGCCAAGGCGTAGTGGTCCATTGTGAGGCACCGCATCGTACCCACAGCAAAAGACAACACATTAAGTGCCATAAATGTGGGCCTCGTAGCAGTATTCCTGGAGGAAGTAGATTTGAATATTTTGCGAATCATTGTGGAAGAGATTCAAGCCACGGTCTTGGAGTTCAGCACAACCCTGCCTTTCCTGAGCTTGATCACATAGCTGCTACAAAATTCTGAGGTGTTTTCCATTCCGACAGTCGACAAATTTATTCAACCAATAAAGATTGTGGATTCGGCGATGATTAAGGACTTTAGGAACCTGGCAGCTCCAGTTTGAGGTCCCTTCCTAAAGGTACCAAAGGTTACGGGAGGTACCCCCACTAGTGAGATCCCGGTGTCTAACGTCGGTACTACTTCATCCTCCTTACAGTCGGCTACACCATCATTAGGTGTGTACATAAATGCTCTTACCAGCTACACATTGATGTCGACTACTTAGCTAGAGTAGATTTTGAGGATACAGGTACTGCATGATGCTCAGCTTAAGAAGTTGGAGGTAGGGTTCAAGCCCTATGTGGTGGATGAGATTAGGATAGTAGAGAGGGAGGTGCAGACCCACTTTGATAGATTTGAGAGACAAATTTTGGATAAGGTAGATTTGATGCAGGCTCAGGACATAAGAGCCATCATAGATGATGTGGCTCCATTAAAGAAGAAGTGCAGATCCTTACAGGACGGACTATTCTGGTTTCTCCTCCTCCTCCTTCGGTGATGCCTTCATTGGAGCAGCTACTTACAGATGTGGACTCTTTAGTCAAATATTTCTATACTCCAGCCCCAGATATTGAGAATATAGATATTGAGAATATTGGAATAGGTTTGGAGCCTCAAAAATGGAGGAGAGGAGATGATTCTGAAAAGAAAAGAAAGAAAAAGAGTAAGAGAGCAAGAGATGCTCAAACCTTCGAGTGAGTGATACCAGATAGAGCTGTACCACCGACAGTTATGGTGGTGGAGAAAAGTTTGGGGGTCACACAAATGGCCCCCACAGTTGAGACACTGAGTGCACCATCCACTACTGGTGCCCACATATCTGCCCTGGCCACAGTCGAGGCAACTAGAGTGGAGTAGACCATTAAGGACCCAACTGGATCCCCCCGTGATCAGAGTTAGATAGGTGCTTAGAGCACCATAAGTATGTCCCTTACCCTAGTTTTAAATTTGTCTATGATTTCATGCAATGGGGACATTGCATGATTTCCAAGTTGGAGGTAGGGGTGTACCACAGTCGAGGGTTTTTGTTGTCGTGTTTCTTTTCCCCCGGTTGCACTATCATAGTTAGAACTGGAATGTTTAGGTGTTTATTTATGTTTTTTTATTGTTTTGTGTTAGTTTTTATCATATGCATAACTTATAGTAAATTAAGAAAACATAGTGCAGTCGAAATGAAAGAAGCATGCAAAATTTTGGTTTAAAATGATATCCCTCCAAAAAAATATATGTTTTGATTTTTGTGCTGAGTTATATGCTTACTGGAACTATAACCGTTGTTTGTATCTTGACATGAAACTAGGATTAGTGGTATGATAACTTGTCCAGACTGTGTATGAACTGATTAGGCAGTAATTGAAATGATAGCCCTGAGCCTAGAATGTGTGAGGATGTACCTAGCCGGCATGTGTGTGCTGTCTAGAACTTGCCCGATTATTCTTACTGAAAGCTATAGTATAGAAGGTTAGGAAAGGATCATAGGCCATTCTTGAAAAAGTCCACTATAGCCTAAATAGCCTTCCAAATGAACATGGTATCCCTTGAACCAAAAATTTTAGCCTAATTAGACCTTTTCTATTGAACTAACCCATTCACCTTCCCGGTTTTTGTATAATGAACCTGCCTTGGCCCTGGTTCCTCCTTGGACACTAACCCATTCACCTTCCCAATTTTTGTACAATGAACCTGCCTTGGCCCTGGTTCATCCTTGGACACTATGTACCTCAACTCAGGCAAATCGTCTAAGTTGAGGGTGGCTACTGTAGGGGGTGCGTAAAAGGTTGGGTGTGCAGAATTTATAGTGAAAAGAAAAGGTGATTCGGTTATGGTATGCAAGAAAAGAATAAAAGAAAAAAAAGACTAAAATAAAACCGCACCCGGGACCCAAGAAAATAAAAGTTGAAAAAGCGAGAAATATAAAATAAGGCAGATAAGAGTGGAGGCCACAACTAGTGTAGTGTCAAAGAGGGTTAGTCACTTTATCCATCTATACCATACCTACCCCTAAGCCGACATTACAAGCCAATAAAGTCCTATAGTAATCCTAATTTGAATGTTCGAAAGATAAGGTGAAGAAAATAAGGGAAAGCCTATGGTACCAACTGCATACAGCTAGACTTTCTTGTGAGAGTGAGAGATTTAAAACCGTCCAAGTTTTTGCTTTACATTATGTATCCTAAGTGTAGGACTTCTTTGTTGTGAGGGCGTAAGGGCTAGATTTTGGGTTGCTGATTGATTAGGTAGTGTCATTTGTCTAAGGTGTTGGGTCATGTGCTGCTAATGTAATTGTCATTCTTGATCCCGTTGTGCTATGGTACTTAGTTTGTATACACACTGCACTTGTTGGATTTAAACATCAGTGGAGGATATTGAACTGTGTTTTGATAAATGCGTGCTAAAAATATGGTTTCTGTGAAACTTAGACTGTCGTAGTAATCTGAGTTTTCCCTAGGTTAAGCGTTCTTGGTTTGTTTATTTTGTTTTATTTGCCTGAGGACATGCAAATGTTCTAAGTTGAGGGTGCTGATGTGGCGTGAACTTACAGCACTTAAGATTCTTAAAATGATCAATATTTGCAAGTTCAAGGGTATGTCTCTATGGATATGATGGGTTTTTTGTATGATTGTAGGGTAAACAGGATCGGGAGAAGAAACTACTGATATGGACTCTTAGAGGATCAGACGAAAGGATTGACGATCATGGGATCTGACCACGATCATACCAAGGCTATTGTTCCTTGAACCAAAAAAGTATCCTCGAGATTTGATCAGATGAAATCCTCTCACGACCGTACCATAAAGTCACGATCGTACCTTGCTGTCATGGGAGAAAGGCTTGGAAACAAGGATGCAGAACCTAAGTGCGAGATTATCAGATGAGAACAAGTCATGGACGTTCTTTGATATGACGATCGTACAATGAGATTGTAGGATAAAGGCCAAGATATAAAGGTTGCAAAAGTTCAAGTAGATCAGACGATAGCATCATACGATCGTGGTATCTAACCACGATCGTACCATCGTGTCATTCGAGCCAACCGACCCAAATTTCCTATTTTATTTAGGATAGGATTTATTTTGTCTATAAATACTCCTAAAGGTTTTTTTGTACGAGTTGACACTCTTTCATATTTTACAACTTTACATTATGAAATTCTAAGGCATATTCTTGGAATTTCATGAACATCGTTTCTAGGGTTTTTAATTCAAAGTGAGATCTTGGAGTTCTATTCTTCTTGGAAGTTTATAATCATGTTTTCATCTATGAATTCTTCTTTTGTTCTTGCAATTATGAGTATCTAAACACCACAACTAGGGTTGTGGGAACCATGATGGATTAGCGAAGTAGTGTTCGAAGTACAAGGTGATTCTCGAAGGGTATTGGGCATCTATTGTTGTTTCCTTGGGATTAATTGCTTTCTAACGAGTGCACGCGTTAAGACTCATCCTATTAATTACAGAACAAAGAAATCAACACTTGTTACTATTACTCATTTGTTTCATGAAATCCCCCTCTTTTACTTATTTGCCAGTTACTTAGACAAACACGAGATTGAAATTCGACCTATTCCCTATGGGATTGACCCCAACCTCGTTGGGTTCTATATTTGACTCAATGACCACTTTATACTTTTTGGGAGGTGTAATTTGGGTGACATCAATCTTGTCTGGGTTTGGGAGAGGGAGCATTGGCAGATGATGGTGTTGAAGTTGAAACTGAGAGCAATTACCACCGCCCAACTTCTACTGAGACTAATCAAAATTTCCTATTCTAGGTCTCTTGTTCATATTCTCCCTTTCCTTTTCCTTAATATTCTCCTAATTAATCTGTTGAGCATGAGTCATAATCCTAGAGATGTCTATCTCTTTTACTAACATAGCGGTCCTACACTCCTTGACTATTTTTTCAGAGTTTTTGAAACAAACTTACTCATGTGGGCTTTTGAATCGGCCACTATTGTTGGAGCATACTTAGAGAGCTGAGTAAACTTCAGAGAATACTCATTCACGGTTATGTTACCCCGCTTTAGATTAATTAATCCCTCAACCTTATCTTCCCTTAACTCTAGGGGAAAGAACCAGTCCAGAAATGCAGTCATCCCAATCCACTGGGCCTGCATCTACACCTCTATCTTCCTTCCATTGTTTGCACATAGTTTGAGCCACTACCTTTAACTGATAGGCGGATAAGAATGCACTCTTAACTATAGTAATACCCATAATCTGAGTGACCTTTTGAATCTCATCAATAAACACCTACATATCCTCATCCACCTTAGAACCATAAAACTCTGGAGGATTCATCCGAGTGAAATCCCAGACTCTCATTGATGCAGTATTCCCATTCAGATTAATTAGTACAATAGCCTACTGATTGACCTGAATGGTCATTGCCTGAGCAAGCACTTGAAAGGCAACTTTGAATTTAGCATGCGTAGCTTGCTCATTCAAGGTATCAGCTGGAGCAAGTGGTGCTTGCTGATTTCCATTACTGTTTTTCCTTCAGAGTTCACACTCTATTGTACGACATGAACATGAAAGAAGTGAAACTTTCCAAAAATGTTTCATAGCCTCTCACTCATAAGTGTGATGTACTTCACACACATGAGCGAGATTCTACTTAATGCAGCTTTCAAAAACCCTAGGACACCTTAAACTAATGCTCTAATACTAAGTTTTTCATGATCAGATACTACCCCCTAGTTGCAACACGGTGATTAGAGCCACAAGTGACCCCAAGCTAACCCATGGCCTGGCATGACACTAAAAAAACTAGATATAACTGAAATATACTAAGCGGAAGCTAAAATCTGAGCAATATTATAATAATCAAAATGAAACCCAACACTGAAGTCAATACGGGAATTATCTAACATAACCATAAAGCTGAAAATCTAACTGTTTGTCTGAAAGCCTCTAATAAAGATGAGTTGTTGGGACAAGTCCCTAGCTAACTCTAAACAGTCTGAAACTAAAATAACTACTGAAAATAAAGCATAAACTCTTGTCCTCGATAATGAGGACTTACCTCTGTCAGCTAATGGAAAGGGCACTTGAATGTATCAACTGCGGGGCTAATACTAGCATCCAAATCGATATCATAATACAATACAACACAAGAAATAGGTATGTTGTCAGTACTTTGGATGTACTGAGCATGTGAACAATGCAACTATAATACATCCTTATAAATATTAAAATGTTATGTTGGAATATAAAATTGAACTGAAGTACGACCTGGGAAAAATACATAAATATACATATAAACACGGATATGGAGTACATGTCTGAAAGATCATAAGATGTGAGTAAATACAACTGAATCAAGGGTCACGTACTACACTAAATCTGTAACTGTGGAAGGTTCTCGTAATCGACATAGACCTTGTGAGCAACATGGAATCCAACTTGTAACCCAAGTTAGGAGGAAAGTATAGGTTTAGGAAATAGGAAAAGTATAGAAATACCCCTATTGAAAATGTAACTGGCCTGTTGTACCCAGTTGTCATGGGTCACACGATGAGTCATCGTGTCTGACAATGACTCGTCTTCAAACTAGTTACAACTGATTTATTTTGCTCAGGTCTGGGTACGATTAGACATGATGAATCATCATCACTGATAATGGGTCATTATGTTGACTCATTGGGACTGGACCCAAGTGTCAACTTTCAGTACCTTTCTCAGAACAAATGCAAGTGACGACTCGTAGGGTCCGGTAATGACTCATCATCATGAGTCGTGGCCATTGGGATAAATTTCTTTCATCCTTCTAAACTTGGTACGATTGGTCATGACAACTCATCATGACTAGCGATGACTCATCCCTTGGAGTCATTGCCACTGGGGAAAATTCCAATCTTCAGGATTTTTTGGCTAAGTCCTCAGAATGGCTCACCCAATGAGTCATTGGCAACGACAAGGACTAGCTGCTTGAGTTGTACTATAGAAAACTTTTTGGTTTCAAACTAGTTTTTTGTGCTAGGTCTAAAATGGAGTCTTAGGAACTTATGGGGTGTTATAATAATGTAGTTCCTCTTGAGGGTTATAACTTGTATGATAATCCACTATAGTATGTTGAGAAAGAAGGTGCTTCTTGCTTTCACATTGATACATTTTCTTTGGATTGTCCTAATCATAATAGTAAGTTTGACTGTGTTCTTGAATCAAATAGTAGTCTTACATGTGAGGACACCATGGATTAAGTATTTTGTGTGACACCTTTCATTATTATCTATTTGCATATGATGATACTTTTACTTGTCTTGAGTATGTCTTTTATATTGATATGGGTTTTAATGGGGTATATAAATGTTCTCTTGATCAAGATGGGTGGATAATCTTATCTTTTGATCCTAGTGACACATTGCATATATGGGAATTGGTCATGGATCCATATAAAAATGGGTTTGTCTTGACATAGAGGATCAATTTAGTTGCTTGCTTACTATTTTGAAACCATTGGTTCTTTTGTGGTAACTTTTTTTCCCAATCTTTGGGATAGCCAAGTTTTTCATGCTATATTTGAAAGATTGCTCTTGATGAGAATAGTTGATTCTTGGTTATATAACAAGTTAGTGCATCCTTGGTGGGTTGGTAGAATTATTACCACTAATGCTAACCCTCATGCCATGAAGTCCCTGTTGTTTTTTATTTTTCCTATAGTTTTGCTAGGTTTGGATTCATGGATGAATCTTTTTCATGAAAGGGGGAATTATGCATGTACGCCAATACAAAATAAGGAGTTCAAGAGTTTTTGATAAAGTCAATACTACGGTGGCTTGGAATGAAGGCTTAAGCTTCAGAATATTCTAAAGTGGAAGTAAAAGGCTCCACAGGGAAGACTACTCGAAAAAGGGAGAAAGAGGCTATGGACGCAAAGTGGATCTTCTTGACATGCAAGTCTCATGCTTAAGAAGACCCATATTTTATTAAGGGTATTTTTGTCATTATTATAATAGGCTATGAATAATGGAGAATAGCTCCTTTAGAGTTAGACTATTTTGATTATTAAAATTATAGAGTGAAAACTCTTGTGAGAGTTTAGCCTTTGTTGCTATTAAAATGTTGATAGGATTGCTTACTTGAGGAATTTTTTTTAAAAAAAAATAAATTAAAGTCGGCCAAAGGCCAATTTTATCAAAATCAAAATCAATCCAAAAATACAAAAACCAAGCAACCCAACATAACTTTCAAGTGATCCGGGCCAAGAAGAATAAAAATCTACACCTACCAAAATGAAAAAGGAAGAAACAAAATCAGATAAACTAAAAAGGAAAAGCTACACGAAGCTTCTGTAGAGGAAACAAATCAATCTTCAATCTTCAACCCAATAAGCTGAAGATCATTCTTCATTCCATCTACGAAGGCTTTGCATCTGAGTGCTTTGCAGTCTTTCAATGAGGTAAGAAATTCCTAAAGAGTCAATGTTGTCGATATGAGGTAGCATCTTCCTCGATTCCACTTCAATAAGTTCCAGCTATCCTTTTATCTAATTGGTTGCATTCTGCAGCTCTCACCAGGCGCCATGTAATCAACCAAGAGGAAAATTTTCCATCAAAAGGATTATGGAATTTTTCTGCCATTGAACTCTAAGTTGTTGCTCCATCTCATATCTTCTGCATTGACCTTGTTGCTCCTTATTGACTATATTTCCATATCTAACATCCCACTTATTAAACTTCTTGATGAAGTTAATACTGTGTAGATGTTATTTACTTCCATGTAGATTATAAATACTAAATCTATAAATATTGACTCCACTTTCATATCCAACATTCTACAGGTTGAACTTCATAAAGAAATTAATACCACCATGTAAACATTTTTTATTTCCATAAGGTCAATAGATTCAGATTTATAGTTATAATTTCCCTTTCATTGTTTGCATCTTATCTTTGTTCTGTCTCACTTGTTTCAGCACTATATTGTGCTCTAAAGGGATTCCGTGGCAGTGCCTGTGATACCTCTTTATTCATTCGTCACACATCTGGGGATAGTATCTACCTTCTTTTATATGTCGATGATATTTTTCTCACAGGTAGTGATCAACAGGGAATACTTGCTCTTCTTTCGTTCTTGCATGCTCATGAAAATATGAAAGACTTGGGCCTTCTCCACGACTTTCTTGGTATGGAAGTGTATCGGCAGGGGCGCACTCTTATCCTTCGTCAGCAGAAATATGCCCTAGATCTCTTGCCTCGTGCAGACATGCTTGATTCTCGTCCTTTGGCCACTCCTCTTACTAGTGGTACCGAGCTTCCCAAGTTGGATGTCACTTCCCTCTCTGATCCCACCTATTTCATTCTTCCCTTTCTGAGGGAAGACGCGTAGATCGATACAGGAGTCGATTTCATATTGATTTTCTAAGTCTTTCTACGCCAGCTAACGGTGCCACCGACCCTGAAGACAGAAACTGACCTATCCAATGAATTAACCTACACGCTGCGAATGCCGAAATTGGGTTTGTGTTCCGTTCATGGGGATATAGCATCGAGATAGATTCTATAAAGGGAAGGGCGAACTGCCTAGCAAAGAGAAAGGGCGGAAGGGGCCCTCGCTAGGAGTTAGAATTCAGAAAATCAAGAAGACGGTCACTCTACTACTATATACTACATTTAGACTTCTTCCATCGGTCCCTTTAGGCATGATGATATGGTCTCTTTAGCATCAAGGATGGTAGCCCGGGTTACTTCAGGAGCAGGCACAGTGTCGACAGGAGCAGCACCCATTGAGAGACCTTAGGCGATTGCTTGGTAATGGGGGGACTTTCTTGAGATAGACTGGCCTATCCAATGAGAACTCCGTCTCTTGAGGCTTTTTACATTCGAACTCTGGAAACCCCAATAAAAGCAAGAGAAATAGACGTAGAAGACCAACCTTACCTATAGGGTTGGGGCCCTTTCCTATATTATCATGTTGGAAAGACGCGTACCCATATACGAAGGCAAGCTAGACGATGAAGTAGCTTCAGATGCAAAAGAAAGACGTAGGAAAGGGGCCTAGAGACCTCTAGCAGATAGATTAAAGATGTGAACACCGTAGCTTCTCCTGCCATATGAAGGAACTCTTCTCTTAAGGGAAGCTCCCGTGCCCCAAGCTATCTATTCAGTTCCCATGTCTGCATTCTTTGATTTGGAATCCAGCTAACAGTGTTCCCGACCCGTAGTCTCTAGACTGATGGAAGACGCGGGCCTGGCATATTCGATAAAGTATCCTTTTTCAGTTTCCTTTCAATCTCTAGACTGACCGTCGCACCCTCACCTCAGAGATTGGCTGAGCTAGCTTGGTTGGTGAGAGAATTTTAGCATTCATTTGATTGATAGATGCAAAGAATTCACCTAACTAGAACTCCGCGAGTGAACGCAAAGAAGCAAACCAGACTAGATGGAAAGAACTCCGAGTAAACAAAGCAAAAGCCCATCTGGCCGATCTCAAGCTGGATGAGAAGGCAAACCAACCCTCCGAAGAAGGAAACTATGACTAATTAGACCGTTAGTGACCAAATGACAACGTCGACATAGGAAAAGAAGGTGAGATAGGGGATGGAAGCAGGGTAGTGCTAACTCTGCATCCGCGGCTATTTTGGCTCTTTCCGGAGAGCATCAAATCAACCGCTTTCATTTGCTTTGAGACTGACCCTCTTTCAGGCGAAAAGGGGAAGGAGCTTTCCAATTGATCACACGCCCGGCACAAGAGAAGGAAGGGCAAGAGAATAAATAGGCACTGGCATATTGACTACTTGAAATACGGACTATATAAGAAAAATGGGGAGGGAATGAGAAGAAAGCCTATTTGCAGGCAACAAGGAAAAGGAATGGATGCTACGAATGCTCTTTTTTCCCTAATTCGTTTTGTTTGAGAAGCTGTGATCGGAACTTCTTTCGCTTTGAACGACTCCGGTCCTTTTGAATCTGTTAAATGGCTAGTCGAAGGTAAAGGAAATGAAAAAAAAAAGTAACCAGGAACGAGAATATCAGAGTCGGCATTACAAGGATAGATGGGATTAAAGGCGAAGACAAGGCTGCTGTTTAGCAAGATAGCAACCATTGAACTAGGCAATCGGCAATCCAGCTGCCATCCATCAAGAGCGAAGGATGTGGCATCAGGTAGTTCTTTGAACCGAGGCATGTAAGCCCAAAGGTGGATCCAACTGGAACGATTTCATAGAATCTTATCTTTGTTCTGTCTTATTGATGACAGTGTGTACATGTGTTGTTGCTCTTTAATTCGGCTCCCTTGTGATGTTAGTGCTGAATCTAAAATTAGGCCATCCATTTTTGTATGCATTGATAATTCTTCTTGCTTGTACTGGTAATTCCTGGAAATATTGAATCTGAACTGTACCTGTAAAATCAATAACATCGTTAGCTAAAAAAATTCGCCAGTAGGTTCCCTTATCTATATGTGTGTTGTATTTGGCATGTCCCTTTGTTTCTCCAGAAATTAATCCTATCCACCTTCATCATTATACTCCAAGGCACCTTCTACTCATCAACTAGTAGTTTCTTCATCAATAGACTGTCTGTTTCAATCACTACTGGTAGGAGATTATTCTTCATACAATGTTCTATCCCTTTCTGTATAGCTCTAGCCTCTACACATACACTAATAGTGTCAGGAACCACCTCTGCATATGCATAGATGAAATCTACTAGGTAGTTGTTCCTAACAAAAGCTATAGAATTAACTCCTGGGTTGCTTTTGGATACTCTATTAGTGTTGCACTTATACCAATTTTGTTTCGGTGGTCTCCATATTATAGGTTTATAGACTAATGTAGGTCTGTATCTCTCAAAATAATCCACTATTTCTACCCATGTATGTGGGATTTCTTCAGCCATATATATCTTCTTCTTGCCACCCAATACAGATTCAAGTTAATCTCATAAATCACTCTATTCCTGGACATCTCTTTACCATACACAATGGAGTTTCTCCATTTCTATATTTTCCATAGTATGATTGTAGGTGCATCTTGAAATATGGGCTTTAGTTTTGGAACACAATCAGCACTCCACCATTTTGTCACTGTCTGATTCACTTGCAGAAATGGTCCTTGTACACCTGCTATATTTGGATATCTTCTCCATACCTCTTTAGTAAATATACCTATCACAAAAAGATGATTAGTGGTCTCCTGCTTTGGCTGCCTGAAGCACCTACATCGTAAGACAATAGTTATCCCACACCTAGCTACCACATAATCTACAAGCAGTTTTCTTCTCTGTACCCTCCACATGAAGAAAGAAATCTTGAAAGGAATACCTTTCATCTAAATTTTTGCTAGATGCTCATTTTTTCCATCCTTATGCCTTAACATTTCCCATGCACTTTTGACTGAGAAACATCCGCTACTTGTAGCTATCTACCAAGGTCTGTCCCCACAGGCTAGACCTTTCTGAGATTCTAGTTTCAGTAATCACATGATCTACTATGTCTTGAGACAGAATCTGTAACATCCTGCCCTCATTCCATCTTCCATCTTCCATAAACCAACTTATTTCATTAATATCTATATCAATAGGAAAATCAGCTTCAATAATATGAGTAAGAGGGCCTAGCCTAGTCCAGTTATCAAATTAGACATTGGAACAACCATTTCTGGGTTCCCACCAAATCTCTTGCTCTATCAAATCTCTTACTTCTAGCATCTTTTTCCAAATTTATAAACCTCTTCTCCACTGTACCACTGCAGGAATCTACTTTTGCAGTACTTATTCCACATAAAGTTTTTCCATAAGGACCTTGTAGATCTAAATACCCACCATAACTTTATGAAGAGATCCTTTGAAACATTAAAGAGAGATCTGAAACCAAGTCCTCCTTCATTCATAGGTAAACACATGTATAACCATTTTGCCCAGTGTCAACTTCTCCCTTCATCCTTATTACTCCAGAAAAATCTCGTAAATATTCTGTGTATTTCCTGAATTGTGAACTTAGTAGGCACAAATGCATATAATAGATAAACATGAATGCACTATAGTATATTTGAAATGAGAATAGTCTTGCCCCCATAAGAAAGAAGCTTCCCTTTCCAACTTTGCAATTTTTCTTTCACCTTATTGATTAATTCACTGTAGTACACCTTCTTCTTTCTTGAATGAAAAATTGAGCATCCCAAATATTTAAAAGGAAAAGCTTTTCTTTCAAAACCAGTGATCTACTCCATCTCCTGCACTAATACTTGAGAAATCTTGCTAAAAATATACAAACTACTATTCTCTTTGTTAATCAATTTCCCTGACATGCTTACATACTTTTACAGTACATTCATAATCATTTCTAGTGAACCCCTCTCAGCTGATCCAAATATGATTGTGTCATCTGCGTATGCTAAGTGGTTAATGTTAGCATTCCAATTAGGCATATCATAGTCCATATACCTCTAATAATAAAAAAGAGAATTCAATACTCTTGATAGAGTCTCTGCAACTAGGTTTAATAAAGTAGGGGATAGAGGATCCCCCTACTTAACTCCCTTGGTAGAATGGAAGAATCCATTACTTTGACCATTAATTAGTATTGAATACCAATTATTTGCAAGTAATCTCCAAATCAAGTCAATAAATACCTCATTGAATCCCATTCTCCTTAATACTTTAGTTAGATATAACCATGACACTCTATCATAAGCCTTGGTCATGTCTAACTTAAGTATTACATTTGCGGGTTTTCCTCTCTTCCTAGTATCAGTCACAATTTCCTGAGTCATAACACTTTTTCTATGATACACCTACCCTTAGCAAATCCATATTGATTTGATAAAATAAGGGATGGAAGCAAATGATCTAATATTCTCTGAATAACTTTTGAGATAACTTTGTTGATGAAGTTACTCAAACATATAGGTCTGAGATCTAAGAAACCTTGTACTAGAGCCTTTTTTGGTAATAGCACAAGATTGGTATGTGTAAATAATTTAGGCAGTGTGTCACCATCAAGATAAGCCCTGGCCAGCTCAAATACATCATTCTGCACAATATTCCAGCAAACTTGAAAGAATTTCCCATTTAAACCATCTGGACCTCCTGAGCTGCTTCTTTCCATGGAAAATACTACATTTTTCACCTCTTCTATGCTAGTCTGCTCACACAAAACTTCATTATCCTCTTGAGTCACCTCCTGAGGGATGTTCTTTAACAGATAGTAAAACATTCCTTCTTCCTCTTGTGTAAACTGTGCCTTATAAACTCTTATTGCCTCCTCTTCAATCTGATCAACCTCTTCTAAACATACCCCTTCTGAATTTTGAATTTTCTTTATTTACAGCCTCTTCCTCCTTTCATTTACTAGATTATGAAAAGATATTATATTTCTTTCACCCTCTACTTTCCAAATGATTCTTTCTTTCTCTTTCCAAAATTCCTCCTCAATATGCAAATATTTTTTCAATTCAGCTTGAGTATGTTGTAGTACCATCCTATTAGAACGGCTAGGATCATCTTCAAATAATTGTTCTTTTACTTTAACAATCTCCTCTCTAATACTAAACTATTTGAAAATATCTCCATAAGTGTCCCTACTCCATTTTATAAGAGCCTTTTTAATGTTTCTCACCTTCTGTTTAAACATTAGAAAGGGGTGACCAACAAAATCAGCAACCCAAAAACTGCTCCACCATCTTCAAAAAATCTGCATGTTCTATACAGAAGCTGAGCAACCTGAAAGGATGTTCTGATTCTTGTTGCCCATAGATATGAAAAGAGAAGCATGATCAGAGCCAGTTCTTTCTAAATGCTTGATGACACCCAATTTGGCTTCCGTGCTTAAAATTGACGTTTTCAGGCATTCTGATAGTTAAAGAGCACAAAATATAATTTTACACAATTTATTGATAATTATCCTTATTTTTGTAAATATTAGGATTTTTATTAATTTATTATCATTATAAATTTTTCACAGTCATCTGCACACGTACATAACATAACACTACAATTCTTTACTATACACTACAATTTTAATCATTTACTACATAATACATTTTTTCAAGATAATTACATTTTTATTATTTACATTCTGTAATTACATATCGATATCCATATTTTTGTACATTATTTAATACAGTCCGCAGACGATGAGTCAGGTCAATTATTTTAATACACAAAGCAACAATTCGGTCAAGTCAAGGTCTTGTCACCTTTATTAAAGATGACATTTGACATGACTACACATAATTTTTATATTTTGGATAATAACATTTTATATGTTGGTTAAAAGGGTGAAAAATTCATTAGTTAATAACTTACGGACTAAGATAGTAGGAGGAGGACAATAAGGAGTTCTTTTACTTTTTGGGTAAAAGGAGAGGTTGTTTTGTATTATAAATAGGGAAGGAGAGGTTGTTTTGTATTATAAATAGGGGAGGGGGTTGATTGTTTTTTCACAAAATATTCACACACACTTTTACATACACAGATAAACACATTCACACATACAAAAGCAGATTTTATTCTCTCTCTCAACTCATGCCTCTCTCTTCTTCTCTTCTCGCTTCTCTCGCTCCCCCAATCCCCTTCCATTGTTGTCGTGCTGGAGTTGATGACCGGCGAGCTTCGGTCAAACTCCGCCACCAACACCCACACGTTCACACCATAAACTAAAACTCCTTCACATATTTTTAATCTGCCACCACTGGACGGCCGGCGAACACCAGCAACACCACTACAACGCCCTCTCTTCCCTTCTCCCTCTCTCTCTGTTCCCTTATCTGTCACTACCTCACTGGAGTTGATCACTGGAAAACTTTTGGAAAACACTATCACCACCAACTCCAGATTTAGAGTCTTTCCCCTCTCCCCTCTCCCCTCTCCCCTCTGTTTCACTGGTTCACGCTGAAAAATGATTTTATTGTCCTTAAAGTATTTAGATGTGGCTGAGAAGTTTCAACTCATGTGGCTGTATTTTAATTGTTCTTCAAGATCTTCTCGGTTTTGGAATTGAACTGACATTGCTCCAACTTCACGCCGTTGAAGTGATGATTTTTTGGCCAGACAACCACTTGTTTCGACAAAACCCATTGTGGTTGTGCTATTTATGACTGTATTGATAATTTTTCTTGTGTTTTTGTGCTGAAAGTTCTCATTGACATGTTCTAATAATTGCTATCTCTATCTATGACCAATTTGGGTTGATCTTATATTTTTTCAGAGAAGTACGCTTGTCTCCATTTAACACTGTTGTTGTTGTTATTGTTGCTGCTTTGTGGACTGATTCTTAGGCATTTTTGCCATTGAACCGCTTCATCTTTTTGATATTGTACTGGTAATAAACAAAATACTGTACTACACATTGGCCAATAAAAACAATTCATCAGTTTTTGAAGCCTCCACAAATAAAAAAACAGACATTACGTATACAAATACAAAATAATAAATAATTAAATTTGGGCGATGACGAAATTTTTATATCATTACAACAACACAAAAGTTTCACGATTTGTATCTTGGCAAAGCGATTTAGAACGGCCAATAATTCGAGCAACCACTTCGTAGCCACGTCGTATCTAAAAATTCATCCGAGCCTACTATATAATAAAATATTATTTTTATATATACATTTATATACATATATGCACACATATTTTTATAATTATTTGTTCATTACTAACATTTCTATCAAGTATTTATACATGTTCTTGAGGATACTTCTCAAAAATGGCATTCAAAAAAGGAGTTTGAATTTTATGTTTGTATTTTTTATATTCTTATAATTGTACAAATATTAATCATAGTGAAAACTTTATTTTGGGGGGTTGTGCGGGGGATATTCTTTACTTACGTAATCCTCACCACGCATTTAGGTAAAACTTAGGTCGTTAATATTTATATAAAAGACTCAAACTGATTTAGGTATTTAATCAATTAATTCACACTTCTACATTAGAAAATATTGTATAACCTTTTCTTTTAAAATAAATTTTTATTTTATTTAATCTTTTCACCTCATGATTTTTGTCAAGTAAAAAATAGTATTTGAGAATACTTTTCCTTTATATAATACAAAGATACATTTCTTTCACTACAAAAATTTCTATCTTTTTATAAAAAATACTTTTATCTTTCATATATATTCTTATACAGTTTTTATATTGTTTATACATCTGTACATATTTTTATACACATATTTTATGCTAATATGTTTTATTTATGTAATTGATACACACTCTTTACACATAAATTTTTTATATTATTTTTAGTAAATATTTTACATATTCACACTTTTTAAAATATGATTAGTTTTACCTCCTTCCTCATTGACAAAATTGGTCTAATCGGGTACCACATTTGTGGATTCTGAAGGATTCCTAACCCCTTCCCTTCGAAATAATTTGAACCCTTACCTAGAATCTAAACTGGTTTATGTAGATTAAAACACAAGTCATACATGTCAATAATTAAATAGGTTTACTTATTTTCCTTAAAAAATAGGTGGTGACTCTGAATAAATTCAATTCTTTTAAAATCCATAAGTCGTGCTTGTTTTAACCTTGGTAAAAATAGGGCATGACAGAATGGGGACTCTTTTGGGGACTACAATCAGGTTCTAACCATGATAGACTCAATTTTTCAATTGAGGGAGGCATTTTTATATTTTTGCACATATTAATTATTTAATTCTCTGATTCTTTATTTGCTTCACATACCGCAAATTGTGTGAATTATCTATGTTTTGCTTACAAATTTTTTATATTATTTACACAAATTAATTTTATGGTCTTATCAATTCTTCGGTTCATTATTTGTTTAAAAACATTGTATCTGTATATTCTGCAAATTGTTGCACATTGTTTTCAGTTTATTTCATCGTAATCACGATTCTATCGAGTCTTGGTCGTACACTTCACACATTGTGGTTCACGCAGGGGGTGTTTCGCACTCCCCCAAATCTTCTTTGGATTCCTTACTTTTAGAGTAGGGGCATTTAGATTACCATTCACCTTCTCCCAGTTGTCCGAATACCCAATACCAACCTAGGTGAATCTAATCTTAGAATCCTTAGGTCATTTGTATACACGATTTTGATCATCACTTCGGTCAGACGAATTTCTATTTGTTACGCATTTTTTATTGGATACATGTTTATGAGATATTATACATTTTTGCAATCACTATTATACATATACTTTACACGTCATGTTCAATATTGTCCGTTGTGTTTGATAATTTTAGTTGACTTGTGTCGAATTTAGAACATTTTTAATTCCTCACACTCATTTTCGATCTCTACTATCATCCTTCACCATCGTATCAATTCACGCCCATTTTTTATCCTTACAATCATTTTTTGGACTCTGCCATCTTTTTCTAAGAACTATTAACACATTTCTTGTACATTCTTTTCATTCTCGAAAAATATTTTTTGGATTCAAACTTTTAGTCATACTACATGTCACGCCCCAAATCCCATTGAAGCGGACTGGCACCCGAAGCCGTTAAGGCCCGAGAGACCCAATCTTCACTCATGTACTCTCATATGCATGTTTACGTATGAATATCATTCTATCCCATGTAACTAATAATTACCAATAGCGGAAGTCATGGAAATCATGTACAATAAATGAAACTTGGTCGTTAGGGCCATCAAGTCAAAATGAACATACATCTTTTACTTTCATCTTCCCACATATGTCTACAAAGCCTCTAACAGATACATAACCAAACCTAAAGTTGGGACAAGTCCCCACTTTAGACAATAGTGTATGCAATACCAAAACATATGTACGCACGTGACTCGAAAAGCCCCGAACTGAACTGGAGCTCACTAAGATCTGCAAATGACCCGCAACCTACTGTGGAGGTCTACTAGCACCTGTGCCTGCAGCAAGTAAGGTAAGTCCCCCAAGGGGGTCAGTACGAAGAATGTACTGAGTATGTAAGGTTGTATGAAATTGTATGATACATAAATACTTCCATGAAATTAAGCGTAAGAGAATAATCAATTTGGATAAACCTCCGTTCTAAATATGTGCAACCATGTTCATTACTTCCATTATTCTCATTACTTGATCATTCATTCTTATAATCACATTCATATATACATATATATATATATATATATATTCATGCAAGGACTATATTTTCATTGCTTTTTACAATTATCTTCATTATTGCTCATCCAACTGGTTAGTGGCCATTAATATAATACCAATCATCCACCTTATCAGTGGGTCATAATATAATACCGATCATCCACCTTATTAGTGGGTCATAAGATAATACCGATCATCCACCTTATCAGTGGGTCATAATATAATACCGATCATCCACCTTATCAGTGGGTCATAATGTAATACACACCTATATATATATATACCTTACTTCATTCCTTACTTGTGAGAGATTGATACCTTTACTTGTGTAAGAGTGATACATTTACTTGTGTAAGATTGATACATTGGTGGTTGAAACATTATTGGAACTTTGGAACATAACATTATTGGATATGCTACTCAAGAATGAATAGATTCTCTTTTCATCATTACTTTCTCTGAGATAGTTATTTTAGTAGTTACAATATTATGAGAGCTTAGGAACTTCAGTCCATGGATGAGAGACATATGAATCACAATGTATGACAACCTGAAATGAGATATCTCTGAACATTTCGGAATGGAACAGGTACAATGTCAATGTGAACAATATGTGCTGCAGAAAGATACGAAAAGAGTAACCTTACATACCTTATCTTCTCAATATGAATACACAATCCTATATGTGAATACAATAATCCAGCTCCTTCCTTACGTGTTACTCTACAACACAAGTACATAACGAAGCTCATGTTATGTAACACCCCGTACATTACCGAACCCATGAGACTACCTTAACTTTTATAGAATCATTTAAACATGAGAGAGTTGGTGAATTTATGCATTAATTTGTTGGTCTTAAGTGAATCATGTGCCATTGGGCCCAAATGAGGCCCAAAAATCATAGAAAGACATGGGCCAAAATGGAATTTGACCCATTTTTCCATTGACCAAGTAAACACATTAAATGTGTGGATAAGGATGATTAGGAAGGGACTATATAATTCAATAAAAATAAGATTTTTATTCATAAAATCACACATGCCATTTTCTAGATTTTTCCAAATATTTCTCATCTCCCACAAACCCTAAGGCAACTACTTATTGGACAAGATCACTCTTTGGTAAGCTTTGGTAAGTGTTTATTCTTATGGTTTACTATATGATACACTTAAAATGATGTATAAAATCATGTTGGCTATGTTGGCACAGTGTTGGGCAGTCACTATGTGTAAAACAGTGAAATATTGCTTAATCGGTGAAGGGTTTTGCCTTCTAAACAATGAAGTGGACTTGTGGTCTTGAAGGAAGAGAGTTTGGTGTGTTTAATATCAACATTTATATGTGTTTATGTTCTTAACTAGTTTCCTTTTTTGTGTATAACGCGTGGCATTGTTATTGTGAAATTGGTCGTGGATTTGGTGACGTATTGAAAGGAAAGTATAGTTTTGGTGTTGTTTATGTGCGTTGTGGAACCATGAATGTTCGTTGGTATCTAATATTATCTAACATATGTAAATAAAATCTTACTTATGGCCTTGGACCATTTATTACACAAAAGGACCCAAAAAGGACCCTTTTTGGCAAATTTGGGCATCCGCCCCCGCAGACGAAGGCACCTGCGGGCACAGATGCCAACGCAGGTGCCCCTGTACACTGCCAAGGGTCACCTTCGGATGCATTTCAGCCACCTGCGGGCGCAGGTGGCTTCGCAGGTCACCCCAGAATGTCATTTTGTATAGTTTTGTCCCTCTTTGATCCCCGAAGGCCCCTATACCCTTTTGGGATGTAATTATCAACTTATGATACCTTTTTAATGACTTTAAGGGGTTGTATGGAAGAATGTTGGATTATATTAATTATGTATTGTTGTTCATATGTTGTTATGAGGCAATTTTATGGAGAAAATGTGACGAAATGATAATGAGGAAGCGTAAAGGGTAAACGTGGTGTGAAATGCTATTGGTTTACAATGTATTGGTCAATGTGTGGAATGTTATAGTGTTGTTGGTATGATAATGCAGTGTATTGTATTATAAAGGGTAAAATGACGTTATATGGTAGTCATATAGCTCATTGTCATCTTGTACGGTAACTAGTTGTTGACGTAAGCTCCGTTATGTACTTGTATTGTAGAGTGAAACGTAAGGAAGGAGCTGGACTATTGTGTTCATATATAGGCTTGTGTATTCGTACTTGGAAGTGAAGGTATGTAAGGTTACTCTTTTTGTATCCTTCTGCAGCACATAGTATTCACACTGACATTGTACTTTTTCCATTCCAAAATGTTCTAAGGTATCCCATTTTCGGTTATCAATTATTGTTAATCACATGTTCCTTATGCATTGATAAATTATGATTCACACGTCTCATGTTCTTTGACTAATGTTCCAAAATTTCCAATAATGTACAATCACCAATGTATCATTCTCATGGAGGTAATGAAATGGAGTAATGTATGACTCTTCTAATGAAAGAATGAAGATATGTATCATTGTTTGTATATTTTTAATAACATCCCAGGGGAGACATAAAAGCCTAGCATGGGTTAATATAACATCCCAGGGGTCAAAGTACCTAGCATGGGTCAATATAACATCCCAAGGGTCAAAGTACCTAGCATGGGTTAATCACATCCCAGGGGCGATAGAAAAGCCTAGCATGGGTTAATCACATCCCAGGGGTTAAATAACTAGCATGGGTTAATCTCATCCCAAGGGAGACTTAACAACCTAGCATGGGTAGAATGATAAGGATGAATAAATGTAAAAGTAAAAGAAGTAAAGGACGTAATGTACAAGGTTCCACATATGCAGACCGATTCTTTATTTGCACTGACTATTCTCTTATATTTGATTTCATGGAAGCACCTACATATCATGCAGTTTCATTTGAGCCTTACATACTCAGTACATTCGTCGTACTGACGTCCCTTGGGGGACTTACCTTACATGCTGCAGGTGTAGGTACTAGTAAACCTCCACAGTAAGCTGCGGGTCATCTACTGATCTTTGGTGAGCTCCAGTTGGATCGGGGCTTTTCGAGTCACAGTTGTACATTGATTTTTGTATTGTAAATGTTGTATAAAGCGGGGACTTGTCCCGACTTTAGGATGGTTATGTATGTGCATCTGTTAGAGGCTTTTGTAGACGTATGTGGGAATGTTAATGTAAGAGATGTATGTCCATTTTGACTTGATGGCCCTGACGACCAAGTTTCACATATGTATGTATCACATGTTCCATGATTTCTGCTATTAGCATCTTATGTCCTTACATGATGGTGATGTTTGTTATGGTATGCATATGAATGGACATGAGCAAAGATTGGTTCTCTCGGGCCTTATCGGCTTTGGGTGCCAGTCCGCCTCAATGGGATTTGGGGCATGACAAAAGTGGTATCAGAGCAGGTTGTTCTAAGGGTGTATACAAAGCCGTATCGAAGTAAAGTCTTACTTATGGGTGTGTTGTGCACAACATTTATAAGTAGGATGCTACGGGACATTTAGGAGTTGTTTCTTTTCTTCATTTCTAGATAGTGCAATAGAGCCAATGTTGTAGTGGAATCATATCTGACCATTGTACATGGTTTTCTTGTTTATAGTAAAATCTCGAGGACAAGAAGAGGTAGAGGCAAAGGTAAGCAGGTAGATGTGCTTACCGAGGAAGGCACGAGTAAATCACCACTTGACCAAGCTAGTCAAGGTGGAGCTAACACTAAAATTGCATCGCGGTCTTCTTCTACTTTTCCAACTCCTGAAGAGCCAATAGGTAGAGAAGTACCTGCAGAACCACCAATGAATGCCACTGACCAGGATCTAAGAAATGCAGTGCATATGTTGACTCAGTTAGTTGCAGCACAAAATCAAGGACGAGCTGGTCCAACGACAAATGAGGATGATACGGCTAGAATGGCAAGTCGCAGGACATAGGACTTTTTGAAATTAGACCCTCCTATATTCACGGGGTTAGATTCGAAAGCAAATCCACAGGATTTTGTTGACCAAATTCCAAGGGCTTTAGAGGTTATGCACGTAACTGGTATTGAAACAGTTGAACTTGAGGGATATAGATTGAAAGGATAGGCGATATTGTGGTATGAAGATTGGAAGAAGTCTCGTGGTATCAGTGCAATTCCACCTAATTGGGAAGAATTTAAAGCAGCATTCCTTGATCACTATCTTCCCTATGAGATCCGAGAGGCTCGTGCAGATCAGTTCTTAAATCTTCAACAAGGGAATTTGAGTGTTAGAGAATACAGTTTGCAGTTTAATTGTTTGGCTCGATATGCTCCGAATGTAGTAGCCACAATGACAGACAGGATCCATCTATATGTGGACAGATTGGAGCCATATCTGGTAAGGGAATGCACTACTACTGCTTTGAACAGTGATATGGATATAGCGAGAATTCAGGCTTTTGCACAGAAACTGGAGGACCAAAGACAGAGAAGAAGAGTACAGGAATCTGACAGAGGAGAGTCCAAAAGAGCTAGACCTATGGGACAGTCTATGGTGTCCTAAGGAGAATCTAGGCCTCGGATGTTTCCTAGACTGCCTAGACCCTCATTCTCTTATTCCTCAGAAGGATCTCAAGCTTAATTCCGAGGGTTTAGAGGTAGTCAGTCTGGGCAGAGTAGTGGAATTCACGGATCACAGGCAGCAGGATTTTCTCGTCCTCCATGTCAGCGTTGCGGGAGGTACCATTTAGGTGAATGTCGGTTGGGAACAAATGCTTGCTTTTGGTGCGGTATGACGGGGCACCTGATGAAAGAGTGTCCCCAGAGGAGCATAGGTGGTATAGCACGACAGACGGGATCAGCTGTTGCGTCATCATCATCGGCTCCTTCTTTAGGCCGAGGTGTACAGTCTGTTGGTCGGGGTAGAGGTGCCAGAGGAGCAGCCAGTACTAGTGGGGTTCAGAATCGCACTTATGCTCTAGTGGACCGGCAGAATTTGGAGGCATCTCTTGATGTAGTCACAGGTATACTATCCATATTTTTGTAGACTGTATATGCATTGATTGATCCGGGTTCTACATTGTCATATGTTACTCCATTGATTGCTGCTAAATTTGAAAGAACACCGGAACTACTAACTACGTTAATTGAAGTATCTACACTAGTTGGTGACTATATTATTGCAAAAAGAGTATATCGAAATTGTGTGGTAACTGTGTGTGGTCATGATACATTGTCCGATCTCATTGAATTAGACATGGTGGATTTTGATGTGATAATGGGAATGGATTGGCTGGCTTCTTATTATACCATGGTAGATTGTCGGGCCAAGAAAGTACATTTTCATTTTCCATAAGAAAATAGTCTTGAATGGCAGGGTAATGTGGGGGCACCAAGAGAAAAATTTATTTCTTATCTGAAAGCAAGGAAAATGATAGCTAAGGGATACATATGTCACTTAGTACGAGTAAAATACACTGATGTGGAACCACAAACTCCTCAGTCGGTTCCAGTGGTCAATGAATTTCTTGATGTATTTCCTGAGGATCTTCCCGGTTTGCCTCCGGAACGGGAAGTAGAGTTTGGCATCGATGTAAATCCAGGCACTCAGCCTATTTCTATTCCTCCATATAGAATGGCTCCAGCAAAATTACGTGAATTGAAGGAGCAATTGAAAGACTTGCTGGACAAGGGCTTTATCAGGCCTAGTATATCCCCGTGGGGTGCACCGATATTATTTGTACGAAAGAAAGATGGCACATTGAGAATGTGAATTGACTATCGGCAATTGAATAAGGTAACGATCAAGAACAAATATCCCATCCCTCGAATAGATGATTTGTTAGATCAGTTACAGGGTGCCAAGTGTTTTTTAAAGATTGACTTGAGGTCGGGTTACCATCAAGTCAGAGTTAGAGAAAAAGATGTACCCAAGACAGCCTTCCGAACATGGTATGGCCATTATGAATTTTTAGTTATGCCATTTGGACTAACAGATGCACCAGCTGTGTTCATGGATTTGATGAATAGGGTGTTTAAGCCATTTCTAGACGTGTTCGTGACGGTATTTATAGATGACATTTTGGTTTACTCAAAGTCACAAGAGGACCATGCTTAGCATGACTTGTACCATGACATTTCCCCACCATGCTCTACCATGACAGAGGCGCATCATTCGAGACATTCCATTCATCCGGGAGCTACCAAAATGTACCATGACTTGAAAGAAATGTATTGGTGGGGACATATGAAAAAGAACATTGCAGAATTTGTAGCTCAATGCCCAAATTGTCAACAAGTAAAAGTAGAGCATCAGAAACCTGGGGGTTACATGCAATGTATCAATCTTCCAGTCTGGAAATGGGATATGATTAATATAGATTTCATCACAGGTTTGCCTCGTACACTGCGGAAATTTGATTGCATATGGGTCATAGTTGACAGGCATACCAAGTCAGCGCATTTCTTACCAGTCAAGACCACCTATACAGCTGAAGATTATGCAAGGTTGTATGTTAAAGAAATAGTATGATTACATGGGATTCCGATCTCCATTATATCAGACAGGGAGCTCAGTTTACTGTGCATTTCTGGAGATCTTTTCAACAGAGTTTGGGTACACGGGTAAATTTGAGTATGGCTTTCCATCCTCAAACAGATGGACAAGCAGAACATACTATCCAAACACTTGAAGATATGCTACGAGCTTGCACGTTAGATTTTCAAGGCAGTTGGGATGACCATTTGCCTCTTATTGAATTTTCTTACAGCAATAGCTATCATTCAAGTATTAAAATGGCACCTTATGAAGCTTTGTATGGAAGGAAATGTAGATCACCGATCGGATGGTTTGAAGCGGGTGAAACTGCTTTACTTTGGGCCAGATCTTGTTCAACAGGCTATGGAGAAAGTTAAAGTGATCCAACAGCGGCTAGAAACGGCCCAAAGTCGACATAAGTCATATGCTGATGTTAGAAGAAGAGCGCTCGAATTCGCCATAGGTGATTGGGTATTTTTGAAGGTGTCATCGATGAAAGGGGTAATCCGATTCGGAAAGAAAGGAAAGTTGAGTCCACGTTATATAGGGGATCTATCTCGTTTCGATGCTTTGAAAGTGCATAGGGGATCCATCTCGTTTTATACCCATTGAAGGTTTGCAAGTTACGGAGGATCTTACCTATGAGGAGATACCTATTGCCATTCTGGATAGACAAGTGAAGATGTTGAGGAATAAAGACATAGCATCCGTAAAGGTACTCTGGAGAAATCAACAAGTAGAAGAGATATCATGGAAAGCTGAAGAAATGATGAAATCCAAGTACCCTCATTTGTTTCAAAGGAAAGAAAAAGTTCAAGATCCGAGATCGGAAAAATGACAAGTAAGTATTTATAAGCATTAAGTATATATGTATAACATCAAGAATGATCCTAGACTTTCATTTGTTCAAATTAAATGATGTCATTAACATTTGAGGACGAATGTTTCTAAGGGGGGAAGAATGTAACACCCCGTACATTTCCGAACCCATGAGACTACCTTAACATTTATAGAATCATTTAAACATGAGAGAGTTGGTGAATTTATGCATTAATTTGTTGGGATTAAGTAAATCATGTGCCATTGGGCCTAAATAAGGCCCAAAAATCATAGAAAGACATGGCCCAAAATGGAATTTGACCCATTCTTCCATTGACCAAGTACGCACATTAAATGTGTGGATAAGGATGATTAGGAAGGGACTATATAAGTAAAGAAAAATCAGATTTTTATTCATAAAAGCACACATGCCATTTTCTAGATTTTTCCAAATATTACTCTTCTCCCACAAACCCTAAGGCAACTACTTGTTGGACAAGATCACTCTTTGGTAAGATTTGGTAAGTGTTTATTCTTATGGTTTAATATATTATACACTTAAGATGATGTATAAAATCATGTTGGCTATGTTGGCCCAGTGTTGGGCAGTCACTATGTGTAAAACAGTGTACTTTTGCTTAATCGGTAAAGGGTTTTTCCTTCTAAACAGTGAAGTGGACTTATGGTCTTGAAGGAAGAGATTTTGGTGTGTTTAATATCAACATGTATATGTGGTTATGTTCTTAACTTGTTTCCTTTTTGGTGTATAACACGTGGCATTGTTATTGTGAAATTGGTCATGGATTTGGTGACGTATTGAAAGGAAAGTGTAGTTTTGGTGTTGTTTATGTGCGTTGTGGAACCATGAATGTTCTTTGGTATCTAAGATGATATAACATATGTAAATAAAAAATTACTTATGGCCTTGGACCATTTATTACACAAATGGACCCAAAAAGGAGCCTTTTTGGCCGATTTGGGCATCCGCCCCCACAGATGCCAATGTAGGTGCCCCTGTACACTGCCAAGGGTCACCTACGGATGCATTTAATCCACCTGCAGGAAAAGGTGGCTTCGCAGGTCACCCCATAATGTCATTTTGTATGTTTTTGTCCCTCTTTGATCCCCGAAGGCCCCTATACCCTTTTGGGATGTAATTATCAACTTATGATACCTTTTTAATGACTTTAAGGAGTCGTATGGAAGCATGTTGGATTATATTAATTATGGATTGTTTTTCATATGTTGTTATGAGGCAATTTTATGGAGTAAATATGATAGAATGATAGTGAGAAAGCGTAAAGGGTAAACGTGGTGTGAAATGCTATTGGTTTACGATGTCTTGGTCAATGTGTGGAATGTTATGGTGTTGTTGGTATGATAATGCAGTGTATTGTATTATAAAGGGTAAAATGATGTTATATGGCAGTCATATAGCTCATTTTAATCTTGTACACTTGTACGGTAACTAGTTGTTGACGTAAGCTCCATTATGTACTTGTATTGTAGAGTGAAACGTTAAGGAAGGAGCTGGACTATTGTGTTCATATATAGTCTTGTGTATTCATACTTGGAAGTGAAGGTATGTAAGGCTACTCTTTCTGTATTCTTCTGCAGCACATAGTATTCACACTGACATTTTACTTATTCCATTCCGAAATGTTCTAAGGTATCCCATTTTCGGTTATCAATTATTGTTAATTACATGTTCCTTATGCATTGATCAATTATGATTCACACGTCTCATGTTCTTTGACTAATGTTCCAAAAGTTCCAATAATGTACAATCACCAATGTATCATTCTCATGGAGGTAAAGAAATGAAGTAATGTATGACTCTTCTAATGAAAGAATGAAGAAATGTATCATTGTTTGTATATTCTTAATAACATTCGAGGGCCGACATAAAAGCCTAGCATGGGTTAATATAACATCCCAGGGGTCAAAGTACCTAGCATGGGTCAATATAATATCCCAGGGGTCAAAGTACCTAGCATGGGTTAATCACATCCCAGGGGCGATAGAAATGCCTAGCATGGGTTAATCACATCCCAGGGGTTAAATACCTAGAATGGGTTAATCTCATCCCAGGGGCGACTTAACAGCCTAGCATGGGTAGAACGATAAGGATGAATAAATGTAAAAGTAAAAGAAGTAAAGGACGTAATGTACAAGGTTCCACATATTCAGACCGGTGCTTTATTTGCACTGACTATTCTCTTATATTTGATTTCATATAAGCACCTACATATCATGCAGTATCATTTGAGCCTTACATACTCAGTACATTCATTGTACTGATGTCCCTTGGGGGACTTACCTTACATGCTGCAGGTGTAGGTACTAGTAGACCTCCACAGTAAGTTGAGGGTCATTTACCGATCTTTGGTGAGATCCAGTTGGATCGGGGCTTTTTGAGTCACAGTTGTACATTGATTTTGGTATTGTAAATGTTGTATAAAGCGGGGACTTATCCCGACTTTAGGATGGTTATGTATGTGCATCTGTTAGAGGCTTTTGTAGACGTACGTGGGAATGTTAATGTAAGAGATGTATGTCCATTTTGACTTGATGGCCCTGACGACCAAGTTTCACATATGTATGTATCACATGTTCCATGATTTCTGCTATTAGCATCTTATGTCATTACATGATGGTGATGTTTGTTATGGCATGCATATGAATGGACATGAGCAAAGATTGGTTCTCTCGGGCCTTATCAGCTTCGGGTGCCAATCCGCCTCAATGGGATTTGGGGCATGACATGTTAACAACCAACTACCTTACAAGTGCATACGACGACAATGAATTACGTGACTGCCGTATAATGTCATTTCGCCCTCTTACAATGCCATTTATTGCATAACCATATCAACAATACCATAAAATTCCACACATTGACCAAGACATCATATACCAATAACATTTCACACCAAGTTTACCCTTTACGCTTTCTCATTAACACTACGTCACAATTATTCCATCAAGTCACCTCAATTCCTTTCATAACAACATATTAACAACAATCCATTTTTGATACCATTCAAAATACCTCTGAGACACTCCTTTATAGTCATTTAAAAGGTATCATAAGTTGATAATTACATCCATAAAGGGTATAGGGGTTTCGGGGGATCAAAGAGAGACAAAAACATGCAAAATGGGGTTCTGGGCTGACCTGCAAAGCCACCTGCGCCCGCACGTGGTTGAGGTGCATTTGCAGGTGCCCCTTGGAAGTATCCAGGGCCACCTGTGTTGGCATCTGCGCCCGCAGGTGCTCCGCCTGCGAAGGAGGGTGCCCGTTTCAGCCTCCGAGGGTCATTTTAGGGTACTTTTTCGCAATGAATGGTCCATTATCATAATTAAGCTTCTCTTAACATATTTTATATCATATTAGATGCCAAATAACATCCATGGTTTCACAACGTACATAAACATCACCAAAACTATATTTTCCTTTCAATACGCCACCGGCTCCATGTAAAATTTCACAACAACAATTCCAACTGTTTCACACAAAGAGAAAGCAAGTTAAGGAAATATACACATCTTACATGTTGATATTTAACCCATAAAATTCACTTCCTTCAAGACCACAAGTCCATTTTCAAGTTTATAAGGCAAAACCCTTTTTCGATTGCAAAAATAGACAGTTTTACGCATAGTGAACTTTCCAACACTTTACCAACATAACCAACATGATTTATACACCATATTAAGCATATAATATATTATACCATGAAAGTAAAAACTTACCAAATCTTTCAAAGGGTGATCTTGTCCATAGAAGTGTAGTTGCCTTAGGGTTTGGATGAAGAGAATGTTGTGGAAAACTCTAGAAATGAGATGTGTGTTTTGTTGATTAAAAATCTGATTTGTTGACTTTTTATAGTTCCTAATGGTCATCCTTAGTCATCTTGGTCAAAGATGACATGCTTACTTGATCCATTTTATGAATGGGTCATTTTTCATTTTTGGGCCATGTCTTGTGTGTAATTTTGGGCCTTAATTGAGCCCAATGGCACAAGACTAATCTAGCCCACCAAATTTCAAGTATAATATCCAAACAATATCATGTTTAAATAATTCCATAAATTTTACGATAATTAAATAGGTTCAGAAATGTACGGGGTGTTACACTACACTTCTTTTTTCAACACCATCACCGATCCATAATAGTCATGCAAATCATCAATAACTATGTATCTGTCTGAACTACGTTTTGACCTGTTTCTTGTCATTACAAGATGCATAGGCATCCCTATATTAGGGTTTGGTCTCTTTACTGTTTCAGAATAATCTCTCCAATGTTCAAATTGGGGCAATTTTTTTTGAAATAGTTCAAAGTTACTCTTTAAATGTATTCTAAGAGCGCAAATCAATAACCCCCACAAATATAAATCTCAATGATATTAGTGCTTAGTTGTCCTACCTCTAAATCTTCACCCGATTTTGGTTCGAGGACATCAAGCTTTCTTTTTTCAAACGTCATAAACCATTAAATCTATGGCGTATCGATCCTCACTTTCAAAAGAAAGGGTTCAACACCCTTTCAGCCATAACAATCCTGCCAACTGTAGAGAAGTAATGCTATAACTTCTCTAATGTCCGACCTTCTCAATCTTGTAAACATATTAAAATAGTGTCAAAGCTCTGTCTACACTTGACATCCATCCTCTCGGTCGTCTGACCGGAGTAATTTCAATGTTTCATGTCTACAAGCAGTTTCCTCTCAATCGCCTTTCACCTCATTTTCAAGGATGGCCACCACTTCATAACAATCACACATGCCACATACAAATTCACAAGTTCACTCGAACTACATTCTGACCTAATTCTCATCTCAATTCATCTTGATAAGATATGTAGGCAACCCTATATAAGGGTTCAGTCTTTCTACTGTTTCAAAATAATTTTCCCAGCACTATAAACTGGGGCAAATTTTTGGAACAGTCCAATTACGCTCTCCAAAAACCCTCAAAAGCGTCGACCAATCTCCTTAAATCCCAAATTCAAGAATATCAATGTCAATCTGATCACAATACCCATCCAACTTTAGTCTCAAAATTTGAGACATAGTCTTTCCTCACACATCACCCCTTTACATTTCAGTTGCCCCGCCAGTCGAGGGCCTTTACATTACGTTCGCCCCGCCAGTGGTTGTGCTATTTATGACTGAATTGATTATTTTTCTTGTGGTTTTGTGATGAAAGTTCTCATTGACATGGTCTTATTATTGTTATCTCTGTCTATGACCCATTTGGGTTGATCTTATATTTTATCGGCAAAGTATGCTTGTCTCCATTTAACACTGTTATTGTTGTTATTGTTGGCTACTTTGTGGGCTGATCCTTAGTCACTTTTGCCATTGAACCGCTTCATCTTTTAGATATTGTACTGGTAATGAACAAGGTACTACACTACACATTGTCCAATGAAAAAATTTTCGTCGGTTTCTGAGACCTCCACAAATAAAAAGACGGACATTACATATACAAATACGTAACAATAAATAAATAAATTTGGGCTATGAAAAAATCTTTATATCATCACGACAACACAAAAGTTTTATGATTCGTATCTTTACAAAGTAATTTAGGACCACCGATAATTCGAACAACCACTTCTTTGCCATGGCGTATCAAAAACTTCATCCGAGCCCACTATAATAAAATTTTATTTTTATATATACATTTATATACATATATGCACACATATTTTTATAATTATTTTTTCATTACTAACATTTATATCAAGTATTTATACAAGTTCTTGAGGATACTTCTCGAAAATGGCATTCGAAAAAGGAGTTTGAATTTTATGTTTGTATTTTTTATATTCTTATAATTGTACAAATATTAATCATAGTGAAAACTTTATTTTGGGGAATTGGGTGGGGGATATTCTTTACTTGAGTAATCCTCATCACGCGTTTAGGCAAAACTTAATATTTATATAAAAGAATCAAACTGATTTAAGTATTTAATCAATTAATTCACACTTCTACATTAAAAAATATTGTATAATCTTTTCTTTTAAAATAAATTTTTATTTTATTTAATCTTCTCACCTCATGATTTTTGTCAAGTAAAAAATAGTATTTGAGAATACTTTTCCTTTATATAATACAAAGATATCTTTCTTTCACTACAAAAAGTTCTATCGTTTATAAAAAATATTTTTCTCTTTCATAAATATTCTTATACAGCTTTTATATTGTTTATACATCTGTACATATCTTTATACACACATTTTACGATAATATATTTTATTTATGTAGTTGATACACACTCTTTACACATAAATTTTTTATATTATTTTTAGTACATATTTTACATATTCACACTTTTTAAAATATGATTATTTTTACCTCCTTTCTCATTGACAAAATTGGTCTAGTTGGGTACCACATTTGTGGATTCTGAAGGATGGCTAACCCCTTCCCTTAGTAATAATTTGAACCCTTACCTAGAATCTAAACTAGTTTTTGTAGATTAAAACGCAAGTCATACATGTCAATAATTACATAGGTTTTCTTATTTTCCTTAAAAATTAGGTGGCGACTCTGAACAAATTCAATTCTTTTAGAATCCATAAGTCGTGCTTGTTTTAACCTTGGTAAAAATAGGGAATGACAATGCTCAACCTCTATGAATTCAAAATTATTGCATATTCCCTGATTGACCAGAACCCTATCTAGCCTTTAAAAAATACACTGCATCACATCTCCCATTCCACCAAGTAAAAGGACTACCTTTGACGTTTGTTTCTATCAACTCAAATGAATTAATGCAAAATGCAAAGTCTTCAACATCTTGTGGAAGCACTAGAATTCCACCTAACTTTTCCTCCTCATTTAACACCATATTAAAATCCCCACCCATTAGCCATGGTAGATTCATTCCATTAGCTAGTTGATAAACATTGTCCCAGAGTTCCAACCTTTCTTCCTCACTACACTTAGCATACACTAAAGTAACAATCATCTGAACATTCTCATTAACAAGATTCAACTTCAAAGATATTTGCTGCTCTGCATCATTAATCACTTCTACTTCAATATCTTCTTTCACAAAAAGCCAAATCTTTCCACTATAATTAGCACCAGCAGTCTACATTCCTAACTTCCTTTTGTATTATTGAATACTACTCACAGGCTGAAAAGGCTCCATCAATACTACTAAGAAAAATTGATGATGTTTGTTTAACATTTAAAGCTTATGAAAGGCTTTTTGGGTTCTGATAGACCTAATGTTCTAGATAATGGCTTTCAACATTCTTTAACATTAGTCTGATTAACAGCCTTCTTTGGTACCACTCTTTTAGGTTGTGGTGTTTCCTACTTCTTTAACCTTCTTACCTTGAAGCTTGATCTTGGAGAAAAATCTCTTTGTTTATCCATCTACTCTTTATTTTGTTCCATATTATCACCATAGTCTATCTCCTTAGGAACTTCATCATTCTTCTCCTGTAACTCCAGCTCTGTCCCATCAATGTTGTGAAAAATAATTTGTTGTAATTTTTCCATTGGTGATGCCTTTTTCATAACAGATAAGTTTGTTACTGCATCATTGACCTATGCCTCATTCATATCTAATATCATTGCTGCAATTGGGAACTCCTTTTCCACTTTTAGCCTTACCATCAAAGTTGTCACGCCCCAAATCCCATTGAGGTGGACTGGCACCCGAAGCCGATGAGGCCCGAGAGAACCAATCTTTGCTCATGTCCATTCATTTGCATGTCATAAGAAACACCACCATCACATATAGAGATATAAGATACCAATAGCGGAAGTTATGGAAATATGTGATTTAAACATATAGGAAACTCGGCTGTTAGGGCCGTCAAGTCAAAATGGACATACATCTCTTACATTCTCATTCTCACATACGTCTACAAAGCCTCTAACAGATGCATACACATAACCATCTTAAAATCGGGACAAGTCCCCGCTTTATACAACATTTACAATACCAAAACAAATGTACAACTGTGACTCGGAAAGCCCCGAACCAACTGGAGCTCACCAAAGATCAGTAGATGACCCGCAGCTTACTGTAGAGGTCTACTAGTACCTGCACCTGCAGCAAGTAAGGTAAGTCCCCCAAGGAACGTCAGTACGAAGAATGTACTGAGTATGTAAGGCTTATATGAAACTGTATGATCCATAAATACTTCAATGAAAACAAATTTAAATGAATAACCAATATGGATAAGTCACCATTCTGTATGTTGGGAACCATGTATATTGCTTTCATTACTTTTTTTGCTTCTTTACTTCTATGTTTGTTCATCATCACTTGTGTCACTATGTACCCAGGCCCCGACTGATCAGTGGGTCTTAACATAACATAATGTTATGTTGGTATTGGCTCGAGCTAGGATTATGCCTCTAGAGCTACCACCCCTAAATCAATACATCGGGATCGGCTCGATCTAGGTTATTACCGCTAGAGCTGCCACCCATAAACCAATATATCAAGTTCAGCTCGAGCTAGGTTCTTACCTCTAAAGCTACCCCCTGTCAGGTTCGATCTGAGCTAGGATCATGCCTCTAGGACTACCCCATGATCCAATAATCTCGGGATCGGCTTGAGCTAGGATTTCACCCCCTAAGCTACCACCCATACTCAATCATCAACCATATATGCATTACTTCGTTCTTTACTTTTGAGATTGAGACATTGATAGTCATAACATTATTTGAACTTTGGAACAAAACATTTTTTGGACCTTCGAAACATTAGTCAATGAACATGAGACATGTGAATCACAATTGATCAATGAGAAGGGAAAATGTGATAATAACAATCGGTAACCGGAAATAGGATACCATAGAACCTTTCGAAATGGAACAAATACAATGTCAATGTGAATACTATGTGCTGCAGAAGGATACAAAAAGAGTAACCTTACATAACTTCACTTCCAAGTATGAATACACAAGCCTATATATGAATATAATAGTCCAACTCCTTCCTTATGTTTCACTCTACAATACAAGTACATAACGGAGCTTACGTTAACAACTAGTTACCGTACTAGTGTAAAAGACGACAATGAGCTATATGACTACCATATAATGTCATTTTACCCTTTATAATACAATACACTGCATTACCATACCAACAACACCATAACATTCCACACATTGACCAAGACATCATAAACCAATAGCATGTCACACCACATTTAACCTTTACGTTTCTTCATTATCATTACATCATAATTACTCCATCAATGCTCCTCATAACAATATATTAAAAACAATACATGATTAATATAATCCAACGTGCCTCCCTACGACCCCTTAAAGTCATTAAAAAGGTATCATAAGTTGATAATTACATCTAAAAAGGGTATAGGGGCCTTCGGGGATCAAAGAGAGACAAAACCATACAAAATGACATTTTGGGGTGACCTGCGAAGCCACCTACGCCAATAGGTGACTGACATGAGCCCGCAGGTGACCCTTGGCAGTGTACAGGGGCACCTGTGTTGGCATCTGCGCCCGCAGGTGCCTTCGTCTGCGGGGGCGGATGTCCAAATTGGCCAAAACGGGTCTCTTTTGGGTCCTTTTGTGTAATAAATGGTCTAAGGCCATAAGTAATCTTTTATTTACATATTTTTGGTCACTTGGATGCCAACAAACACCCATGGTTTCACAACACACATGAACATCACCAAAACCACACTTTTCCTTCAATACACCACTAAGTCCATGCAAAATTTTGCAATAACAATTCCAAACATTATGTACAAGGATAAAACAAGTTAAGACTATAATAACATACCACATTTCAATATTGAATCCATCAATTTCACTTACTTCAAGACCACAAGTCCATTTTCAAGTTTATAAGGCAAACCCCTTTTTCGATTGCAAAAATAGATAGTTTTACACATAGTGACCTGTCCAACACTGTGTCAACATAAACAACATGATGTATACACAATATTAAGAATGTAATATATTAAACCATGAGAATAAATACTTACCAAAGCTTGCAAGATGATGATCTTGGCCAAAGAGAATAGTTGCTTAGGGTTTGTGTGAGAGAGAAATGTTTGAGAAAATTCTAGAAATGGCATGTGAGTCTTCGTGAATAAAAATCTGATTTTTAGTCCCTTTTATAGTCCCATTTAGTCTCATTCTTAGCCACATATTAGTCATAAATGTTAGGCTTACTTGGTCAATTGAAGAATGGGTCAAATTCCATGTTTGGGCCATGTCTATTTGTCTAATTTTGGGCCTCCATTGAGCCCAATAGCACAAGAGTCATTTAAGACCAACAATTAATGCATAATTCACCAACACTCTCATGTTCAAATAATTCCATGAATGTTATGGGAATTAACTAGGTTCGGAAACATACGGGGTGTTACATTTTTCCCCCCTTAGAAACATTCGTCCACGAATGTTAGTGACATTATTCAATTTAAACAATGGCAAGTCTAGGAGCATTATCATATGATTATATATACTCAATGCTTATAAATACTTACTTGTCATTGTTTCGATCTCATCTCATGAACTTGTTCTTCCCTTTGGAACAAATGAGGGTACTTTGACTTCATTATTTCTTCAGCTTCCCATGTGATCTCTTCTATTTGTTGATTTCTCCAAAGTACCTTTACAGAAGCTATGTCTTTATTCCTCAACCTCTTCACTTGTCTATCCAGAATGGCAATAGGTATATCCTCATAGGTAAGATCCTCCATAACTTGCACATCTTCAATGGGAGTAAAACGAGATGGATCTCCTATGCACTTTCGAAGCATCGAAACATGAAATACTGGATGAACTGTGGAGAGTTCTTGGGGTAATTTCAATTCATATGCAACTTGCCCAAATCTTCAGACAATTTCATATGGCCCTATATACCGGGGACTCAACTTCCCTTTCTTTCCAAATCTCATTACCCCTTTCATCGGTGACACCTTCAAAAATACCCAATCATCTATAGCGAATTTGAGACCTCTTCTTCTAACATCAGCATAGGACTTATGTCAACTTTGGGCCGTTTGTAGCCGCTGTTGGATCACTTTAACTTTCTCCATAGCCTGATGAACAAGATCTGGCCCAAGTAAAGCAGTTTCACCCGCTTCAAACCATCCGATTGGTGATCTATATTTCCTTCCATACAAAGCTTCATAAGGTGCTATTTTAATATTTGAATGATAGCTATTGTTGTAGGCAAATTCAATGAGAGGAAAATGGTCATCCCAACTGCCTTGAAAATCTAACGTGCAAGCTCGTAGAATATCTTCAAGTGTTTGGATAGTACGTTCTGCTTGTCCATCTGTCTGAGGATGGAACGCCGTACTCAAATTCACCTGTGTACCCAAGCTCTTCTAAAAAGATCTCCAAAAATGCGCAGTAAATTGTGGTCCTCTGTATGATATAATGGAGATCGGAATCCCATGTAATCGCACTATTTCTTTAACATACAACCTTGCATAATCTTCAGCTGTATAGGTGGTCTTGACTGGTAAGAAATGCGCTGACTTGGTAAGCCTGTCAACTATGACCCATATGGAATCAAATTTCCACAGTGTACGAGGAAAACCTGTGATGAAGTCCATATTAATCATATCCCATTTCTAGACTGGAAGATTGATACATTGCATGTAACCTCTAGGTTTCTGATGCTCCACTTTAACTTGTTGACAGTTTGGGCATTGAGTTACAAATTCTGCAAAGTTCTTCTTCATATTTCCCCACCAATATACTTATTTTAAATCATGGTACATTGTAGTAGCTCCCGGATGAATAGAATATCACGAATGATGCGCCTCGATCATAATTCGTTTCCTCAGCTCGTCTACATCCGGTACACATAATCTACCTTGGCATTGAAATACTCCTTCTTGTGTAAGATCAAAGGCCTTTGTCAAATTTTGTTGTACATTCTCTTTTAGTTGCACTAACATATGATCCGCAAACTGCTTCTCTTTCACTTCAGCTAGTAATAAAGATTCTACCGCATTTTGTACAATAACCCCTTCATCTGAGGATTCGAGAAGACAAACCCCCAAGCTGGCTAATTGATGTAGATCTTTGACTAAAGCTTGCTTTTCTGTCAATTGGCCACTAGTGCCTCTTATTGCTTGCGGCTCAATGCATCAGCTACCACATTTGCTTTTCCTGGATGACATAGAATATCAATATCATAGTCTTTTAATAGCTCAAGCCACCTCCGCTGCCTCAAATTGAGTTCCTTTTGCTTAAAGATATATTGCAAACTCTTGTGATAAGTGTAAATATCAACATGAACTCCATATAAATAATGACACCATATCTTTAAAGCAAATATTACAGCTGCTAACTCAAGATCATGTATGGGATAGGTTCTCTCGTGTGGCCGCAACTGTCATGAGGCATATGCTATTACATTACCGTGCTGCATCAATACACATCTGAGGCCAACTTCGAAAGCATCACAATATACTGCATAACCTTCAATGCCTTTCGAAAGTACTAATACGGGTGTGGAAGTCATTTTATCTTTCAGCTCTTGGAAACTTTTCTCACATGCATCATTCCACTGAAATTTGACTACCTTGTGTGTAAGCTTTGTTAAAGGTGCAGCAATGGAAGAAAACCCTTCAACAAATCTTCGATAGGAACCTGCTAGCCTAAGGAAACTACGAATTTCCATAGGCATCGTAGGCCTTGGCTAATTTTTCACCGCTTCAATCTTCTGTGTATCAAATCGAATTACTTAATCTGACACAATGTGACCCAAGAATGCTACGGATTTCAACCAAAATTCACATTTAGAGAACTTTGCATACAACTTATGCTTACAAAGAATTTGCAACACTTGCCGTAAGTGCTTAGCATGGTCCTCTTGTGATTTTGAATAAATCAGGATGTCATCTATAAATACCATCACGAACACATCTAGCAATGGCTTAAACACCCTATTCATCAAATCCATGAACACAGCTGGTGCATTTGTTAGTCCAAATAACATAACAAAAGAATCATAATGGTCATACCGTGTTCGAAAAGCTGTCTTGGGTACATCTTTTTCTCTAACTCTGACTTGATGGTAACCCGACCTCAAGTCAATCTTTGAAAAACGAGTACCACCCTGTAACTGATCAAACAAATTGTCAATTGTGGGAAGGGGATATTTATTTTTGATCGTTACCTTATTAAATTGCCGATTAGTCAAAGCACATTCTCAATGTGCCATCTTTCTTCCGTACAAATAATACCGGTGCACCCCACGGGGACATACTAGGCCTGATGAAGCCCTTGTCCAGCAAGTCTTTCAATTGCTCCTTCAATTCACGCAATTCTGCTGGAGCCATTCTATACGGGGGAATAGAAATAGGCTGAGTGCCTGGAATCACATCATTGCCAAATTCTATTTCCCGTTCTGGGGGCAAACCTGTAAGATCCTCTGGAAATACATCAAGAAATTTATTGACCACTGGAACGGACTGAGGAGTTTGTGGTTCCACATCAGTATCTTTCACTCGTACTAAGTGACATATGTACCCCTTGGCAATCATTTTCCTTGCTTTCAGATAGGAAATAAATTTTCCTCTTGGTGCCCCCACATTACCCTGCCATTCAAGACTATTTTCTTGCGGAAAGTGAAAATATACCTTCTTGGCTCGGCAATCTACCATGGCATAACAAGAAGCCAACCAATCAATGCCCATTATCACATTAAAATCCACCATAGCTAGTTCAATGAGATCGGCCAGTGTATCATGACCACACACAGTTACCACACAATTACGATATACTCTTTTTGCAATAATATATTCACCAACTGGTGTAGCTACTTCAATTGACTTAGTTAATAGTTTCGGTGTTCTTGCAAATTTTGCAGCAATCAATGGAGTAACATATGACAATGTAGAACCCGGATCAATCAATGCATATACATTATACTAAAATATGGATAATGTACCTGTGACTACGTCAGGAGATGCCTCCGAATTTTGCCGGTCCACTAGAGCATAAGTGCGGTTCTGAACCCCACTAGTACTGGTTGCTCCTCTGGCTCCTCTACCACTACCAACAGACTGCACACCTCGGCCTAAAGAAGTAACCGATGATGATGACGCAATGGCTGACCCTGTCGGTCGTGCTATACCACTCATGCTCCTATGGGGACACTCTTTCATCAGGTGCCCCATCATACCACACCAAAAGCAAGCATTTGTCCCTAACTGGCATGTACTTGAATGAATACGCCCGCAGTGCTGACACTGCTGATGAGAAAATCCTATTGCCTGTGATCCGTGAATTCCACTACTCTTCCCAGATGGACTGCCTCTAAACCCTCAGAATTGAGAGTGAGTGCCTGCTGTGGAATAAGAGAATGAGGGTCTAGGTGGTCTAGGAAACATCCGAGGCCTAGATTCTCCCTGGGACACCATAGACTGTCCCATAGGTCTAGCTCTTTTGGACTGTCCTCTGTCAGATTCATGTACCCTCCTTCTCTGTCTCTAATCTTCCATTTTCTGTGCGAAGGCCTGTATTCTGGCTATGTCCATATCTTTATTCAAGGCAGCAATGGTGCAGTCCCTTACCAAATATGGCTTTAATCTATCCACATATCGATGGACTCTATCTGTCATTGTGGCTACTACATTCGGAGCATATCGAGCCAAGGAATTAAACTGAAGACTATATTCTCTAACACTCATGTTCCATTGCCGTAGATTTAGAAACTGGTCTGTACGTGCCTCCCGGACCTCATATGGGAGGTAATGATCCAGAAACGCCATTTTAAATTCTTCCCAACCAGCTGGAAGTGCATCAATACCCCTTGATCTTTTCCAGTCTTCATACCACAATATAGCTTTACCTTTAAATCTATAAGCCGCAAGTTCAATTGTTTCAATACCAGTCACGTGCATAACTTCTAGAGCCCTCTGGATTTGATCTATGAAATCCTGTGTATCTGCTTTCGGATCCGACCCAGTGAATATAGGAGGATCTAATTTCAAAAAGTCCTGTGTCCTGCGACTCGCCATTCTAGTTGCATCATCCTCATTTGTCATTGGACCAGCTCGTCCTTGACTTTGTACCACAACTAACTGAGTCAACATATGCACTGTATTTCTTAGATACTGGTTAGTGGCATTCAATAGCGGTTCTGCGGGTACTTCTCTACCTATTGCTCTTCCGGAGCTGAAAAAGTAGAAGAAGACTGTGATGCAATTTCAGTGTTAGCTCCACCTTGACTAGCTTGGTCAGGTGGTGATTTACTCATTCCTTCATCGGTAAGCATATCTACCTGCTTACCTTTGCCTCTACCTCTTCTTTTCATCGGCATTTTACTATAACTAAGAAAACCATGTATAAGGGTCAGATATGATTCCACTTACAACATTGGCTCTATTGCACGATCTAGAAATGAAGAAAAAAACAACTCCTAAATGTCCCATAGCCTCCTACTTATAAATGTGGTGCACAACACATCTATAAGCAAGACTCTACGTAGACACGACTTTGTAGACACCCTTAGAACGAACGGCTCTGATAGCACTTTTGTCACGCCCCAAATCCCATTGAGGAGGACTGGCACCCGTAGCCGATGAGGCCCGAGAGAACCAATCTTTTCTCATATCCATTCATTTGCATGTCATAAGAAACACCACCATCACGTATAGAGATATAATATACCAATATCAAAAGTTATGGAAACATGTGATTTATACATATAGGAAACTCGGCCGTTAGGGCCGTCAAGTCAAAATGGACATACATCTCTTACATTCTCATTCCCACATACGTCTACAAAGACTCTAACAGATGCATACACATAACCATCTTAAAATCAAGACAATTCCCCACTTTATACAACATTTACAATAACAAAACAAAAGTACAACTGTGACTCGAAAAGCCCCGAACCAACTGGAGCTCACCAAAGATCAGTAGAAGACCCGAAGCTTACTGTAGAGGTCTACTGTACCTGCACCTAGAGCAAGTGCGTTAAGTCCCCCAAGGGACGTCAATACGAAGAATGTACTGAGTATGTAAGTCTCATATGAAACTGTATGATCCATAAATACTTCAATGAACTCAAATACAAATGAATAACCAATATGGATATGTCACCATTCTGTATGTTGGGAACCATGTATATTGTTTTCATTACTTTCTTTGCTTCTTCACTTCTATGTTTGTTCATCATCACATGTCTCACTATGTACCTGGTCCCCGACTGATCAGTGGGTCTTAACATAATATAACATTATATTGGGATCGGCTCGAGCTAGGTTATTACCTCTAGAGCTGCCACCCATAAACCAATATATAGGGTTTGGCTTGAGCTAGGTTCTTACCTCTAGAGCTACCCCCTGTAAGGTTCAGTCTAAGCTAGGCTCATGCCTCTAGGACTACCCCCTGATCCAATAATCTCGGGATCGGCTTGAGCTAGGCTTTTACCCCCAAATCTACCACCCATACTCAATCATCAACCATATATGCATTACTTCGTTCTTTATTTTTGAGATTGATACATTGATAGTCATAACATTATTTGAACTTTGGAACATAAAATTTTTTGGACCTTTGGAACACTAGTAAATGAACATGAGACATGTGAATCACAATTGATCAATGAGTAGGGAACATGTGATAATAACAATTGGTAATCGGAAATAGGATACCTTAGAACCTTTCGGAATGGAACAAATACAATGTCAATGTGAATACTATGTGCTGCAGAAGGATACAAAAAGAGTAACCTTACATAACTTCACTTCCAAGTATGAATACACTAGCCTATATATGAATACAATAGTCTAACTCCTTCCTTATGTTTCACTCTACAATACAAGTACATAACGGAGCTTACGTTAACAACTAGTTACCGTACAAGTGTAAAAGATGACAATGAGCTATATGATTGCCATATAATGTCACTTTACCCTTTATAATACAATCCACTGCATTACCATACCAACAACACCATAACATTCCATACATTGACCAAGACATCATAAACCAATAGCATGTCACACCACATTTAACCTTTACGCTTCCTCATTATAATTACGTCACAATTACTCCATCAATGCTCCTCATAACAACATATTAACAATAATACATAATTAATATAATCCAACATGCCTCCCTATGACCTCTTAAAGTCATTAAAAAGGTATCATAAGTTGATAATTACATCCAAAAAGGGTATAGGGGCCTTCGGGGATCAAAGAGAGACAAAACCATACAAAATGACATTCTGGGGTGACCTGCGAAGCCACTTGCGCCCGAAGGTGGCTGACATGCGTCCGCAGGTGACCCTTTTCAGTGTGTAGGGGCACCTGCATTGGCATCTGCGCCCGTAGTTTCCTTCGTTTACGGGGGCGGATTCCCAAATCGGCCAAAACAGGTCTCTTTTGGGTCCTTTTGTGTAATAAATGGTATAAGGCCATAAGTAAGATTTTATTTACATATTTTTGGTCACTTGGATGCCAACAAATATCCATGGTTTCACAACACACATGAACATCACCAAAACCACACTTTTCCTTCAATACACCACCAAGTCCATGTAAAATTTTGCAATAACAATTCCAAACATTATGTACAAGGATAAAACAAGTTAAGACTATAATAACATACCACATGTCAATATTGAATCCATCAATTTCACTTCCTTCAATACCACAAGTCCATTTTCAAGTTTATAAGGCAAAAATCTTTACCGATTGCAAAAATAGACAGTTTTACACATAGTGACCTGTCCAACACTGTGTCAACATAAACAACATGATGTATACACAATATTAAGCATTTCATATATTAAACCATGAGAATAAATACTTACCAAAGCTTGCAAGATGATGATCTTGGCCAAAGAGAATAGTTGCTTAGGGTTTGTGTGAGAGAGAAATGTTTGAGAAAATTCTAGAAATGGCATGTGATTCTTTGTGAATAAGAATCTGATTTTTAGTACCTTTTATAGTCCCATGTAGTCTCATTATTATCCACATATTAGTCATAAATGTTAGGCTTACTTGGTCAATTGAAGAATGGGTCAAATTCCATGTTTGGGCTATGTCTTTTTGTCTAATTTTGGGCCTCCATTGAGCCTAATAGCACAAGAGTCATTTAAGCCCAACAATTAATGCATAATTCACCAACACTCTCATGTTCAAATAATTCCATGAATGTTACAGGAATTAACTAGGTTCAGAAACATACGGGGTGTTACAAAAGCCATTTGATTTTGATTATCACCTTCCAGGTTTGAAGCCGCTTTAGTTGGCTCCATCAATTTATTTTGCTCTATCCCATCATAGATTTCTCCTTCCTCAGTATTAGCCACAGTTTCAACCTCATCATTTTATTTCTTCTCCATTCTTTCCCCCTAAGATTTAGATGGTGATTACTTCCCAAAAGTTCTTAAAACCCATTGTTTAGTAGGGCTATTCTAATGCAACAGTTGTTCCTCCTTGATATTGTCATTACTGGTAATATCCTTTTGTACCTCATCATTCACTTCCTCAATATCCTCTTCAGCTACAGAACAACCAAACTTGTTCTTTATGTTAACATTCTCATCCTTGCTATCATTTTTATAAGTCCTTTTTCCATTCCTCACATCTTTCCACTGATTAGTCCTTGTCTTCTTATGAGGTATAGCTTAATCTTTGCCTGTTGAGTATGCTGTATATTATCATCCTTTTCATCACTGGTAGTCTCTTCTTCCTCTCCATTTGTATTGTCTCCACCCATATCAGGTTGTAAAAATCCATAATTCTCCATGTTGTGCCCTTATATCTAACATTTATTGCAATGTCTAAGTCGAAAACCATATTTGATTTTGACTTTCTCCTACCTAGTACACCCTGAATCTTCATCAATAATCTTCATCATAACATGTTTGGACATATTTGCACCTAAGTCCACTTGAACTTTCACTCTTACACAGCTTATTTTGTTGATAGTAGCCGAGTCAAGTTGTAATGGTTTCCCAACTGCACTAGCTAAACAGAAAAGTGCTTCTTTGATATAGAAACTTGGCAAAAGATTAGGGAAAGATATCCAAGCAATAGCTTGGGTGGTCTCAGCATCAATCCTAAACTTGGAATCATATCTTAGAGCCCTCATAACATATGAATTCCCATCCTTTGTTTTTAGATAATAAGAGTTTTTTGACATTATGTAAACAAAATATTCTCTACTCTCACATCTGATAAGCACATGCCTATTACGAAAGTATCCTACTTGAAATTCACTTTTTGTACCACAATACAGGGGATCAATTTTCTAATTTCATCCACTGATGGCCAACCATAAGAAAACTTCCCGATGATGGCATAATTCAACTTTTTGATCATCTCCATACGAGTGACTTTAGCTTCAGTCCATCTCAACACATGTTGATAATTTACTATGCTCATTTTTTTATCTGGGATTAAATATTTTTCATCAACCTTGTCTATAATACTAGATTGTACAACTTGAACAAAATTAGGCAAATTCTCATTGTCTTCGCTAGGCAAAATGTTAGGGCTCGAATCCTTCGTGGTCAATTCTGGAGGTTGAAAGGGGGTTTATGGGTGGTAGAGGGAAGGAAATTAAGAAGAGAAGGTTAATGAGAACTGATCAGCTTTTGTATTAGGCCGATCAGTGGTCGTGACAAACATGGTATCAGAGTACCAAGTTCAAGTGTCCTAGGAAGTTTACGAAGCCGTGTCAGTAGGATCTTATTTATGGTTGTGAGGGCCCCACTTCTATAAATAAAGGACGATGGGCATTTAATAAAATTTTCCCCTTCTTTCACACTATAGATAGTGCAATAGAACTGTTCCCTAAGAAACTTTTGTAAATTCGTGCATTGCTCCAAGTTTCTTCAGCTATGCCTCATCTTCGAGGTATTAGGAATAGTAAAGCTCAAGATCTTTATAAATGTGTTTCTCTCAGATAGAGCCAACATGAGGTCAAAATATGCACAAGGGCTTGAGAGAAGCCTATTTGTACATTTAATTTTATTTGATTAGGAAGAATACCCCTTATTGTTGTTCACATAAATCATGCGTTGAGCTATAGTATGATGTTATCTCATACCCCTTTTAAAACCTTAGTATAGATGATACCTTTAAAGAGGAAGTATGTCTTAAAATGCTTGGGTAGTGTTGTCATCCGAGATAAAATGTTATTTGGGTTGTTATGAGCCATGAGTAGTAGAATGACCCCAAAGCTAGTCTAAGAGTGTGAATTTAGAAATAGAGTAGCTAAAGGAGTGGGAATAGAGGTTCATTAAAGTATGTATCTAGAGTCATGTATCTATTGGGTAAGTAATATGATGATATGATCTCAAGTGTTGACTTAGGTATGATGAGTTTTGTGTAAATCCCATAGTAGTACGGAGAAAGAGTTGCTAATTAAGATGGTTAAGGGTAAGCCTAAACAAGTGGAGAATTTCATCAAAGCTTGTTAGTGTGTTAGTAAAGGTCCAGTATATATCATGAATCTTGTTAGGAAGGAGATGTATAATGAGACAATAAGGAAGAGTAGTACTGTTGTGAAGAAGAAAGTGCTTGTAGGGTAAAGTTAGATAGAAGGTGTGGTTAAGGTTGATTATTTTGTCATAATTTCCAGTAGGCTAGTATGTCTTGGTTTTCATCTAGTAGTTGTAAGCCTGTGTAGAATGTGAGAAGTGTTATTGCAATCCATGTTTAGTACGAGAAACTAAGTTTGAACTATGGATGTTCGTTGAGGTAGAAAGAATGGTAAGTTTGGAAATGTCGATGCTAGTTTTATGAATTTGACCTTGAAGGATTCTCATGACATATGGGGGAATCTAGCTTGATAGACTTATAATAAGTGTGACTGCATGTATTATATATATATGTGATCCTCAGACAAAGCAATAAATTGTGACTTAGTCATTAGATAAAGAGGATCATTAAGCTTTACAAAGATAGATGTGGGATACGACCAAATTATACCTCAAAATGAAGTATAAAACAATCGTTGTTCAAATATTGAACCCAATAAGCTCATTATGGTTATTCCACTGGTAGCCGATTATTTTGGCAAAGAGGGGATTTAATCTAAAATGATATTTCAGTAACTAATGTAAATAATCAGAAATCAAGATACTTTATGATTGAAATTCAGTAATGAGAAATGACTAGGTTTGTATTCCCCATAATTTCATAACACGAGCGGGTCATTATTGGTGGTAGTTCATTCTAATGTCATGCGCGCAAAACTATAGATCATTTAAATTTTTCTAAGTTTTTCTCAATCTACTCAGATAATTATCACACGAATCATGTCTGTCTAGGAGTGAGTACTATAAGCTTTAGAATAATTGCCTCAAGCTGGTCAACCTAGTTACAACCTTAACCAATAGACAAGGGATGGAACTCTCAAATCCATGTTACTAGTTTCTTTTCTAGCCTTAATTTCTTTTGTCAAGCAATTTTTGACTTTAGGAGAGTCCTAATGTTTGCAACCATTAGAATATAATCAAGATAAAGAAATGAGTAATACATGCATGACCATCATTCAGAACTACATATTTTGTATTCGTAAGAGTGTTAATTCACCATGGTTCCCACAGCCCTAGTTATGGGGCTCATCTACCCATAACTTTGCAAACAAAATTAGTATAATAATTCATCACCATATTTATGATTTACAAGAATGGACTCGAGAGAAACTCAAATTATATTGCTAAAATCACACAAGTAGCAAGAACTAGAAGAAGAAGAATATTATCACCTATTTTTTTTCAATACGTGAAGAAGTATAAAATAAAACCTAACAAAAAGTATTTATAGTTTGTACAAAAATCAAATCCTAAATAGATTGGGAAACTGGATTGCATTGTGTCTAATAGATGGTCCCACAGTTCATCGCCTGAGTGATGGCTCATCGAGTGAGCCATCATTTTTCTCTAGCATTTACCGAGTTGCTGCTTCAATCCCATGACTTGGGGTGATGGTCTGTCGACATGTGATGACCCATCAGTTTCCTCGTCATCTGGGGCACAGTTAACATTACTTTGTTTCACAATTTACATGATGGGTTGTTGAACAAATGATGGCTCATCATTCTCTTTGTCCTCTTCTAGCAATTGGATTATTCTTCTAACTTCATCCCACGATTTATTCCATGATCTGTGGGATGAACCATGACTCATCATATCACCATTTGCAGCATCATTTAACACTTTTGCATTCTTGACCTGTTGCCCTGCACATATAATAAAATTGCAATCAAATCCAACAAACATCACTTAAGAACTACAATGATTTATGGTTAAAAGCATCAAATGAGTCGTTAAATGCCGGCACATCAACACCCCCAACTTAAAATTATTGTTTATCCGCAACCAACTAAAATAAGATTATAATCACAGAGATGACAACTATACATGACTCAATATATATAATATATATAAACACCTAGGCTTCAGAAAATTGGGAAGTCTACTGTAGTTCCATTGAGCATTGACTAGCTGAGAATTCACAAATGGGTATCCCTCCTTGTTTTCATACATAGTGTGCAAATAATGACAGCTATACAAGCTAACATTGTTGGATCAAAGATTAACATCATGTTAGTAGATAACCAGCGTCACATGAATTCTCAACCAACGATTATCGAATACCACCCCTTGCCCTTACACAAAGAAGGTCTCTCACCAAAGATATTGATTCACCTAGGACCGTACCAACAAACTCTCATACTCACAAAGAAATTCATATGATGTCATCATAATACCATAGGTGTGACCTTATCTTCTATGCTTACTGTCGTTGGAAGGCCAGACTAGGATCACTATAGGGCTTTTATTGGCTTGTAATGTAGGCTTTGATATGGGTAAGGTAGATTCATTTATAGTGTCTGGAACCTCCGTGAAAACTACACTCTTAGTCGATTCTTTTATTTTGCCCCACCTTTTCATTTCCCCACTTTGTTTCCTCTTCCTTTGGATGTGTTTTATTCTTTTTAACAACAACTTCTTCTATTTGTGCTGTATTGCCCATTCATTTTTTATAAATATACCACATCTTCTTTTTTGTTGACTAGTTGTAACACCATTCTACTTTTACTCTCGACTTGTTCTACCAAACCTTACAACCCCAACTTGGGCGTTTTGCCTATGTTTTAAATCCTAGAGTAAAAGGAGGGAAATGGTATAAAATAAGGGTTCACTTGTTGAATGAAGGGTACCAGGTCTTTTGGATAATCAAGAAAAAGTCTCAAGGCTCAAATTCATGGAACTAGGGATAACGTAAGTGCTAGGTAGGCCTTTTTACATGCGAATGTGGCTTAATAACGAAGGCCGATGATACTTTTCGAACCTAGATTTTCCTTTAACAGTTTTAGCAAGACCAACCAGGAAAGTTCTAAATTGTACCAACATCACAAAATTCAATGACTTACCTCACATGCACTTAGCAAAGGGCTCTATCATGAACCATCAGACAATCAATCAGTGCACTAGTTTCAACACACAACTTATCAGTACCAATACAGTCACGATGTCTAAAGTTGATCCATATTGATCATGTAGTAAGGCAATGATACACACATTCTAATGTGACCACCTATGGTTCCCTAACTGTCTTCTACCTGTTTACAGACTAAATAAAATAGAAAACATACTATTTGTAACACCCCAAAATTTTAGAACCTTCAAGAACCCATATATTTATATGAATTTAAGTTTTAAAAAACAAAAGTGACTCATGGAACTGACCCACGTGATTTGGAACCGACCTACGTGACATGGGTGGGTTTCCATGGAACCGTGGATACAAATCGTGGATCAGATCCTGCAAGTTAGAAAATTAATTTGATTTCCACTACATGGACCCATGGCACATGAACTATTCCAAAGCACGTAGGTCAAGTCGTGGACTGATTTCAAATTTATTTTTTTTAGGGTCATCCTAAGGGTATTTTTGTCATTTTCCCCTAATGAAATCAGACCTTTGTATATTTAAAACCCTTTTTTGCATCAGTTGCACTTATTTTGAAGAGGGAGGCAATTATAAACCCTTTCTCCTTCCCCAAAACATTCAAAGAAGCAAATTCAACTAGGGTTCAAGATTTGAGACCCAAATCTCAAGTTTTCTCAAATTCTTCCACTCAAAAGGCATGTTTGAACACTCCCTATTTCAATTACTATTCTAAATTTGTGAATATTATTTACTTTACATGTTATGATGGTGAATTTGAAACTAGGGTTGGGGATTTTGTTATTAAAGCTTGATATGAATTTTCTCCTTTTCTTTATGAATAATGATTCAATATTTAATTGAGGTTTTTGAGATTGAATTGGCTATTTGAAATTAAGGAACTATTATTGATATATATTTTAGCCATGATTTCTAGTCTCTTGAAAACTTTGAAACTTCATAAGGAATATAAATGTTTTCCCCGTCCCTTATATCATTGAATGTATTATGTTATTCAAATGGTTTGAAAAATTGTTATGCGGATTTCAATTATGATTTTAATAGGCGGGGTTTTGGAGTACAAAGAATGTTTAATGATAATGATTTGGCATGATAAGAGTGACTTGCAAGTTCTTTCTATGACGATACCAACATGCTAATTCCTTAATGAAAGACTCCATAATTGAATGTAATGAAATAATTTTAATTGTGCTTAAAGAGAAGTATGTAGTTCACCGAGAAGGTGTAGTCCCTGTGACCAACACTAGAAACCGTATTTGCCAATGTTGGGAGGTGTTGTCATGAATTATGGACGACCACTATATACTTGCCTTGAGCAGTTATATGCAGCTATGATTATGTTATGATTTGGCCAACTATGTTATCTCAGTCCATGCAGCTAACATGGATTGAGGCCCCGCCAGTTGGGGAGTACTGGACCCATATTATCGTGGGTTACTTAATGTCGGTGTAACTACATAGTTCAGAACTAAAGAATTTCAAGTGATTGCTTTATTTTATATTTTAAACGCCCTTTCCTCGGGTTGCATGCCAGTACTCATCATACTAACCATCCTCAGACACTACATCTTTTCATTATGTAGGTTTCAAAGCACTTACCCGAGATTCTGCCCTATATTAGAATATATTCAGAGTAGCAGCTAGCCTGTGGTGAGCCATTCATCTTTTGGAAGGCATATGTCTTAGATTTATTTTTAGTTGAATTCAGACTATTTGGGTTTTCTGGTATTTTCGGGGCCAAGTCCCGGTAAGAATTTCCATTCATAATGTTAGAGGCTTCGTAGACTCAATGATGATTATTGTTTTGAGTCTCATTCTAAGATTTGGATTTAAATTATTCTTTCAGTTGAATTTCTTCATTATGGGTCTATTTTTCGCAAATTTTTATTATGACTATGCTTATGATGTAATGCTAAGGGGTCTTCTTGGGCCATCATTGGTTTGGGAAGCCCGTCACGGCTAGGTCATCGATTTGGGTCGTGACAAATTTGGTATCACAGCACGGTTCATGGTCCCAGGTTTTTTATGAAGCCATGTCGAGTAGAGTTCTTTTTATGAGTGTGTAGAGCGCCACACTTATATAAGGGAGGCTACAAGACATTTAGAAATCGTTCCCTTTTCTTCATACTCTAAGTTCATGCTAGAAATTCTAGTTTTAAGAAAATTCTTCTTACTCCTACTTTTCCACGTTTCAGACCATGCCTCCACGAAGGACTAACAGCCAAGGAACTCCAGCAGGAACCTCTGTCCTCGCTAGGGGAAATGCTGAAGAGGTTCTTCCTACTCATGGGATGCTGACCCGTAATGGAGTTCGCACCTCTAGCATGACTGCTCTTATTGGGGTTCCACCTGTCCCAACCAGTCCTCGGTGAGCCCCTATAATCGGTACCAATCACACTCGGACTCCTCAGGGTGAGATTTTAAATGTTGAGTTCAGGCAGACTATTCAGATGTTTGCACAGATTGTGTCATCTCAGGCTCGTCAGTCAGGTAGTAGTAGTTCTGCAATTGGTTCTTCTGATGCTACCCGTGTGGGTCAGTTTGTGCGACTGAATCCACTGATATTTACTCGGTCCAAAGTTGAGGAAGATCCTGAAGGGTTTGCGGATGAAATGAAAAAGATTTTTAGGGTGATGAATTCTAGTGATACTGAAAGGGTGAAATTTGTAGCTTATCGATTTAAAGAGGTAGCTTATCAATGGTATGATGAATGGAAAGAATTTAGGGTTAAAGATGCAGAGCCTACAGTTTGGGTGGATTTCTCTCAAGCCTTTCTTGATCACTTCTTTCCTCAGGAGTTAAAGGAAGCTAAGGCTGAGGAGTTTGTGAACTTAAAGCAGGGGAAGATGAGTGTCAAGGAATATGCCTTGAAGTTTACTCAGTTGTCTCGTTATGCTCCGGATTTAGTGTCTAACATAAGGTCTCGGGTGAGGAAGTTTTCTTTGGGTCTTAATGATGGTTTGGTGCTAGAATGTAAGGGTGCGATATTGAATAGTGACATGGATATATCTATATTGGTGGTGTTTATGCAGCAGGTTGAGAATGAAAAGAAGAGACAAGCAGAAGTTTAGGATAGGTAGAGTAAGAGGGCTAGGTCTGTAGACCAAGAGACTAATCAGTAGTCTGGTGGTAGCGGTAAGTAGGGTAAGAGATGGCATAAGAAAAAATCTTGGGGTAATGTTCAGTCTTCAGCTAGTGCACCTACCTCTAAGCCTTCAGGCGACCAGCGATTTCACCCTAGCGATGGTTCCAAGGTGCAGGGCACTCAATCTCAGGCCAGTGTGACTCAATGAGCTTATTCTTATCCTCCTTGTCGCCCTTGTGAAAAGTTGCACCGTGGGCCTTGTCATTTGGGCAAGGGTGTGTGTTACGATTGTGGTCAAGCTGGTCATTTTAAGTGGGAATGCCCTTCGACAAAGGGAAATTTTTTAGGAAATAAATCCCAAGTTGCCGCTTTTTTAGCCCCAACAGCTAAGGGTACTACTTTGGGAATCGGCAGAGGTCGTAACCGTTTGTATGCCCTATCTACTCGTCAGGATTCAAAAACCTCACCAGATGTTGTCACGGGTATGTTACAAATTTTCTCCCATGATGTTTATGTTTTACTTGATCTTGGCTCCACTCTATCTTATGTGACCCCTTATGTGGCTGTGAGTTTTGATTTTAGTCCCATAAATATTTTTGAACCCTTCTCAGTCTCCACTCCTGTTGGTGAGTCTATTATTGCTAGACGGGTATATAAAAATTATATGGTGTCTATTTTTCATTGGGACACTATGGTGGATTTGGTAGAACTTGCTATGGTGGATTTTGATTTAATTTTGGGAATGGATTGGCTCCACCCTTGTTATGCTACCTTGGACTGTAGAACTCGTAGAGTCACTTTTTGTTTTCCTAAAGAGCTAGCTATAGAATGGGAGGGTGATTCCTTAGCACCAAAGGGAAAGTTTATTTCTTATCTTAGAGCCCTTAAATTGATATCTAAGGGTTGTTTGTACCACCTAGTTCGAGTCAAAGATTCTAACGTTGAAAGTCCCTCACTGCAGTCTGTTCCTGTAGTCAATGAATTTCCCAAATTTTTTCCCGATGATCTTCTCGGTATTCCTCCCAACAGGGAAATAAAGTTTGGTATTGATTTTTTTCCTGACACTCGACCCATTTCCATTCCTCTCTATAGAATGGCTCCAATAGAGCTAAAAAAGTTAAGCGATCAGTTGAAGGATCTTCTTGATAAGGGTTTTATCCGCCCTAGTGTCTCTCCTTGGGGTGCTCCGGTACTCTTCGTGCGAAAGAAAGATGGGTCCCTTCATATGTGCATAGACTATCATCAATTAAATAAGGTCACTGTGAAAAATAAATACCCTCTTCCTAGGATTGATGATCTTTTCGACCAGCTTCAGGGTGCTAAGTGTTTCTCCAAAATAGATCTCTGTTCGGGTTACCATCATTTGAAAGTTAGAGAAGCGTATATTCCGAAGACCATTTTTCAAACCCATTATGGCCATTATGAGTTTCTAGTTATGTCCTTTGGTTTGACTAATGCACCTGCATCTTTTATGAATCTTATGAACAGTGTGTTTTGACAGTTTTTGGACCTATTCGTCATAGTCTTCATTGATGATTTTCTGGTATACTCTCGGAGTGAGGAGGAGCATACCAATCACCTCCGTATTGTACTTCAGACCCTTAAATACCAAGAGTTGTATGCCAAATTTTCTAAGTGTGAATTCTGGCTTAATGTTGTGACGTTCCTTGGTCATGTTGTTTCTAGTGAAGGAATTAAAATTGATCCCTAAAAGATTGAGGCAGTTAAGAATTGGCCTAGACCAACAACTCCAACCGATAGTAGGAGTTTCTTGGGTCTGGTAGGGTATTATACAAGGTTCATTGAGAGTTTTTCCTCTTTAGTTGCTCCACTAACGAAATTGACTCAAAAAATGTGAAGTTTTTGTGGTCTGATGCTTGTGAGGGTTGTTTTGAGAAGCTGAAGGGTCGTTTAACCTCATCCCTTATTTTGACACTTCTCGATGGTACTAAAGGTTTTGTGGTGTATTGTGATGCATCCCAGATGGAACTTGGTTGTGTACTTATGCAGCATGGGAAGATTGTGGCTTATGCCTCTAGACAGCCTAAAGTGCATGAGAAGAATTATCCTACTCATGATCTTGAGCTGGCGGCTGTGGTCTTTGCACTCAAGATCTGGCGTCGTTATTTGTATGGGGTGTATGTGGATATTTATTCAGATCACAAGAGTTTGCAGTATATTTTCACGCAAAAGGAGTTGAATCTCAGGCAGAGGAGGTGGCTTGAGTTACTAAAGGATTATGACATGAGTTTGCACTATCATCCAGGTAAAGCTAATGTTGTTACTGATGCTCTTAGTAGGTTGTCCATGGGGAGTCTTTTTCATGTTGAGGAAGAGAAGAGAGGATTAGTGAAGGATATTCACAGGCTTGCTAATTTGGGAGTCCAACTATTGGATTCCGAAGATGGGGGAGTGATTGTTCATGAGGTGGCTAAGTCTTCATTAGGTGCTGAAGTTAAGGAGAAACAGGTTGATGATCTCATACTTATGCAAATCAAGAAAGATGTTGGGCAGCAAAAGGTTTTAGCTTTCGAGATTGGGGGAGATAGTATTATACGGTATCAAGGGAGACTGTGTGTTCCTGACATCGATAGGCTACGAGAGAGAATCTTAACTGAAGCCCATGTCTCCAAGTATACTGTTCATCCAGGTTCTACTAAGATGTATCATGACTTGAAAGAGATATATTGGTGGAATAATATGAAAAGGGATGCTGCGAACTTTGTTGCTAAGTGTTTGAATTGCCAACAAGTTAAGGTTGAGTATTTAAGGCCTGGTGGTACGTCTCAGGAGATAGCCATTCCCATGTAGAAGTGGGAGATGATAAACATGGATTTTATCACTGGTCTTCCGCATTCTCGGAACCAATACGATTCCATCTGGGTTATTATGGATAGGATGACCAAGTTCACTCACTTTTTGCCAGTAAGAACAAACTATTCGGGAGAGGATTATGCTAAGTTGTACATTCAGGAGATAGTTCGGCTTCATAGAGCTCCGGTGTCCATCATATCTGACAGAGGTACGCAATTTTCTTCTCAATTTTGGAAATCCTTTTAGAAAGGTTTGGGTACACAGGTGAACCTTAGTACTATTTTCCATCCTCAAACGGATGGGCTAACGAAGCGTACCATTCAGACCTTAGAAGATATGCTAAGGGCCTGTGTTATTGACTTTAAAGGTAGTTGGGTGGATCACTTGCCTCTTATTGAGTTTGCTTATAATAATAATAGTTATCACTCTAGCATTCAAATGGCTCCATTCGAGGCTCTTTATGGTAAGAGGTGTAGGTCACCGATTGGATGGTATCAAGTGGGTGAAACCCGACTGTTCGGGCCGGATCTTGTTCACCAAGCAATGTATAAAGTTAAGGTTATTCGCGAAAGGCTTAAGATTGCTCAAAGTCACCAAAAGTCATATGCAGATGTGAGGCAAAGAGAGTTGGAGTTTGAGATTAGTTATTGGGTATTTTTGAAAGTTTCTCCTATGAAGGGAGTAATGAGGTTTGGAAAGAAAGGTAATCTTAGTCCTCGTTACATTGGCCCATATCAGATTTTGAGAAAGTTTTGTAATGTCTCTTACGAGTTGGACTTGCCCGCGAGTTTGGCATCGATTCATCCCGTGTTTCACGTGTCTATGCTTAAGAAGTGTATAGGTGATCATTATTTTGTGGTTCCCGTAGAGAACTTGAGTGTGGATGACTCTTTGTCTTATGAGGAAGTTCCTGTAGATATTTTGGATAGGCAAGTCCGAAAGTTGAGAACCAAGAAAATAGCTTTAGTTAATATCTTGTGGAAGAATCAAAAGGTGGAGGAGGCTACTTGGAAAGCCGAGGAAGACATGAGGACTAGATATCCCTTCTTGTTTCCAATACTGGGTGATGTCTTTTGAGGTACTAACGTTATACTCAACTTTTATCTTATAAGTTCATGTCAAGTTTTTTGCAATCTCTTTATTCAAGCTAAATGTGTCCTAATCATCATTCGGGGACGAATGATCCCAAGGGGGGGATATTGTAACACCCCAAAATTTTAGAACCTTCAAGAACCCATATATTTATATGAATTTAAGTTTTTTTAAAATAAAAAAAAAAAGTGGCTCATGAAACCGACCCACGTGACGTGGAACCGACCTACTTGACGTGGGTGGGTTTCCACGGAACCGTGGATACAAATCATGGATCAGATCCTGCAAGTTGAAAAATTAATCTGATTTCCATGATATGGACCCATGGCACATGAATTGTTGCACGGCACATAGGTCGAGTCGTGGACTGATTTCGAGAATTTTTTTTTAAGGTCATCCTAGGGGTATTTTTGTCATTTTTCCTTTATGAAATCCGACCATTGTATACTTAAAACCCTTTTTAGCATCAGTTGCACTTATTTTGAAGAGGGAGGCAATTATAAACCCTTTCTCCTTCCCCAAAACATTCAAAGGAGCAAATTCAACTAGGATTCAAGATTCAAGACCCAAATCTCAAGCTTTCTCAAATTCTTCCATTCAAAAGGCATGTTTGAACACTACCTATTTCAATTACTATTCTAAATTTGTGAAATATTATTACTTTGCATATTATGATGGTGAATTTGAAACTAGGGTTGGGGATTTTGTTATTAAAGCTTGATATGAATTTTCCCCTTTTCTTTATGAATAATGATTCAATCTTTAATCGGGATTTTTGAAACTGAATTGGCTATTTGAAATTAAGGAACTATTATGATATATGTTTTAGCCATGATTTCTAGTCTCTTGAAAGCTTTGAAACTTCATAAGGAATATAAATATTTTCCCCGTCCTTTATATCATTGATTGTATTATGTTATTCAAATGGTTTGAAAAATTGTTATGAGGATTTCAATTATGATTTTAAAAGGCGGGGTTTTGGAGTACAAAGAATGTTTAATGATAATGATTTGGCATGATAAGAGTGACTTGCAAGTTCTTGATATGACGATACAAATATGTTAATTCCTTAATGAAAGACTCCATAATTGAATGTAATGAAAATGTTTTAATTGGGCTTAAAGAGAAGTATGTAGTTCACCGAGAAGGTGTAGTCCCTGTGACCAACACTGGAAACCGCATTTACCGACGTTGGGAGGTGTTGTCCTGAAATATGGATTGACCACTGTATACTTGTCTTGAACAGTTATATGCAGCTATGATTATGTTATGATTTGGCCAACTATGTTATCTCAGTCCATGCGGCTAACATGGATTGAGGCCCCGCCAGTTGGGGAGTTCTGGATCCATATTGCCCGTGGTGTCGGTGTAACTACATAGTTCAGAACTAAAGAATTTCAAGTGATTGCTTTATTTTATATTTTAAATGTTCTTTACATCGTACCTCATTTATGACATACTTATATTGTGAATCTTTTCAAATTTTAATTATTCTTATATTATATAAATTTGTTTTGGATTCCCTTTCCTCGAATTGCATGCCAGTACTCATTGTACTGATCGTCCTCGGATGCTACATCTTTTCATGATGTAGGTTCCGAAGCACTTACCCGAGATTCTGCGCCACATTAGGATACATTCAGAGTTGCAGCTAGCCTGTGGTGAGCCATCCATCTTTCGGAAGGCATATATCTTAGATTTATTTTTAGTTGAATTCAGACTATTTTTTGTTTTCTGGAATTTTTAGGGCCATGTCCCGGTTAGAATTTTCATTCATAATGTTAGAGGCTTCGTAGACTCAATGATGGCTATTGTTTTGAGTCTCATTCTAAGATTTCGATTTAAATTATCCTTTCAGTTGAATTTCTTCATTATGGGTCTATTTTTCATAATTTTTATTATCACTATGCTTATGATGTAATGCTAAGGGGTCTTCTTGAGCCATCATTGGTTTGGGAAGACCGTCAGGGCTAGGTCCTCGATTCGGGTCATGACACTATTCTAGACATACCAGTTCAACAATAATGAAACACCCTCGATAAAAGAAACATGACAAGAAGAACCCTCGAGTGACACACACAGTAGCCTCTATCCCCTCAACAAGGACATGTATTTCCCCAATACAACAAAATACTAAGCTTGGGATGTGATAACTTACCTGTGGTGCCCTAGGCACTATTAACTGGTATGTCTGTTGTGTGGGCCACAGATGCAACTTTAGTATCCTCTGTAATAGTGGCCGGTGGTTGTTTTATTAGAGAAGTATCCTCCATAATAGTGGTTGGTGGTAGAGTAATTAGAGCTAGAGATTCTACACCAGAAACATCACCTCCGGTCTGGATGGCTCCCTCAAGTGCCATGCTAAAAGAGGTTCCAATATATCGATCCCTCTAAGACCCCTCTCAAACATGCTGCTGCTCTTTAGAATGTCGATAGGTTGCCTTAAACTCTTTTATCTAATTCTTTTGTGCTCCTTTTGCATCCATCTCACCATCTTCATCATTCTCTCATGCTCTCTTTCCCGTAGCCTTAAGGGGTTGAACTAACAACTCGAGCAATGGATCCTCCTCATCCAACTCTTCTTGTATCTCACTAGGAATGGTTGGGAATACCTGTGCAGGTTGCGAGCACAACTCAGTAATTTCAGTGCACGTTTATGCCAACCTGTAGCAAACATACTCATATCAGGCCCGGCAACGGCGCTAAAATGTGATAGGCCCAAATTACACCTATAAATGAAGTATAAAGCAGTCGATGTTCATATATAGAGCACACCAAGGTTTGGATGGAATCACATAAGGAATATGGCGAGAAGTAAGTTCAATGTTGTTATTCCACTGGTAGCCGATTATTTTCGTAAAGAGGGGTTTCATGTAAAATGATAATTTCACTAACCGATATAAATAATCAAGAATCAAGATGCTTTATTATTGTAATTCAATAATGGGAAATGACTAGATTTGTGTTTTCCATGATTTCATAACACAAATGGGTCATTATTGGTGGTAGTTCATTCTAATGTCATGCGCGCAAAATGATCAATTATTTAACTTTATCTTAGTGTTTTTTCAACCTACTCAGATAATTGTCCATCAAATCTTGTCAATCTATGAATGAGTATGATAAGCTTTACAATAATTGCCTCAGCTTGGTCAACCTAGTTACAACCTTAACCAATAGATGAGGCATGGAAGCCTCAAATCCCTATTACTAGTTTATTTTCCTATCCTTAACTTCATTCAAGCAAGTTTTGACCTTTAGGAAAGTTCTAATGTTTATAACCATTAGAATATAATCAAGATGAAGAAACTAGTAATTGTCACACCTCAAATCCCATTGAGATGGACAGGCACCTGTCGCCCTAAAGACCCCAGAGAACCAACTTATAACATGTGTTTACTATGCATATAACTATGATAATTATGAAGCTTTGACAAGTGTATATAAGCTACAATAATAAAATACCAACATAGATAGGCCCAAACCACATATACATGACTTAGCCGTTGGAGGCATAACTGTTACGAGACAAAACATATTTGAACTTCATACATTAGTCTACAAACCTCTATAAGATGAAAACTTAGTCTATGTCGAGATAGGCGCCCCGCCTTACAAAACTACTTTATAATACCAAAATACATATATCAAAGACTCGGTAAAGCCCCGAATCAACTTGGATCTCACAGTCGCAGTTGAGTGTCTAGTGCTCCTACTAAGGAGGTTTACTAACTGGAGTACTTGTACCTGTGGCATGAAACACAGTATCTCCACATGAGGGACGTCAGTACAAAAGAATGTACTGAATATGTAAGGCATAAAGTAACCATATGTAAGGTAAGAGCTCAAATGAAATTAAGTAGCAATGTATAATTGTATAGATAAGGATAAAAGGCCATATTTGCTTACACTTGTGGGATCACGTACATTACATTCTTTTCTTTACTTTTTTTTTTTTTTTTGCTTTATAACTTTGTAAGGCATATGATAGAATAACAAACTGATCAGTGAAAGAAGAGGATGACCCATTCTAGGCATTTTAACCCCTGGAATATGGTCCTCATAAATACACAAATTAGGATCGACCCATGCTAAGCTTTCTCCCCTGGGATACCACCCATAAATACATTAATTGAGATCGACCCATGTTAGGCCTTGGCCCCTGGGATACCACCCAGTACTTGCATGAATTCACTTTACCTTGTTTCTTTAATCTTTAAGATTGTTCTTTAAGTGGTCATAACATTGTTGAACTTTGGGACTATAGACCAGTAGCATATACATGTGAATAATATACTTGAGGCAGTAACAATGACACATAAAACCAAATGTAACATCAATGGGATACTTAGGAACTTATATGAATCAATAAACCTCATTTGACTTAGAGGAGAACTAATAAAACTTGTTGCTGAGAATACCTTTTTCATACTAGCACTTAGGAGAACAAACACACAAATTTAGAGTAATGAGCACATATTAAAGTAGTTCGACATTCTAAGGAGAGGCAAAAATATCTTTAGCTATATTCGAGATCATATGATGTCACCTTTACTGGGAAGGGAACTTTGTTAGCAGTAATACAATTATGAGATTTTATGCCAAAGAATGTGGAATCGAATAGCCTTGTATACCTTGTTTATGTTTTATGTCCAATAAACTACCACGATTCATCCTCCCTTTTAAGGCGTTAATATACAATGAAATAAGTGGTAAAACTAGTATTAGTAGCCAATCAACCAATTTAGACTATTTGATACCACCAAAGCAGTAGCAGAGCAGTAGCCCTTGAATAAATGGTGTATCACCACCCCCTCCGTTTCCACATCAATACAACCCATACATAGAATTAGCTACTGCCTCCCAACACAATACCACCAAAATAGCCATTATACAGTCCCAAAATTCCATTAAATAATAGTAAAACGTGAACACATGGTTTACCATCATTGTTCAGTGAATTCCCAATAAAATCACATCCATAATCCCTTACCCAATTTTATAAATAAATGAGGCAAAATCATACCTATATTTTTGAAATTTACTCCCTTATTTTGTACTCTTTCAAGAACTTAAACTTTCCTTCAACTTGATCCAAAGAAGAGGAGGAATGTAACACCCCATAAGTTTCTGAGTCTAGTCGACCACCGTAACATTTATGGAAATATTGAAACATGAAAGATTTGATGAATTATACATTAATTTGTTGGGCATTAATGAGTCTTGTGCCATTGGGCCCAAATGAGGCCCAAAAATCATAAGGAAGACATGGCCCAAAATGGAAATTTGACCCATTCTTTCATTTCTCTCATTGACCAAGTAAAACATTAAATGAGTGGCTAAGGATGATTTTCAAGGGACTATAAAAGTCAAGAAATCAGATTTTTATTCATTAGAGACACACATGCCTTTTCTAACATTTTTCTCAAACATTATCTCTCACACAAAACCCTAAGACAACTACTTGTTGGGCCAAGATCACTCTTTGATAATATTTGGTAAGTGTTTATTACTATGGTTTAGTATATGATATGTTTAATATGGTGTATAAATCATGTTGGTTGTGTTGGCAAAGTCTTGTACAGTGTGCTATGTGTAAAACTGTCTATTTTTGCAATCGGAGAATGGTTTTGTCTTGTAATCTTAGACATGGACTTTTGGTCTTGAAGGAAGTGAACTTGATGGATTCACTATTGTTATGTGAGATGTGATTATAGTCTTACCTTGTGTTATCCTTGTGTATAATGTTTGGGATTGTTAATGTGAAATTGGTTATGGATTTGGTGACGTATTGACCGAGAAGTGTAGTTTTGGGTGTTGTTTATGTGTGTTGTGAGACCATGGCTGATTTTTGGCATTAAATATGATCAAAAATATGTCAAAAGAAGTTTAGTTATGTTCATGGACCATTCATTGCATTAAAATACCCAAAAGAGACCAATTTGGACCAAAACGGGCATCCGCCCGCGCAGACGAGGGCACCTGTGGGTGCAGATGCCAATGAAGGTGCCTCTGGAATCTGCCAAAGTCCACCTGCGTGCGCAGGTGGCTTCGCAGGTCAGCCCCGAGTTCGGTTTTGTATGTCTTCGTCTCTATTTGACCCCCGAAGGCCCCTATACCCTTTTTGGATGTAATTATCAAGGTATGATACCGTGTTAATGACTTTAAAGGGGTGTATAAAGGCATGTTGGACTGTATTAAGTATGAATGGTTGTTCATATATTGTTATGAAGGAGTAATTGTGTGACAGAATGATAATGAGAAGACATAAAGGGTAAACGTGGTGTGAAATACTATTGATGTATAATGTCTTGGTCAATGTATGGGATATTATGGTGTTGTTGATATGATAATGCAGTGGATTGTATTGTAAAGGGTGAAATAACGTTATACGGCAGCCATATAGTTCGTTGTCTTCTTGTATACTTGTACAATAGCTAGTGGCTAATGTAAGCTCTGATATGTACTTGTATTGTAGAGTAAGACGTAAGGAAGGAGATGCACCATTGTATTCATAGCTAGGCTTGTATATTCATACTTGGACGTGAAGGTATGCAAGGTTACTCTTTCTGTATCTTTCTGCAGCATATTGTTCATATGGACTATGTACTTATTCCATTCCGAAATGTCCAAAGGCATCTCATTCAGGTTGTATCTATTGTTAAGTCACATGTTCCGCATTCTTTAGTCGTTGTTACTCAGGTGTTACATAATTATGGTTCCAAATTCCCAATAATGTTATGTTCCAAAGCTTCCAATAAGGTTATGGCTACAATATGTCAATCTCTCACAAACAAATGTATCAACCTCTCATAAGCGGTGGTATAAACCTCTCATGAGTGAGCGTGACAACCTCTCACAAGTAAAGGTACCAATCTCATAAAAGTTAAAGAATGAAGTAAGATATTATGTCCATGGGGTGAAATAAACACCTGCATGATGATATCCATGGGGTGAAAGAAACACCTGCATGACGACTATCCCAACATTATGGGTGTATCCATGGGGTGAAATGAACACCTGCATGATGATAGTATTAATTTCCCACTGATCAATTGGGCCCAAGCAGTATATGATCAATGATCCAGGAAAGTCACGAAAGTAATACGCGCAGTTCCAAATATATATATAGATTGATGGCTTATCCGTATTGGGCATTCCCTTGTAGTTACTTTCCATTAAAAGTCTTACATACTTATACAGTTTTCATACAGCCTTACATACTCAGTACATTCTTCGTACTAACCCCTCTTGGGGAATTTACCTTACTTGCTGCAGGCGCAGGTACTAGTAGACCTCCCCAGTAAGCTGCAGGACATCTACTGATCTTTGGTGAGCTCCAGTTGGTTTGGGGCTTTTCGTGTTCAAGTTGTACATTAGTTTTGGTATTGTAGATGTTATGTAAAGCGGGGACTTGTCCCGAATTTAGGTTGGTCATGTATATATTTCTGTTAGAGGCTTTCATGGATGTATGTGGGTATGTGAATGAATGTGAAGGAAAGAGATGTATGTCTGTTTGACTCGATGGCCCTGACGGCCAAGTTTTACATGTATATATATGTATCACTTGATCCATGATTTTCGACATTAGCCTTTTATGTTCTTACGTGATAGTGGTGTTTCTTATGGCATGCATATGAATGAATTTAAGCAAAGCTTGGTTCTCTCGGGCCTTATCGGCTACGGGTGCCAATCCGCCTCGTTGGAACTCGGGGTGTGACAAGGAATCCTTTAGAAGTTAATGAAAAGTGGGACTGCCAAACTTGGAAAGGGATATCCTACACTTTAAACATAAAGAACATGATTTTCATAACTTCCATAGCTAATTAAGTTAAACAACTGAATTATTTTACTTACGTTGGCATGAGAAAAGAAAGGAATCTTAAGAACCCTAGAGGAATATAGGGTCTACTGGTTGAAGCCAAGAGAGAGCTTAGAGAAACTTAATAGGAGCTGACTATTATAAGTTAAAATGAAGAGAAAAATTAGCTCATCTTGATCTTATAATTTTCCTTTTCAACCACCTCTTTTTTTGCTCATTTTGGACCACAATCTGGTCAAGTAGGTGATGCACCTACTTGTTTATATCAAGATGCTCAAAAGGTCAAAGTAGGTGATGCACCTACTTGCTTTTATTCTTAGTTGGGCTTAACTACATTGGGGTCTTGGCAGATTTGGGTCTTGGGCTCCTTTTTCATTTTATTTTTCTTTTAATTAGTTTGGGCCTCAAATGAGTCCATAAATATAGGCTTAAACCTGACCCATTAGCCTTGGTCCCTTTAACTAGATCCATATAGCTCAAGTAGGTGGTGCATCTACTAGATTAATTAAGCCAAGAAATCAACTCATTATTTTATTCCATTTTCTAAATCTTAGTCCCTCTAATTTAACTTAACACTTGTATACACTTCGCTACTTTGAACCTTAAGCTCAAATACCACCTTGCTGTCTAGAGTTCTAATACTTTCATCGAGGTTAACTTGATCGTATATATGCCGAAACGCACGGGGTATCATAGTACTGTCCAAACCTATTTTAAACCATCACTACATATGTAAGGAACTTGGTCCCTTACCTAGACAAGAGAGCTACATCAAGTGTCATATGACTAGAACAAGTGTATAAAGAATATGGGGTGTTACATAATACATGCATGAACATCATTCAGAACTACACCTTCTGTAATCCTAAGAGTGTTAATTCACCATAGTTCCCACAAACCTATTTGTGAAGTTTAGCTACTCATAACTTCGCAAATAAAATTAGTATAAGAATTCATCACCATAGATATAACATACAAGAATGAACTCACGAAAAACTAAGATTGTATTGCTAAAATCACACAAGTAGCAAGAACTAGAAGGACAAGAATATTGTCGTCTGTTTTTTTCAAAACATGAAGAAGTATAAAATAAAACCTAACCAAAAGTATTTATAGTTTGTACAAAAATAAAATCCTAAATAGATTGGGAAACTAGGTCGCATTTCGTCCTATGGATGGTCCCACGGTTCATCTCCTGAGTGACGGCTCATCGAGCAAGCCATCGTTTTGCTCCAGAGTTTACCAAGTTGTTGCTTCAATCCCATGACTTGGGGTGATGGTACGTTGGACAAGTGACGACCCATCATTGTACTCATCATCTGGGGCACACTCACTGCCTCTGTTTCATGGTTCATATGACTGCTCGTCGTTCTTTTCATTGTCTTCTGGCAATTGGATTATTCTTCTAACTTCATCCCTTGATTTTATCCCTTGGTCCTTTGGGTGAACCACGACTCGTCATATCACCATTTTCAGCAACATTTAACACTTCTGCATTCTTGGCTAGTTTCCCTGCGCATGTAACACAAATGCAAGAACTACAATGATTCATGGTTAAAAGCAACAAATGTGTCATTTAACGATGGCACATCAATGTGTATTTAAGATAGTATATTTTATATGAAGCTCTAAGTTTATGATTTGTTAGGTGTGTTTTACCTCTTTTGGGGTGAGTAGAAACAATGGTTTTGACTTGATTGAATTCGAAAACTTAAGAAAATTTTCAAAGTCATTTGAAAACAGAGTCGTCACTTAATTAATTTAGAAAAAATTAAGAAAACCTTTGAAAATTGTACATAAAGTCCTAAAACAGATAAAAGACTTCATGTTTTCAAGAAATTCAAGTAAGAGTTCAAATTAACCTTTTAGAAAGATTTTTAAGAACCCTAAAATATTTGCTAACACGTAGTTGTCTAATTATTTCCAAAACTTTATTTTATTTGACAAACTTGAAAGGTTGGAAATTTGATTACGTAAAGAAATGATTTTTAAGGAAAATTTCAAGAAATAATTGCAAGAAACTTAACCAATTACGCTAAGTGGCAAACTAATTTAAAATTCCAGATTTTGATTAATTATATTAAACAAGCAAAACAAATGGTTTGAAAGAGGCAATGGTACTCAAATGGGGAAATAACTAAGTTAATGTAAAAGAGTTTTACAAATTAATTATAAGATCATACAAGTAACTAAAAGAAGGGAAAATTTCATTTATATACAAAAAAATAAATAGTTTACAACAAAAATAATCAAGATTTTGTTTAGTACTTAAAATGGCTCTTCCTTTTTCTTTTTTTTTCAGCAGTAATTTTTTTAAAATAAAAAACTTTTTTTTTTTTTTTTTTGCTGTTTTTTTTAATTAAAAAAATTGTTTTCATTTTTATTTTTTTTCAAACTTTTTTCGTACAACTTTTTTTCATGTATCAATATTGTACAAATGGAGTATAAACATGTATATATAATGTTCAAATAGTTATGTAGTGTATCTGTAATGTATCGATATTGCATAAATAGTTATGTAGTGTATATATAATGTATCGATATTGTATAAATAATGTATACACATGTATCGATATTATATAAATGATATATAAACATGCAAATATGATATACAAATAGTTATGTAGTGTATATATAATATATCAATATTGTATAAATGTGTATAAATGCGTATCGATATTATATAAATAGTTATGTAATATATCAACATTGTATAAATAGTGTACAAGCATATAACAATATTGTATAAATAAGATATAGACGTGTATCAATATTGTATAAATAGGTATGTAATGTATTGACATTGTATATATGGTATATAATCGTGTATCGATATTATATAAACAATTATGGAATGTATCAATATCGATTTTTATTTGACTATCATGCATTCTTGCCTTAATAAATAAAAGTATAAACAAAAAATAATAAAACATAAATATTTATTTTTTTCATAAAAGAAGTGAAGCAATTAGAAAAGAAAAAAAAATAAAAAAAGAGCAACAAAAAAAATTTAAAACAATGAAAAAGCTTTTTTAAAAAAATAGCACAGTAAAAAAAATTATTGTAGAAATAAAATGGCCGAATTACAGGTAATGGAAAACGGCAAAACAAGATTAGGAATTGCAAATGGCCAAAAGCTATTTTTGATGTAAATACTTTGGTTTTTGGAAACAACATGAGCCGAAAGGCCATTTTTGGTAAATAATGATAAGTGTGTTATTTTTTGTATAAGAAATTTAACTCAATGGACATTTTGTATAATTTTTCCTTAAAAGAAAGGGACGCAGTTAGGTTTAGGCAATTAGGCCCAAACCCCTGATGGACTACCAAAATCTTATTTGGCTAAGCCCATTATTTTCTCCGCTTCATCTTAGACCCTGTGTATAAGCTTCCCTTTCGTGTCCACCAGCAGTTAGGCCATCGGACAATTTTCTTTTGGATTTTTTGTGATTTGAACCCATTTTGGGCCTTTGTCTGAGGCTGGCTCGAAGAAGAGGAATTGGGCCTCCAAGGCCCAACTAGGAGATGCAAGGGGACTCGAACAAGTCAAGGAGGAGTTCATGCACATAAATGATATAGATTAGCACCGTGTTAAACAAATAAATTTAGACAAATTGAAGGATTTCACACATAGTACAGTGATGAAACAAGAACGTGACCTATTGAAATGATGTTTTAAATGGCAAACAAGGTTCCCTTTAAATTGGACATAGATTCATAACAGTGAGCATAAGAACACGCAGGCCAAATTAGCCTTGATAACCGTGGTGTCCGAGCCAGCTTGCACACACCTCGACTAATTCCACGGGATACCTGCCACCTCCCACCAGCAACAGGTACTAGGTACCAGGTAACCCTGTCCACCAAGGCTAGAACAGATGGGAAGAAATCACCTAGTGTTTGTCTCTGTTGGGAATTGAACCTGAGACCTCATGGTGCTCAACCTAACTTCATTGAACCACTAAACCACACTCTTGGGTACATTGTGCAAATTAGCTTATCTTTGTCTTAAAGCGAAATTGAGTGAAAACTAATCCCAAGTCAATGTCCTAGATGAACAAGGACTTAATTATTCACATGCTAAATCAACATTCTAGTAGGCAACCAAAGGCAAGAGATTTGAGCTAATGCAACAACTAATGACCAAATACACAAACTTCATGGCAAAATTAATCTTCTGATTTTAACTAATGGAATCCAGGGGAAGATTTTGCTTGTAACAACTTAAATTGATGCATTTTTATCTTTGAAAGAAATCTACTAGAAATCAAATGAGAGGGGAGGGGTTTCAAAAATCAAACTCTTGAGCTTGTCCTTACTAGGAATGTAGAGTTCGACAGGTGATGTGAAGATCTTGTGGTGAGGAGCCTTATTAGGAGAACTGCATTGGTATAATCACCACTCTCTCTCAAAGACTCAACTCTTTCTAACCACTTCGTCACTCTCCTTGAACTTAACCAAGACCAAACAAGAGATATTCAACTCAAAAGCTCGAGCAAGTATAGTGTAATGGGGGAAGGCGGAAAAGTTATATAAAGGATTCGACTAAAGGCTTTTATTAAAGGATTTTTTCCAGCAAAAGCTAAAATCACCACCACATTGAGAAAACAAGGATTGTTGCCCTTAGTAGTGGCTTGGTAACACTACAGAAGAGCCATAATAAGGCTATCGTGATCTGTTACTCTTACCCTGCGAATGGAGGGTGAGAATAAGCCATGGTGAAGGCTCGTTTCACCTTCATCCTCTCATATCATACAGGTGATGAGACTAGCAGATAGGGAAGGCAAGGAAAGTTACACTTAACACAACAAAGATGAGAAGCCAATACTCATTTGGGGCTTCAAACTAAGAACTTTCAAAGACGGAAACATATCATGAATGTTCCATCCTTAGCTATGATTTCTCAAAAAATTATAGAGATTTAAGTCTATACTGCTTTCAAGGGCTCGAATAGATTGATTTGAGAACTTGTTTCAGGGGACTAAAAGTCATAGCCCATTGACCTCCTTTTGATATTGTGAATCAAAGGATCTCAATCTACAATGACCAAGATCTCAAACAGCCTTAGCAAAACAAGAGGCTTAAAGTCGTAACAGATTCCAAACACACTAAAATTAGTATAGATTGACCAAATAGGAAGAGCTAAGATCATAAATCACATAGTGGAGGCTTCACATGTCTCTCTTATACCAAATATGCAATCAAGAGAACATGTAAGCTTTATATTAGCTTAAATCTTTTTTAAGACATTATTAAATCTCAAAACACAAGAAACAATCTCATCATCAGATATTTACGAGTATAAAAATGTTGAACAGTGTCATGAACTTAAATTTTAACAATAATCCTACCGAAAACCATCAAAGCCTGAGGCTTTATCAACAACACACCAATCATCGAATTACAACCCTCAAACCTAGGACCGTTGCCGACATAAAATAGCATTTTCCAAACAAGACCAGCCCACACAGTCACGAACTCATAATAATAGTAAAATTTCACATTATAACACCCAAACACAGGAGAGATCGTAAAAGGTAGGGTCTTTACCTTTTTGGGAGAAGCGAACGTGATAACTAGCACTAATCAAAGAGAGTTTCCACCACCGAGTTAACTCGTCACTGGCCGGAGAATGAGATTGTGTATTTGGTACCTCTGAAACTTTTGGTTATGTGAGGTTAGAGAAAAGAATCTCTAGAACCCCCAATTTTTTCCCCAAAAGCCTCAATTGAGGGTGATTTTGGGGGGGGGGCAATTTTGGGATAATACTTTGAAATTTTAAATGTGAAATTGGGGGATAAGGTTTTGACAGCTTGAAAGTTGTACGAATTGGAAGAATTTGATGGGAGCTTGACGGATTTTAGACAATTTGGGTAGTCGTTGAGGTTCTGGGCTTGCTGAACATTTGGTTGATGTTTTGCTTAGAAAATTGAGAAGGAGGTGACAAAAAAGTGTTGAAATTAAAATTGGTGACAAGTTTGACCAAATTAAGTCAAATTTTTTGTTAATTAGTGATTAGGAAGTTGTTGTAGCAACTTTCGAAGTTGCTACAACAACTACGATAGTTGCTGCAGCAACAGTCGAAGTTACTGCAACAACTTTCGAAGTTGCTGATAGTTGTTGCATGTCATTAACAATAATGAAAAAATTATCACCTCTACTCAATAATTAAAACTTGAGTCACCTTTTTTTAATTTTCAAACTTTCTTGTCACCTATAATTAAAAATCCCTGTGTTTGTTGAACATCGTTTGGCTTTTGTGTACAGTTTGTACTAGTGCAAATGATGAAGAAAAAGAAGATAGAGGAGAGTGGGGCGCGTGGAATTGTGAAGTGTGATATTTTGGGATTTAAGAGAGTGCATGAGGGAGGTACGTGTGTATATGTTTATGTTATAGTGGTAGTTTATGGAAATTTGCGTTGCACGTTTATCTCAAAACACTTAATATAAATTTTATCTTATACTCTTTCCGTTTTAAAATAATTTCAAAATAGTTGACTTGCTATTTCCCTTAAGAAAATATTTTTTAAGGGTTTATTTTATCAAATTAGTCTTATTAATTATACTTTAAAAATATAAATTTAAGTATATACATTTAGTTTAGTCATTTAATGATAGAGATAGTATTGGAAGAATATAATAAAATTCTCTTGATTTCATAATAGGAACAACTAAATTAAAACAAATATTTTTAGAAAAAAGACCAACTATTTTGAAATGAAGAAAGTGTATATTTTTGGATAATTAGTAAAAGTCAACTGAACTAATAAAATAAAATCATAATAGAAGTGCTCAATGGCCACAAAATTTGGCCCAAATTTGACCACAATTGTAAAAAGACTGCTATAACCTTTCTCTTTCAAAATAAATCAATTTTTTTTTCCTTTTTAATTAAAGGGAGTTAAAGTAAATTATTCCCTAAACTCAATTATTGATTACATATATTTCTTATATAATCTTTAAAGCTATCAACTACTCCCTGTGTCCCAATTTATGTGATGTAGTTTGATTTGGCACGGAGTTTAAGAAAGAAATAAAGACTTTTGAAACTTATGGTCTAAAATAAGTTATAGATGATTGTGTGATTGTAAATCATTGCATTAAGGGTAAAGTGAGTATTTTAAAGTTAAATTGTTACTAAATATAAAAATATGTCATTCTTTTTAAACTGACTTAAAAGGAAAGTGTGTCATATAAATTGGGACAAAGGGAGTAAAAGAAATAAATAAAAGCAAGAAGGATTGGAGCAAATCTTTGTTATAAAAGAGTATTTCAAAAAGTGATAAAGAGTTATTTTTCAAAAAATTTGTAAAGAAAAAGACGGAATATTTCATACTATGACTTTATGAAGGAATGGTGCCATTGTTGAACAGGAAAAATAGCCTGAAGAAACTTCTGACGGCAATAAATTTTGAGCGAATTTGTAGTCTCCTCGTTTTTTATGGTACGGTGTATGACAAAAATATAACCCACCTTTTATTGAAATATATATGTTAGGATATTTATTATAGTTTAAAGGAAAAATATATATAAAAAAAAAAACCTCTAAACTTGTTCCTGAAACGCACTTTAGCACTTTAACTTTAGGGATAATTATTTACCCCCCTAATTTTATTTCAAGTAAATTTAATACCTCCCCAAAAGGAGGAAAAAGAATTAAAAATTGACCAAGTCCTTCTTCTTATCTTTTTTATCTTTTATTTTCTCTCTCCACCTTTCTTCTTCCAATTTGCAGTCACCCTATACCACCCACCAAATTTATACAAGTAGCCACCTCCTCCATTCCTATTCCCACCCCCACCACTTCCATTTCACCAGAACAAAGAAACGAAAATAACAATCTAATTTTCTTGGCTTATAACAGATTGAGAGCTTGTCGGAGGTGTCTAGTTAAAGAGAACGTAACCGATATACCTTATGACTCCGAGGCGAGTGTCCAGTTCATTTGAAAAAATGAAATTGTTCGTGCCAATGGTGTTTGTGGCGGGTTTTGTGAAGTTGGTGGTGGATATAAAGGTGTTGTCGATGGTGACAATGTTATTGATAGTGGGTATCTTAGAGTGAAAATTTTTGGTGTTGGCGATGGGTATTATAAAAAATTGACAGCGATGGTGAGGGTATTGTAACACCCCGTACATTTTAGCACGTATAAGACTAAGACAACATCGATGAAAGTATTTAAACTCGAGCAATAAGGTGTTTTTTAATCTTAAAGTTAGAGGTGATTGTTAAGTTTAAGTAAAGTTGTTAAGATTTGGAAAATGGGATAAAATAAGTTAGGTGCTTGCTTGACTTAATTAAGCTAGTAGGTGACAAGTAGGTGCATCACCTACTAAGACTTTTTGACCAATTTAAAAGGGCCAAGTAGGTACTTTGACTAATGGACCAGATTGAGGCCCATGTTAAGTGACCAATTTGTGGCCCATATTAAGTGAAATGAAAGTGAGAAGAATGGGAAGCCCCAAGGCCCAATCTGCCCAAGACCCAAATAAGGTTAAAACCACATAAAAGAGGAGTTAAAATAAATCAAGTAGGTGCATCACCTACTTGGACTTATTGACCAACTTAAAAGATGCAAGTAGGTGCATCACCTACTAGGTAACTTGTGGCCAAAGTTAATGCCAAATTGTGGCTGGAAATTAAAGAAGAAAGTCAGCCAAAATGGGATCATTTAAAGTCAAGATTGGATTCATTTTATTTTTTCTCATTATCTAATTGCAAAAATTCAGACAAGTCTCTCAAACTCTCTCCTCCTAACAGCCGCCCTAGTTTTCCTTTTAGGGTTCTAAGTGTTCTTCAACTTATTTCTTGCAAAGCATCCCACTAGATCACCTTCTCCCCTCCTTGGGTTTATATATATTGAAGAGTTTTTCAAGGAAAGTGAAGCGGATAGAGTTATAGGTGTTGACAGCAAAAGGGTTGTCACTCTCTTCCTAGGATTAAGGTAAGAATTTTATGTTAAAAGCATGGCTCTTTTCCCTATTTTCATGTGATGCTTATGCTAATTTTTCTATCCTATTTTAGTGGATTGGAAAAGGTTACAAGGGCAGTAATTGAAGGAAAATAGCATATTAAGACAACCAAGGTAAGGTGCTACCCCCACCTCTAATTAAAAGATTATTTGAACATTCTAGGCATACTTGTTAATTAGAACTCATGGGATGGTGATTGGAAGCCATGAATTCAAGTTTTCTGGTTATATTGATATGTTTGGGGGCTATATTATTTTGTTGTGAAGTATGGGAGGTTGTGGATGGCCTTAGAAAATGTTTTGGTAAAGTTGTCACGGGGCAGATTTGTAGGGTGGGGTGATACACCATTAATTTAAAGTTACCACGGGGCTTACTGCCCGGCTACTGCTTTGATGAGTTAAAATACTGTGAGTTGGTTGGTTAGCTGCTAATATTAGCCTTATTACTTGACACTTGTTGTAGATGAAGATTATTACATTAAAGGACAGGTTGGCACTTCATAAACTATACAAATTGGGAATTGAGGTATGTAAGGCTATACTAGTTCATATTCTTTGGCATGAAGTGTTATACTCATGTACTAACAAAGTGAGCTTCTTAGATGATCTTTCATGGTAAAAGATACATTGTGATGGTGTAACAATCCCCACTGTACTTGATGGACCTTTCCTTTACTGCACGTGGTCTAAAAATGTGTCAAAGTGTCACATGTTTCTCTTATATGAGTCAATAAGATCCTAGATTACACATGTTAAGAGTGTCATATGTTGGATATACAATCTGTCCAAAATTGCTTCAATTGTCTAATTGATCATATACTTCTTTTGGCTCACATGTCCACACATTCCTTTTTGGGAATATCACTCCCATCGTGTTAGGATATAATTTGACCTTATAGAGTCCTTAAATGTTCAGTTATACAATTTATATGTCCTTTCCTGAAATGTGCATTTGTTCTAATTGGAATCTGCCCACCTGCGTCATTAGTTCTCATGTTTGTGTACTCTTTTATTTGTTATCACCTAATAAGTATTTATTATATTGTCCTGACGTCTCTATTTGGGGAATTACATGTCTCCACAAGAAATGCATGTACGCCCCTATTTGAAATGTCTAAATATGTTTTAAACAAACCATGTGCTAAGTAGAATCACTTGCTCACTTGTTATACACCTTAGTGGCTCATTTGCTACATGCCCTAATGTTTTTAATTGTCACATGACTTCATGGTTCATTCGTGTATGTACTTTATACCCAATGAGGTTCATTGAGTCACATAAGTTTCTAAGTATCACATTGAAGTGACATTTTTCTTCCTATGTAATTGTTACTGACCCAAGCATATTGTTCACATGTCTATAGTTACAAAAGCTCAAAAGAGTTGCGACCACCAAAAGAACAATCTCAAAGATTAAAGAAACAAGGTAAAGTGAACTTATGTATTTATGGGTGGCAGCTCAAGGGTTATGATACCTAGCATGGGCCGATCCCAATCTTTGTATTGATAGGTGGTATCCCAGTGGTGGAAGGAACACCTAGCATGGGTTGATCCCAATATTACGGGTGGTATCCCAGGGGTAAAAGGAAAGCCTAGCATGGGTAGATCCCGATTTGTGTATTTATGAGGACCGTATTCCAGGGGTTAAAATGCCTAGCATGGGTCATACTCTTTTACCACTGATTAGCTGGTCATTTGTATCACATTCCTTATAAAGTTAATAATACAAAGAAGAGTAAAGCAAAGAAAAAAATGCAATGTACATGATTCTACAAGTATAAGCAAAGGTGGTCTTCTATCAATATCTATACAGTTGTACCTGATTTCATTTGAGCTCTTCTTTCATATATGGTTACTTTATGTCTTACATATTCAGTACATTCTTTTGTACTGACGTCCCTCATGGGGGACACTATGTTTCATGCCGCAGGTATAGGTATTCCAGCTAATAGATCTCCCTAATACAAGCACAGAATACTCAGCGACTTTTAGTGAACTCCGGGTTGATTCGGGACTTTGTCGAGTCTTTAGCATGTATTTGATATTATTTTATAGTTAAGGGTATGGAGGGGTCCTGTCCCGACCTAAGCTAAATTTGTCTATCTTTTAGAGGCTTTGTAGACTATTGTTAAAGTAAAGCACAGTTGTGTATTATTCTCTAGTAATTAAGGACCCAACGATCAAGTCATGTATATCCATTATGGGCCTATTTATGTTGGTCTTTTACCAGGGAGTCTCACCTATACTTGTCAAGGCCTTATAATTATCATAGTTACATCCATAGTAATCACAAGGTATAAGTTGGTTCTCTCGAGCCTTTCAGGCATCGGTTGCCTGTCCGTCTCAATGGGATTTAAGGCGTGACAGGTATTTTGGAGTTGATATTAATGCCGATGATGAAATTTATGAAATTGATTGTGGTGGAGTTTATATTGTCATGGCTGGTGGCCTGGTGGGTATTATGGAGGTGACGACAGTGATGCTTCTATTGGTGGTGGTGGTGGGTATTTTGGAGTTAATAGTTGCAGCGGTGATGTTGGTTGTGGGCTTTGTAAATTTTACGGCGGTGGCAATGGAGAGTATGAAGAGAGTAAGGAGTAGTTGGTGGTGGGCTTGTAAAATCGACGGCGGTGTTTATGAAGGCGAAGGCTGACATGGCCGGTGAAAAAGAAACAAATAATTTTTGAAAATATAAAAAAAGAGCTTTTGACATGTGGAGGCGCGTGTAGGACACCTCCTACTATAAGTGTGGTTGTGTATATATGGGGAGGTATTAAATTTACTTAAATAAAATTAAGAGGATAAATAATTACCCGTAAATTTAAAGTGTTATAGTGAGTTTCAGGAACAAGTTTGGGGGGGGGGGTATATGTATTTTCTCTAGTTTAAATATAACCCATCATAAATTAAATTAAAATTTAATAAAATAGCCTTGGTAGCCTTTTTTTTTTTAGAACACCCAAATGTATGATTCCTAAAAATTAGAAATACAAATTACCTTTTGTTAATTTTAAATTTTTTAAAGTCATATTTTCCCTAAATTTCTTCTACCATATATATTTTAGATTCCTTAATTAATTATTCTTCTACATCTTACCATATATTTTCATCTTACCACATATTTTAGGACTCCTTAATTAAATATTAAAAATAGTGATATAATAATTAAAGGAAAATAGTGAAAAGACGATTTTTTTTCTACAACAGAGTCTTTTAATAAAGGGCAAAAAATTTAAACAACATTTCTAATGTCCTTCACACTTTTAATATTGTATAGATGAGCGAATATATACATATGTAGGTGTGTGTGTAAATTGAGAAATTTAATTTGGGGGTAATAGAAGAGGTGGGTCGGGTATGAGTGAGGGTTGATATTAGGCTGGCAGGTCTTGAATTAAATGAAGAAAAGGGAGGCCCAAATAAAATCATTTAACCAAATTTAATTAACAAAATGACCAAATTAACATGTTTGGGCAAAATTTGGTAAATTGAATCATAATAGAGATAAATTAAGTCCCCATTAATTTATTGAGCTTCTTATTTAAAACAAAATTTTAAATAATCATCTCCAAAATCATAAGTATTTTATTTAAAATCAAGAAACTAGTTGTACAAGTAATTTCTAATTTTTAAACAATTTGGAGGAAAAATAAAGCATTTTCCAATTTAAGCATGATCTTCAATCAAGATAATTTCTAAAATATTTTCCTTAAGTGAAACTTATATAATCGTATATAATTAAATATAGAATATATTTATTTTTACCTAAAATCACAATTAACCCTGAAGTTATTTTGAAAATTATTTTGCTTTAATAAAACAATTATTTCAAAAGTTTTGGGGATTAAAAGAAGCGCTCAAAAATTAATTTTGAAATGCGGGGCAAAATTTGTGTCAACAATATATGCCCAATTAGTACCCTTGAGTTGCCAAGTGTGGAGTAGGTTACGAGTTGGGTTGAAGGATTGTAGATAGATGATGATCAGTCTCTTTGTATAGTTCAAGTTTCCTTCTTCTGGTGGATATGAAGTTAGAAGAGTAGTGTTAGTAGACTACAAGGAAAAGACATGATTGTTAAGCGTCTGAGAAAGGGTCTATGTATGCCAATAGGGGTAGAAGTTATAGAATGACGACTATGGAGGCTAGAGAAAGTTAATAGAAGTATCCCAGAAGGAAGTCCTAGCAAGGTTTTTATCTACATATATAGTCTATCAGGGGGAGTTTAGCCTTTGTGTGTGTAGTGAACCCCGACCATTAGAATAAAGTTATTATAGTCGTAGAATAGGTCCATAGACTTAGAATGTCAACTTCAGATTGATGTGCCAGCATTTAATGGCATATTTGATGTTTTTTACTATGAATTATTGCAAGTTTTTAATTAACTCTTGTTGGATTCGATCGAGTTTGTATTACATGTGTAGGAAAATGAACCAAAGAGATAAAAGTGTTGGAATCTGCTGAAAAGAGGGTTTTGACGGGTCGTGGTCCACTCCACGAACTATGGGATGAAGCATCGACCCTCCAACGGAATATCATCCAAATCGTCAGCCTAAACTAGTGAATAATGCCAAGAGACATCAAGTTGATGAATCCTTTGATGGACTATTATTTTATCGATGGACCGTCGACCCAATCGTGGGACAAAAGCAGTTTTAATGACTTTCACTGGAACTGGATGACGGTTCATCCAACAAACCATCACTCTGATGACGGGCTTTCATCCAACCCATGGTAAGTGATGCTATAATGACCCATTCCATTGTTATAATATTGCTTGTAGTGTAGGTTTTCGGGTGGAGTTGGCCTTAGGATGGGAGTTGTGGAAATTTCAGACTAGGGTGAGTTTAGACAAAATATGAGTATTATGTGGTGTAGAAACCTTTCATGTCTTGTGGTGGCTGCTATGTTGATTTTATAAGTTTGATGTGATAAATAAGGAGTTTAGTGATCCATAGAAATTTACGGAACAAAATTTAGGTGTATAGAACTCCAGTTATAACATTTGTCGCGATAGGTTAAATAAATGTTGTTGAAAACAAAGCATGCATTGAAAAAAGGGGAAAATATAAAATTCCCCCGAGCTACTATTTAGGCTCCACGTTAGCGGCCCTATCTCACTACAGCGAGACTGTTGTAGTGGTGGGGGGACCATTGTAGCGGTCTATAACTTTAGCAAAGGACTATTATAGCAGGCCTCTTGGCCGCTATAGCGGTACTACTATAGTGGGTGGGGGTACCACTGTAGCGGACGTCGAGTTTTAATGTTATTTTCTTCCAAAACTCATCCTAGAGCTGTGTGGGGTAATTTTCTCCAAGTTTGTGTGATTTTCATCATTGAGGTAAGATTATTTCACTATTCCTTGGTAGATTAACTCCTTTAATCTTTAAAATCATTAGAATCATGATGTTAGAAAGAACCATAAAAATAATAAACTTGAGAGAATTGCCCTTATGTAGGCTTAAAATCAGTTGTAAATGGTTCTATATTGCTAGACTTGACTTCCTAACATAGATTCCTTTATCTTTAACGTAAGTTATGGGGAAATTGGGGGGATTTATGGGTGAAAACCCCCAAAGTAGGGGGTTTGGGCTATGAACTAGGTTGCAACCTATGGGTTTTAGTTCCTAATGCTTATAATTAGAGAATATGTTATTAATTTCTCCTCATTTACTGTTTTTAGACCAAGAACAGTCGGGAAAGGCAAGAAAAGGGAAAGTTTTGGCAAATTAGAGAATTACAGGCTTACATTTGAGGAAGGTTATGGTTTGAATATAGTTATAGACTTAATTTGATTTCTGTGCTTATTCATGACTTGGATGATTGTTAATTGGCCTTCGGGCATACTTTTAATTGGTAAATTGGTTTGGTAATTGATTTCATTCATATAAATGATAAACCTTGAATTTGACTAAGTAGATAAATTGTGTGGTGGCATATTTGGTGCACTTCATCATATTATTATTAATATTGGTTGAGATGTCCATATATTGTGGTATACAGAGGGTTGGGTACCACATCGGTACGTATTGTTTACAGCTTGCTATTGGGGGATCGGGACCACGTCGGTATGGTACATGGAATGAGCTCGTACCCTACAGGTCATCACTATTGGACATATAATACCCTTTGGTATGTGTGTACACTTTCATGGTAGGGTTGATGGTCATGATGCATTATTTCATATCATTCATTCATTGATTCTTATGGTTTGTTGGTATACGTGTTGTGTTAACTAAAAGTAGCTAAAGACTACTTGTGAAATGACTAGATGAACATAGCTCGGTGTGTTACATTTGAGATAATTAGAGGGTGTTAGGCTCTCCCCTATTCATGATTTAACTTAGCTTGAGATGATAACATGATGATGGAAATAGACTATTAATAGTATTATGGTATTGTTTAGATTACACTGAGAGGTTGGTTTTGAATGGTAGTAAATTGTGGTGTAATTTCTTTCATGATTTCTAGTTGATTTTATTCAATTTATGTTTATATATGATATAATGAAGTCATAACAACAATAACTTGGTAGAAGTTTCTTCTAACCGATATACACCATGTGAGCCATGATGCATCAACTTAATATCCCAGTTGGAAAGGGGTGCCTATACTTGCTAGGGTGTAAAACCTATCTATCTATGGATCCAACCTAAGCCTCTTGGGCTAACATAAACCTATGGTAGTACATAGTTCTGGGACAAGTGTTGTCTAGAATGCAAAAGTTCGTTTGGTGCTAAATAATCCTCCCAAAAACATATCTATAGAGCTCATATCTTATCATACAACATATCTAGATGGAAAAACTGTTCATTATAATTGCTGGCATATCTAGATGTCATTCTGTTCATGAATCATAGTGTTGTGAGACAATGCTCAAATATCTTCTTTCATAAACATATATTTACTTCTATGCATATAGCTTAAAATATGAAAAACTTACTTGAAATCATGCATCACTTGTAAATCCTCATACTAGCTTTCATAATTCGTAAATAATCTTAAACATCATAATCATATCATAAATATTCTATTCATAGAAATTCATTGACATGCATAAGAATTTCTTCATATAAATCCTAACTTTGCATAAAAACCATAGCTTGAAGAAGATTGGGTATAAACCCTAGCTTTAAACATAATCATCATATCGTTAAAATACTTGGGCATGGGGATAAAAGGAATCCATCACTGAATCTTGTTGTAATGACCCTCCAGGTCATTTTCTTGATTTCCATGCATTTCCTGCATTTTGAGCCTTCTCATAGTGGCTACGGCTCATTTATGACTAGTCAAAACTGTCGGTTCAATTTTTGGACAGTTCATTTGGATTTTAGGCTCAATTTCCTGCTTTGGAGCTTTCACTGTTAAGGAATTGGTCTCAGACCAAAACTTCTTGTAAACGGCCTCGGATGAGAAATCTGACAGTTCCATTAGCTTCAAAACATTAATTTTAGGCTAAGGGAACCCATGGTTCGGGTCTCGAGGCTTTCGAACTCATTTTGGGCTATTGGGTAGATTTGATAAAAAATAGAACTATAGGTGTAGGGCCTATATTATGTCGAAATAACCTCTGTTAGAAATTTTGATGGTTTCGTTGAGTTCATAATGTCGAATTTAGTGTGGTATCATAGTTCATTTGCGCGCACGGGGTTTCGAATAAATCGCGAGCGCCCGGTCGGAGTCCATTTAGACTTAGCAAAAATTTGATGTCTGATATCTGGTGTGACCGCTAAAGCGGTCTAAGAGCCGCTTTAGCAACCTTGAGCTGCTTTAGCTGCCTTGGCTACTCGGCTAAGGTCCGCTTAAGCGAACGTTGCCTTAGCGGTCAATGATGCCGCTTAAGCTATCCCCGCCTTTTCTTATCCTCTGCTTTAGCAGTCATTAGCCGCTTTAGCGGCCAAGTGACTGCTTTAGAGGTGACTGCTGGTGATAAATCTCTCTCCTTCGCCCGATTTTCCCTCATTTCTCTAGGGCTTTTCCCTTCATTTTTGAGAGCTAAGGATGTTGGAAAGTGGGAGAAATCATCCATTGAAGCTAAGGTAAGCTAGTTCAACACTCCTTGGTCATTTTCAATTATTTTTCCCGTCAAATTCCATCCTTTTTCATTGCAAATTCCTAGAATTTAGGTCTTAAATTCTTAAACTTTAATGGTTGATTTGAGCCTCGATTTGTACTATATTTGTTCTCAACTTTTGAGCACACATTCCTTGTCCTTCGGGGGACCTCGTGACAGATTCAATTTTAAAATTTATTTGCAGGCCCCTTGTGCCCGAGTTTCGACCCGAGTTTCTACCCGAGCTTTTATACAGCAATATGAATATCGTTTTACTCCTATTAATATGTAGATTATTATTTTGATAGCGTGGTGACATTTTGGATCGTAGAGCAAAGACAAGGGTGATTCAAGATTGCGGTTCGGCAATGAGGTAGGCTTCAGTCTACTTTTCTCTATAAGATTGTACATTGTATAGATTGCATGCTAGGTAGGGATTATAGGATGGGTTTATGGCTAGTATATAATGACTTTACCTATTTAGGGGATTTAGAATAGAAATGTGACAAGAATCTTGGTCTAGAATACCCGTTTGGGTCGTAGAATCCTATTACACCTAGTTATATACTTGTTGCCCTTAGATTAACATGAATGATCCCTTAGTATAAATTGTATTGTGACACTTAGTGTATTGAATGATATTTCTCCGGTTGGACCCTACTTGTGGCGTTATGCCCTTATTTACCATAGATTCCCAAATTATAATATTGTTATCCTGGTATATTTTTATTATTGGGCCCGAGGTCGTGGTTACGAGGTTGTTGGACACCATGTTAGTATTCTACCCTTTGGAAGGGACGAGATTCTAGTGTGTAGATGCTTAGGTGCTTACGATGGTATTATTTGGATACTGCTGATGGCATGCAAACATTTAGGAGTATTTATACTTATTTAGAGTTACGATTCCAACTAAAACCTGGATTTTACTACTATTTTCTAAAAAGGGATTTATTCCCATTCCTTTCACTTTTAAAATTGATTCTTTAAAAATGAAAGTCGTACCACCCTTATTATTGAATTATGATATTTGAACAAAACATATTACTTTTGAAACTAGACTGAGGCCGATTCCGTTCCATTATTGATCCACTTATTTTACCACTACTATTTACTCTGATCGAGGAATATTTTGACCCTTTCTACACTATTATGCCGATTTAGTCCCGAACTCGATCTCAGGCAATGGATTTACAAATTTATACTCTTTTAGTCTCGATTCGAGTTTGAGAACTTATTATACTTATATATCTCTCCGGTACTGGACGGAGTAGATTAATTATGATGGTTACTAAAAGTCCTAGTTCTGGACCAGACAGTATATACGGATATCCCGTGTCCTCTATGGGCCCCTTCGTCTGTGAGCCACAGTGCCGGAGAAGTATGGTTGTCGTAGGTATTGCCTTTGTGAGCTACTGAGTGGGAGGAGGTGTATACACTTGGTACAGTTTGGCACTCAGTTGATTGGTAATATTGGTTTACGTGGTATTCGTTCTTTCATATGCATTGCCTATCACCAGTATGATTGTTTGGCGCTTATATCTATCGGTTTTATGAGGGGTTGTATAGGTATAAGCTATGGTTACTATTTGTTGAGTGCTTGCTTGGATCTTTCGGACTTATGGGGGCTCGATTAGGTTATTAATTGTTCGAACTAGGCGATTACTTTATTATTGGTTTTTATGGTTAGTTCGTGATAAGATAGTTATGGACTGGTACTCGAGATTATTGGTACATTTATGATCTCTTCTGTCGATTATGGTAAGATTTATCATTATTAGATTATCCCATACTTAGGCATATTATAATTAGAGACCTTAATTATGCTAGTATTAGCTCCCTTACTTGGCTATGATCCTTGAGATGTTAGGTTGGGTCCCTCAAGTTATTACCTTTGAGTTTAGTCCTATATATGTATATTTATATGTATATGTATATGTGTATATATATATGGTATTACTGTATATCCCTCTCTTTCCTTATCTACTCATATTGTATATGTATTCTTTGGCCTTGTATTAGTACTATATATCCTTCTTTCACTCTTCATTTGTATATTGGCTAGTGATATATGGTATTACACTTTAGTTCCTGAATACTGTCAGAATAAGATCATTTATCCTTATTGTTCCATTAGCATTATTATGTTTAGTTTCTTGGATAGCTACTTGTAGTTATATTCATGTTTTACATGTTATTTATGCTTGCATTATCTTTGAAGCTCAGTTGGGAGATGCCAACTGAGTACCATGTGTTTGGTACTCGTACTACACTTCTGCAGCCTACAGATCATAGTATGAGTTCTCGTTGTTGATGTGTGCATCGTGCAAAGCAGCCATGGATCGGAGAGTTGGGGTGAGCTCCTGACGTTCAAACTATTCCTTTTCTCCCTCATATTGTTAATTTGATCTATATTTTGTATTTAAGAGACGACTTTGTATATAAATTGACTCTGTTTTCTACTTTGTACTCCTGCTGTATTAGAAGCTTTTGTATTGACTTCACCAGGTTTTGGGGTTGTACTATATTAGTCTCTTTATTAAATTCTTTTCCACTATTTTCTATATTTCTATTAGCAGTCCATTAGTAGTTGTTCTGAACTATGGGTTGGCTTACCTACTGGTGGGTTATCGTAGGTGTCATCATGACCTGAGAAATCAGGTCGTGACACTTGTGTACTTAATGGAAGATTAGAATTCAAGAAAAGAACTTTAATTGACTATTGAAACTTGAAACATAGATTGCTTGAAAAATCTTTCTTAAGGACTTGGTCTTGAGAGAATAAGGTTTCAATTGATCGAAACTGATAATTGGACTTTATTTGGGTTTATATAGGTTTCTAAGGGGTCAAAACATCATAAAATAGGTAAATAATTAAATAAAACCTTGACCCAATAAAAGTAGAAAAAGTCTGGAAAATTCTGGTGCAGGATTCGTGCAATAACAGTATGGTTCGTACCTTGGAAGTATGAGTCGTATAGTCACTGTACATGTTTCACTAAAATTCTTATAACTTTTTACTCTGGATATAGATTGATAAACGATCGGTGGAGTTGGAAAGAAGACTCAAAAACCATTAATTTGGTAGGTATTGGTCTATGTAAATCTTTATATTCTAGGAGGGATAATCATTTGAAGTTGATTCTAGTGGATTCTTATACTAGAACTTGGTTGGTAGAGGAGTTTTTGACTCAACTTTGTGTTATGGACTTTTTATGACCTTAAATCACATCCAATACTCTTATCATACTTATATTTATAGCTTTTAGTAGTTTACATGTCATGGGATTGGGTTTTTAAATCGAAAAAGTCAATAAATCTTATTTTGAATCAAATCCTAAAGTTGCTCGGATAGGGTGCTACGAATGGACATACGATTCGTACATCACTCCACGACTCGTGGGATGAGTCGTACACTGAGGACCAAACTTTGAATTTGCTAGAACCTACCTACCTATGCACAATATGACTCATGGTGTGGAACCACTGGTCGTACTATGGCTCGTGGAAACTGGGCTTAACGACTGGCTACTGGAAACTCTTCAAGACTGACAGTATGAGTCGTACCTTGAATGTATGACTTGTACAGTAAGTCGTACAAGTTGGGAAGTTTTCCTGGTATTCTGATGGTTTCTCTGATCCAATCCACGACTCGTGGGTTTATTCCATAGTTTGTGAGTTGACTCGTGGTCACTTGGAACTGGGTAAAAGTCTGGGACATAGTTTCACGAGTCAATCCATAATTTGTTGGACTGGTTCTATGGGTCATAGACCTCTCGTGGAACATAAAAAATTTTGGTGTGTTACAAATGTTTGTGAATTGGCCTTCGAACATACTTGTGATTAGTGAATTGGTTGATATTGGTTGTGTACATAAAATGGTGAACCCTGAATTTGACTAAGTGTCTAGATAAAGTATGTACTTGCATTATTGGTGTACTATATTATATGTTGAGTGACAATTGATTGTGACATCTTATATTGTGATATTCGGAGGGTCGAGTACCTTGCCAGTACATATTACTTATCTATTGATATTCGAAGGGTCGGGCACCGCACCGATACATGTTACGTATAATGTGATTGTTGAGAATCGACTGACACGACCCGGTATGGTACATGGACCCGATGCATCCCTACAGGTCATGACTATTGGGCAGATAAGTCACCTTAGTATGTGTGTATAGATTTGAAGAGAGGTTATGATGATTGTGATTTCATTATTGTATATGCATAGTCATTTGATTGTTCATTTATATTTCATTAAGTGTTATGGTGATTTGAAGTAACATTAGACTGCTCTTGTGAGATGATTGCATGATAAATAGTCTGGTTTGGTTTACAATTGTGGTATTTAGAGGAGTCATATGCCTCTCCCCCTTGTTATTAAACTTATAATTGTGAAATCAGTGATGGGGTGAAGGTTGGTCTTATTAAGGCTATTGATTGTTTAAGTGGTTATCTGTGGATGGTAATTTGTTGGTTGAAATTACTTGTTATGTGTTGATTACTAATTTACTCATATTTGATTTTTATTCAAGTGTGGTAGTGCTTATCTATTAGTTGAGATATTTTATGAGTTGTGTGACTTTTACACCTTGATAATTATTGTGACGTTGCCTTAATTTGACAAGAGTATAGAAGAATCGTGGTTAAGCATGTGGGGACATTGTGGCCACTGCCGGCTTATAGAGTTGATTATGGAGGTAGTGTAGTATTCATTGTGTAAGCATGGTATCAAAATCTAAGAATCATAGGTTGATTCTGGAGTTGGAAATATGAGGAGTTGACTAGCTAGTTAACATTCACAGGTTTATTGTGGAAGTTAGATTCATTAGACGGAAATTGGTTGGTTTACTCGTAAATAAATTGGTTGGTCAACCCAGCTAATAAGATATAATTGGAAGTAGACTAACAAGGTGGTGTTGGTAATGGAATTTATGTACTTGGTGTTGAACTGCTATATGAATTGTCATGTTTTCTTTTTGTGATTTTATTTCTATATGATGTTTAGGTGATCTAACCTTGATCGACTGATGATGCCTACCGGTACTTGTGGTGTACTGATACTACTTTTACTATATTTCTTTTTTGGGATATAGATATGTTGCAGGTTGATTAAGAGCTTCTTGTGTGAAGTGGCGGTCATTTAGCATCAACTTCAGCACCTATTTTCCATGGAAGTTGTGTCTTTCCTTATTGTCTATTTTCATTGTACGTAGAAGTTGTTGTACATGTCTAGACTAGATCTCGAGTAACTTAGTAAAAACTTTCAATTTTATGATTTTGTCGACTTGTATTTTGGAATTGTTCAACTCTAATAAAGTTTTATTTGAACTTTCACAAAATAATCGATTGGGTTGCAAGGGTTCTCCTATCTAATTAGAATAGAGTAGGTACCCACGCGATCTCGTAATTTGGGTTGTGATATCTTCATTTGGCCAAGAGTAGTGAGGGAGAAAACCTAGCCCTAATTGAAACTGAAATATGAGAGAATACACATAGGAGGGAGTATTTTTGTTTGGGCTCTTTTTAGTTAAGAGGGTTCGGGGTGGGTTATATTAGGATAATGGGTTTTTTTAAGTCAGTAGTGGGTAGTTTGTGCCGATTTGGGGTTTTCATCCAAAGGGGGGTATAAGTGACAATTTTGGTGACGGCGGGATTAAATATGACCAAATAGTATGATAGAGTTAACCAAATTTTGAAAGTACAATGGTGATTTTGGCCCTTTTCCCTTAAATTCAAATGTGCAAACTCTAATTTGATTTCAAATAGGGTTTTTTTGGAAAACCACTTGATAATTGAAATTATTGTAATTACGTCTAGGTAGTAATTACACAACCTAGTAATTACACAGTATAGTAACCATAATATGTATGCTTGCCACAATTAAATTACAAGTGTGATGTTCGGTTGGACAAGTGTAATTATATACTTATATTAACATTTTAGAATAAAAGTTAATTATAAAAAATTAAAAATTAATATTTGACAAATAAGTGCCTTTATAAATAATATTAAGTTAAGAATTTAAAATATATAGCGTCTCTGGAAAATATATTAATTAATAAACGTATATTTTAAACTAATATTATAAAAAATACTTGTTATATATTTTTCAAGTTATTATATTTTAGTTTAATTAATCATAAAAAGTGAAAATACATGACTTTTAAAAACATCATAAAATGCATATTTGAGAAAAAGATTAATATTATAAATATAATGTCATAAAATTATTCAAATATTTAACAAAAGCATAATATATCAATTCTAATTGAAAAATGAATGACATGCAATATGAAATAACAAGTCAATACTACTAAAGCAAATAAATTTGAATCGAAAATTCAGTTATTTCAACTATGATCTTTCAAATTGGTCAAAACTCTCTAGTTTATGGCCGTTTCTCTATGGTAACAATTGTTGCTTCATTGGATTTGCTTTCCAAGCTTCTGCGGTTAAGGTTGTTGGATATGCCCTTATAAGAAAAGAATGAAAATATAACATAAATTAAAATTTCAAAAAAACAAAAAATTACATAATACTCTTTTGTCAACTTTCTACATAATTTAAATAAATATAATTTAAAAGAAAAGAAAAACTTAAGTCTATAACCTCATTCAACAATGAATTCTATTTTAATTAAAAAATATAAATTAGAATACTAAAGCAGGCATGCTAAATTAAGAAAATAATTTAAAAAAATAATAATACGGGCAATTACATGGAATCTCAAAAAGTAAAGGTTGGAAAATGAAAAGTAACAAAATTAAATATAAATAATATAAAATTAAAAAATATTTTATTTTAAAAAAATAAAAAATAAAAAAGAATTCAAAATAATAGAAATAAAAAAATTAATCAAAATGAAAAAAAATTAAAATAACATGAAAAAATTAAAAAGTAACCTTGTAATTAAATCATATAATTACCACCAATTCACACATCCCTGAGAATTGAAGAGTGTGTGTACACAATGAAATTTTATTCGATTTAAATCCGTACTAAATTCGAATTATATTAAATTCAAGATATATTCGTCCAAATAAATATTGTGAATTAATATAATTGGAATTAATTATTTAAGTCCAATAAATACGGATTTAATAAAAGTCTAATTTTTATTGGGCTATTCCATCAATTTTGGCTACAAATGATGAGCCCATGTTGCTAAGCCCAAGATGTCATCTTATTCTAGAGGTCCAATTTGGTGCCACGTGTCATGCCAAGTCAAGCGAAGGAGCCAATAGGATCATGCCGCGTATCAAAATGATGCAGCATGCCCACTGAAAATCAAAGGCCAATAAAAAGGTGCCATTTGTACAAGTGACATGTTCCGGCCAATCAAATATCCCTTTGTCACTTAAATCTGATTGGCCGAAAGAAGCCTATCTTCATCACAACTCCTCCATCCTACAACTATAAATAGGGGTCTCCATAATTCATAAAGAGAGGACAAAACTCTAACAAGAAGCCGGAGAGAGCTCGTGGATATAAGTTCAAATGTTCAAATGTTAAAGCACCCAAGTTCAAATACAACTCAAGATCAAGATGAAGATTTACGATCAAGATCAAAAGACCTTGAATTGTATTCAAGTACAAGTCAAGATCAACACCACCAGATTCAAGATCAAGCTCAAAAGCCCTTGGATTCAAATACAAGTCCACCAAATTCAAGATCAAGCTCAAAGGCCCTTGAATTTATATTTGAAAAGAAGAATTAGAGGATTCATAGAGATTGTAACACTTACATATTCAAATCAAATCAAATAATTGTTGTGTTATTTTCTTATCCCAATTATTATTTTTCCGATTTAAATTTTATTGTCTACAAATTCTGGCATGCCCAGTGGGACAATTTCTACCTCTCATCTCTTTCTTTAAAAGTTGAAGAACATCAAAATCACTCAAATGAAGATCAACTCCAAATACAATGCTACTACAACTGCTGACTCCAAAAGTATTTTGGAAGCTATTATGGAGATTCTTGGTCAAATCAAAAGGAGCAAAATTGAAATGGTAGGACAACAAGTGCCTCAAGTACCATCCAAGCCAACTCATGTTTCTGAGTTATCTTCTTCAACAAGAGTGGTATCATCTTTCCGCATGCTCGAATGAGCTAATGATATTACTGATGTGATCAAAAGAACTTTGGCTCAACTTAATCTTCCACAAGAACACCATTGTAAGTCCAACAACCACTTAATCCAAGAAGATGATGTCTTGAACGCTGAATGTGCTTCAATATCCACTCAAATTATTCTCCAGTCCAAGTTCTATTCAGATAAAGATTCATATCATTCTTTATCCTCTATGATGGTAGTACAAGCATCAATGATAGACACTTCTACTATAGAAGAACAACTTGCAAGTTTAACTGAAGTAATTGAAGGCTTGACAAAGCGTGTGCAGGAACAAGATGCTAAACTTTTCAAGCTAACAAATAAGATGGATAGCATGACTGAGAAGTCAAGTACCTATAAAGCTTCCTCAAATTCAAGGAAAAGAAGAGTCTTCCATAAAGCAAACAACAATAACCAAAGAGATCCAAGTCTCTCCTGAAGGTTTAATTCATGTTGACCAATTGAAATATTTCATCGTAGAGGCAGTAAAAGATAAATACTGAGTCCTCATCTAAATTTTCTCTCACATATGCAAAGCGGTATACACAAAGGATTGATAAGTTGAAGATGTGTAACACCCCGTACTTTTCTAACCTCACTTGATACCTTGGGTTCATATCTACCTAGGTGTTGAGATTCCATGAGTATGTGTTTTATAGTGTCATTGGTGAAATATTTGATATCGGACCTAATATGTGCGATTAGACTTTCGTAGGAGGTGTTTTGTGATTTCGTAGAGCATTTGTGTAATCCCCTGTACACATTACAACCTCATTTGGTAACTTGGAGTCATGTTTACTTGATGATTAAGATCACTACGTACGTGTTTTGTAGTGTTTGGATGGGGCATTGAATGATATGCAAGTGTTGGAAAAATGGCCGAAAAATTCAGCAAAGCATGGAAATTAGCGCCACTCCCTGTTTCAGGGGGTGTGGCGCAAGCCCCTGGTTCAGAGGGCAGTAATTTCTTGCGCCACTGCCTTGCTTTGCAGCAGTGGCGCAAGGCACAAAAAATGTGCCCTTCCGAGCTCGTTTCACAACGCAATTCTACGTCAATTCTTATATGGTTTCTTTTGGTTCTTTGGAGTTCTTTAAGCATTGTTAAAGCTTCAAATACCTTAATAAACTTCCACATACTCCTACATGATCAAATCATGAAACACAAGTATTTATCAAATTAAGTTAAAGTGAAGCCATGGGCGACTAGAATCCCTATTTTTGCGATTGAGGTTACGAATGTGAATCGCGTAAGTGAATATTGTCGTGATTTTATGGACTTATTTAACGTGAGGTATATGATGGATTAAACATTAAATTTGATGGGTTACATGGATATGTGTTATTGGGCTCAATTAAGGCCCAAAATGAAGCCAAAATACATGGGCCCAAGAGGAAAAATGACCCATTCTTCCACTTTGACCAAGCAACCATTGCATTTAATGCAAGAGAATGACTAAGGATGACTTGAGTACTATATAAAGGCCCCAAAATCATATTTTAATTCCTAAAAACACACAACACATTTCTAGAATTTACAAGATGTTTCCTTTTGGTTCTCTCAAACACTAAGCCCTTTTCTTTGGAAAAGATCATCCTATTCCAAGCCTTGGTAAGTATTTATACTCATGGATTAATATATTATATGCATGAAAGAGTATGTATATCATGATAGTTATGCCTCAAAGTGTTGAATAGTGAACTTTTGCTTTTGTTGGAGATGTGCCAACTTTGTGAATTAAACTTGAAAATTGACTTGTGGTTTTGGTAAAAGTGAATGGTATGGATGAGATGTCAACATGTAGGGTGTGATTTTTCTCTTAAACTTGTTATTTTTCTACAAGTGTAAATTATGGAATTTTGGCCGATTTGTTGTTGTGAGGTGTATTGAAGTGAATTGATGGAAAAATTGTGATGTTATGATGTTGGAAAGTGGAAAGTATGAACTAGGTATGACATGCTATTGGTTATTATGTTTTGGTCAATGTATGGACTATTATGGGATTATTGGTATAATAAGTCATAAATGATATTGTGGTCAATGTTGGAAATATTGTGGTATTATTGGTATGATAATTTCATAAATGGTATTGTCAAGGGGGAAATGACGTGTTAAAGACAAACATGTGACTTATTGTCATTATATGCCATTATGAGGTAGCGGTGGTTAATGTACACTCCATTATGTATTTGTGTTGTAGAGAGAAACATAAGGAAGGAGCGGGGCTATTGTATGCACATTTAAGATTGTATATTCGTATTGCGAATACAAGGTATGTAAGGTCCTTTTTTTCATATCCTTCTGCAACATGTTGTTCACATTGACATTGGACTTGTTTCAATTCCGAGAGGCTTAAAGTATATCAATTCAGGTTGACGTATATTGTTATTCATATGTGTCCTATTCTTAGATGAATGATGATTCACTTATCTCTTAGTAGTTGATGGAAGTTCCAAAGATGTCATAACGTTGTAAATTCTAAGAGAACTATCTCAACGAGAGTAATGAGGTAAAGAGAGCTTGTTTAGTTTGAATAGCATTATTCCAATCATGTCTTGTTCCAAAGTCCTATAGTATGATGATTATCCTTGTGCCAATTGTTCATAAGTAACAGTACCAATCTCATAAGAGTAATAAGAGAGGTGATATGCAAGTTAGTATAATTATTCCTCATAAGTGAAGTTGTCAATCTCATGAGGTAAAGGAGTGAAGTGAGGTGTGCATATAAGTGTGTGCTTTAATGTAATGATCTTTAACGTGTCACTCTCTTAACTAAGTAGAGGGTATAAGATTGTAAAGAGGTAATGCGTATGGTTGCTATATGTTTCATTGAGTATGGATCACATTCTAGAGGGTATAAGTTCAATATGGAATAATCCCAATATTATGCTTTATTATCTATTATAGCCGACCAAAGGTGGAGGCCCGGTATCATATACCTACTTATATAAGATCTCATAAGAATAGTGAAGAAGGTAAAGTGCGAGCTAATATATCTATCCCTCATAAGTTAAGGTGTTAATCTCATGAAGTATAAGAGTAAGGTAAATCATATTTGAGTGTTTCAATTAGTGTCATGATCCTTAATGTATTAATCTCTCATAAGTTGATATATCAATTTCTCCCACCATAGAGTGGATGTATGTTCTCCCACCATAGAGTGGATGTATGTTCCCCCACCATAGAGTGGATGTATGTTCTCCCACCATGAGAGTGGATGTAGGTTAAACCACCAATAGAGTGGATGTACGTTAATAGAGTGGATGTACGTTATATTATATTGTTACCCCACCACTAGAGTGGATGAATGTTATTCTTTTACAACCTACTAACCAAGTAGATGAACAATAGTGGTAATGAACATAGAAGCAAGAAAGAATCTCTTAGGTATAGAAGACTCTATTGGAGGCAAGTCTTTTGAGTGAAGGTAATTTCCCTTAAAGGAGAGTAATTATAAAAGATATTATATAAAATGATGGTTTATACATATTGACTATTCTCTCATATTTTATTCTATTGACATTCTCATGTATGATGCTATTTCTTATGAGCCTTACATACTCAGTACATTCTTCGTACTGACCCCCTCGGGGGACTTACCTTACATGTTGCTGGTGCAGGCACTAGTAGATTTTTAAAAAGACAGTAAGTTGACAGTTAGTTGTGGATCTTTGGTGAGCCCCAATTGCTTCGGGACTTATCACAGTTGTATATTTGTTTTGATGTTGTAAAGATAAAGCGGGGACTTGTCCCGACTTTTAGATGGTCTTGTAAATGCATCAGTTAGAGGCTTTTGTAGACGTATGTGGGTATATGAAAGCAAGAGATGTATGATCATTTTGACTTAATGGCCCTAACGGCCAAGTTTCGTATATAGATATGATATATGTTTCCATGTTCATGACTTCCGCTTAGTTGTATGAGGAATAATAAGATTTAATAAGATTCATACGAGGATATGCATATGGGTAGACATGAGCGAAGATTGGTTCTCTCGGGCCATATCGGCTTCGGGTGCGAATCACGTCTCAATGGGATTTGGGGCGTGACAAGATGCTTGATGGCTATCAACCCCCTAAGCTTCAACAATTTGATGGGAAGGGGAATCCTAAACAACATATAACACACTTCATCGAGACTTGTAACTACACTGGGACTTATAATGATTATCTCGTCAAGCAGTTTGTCCAATCTCTTAAAGGAAATATTTTTGATTGGTACACATATCTCGAACCTGGTGCTATAGATAGTTGGGAACAGTTGGAGCAAAAGTTCCTCAATCGTTTCTATAGCACAAGACATGTTGTTAGTATGATTGAACTTACAAGGGTTCATCAATATAAAGACGAGCCAGTTGTTGACTTTATCAATCATTGGAGAAGCTTAATCCTCAACTACAAAAGATCGCCTTAATGAAACTTCTAACATTGAAATGTGAATTGAAGGCATGAATTGGGGTCTTCACTATATCTTGCAAGGGTTAAAGCCTAATACATTTGAAGAGTTTGCAACTCGTGCGCATGATATGGAATTAAGCATTGATGCAAGAGGAGAACAACGGTTACCTACCTATGAGGCTCAGAAAGATGAAGATATAGAAGAACTTCATAGTGGGAGCAAGTTTGCATGCGAAAATGAATTTGAAAAGTCTATGTATGTCTCGGTGCTCCTCAATGAATAAGCCTAAACTGCACATTATAGAAATCCTTAACACAAGAGCCTAAACTGTAAGTTACAAAGCTCTTTGGACGCACGAGCCTAAACTGGATGTCACAAAACTCTTTAAATTTGAGACAATTCTCTAAGTTGGAAAGCTCTTAAAATTTGAGTTAATCTACAAGTTTTAAAGCACTTCAAATCTGAGCCAAACCTTCAAATCAAGAAGCTCTTCAAATTTGAGCTTTGTCTTCAAGTCAAAATACTCCTTGAAACATGATCCTAAACTGTATGTCAAAAAGCTCCTCAAATTTGAGCTAAATCTTCAAGTTAAAATACTCCTGGACGCACGAACGTAAACTGTATGTCAGAATGCTCCTCAAATTCGAGTTAAATCTTCAAGTTATGAAACTTGTCAAAATTAAGGTAATCTTTAAGTTGCAAAACTCTTCAAATTTGAGCCAAATCTTAAAGTTATAAAGCTCTTCAAATTTGAGTTAAATCTTCGAAACTACGTTATAACTTGATCCTCTTCACCGAGGTACGTAGGCACTACGATTTACATTCTAAGTTCAGTCACATGAGTGTAAAAAAAAAATACACAGGTTCCCACTTGATCTGTCACATGAAAGTTAGGTCTACAAATACTCTCACCAAACTTTGGACTTACACCAAATATTCGTAACTCGATGGGGGCAGACCTCAATTACAGATGGGCTTCTTCAAAAGGATTTAAAATGCTCAAGTTCCTCAAGCCTGCAAGTTAAAGTTGCAAAATCTATCGAATATGTGAGTTAAAGGCGAAAATCTACCAAACCTATTGTTTGAAGTCGCCAAATTTGCCAAATCTACAAGGCTGAAGTTGTCAAATCCATCAATCTGTAAGTTGAAGCAGTTAGATTTACCTGCAAGTTGAAGACACCAAATTTGCTAAGTCTGCAAGTTTAAAGTCGTCAAGTCCATTAATCTGCAAGTTGAAATAGTCAAATTTTCCTGGAAGTTGAAGTCGCCAAATTTGTCAAGTCTGCAAGTTTAAAGTCGTCAAATTCATCAAGTCTGCAAGTTGAAGTCGTCAAATTTTCCTACAAGTTAAAGTCGCCAAATTTGCCAAGTTTGCAAGTTGAGATTGTCAAAACCTCCAAGTTTTTAAATTGAGGCCTTCTAAATTCCACGCTTTAAGGTGGACAAAATTTGTCCCTTTACACCTTAAGCTGACCTTTTCATGAGTTTATCCTTTAAAGGATCTCTAAATTTCCATGCCTTAAGGTGGACAAATTTTTTTCCATTGCACCTTAAGCTGGACTTTCACGAATTTGTCGTTAAGAAGGATCTTCAAATTTTCATGCCTTAAGGTGGACAAAATTTGTTCTTTTGCACCTTAAGCTGGTCTTTTCACAGATTTGTCATGAACACAAGGAGCCAAACTTGAAGTCGAATTGGTTGGTCTTAAGATGTCGGAGGCGAAGTTAAACTCTCACACCTTAAGTCAATTATTGCATAGTCACCAAACTTGAAGCCGAATTGGTCGGTCTTAAGATGTCATAGGTGAAGTTAAACTCTCGCACCTCAAGCCGATTATTGCATAGTCACCAAACTTGAAGCCAAGCTTGTCAATCTCAAGGTGTTGGAGACGAAGTTTAACTTTCGCACCATAAGTTGACCCTTCGTGAATGTTATTGGCCTGCAAAAAGAGGACAAGGTAAAAAAAAATATAAAAAGGGAAGAAAGAATTACCTCGCCGTTGATTGGTAATCCGACACAAAGTCAATGTATAATACCTCGCAAGTCCATGCAATAAAAAAAAGTGACAGGCTCATAAGTATTTATAGGCAGTAGTGGGGACGGTTTATGTGTCCTAACCAGTGGTAAATTCGAAAAGGGATAGAATTACAAACGTATTAGCTGGAAAATTATTCTCCTACTTGGAAAAGTTTGGTGGGGTTGCTACTGTAAAAATGGTGGATTACAAAGTTCGTGCCATTTTTCAAGCCAAGTTAAAACTGCAGAATTGAGGCGGCCACAATAAATTCGGAGAAAAAGGACCACTGCTTGTAGGAGTATAAAATAAGCAACCAAGAGAAAAATGGACTTTAGCATTAAGGGGTCGTTTGGTAGAGTGTATTAAAAAGAATAATGCATGCATTAGTTTTTTGTATTACTAGTATATTGTTTGATACATTTTTTAGCCTATGTATAACTAATATTTGCATATAGTTAGACACTCTATTGTGTATTAAAGTGTGTATCACTAATACCTCAAAATCAATGGTATTAGTAATGCAATGGATTCTAATGCATGCATTAACATGATTAAAGATGCAATTATCCCTCAAAAAAATTTTGACACCCTTTCCTACATATATATGGAGGGTATTTTTATAACAAAATATATTTTTTTAGAAATTATGCAATTCATGTTAGTTTTAATATACCAAATCAAACAATGCATAAGAAAAATACAAGCATAGCTAACACAAACATTACTAGTACAAGCATTACTAATACATCATATTTTATATTATTCTTATACACTCTAATAAACAACCCCTAAATGCTACTAAAATTCAGCCCTCACCTTTTTTAAAAAATTGGTTTGCACGTGAACCAAAAATTCCACAAATACAAAAAAAATAATATTTAATTCAAATCCAATATGTTTTCATTTGGTATGAGTATGACCTATATTGGTTCGTGATGATTTTGGTACAGAAAAATTATTGCGATTAAAACATCAAGTTAATACTTCAAGCCTAGGGTTGCGCATATTTTGGTTCAAACCGAAAAAACAAAAAAATCAAACCGAAATTAAATTTTGGTTTCGGTTTTTTGGTTTTTCGGTTGGTTTCGATTTCAAAATTTAAGAATTCAATTAATCGGTTCGGTTTTTCAAAAAAATAATTTGGTTAAATCGAAAAACCAAAATTATATAACCCAACTCAATACCCAAATCTGAAATCCCAACCCAAATCCCCCAACAACAAGCCCAACAGCCAACAGGCCCAAAACCCATTATAAATTGAAATATATAACCCAACTCTCCAACCCTAATTCACTAGATCCCTCACAACTCACACACACTACTAGTCTCTTCCTCTCACACTCTCCCTTAGCCAATCAAAAAGGCAAAAACAAATCTGTCCCTCAACCTCAATGAGTTAACGTCGTCTCACACCAAAAAGGCAAAAGTCAATCAGTCTACGTTGAGGAAAACAGTGACTCAGTTGTCCGTGTCCCTCGTTGAAAATAGTGACTCATTGACTGTGTGAGACGAGTCTTCATCAAGATCTCCAAAAATAGTGACTCACTAGTCACTCGTTGTCTAGTCGTAGTCTTCATCATCGGTGTCGCCTCACTTTAAAAGATGTCTGCTGATGCCGATACAGTATCTTTTTTTTCATTTAAATTGGTGTTTAAGGCTAAAGCTTGAGAACTAATAGAAGAAATCTTTTCACTTTCACAGATTGCAGGAATTAGAAGTAGGGTAAGTGAAGTGGGGCATCAAATGAAAACATTTCAACTTCATCTCCAAATGAAGTTGAAGCTGCCGTTGAAGCTGTCATTGAAGTTGAAGCTTCAAAGAAAAGAAAGGTCATGGAACCTAGGGCAAAATGTTGGAAGTGGTTTGACAAGATTATTGACAAAAAAATTGGAGTTAATAAATTAAAATGTAAGTATTGTGGGAAACTTTATGCATCTGCTACAAGCATTAATGGTACTTCGTCGATGAATAATCATATACTTAGGTTATGTCCTAACCGTCCTAATATTGTTGTTGATGATGGTCAAACAAAGTTAGCTTATCTACCATCTTCTGCGGGTGAAAAGGAAGAGGCTTTGGACAGTTGGAAATTTGATCAAGAACGAAGTAGGAAAGCTTTAACCCAAATGATAGTTGTTGACGAGTTGCCATTTAATTTTGTTGAGAAGGAAGGTTTTAAAAATTTCATGAGAGTCACAGCTCCACACTTTCATATTCCTTCTCGTAGAACCTTGACAAGAGATTGTTATCAGTTCTACAATGAAGAAAAACAAGTTTTGAAAAAGGTTTTCAAAGAAGCCAGTCCAAAAGTTTGTCTTACGACAGATACTTGGACGTCTATACAAAAAACTAACTATATGTGTCTAACAACTCTCTTTATAGATACAAATTGGAAATTGCATAAAAGAGTGATAAATTTCTGTTCGATTTCTACTCATAAGGGTGTTGATAAGGCTGCTTCCATTACTAACTGTTTGCTTGAATGGGGTTTGGATACTATTTTTAGTATTACAGTTGATAATGCTAGTTCCAACAATGTTACAGTGATAGAAATTTCTAAACTGTTAAGTAATTGGGGAACTAACATAATGGAGGGCCAACTTCTTAATGTGAGGTGTATGGCACATATCTTTAATCTTATTGTGCAAGATGGGCTGAAGGAAATTTATAAGTCTGTCAAGCGAGTGAGACAAGCTGTGAAGTACGTTAAACAATCTGCCGCGAGAGTTAAAAAGTTCAAAGAATGTTGCGAATCTCAATTGATAACTTGTAAGAAATCATTGTGTTTAGATGTTCCTACTCGATGGAAATCTACATACTTGATGCTTGAAACATCACAACATTTTGAGATTGCATTTGAAAGATATAGTTTTTATGATAATGGTTTTTTGGATTATCTTCGTACCTTTCCTTATGAAGATGGGACTAATGAGGTTCCTTTACAAGTGAGGACTGGAAAAAAGTGAGGGCAATGGTAACATTTTTGAAAACTTTTTATGATCTTACTTTAAAAGTTTCTGGTTCAGAATATGTTACTAATAGTGTACACTTTGTGGAAATTGCTGAGCTTGATCTGATTTTAAAAGAGTTGATAGAAAATGATGATCCTAATTTGAAAAAAATGGAAACAAATATGAGAGAAAAGTTTAGAAAGTATTGGGGTGATCCAGAGAAAATGAACAAAATGATCTTTATTTCATCTGTATTGAATCCCCGCAACAAACTTGAGTATGTTCCTTTTGCAATTGTGGACATGTTTGAAAAAGAAATTGGGGACAAGTTATCCAATTAGTGGAGACCTACATGAAAGCCTTGTTTGATCATTATGTTAAGAAATCGAAAATCTTTTCATCTTCATCTAATTCTTCTTCTTCTGGAAACTCTTCATCTGTAAGTGGTTATGGAAACTTTCAAAGAAGAGAAACAATAAGAACAAAACAACAATTTGAGAAGCATAAAGAAGTTAGTGGAGGTTCAAGCAGTAAATCTGAGTTGGGAAAATATCTTGCTGAAGAAATTGAGCTAGATTCGGCAAAATTTAATATATTAGGTTGGTGGAAAGTTAATGAGCCGAGATTTTCCATTCTTGCGGAGCTGGCTCATGATGTGTTAGCCATTCCCATTTCCAGTGTCGCATCTGAATGTGCATTTAGCACGGGAGGTCGTGTTATTGATCCCTTTAGGAGTTCATTGACTCCTAAACTAGTGTAATCTCTTATTTGTCCTCAAGATTGGCTTAGATGTGAACCTATTCCAATTAATATCGAGGAAGATTTAGAGTATCTTAAGCAACTTGAAGTTGGTAAGAATTTTATGATTTTGTATTCATTCTATTGAAAATAATTTCTTATTTATATTGCATATCAACTAACAAGTGTCTCATATTTTTCCAGAAATGGCTTGTAGTGGAATAGAGTCTAGCATTGTTGATGTGTAGTTGCCAGTGAACAAATGTGGATTATGGTTGATGGTGACCTGTGGTAAGTGTGTTCTTGGTTTGAATCAGTTTTCTTGAATGAAAACTTCAGTTTCTAAGTTCTAAGTTTTTGTTGGCTTTGGTTCTATTCTCTTTTCAGTTTTCATGACTTTGTTCGATCATTCCAAGTTGGTCGTGACTTTGTGCTGCTGGAGTGCTGGTGACTATTTTGTGATGACTGTTTTGTGGTGACTTTGTGCTGCTGGTGGCTGTTTTGCTGCACCTAATTATGAACTTATGCACTTATACAAACTATGTAGTTATGCTAATTGTTAAACTCATTGTGTATGCCTAGACTCTAGTGTTACTAGTAGTGTATCTTCATCTACTTCTTCTGGAAACTCCATTGGAGAGCTGGAGACTGTTTTTCTTTCTTGTTTTGTCGTTTGATTTGGTGACTTTGTGCTGTTGGTTGCTGTTTTGCTGCACCTAGTGGCTAGTTATGCTTATGCTGTTAAGTGTTATGCATTACTTTTCTAGAACAAAACCAGAAAAAGCCTATCTTGCTAATTCTTCATCTGGCCACAGGAGTGCAAATGAAAATCAGGTTTGAAAAAAATCATTTTTCTAAAAAAATTTACCAATTTCAAAAGCCCAGTCATGACAAAAAAAGGCACACTATTTTGATCTTCAAAACCGAAAAAACAAATAAAAAAAAATTGAACCGAATATGCAAAAACCGAACTGAACCGAATTTATTTCAGTTCGGTTTCGGTTGTCATTTTCGTCAAACCGAAACCGAAAAACCGAACCGAGCAAACCGAATGCCCACCCCTATTCAAGCCTAGTCTTCAAAAGATTAAATATCTCGACAATTCTTTAAGTAGGGGGCATTTGTATACAACAAAATTTTATTGGATTTAAATTCGTACGAAATTCAGATTATATTAAATTCAAGATATATTAGTCCAAATAAATATTGTGAATTAATTATTTAATTCCAATAAATACGGATTTAATAACGGTCCAATTTTTATTGGGCTATTCCATCAATTTTGGCTACAAATGATGAGCCCGTGTTGCTAAGCCCAAGATGTCATCTTATTCTAGAGGCCAATTCGGTGCCATGTATCAAATGACGTGGCATGTCAAGTCAAGCGAAGGAGCTAATAGGATCATGCCACGTATCAAAATGATATAGCATGCCTAGTGAAAATCAAAGGCCAATAAAAAGGTGCCACGTGTACAAGTAACATGTTCCGGCCAATCAAATATTGCTTTGTCACTTAAATCTGATTGGCCAAAAGAAGGCATCTTCATCACAACTCCTCCATCCTACAACTATAAATAGGGGTCTCCATAATTTAGGAAGAGGGGCCAAAACTCTAACAAGAAGTCAGAGAGAGCTCGTGGATCAAACGTTGCAGCTTTCTCTACAAGCTACAAGTTCAAATATTAAAGCACCCAAGTTCAAATACAACTCAAGATCAAGACGAAGATTTAAGATCAAACTCAAAAGTTCTTGGATTCAAGTACAAGTCAAGATCAAGACCAGTAGATTCAAGATCAAACTCAAAAACCCCTGGATTCAAGTACAAGTCAAGATGAAGATCACCAGATTCAAGATCAAGCTCAAAAGCCCTTGGATTCAAATACAAGTCAAGATCAAGTCCACTAAATTTAAGATGAAGCTCAAAGGTCCTTGAATTTATCTTTAAAAAGAAGAATTAGACGATTTATAGAGATTGTAACACTCGCATATTGAAATCAAATAAAACGATTATTGTGATATTTTATTATCCCAATTATTATTTTTTGACTTGAATTTTATTGTATACTTAGCTACTAACCAAGTAATTATTCCCCAACCAAATTATGCTCAATTACATCAAATTTAATTCATAGGTGGCTTTCCAAACATGCTAATAATGATTTCATTCATATTCCAGACGCCTGGTATAAGTGGCAAACATTTTCGTGGTTACCAAACACAGCCTTTGTGTCACAAGAATGGTGTAGCTGTGCCACTGCAGCAATTTCTGGCTTCTCTTCAATGGGTTCAAACAACCTTCCCTGCATTCTTCTTATCTTCTTAGCCATTTCTTGCTCAGTTTGGCCTAGGGTTCAAGGCATTGGGGTGAACTGGGGCAAGGAAGCTTCACACCCTTTGGCACCTTCCAAAGTTGTGGAGCTGTTGAAAGCCAACAATATAAGCAAAGTGAAGCTATTTGACACAAACCCAGAAGTCCTGGCGTCTCTCTCTGGTTCCAACATTGATGTGACAGTAGGCATTCCAAATTCCATGCTTCGTAGCTTGAATTCCTCCTTGAAAACTGCTGAGAGTTGGGTCCATGACAATCTCACCCGCTACTTTTCTGATGGATTCCGAATCCAGTATGTTTTCACTACCCATTTCATTTGCTTCATTATTTAGCCTGTGAATTCCTCTTGTTTCCTTCTAGGTTTGCTGCTGTGAGTCTACCCGAATTGGCATATCTGTTACATATTAAATGAAGGTGTTTTGAGTTTAATGTGACACATGTATTATGCTGGTGCTAGTGTAACACTGTTTACACTAGTTGTTGAAAAACTAGTTTGATAACAGAAACATAACATAAATAGTTCAAAATTCGAAATTTCTGAATGAATTTGAGTTCTTCTGTGACCTATGTATCTGAATATTTGAAAGTTGTGATAGTTGCACAGAGATATATAACTAATGTAGTGCTGTCAAATAGTGGCAGAGCCAGGATTTTCACTAGGGAAGTTCAAAATATAAAGAAGTAAACACTCGAACTATCTGAAGAGAGTTCAACGTCTACTATATATACATAAAAATAATTCAACCATGTATAAATAGTACTCCCTCCATTCCTAAATAAGTACTCCTTTTGGCTTGGGCACACCCTTTAATAAACTACTCTCTCCTAGAAAATTAAAGATAACTTTACCAACTTACCCCTAATTAAATTTATCTCTTTCCAAGTTGACATTGATTACTATATTTAAACTCAAGGGCATATTAGAAAGATTATGGTCAAAATATTCTTGAAAACTTTATTTAGGAACAAAATCACAACCCAAAAGGAACATTTATAAAAGAATGGAGGGAGTATAATTTTCCGCCTGGCTCCAATCTAGCTCCACCCCGTGCTGTCAAATATTTTGAAACATATTAAAATGGAAAGTGTCATAGAAATTGCAATAGCGGGAATCCTGTTGCATTTACATTAATTACGTGTTCTTCCTGTTAGTTTAGTTTCTTATGTCATCTTAGACATAATTCTTAGATGTAGTTTCTATTATGTGAAAGTGATTTGTGGTGAGAGTTTGGTAGATGTATTCCTTACTGCACCAGTTTCTTGATAGTTGCACATAAGTGGTTGATCCTCTCATACTTCTCTGGTGTTTTTTTATAAATAACAGAAATTGGATAATCTCACTTCTATGTCATAGTTTGTCTAAAAAGATAAAAGTAGAGAGATAGCATGTTATATAAGTATATTATATCATGTTTTTTTAGGCAAGAAGTTTTGCCTTTACTGATAGCAGTCAATCGTTTTGCATTAAACAGAATAGGTGAAAAACCACACGAGCTTCATAAAGGGAACTTATGCTGATCATTATCACATAAAATTCCCACTTCTTCATTAAGCTCGAACAGGTTGCTTCAAGACCTCATCCATGTTCTACCAAAAACACTTACACAACATGTCTGTCTGAACTTTGTTCCAGATGTGGCATTGATTTTGAATAATCATACTGATGCTTACTGAACAAATAGCAAAAGATCATTATATATCGACTCATGACCATTTAGGTACTAGGGATTGAGGCATAGTAGTAGTTTGTTTGTATGACTAATCTAGAAGTATATCATCATAATGTAATGGCTTTAGTGAAATGTGGGACTCTTTCTGTGCATAAAGAAGGATAGAAATTGCCATTGCATCTTTTTCCGCAAAAATTCCACGTCTAAGATGGCAAACATTTCTTTCCCAGTCCCCACAGGGTAATAGAATCCATACAGGGCATAATGATAGTGCAATCAAGAGTTTGTGGACCAGAATTTTTGAATAGACCCTGAGCTATTGCTAGCTGTTGATTGTTAAAATATGTTCAATTTGATTTTTTCCTTAGACTTGTCATACGTTTGTTTGTGGACCAGAACTTAATTTGCTAACATACAAAACTACTACTTTTATTGTTTCATACAAGACTACTTGCTACTTTACTTCTTTGCGTACAACTTTTATTCCAATCTCCTTTCTTCCTTCGGAATACTTCAATTCTTATGGACTGTCAATCTTCACAAAGTACTAAATATTAGCAATCTTGTTATGAGAAACTTAACTCAAGAGCATGCTTAGAGCTTCAGACCATTTCTTTAAGTTCAGCTGATGTCTTCTTTTGCCTTATTTAGTTTTCAGATCCTGCATAGTAGTCAACATAAATTTGTACAATACTTTTAAAGTACAAATGTGATGTTATGTGCGTATATAACTGGATGCACACCTGATGCTAGTATAGACTGTACTTTCTTGTTGACTTTTGGTTGATCCCCTGCCTGCCTCCCCTCTCCGGTGGACTGCTTTATTAGTAATTCATATTTCCATTACTTCTATGGAGGGGTTGCTAACCCAGGCTACAAACTAATTGCAGAAACAAAAAGGAAGAGCATAAAAAGAGAAAGAAGAGAAATCAAATCAAATGTTTCTCCTTGACTTTCTTCTCTCCGCATATGGAATCTGTATTGATCCATCTCCTTTCTCCATTTAACTGGTTATTAACTCTAAATATGATATTATTTTTCAAGCTCAAGCTCCTAGATTAATGAAACCTCCAACAAGTTTCAAGCTTCATTTTGTAAATGCTAAAGATTATCAAAGCCGCATCAGTACTAATACACATTCTGAATCTGGAAAAGGGAGAGTAACATAGCCAAGGATGAACTGCCGATTTTCCATTTGTGTGCACCAATAAGAATGCATTTGCAATGCAGCCTGTGTTGGCACCGCCACCATGGATAACACAAGCGTGCTGTCAGGTTCCAACATGCATGAAGTCTTTAGCATTTACCTACTATGTAGTAATGTTTGCAAAATCTTGTTTATTAATTTTGTTGCAATCCATAAATCATCATAAGGAAAACTTGAAGAAGGGATCAATGACATCAATGGTCATGTGGCTTATTGAAGTACATATTAACCCAGTTCTTTCATTGCAAATAAAACTAGAATTCACTCTTTTGATATTGTGCAATGTGGTTTCTTGTCCCTGAGGATGAAACTGTAACTAATTTATCGTTTCTCAGATAGCTTTCCACATCTGTTGCCATAATTTCCTTTGAAAAATTGAAGATCAAGATTTTTTTCTCTCAAACTTTACTTTATATGTTTGCACACTCCATTTTTTAAGGTACATTGCCATTGGAGATGACCCATTCAATCAAATTTATGGTGAGCAGTTCTTTCCTTTTGTTGTTGGAGCAGCTGAGAATATTCAAACTGCATTGACCAAAGCTAAGCTGGCTGGCAAGGTGAAATTAGTTGTTCCGTGCAGTTCTGATGCCTTCCAGTTCGAATCTGGCCCACCATTAAAAGGACATTTCCGAGCAGATGTAAATAGAACAATAGCTGAACTCCTCAAATTTCTTATCAAGCATCAATCTCCTTTCTTCGCTAATATTTCACCCTTCTTCAGTTATCATGGTAACAAGAACATTTCCCTTGACTTTGCTCTCTTCAAAGAAACTGCACTCCCTCATAATTACAGTGGCAAAACCTACAAGAACAGCTTTGACTTGAGTTATGATACCCTTGTTTCAGCTTTAGCCTCTGCTGGCTTTGATAAGATGGATATAGTCGTTGGCCAGATTGGTTGGCCAACAGATGGAGCTGCCAATGCTACCTCATCCAATGCTCAGGTTTTCATGAAAGGCCTCGTGGACCATCTTCGTAGCAGAGCAGGAACACCATTAAGGCCTAAAGAACAACCAATAGAGACCTATATCTATAGCCTTTTTGATGAAGATCATAGAAGTATAGCCTCTGGAAATTTTGAAAGACACTGGGGTGTGTTTACATTTGATGGCCAGGCCAAGTACCAACTTGATTTGGGGCAAGGCTCAAGAAAACTAGTAAATGCCCAAAATGTCCAGTATCTTTCTTCCAAATGGTGTGTTGTGAATAACAATCAAAACTTGTCCAACGCAAATGCACGGGCTTTGAAGGCGTGTTCTTCTGCTGATTGCAGTGTACTATCACCTGGAGGTTCTTGTTTTAACCTCAGTTGGCCTGGGAATATTTCTTATGCGTTTAACAGCAACTATCAACAACATGATCAAACGGCGGATAGTTGTGACTTTGGTGGGTTGGGTTTGATTACCACAGTTGATCCATCAGTAGGTTCTTGCAGATTTATTGTTCAATTACGCACGCCCAATTCAGCTCTCCATCAGAGTTTCACTATTTCCCATTGGAGGATCACCGTAGCAATCATTTTGTTATGGCTGGTTGGTGGAGGATTTTGATGGACTTGGCCACTGCTTAAAATATTTTTGCATGGCAAGGGGAATCCAGTGTTAAAAATCTCATTCAAACAAATACATGTCTATCCTGTACCTGCCACATTTTTGTTGACTTGTTCGATCAGTCTCAGTTTCATGAAAAGGCGTCTTAAGTGAGTCACACTTGCAAACATTTGCAGCATTTTGTAGAATAATGTCTGGATATTAGCATGTTGGATGAGGTTCCTGGTTTGATTCTATTCTTGATTCTCAATGGTGTATAACATTTTGCCTATTTGTCATGACCCAACTAGGAGGATCCTGCAGGCACCTACTCTATTATAACTAGATAGGAGAACCCTTACCATCCATTAAATTAATATGCGGAAGTCATTTATAAACCAATTTATTACATCATTGAATTACTTGTAACAAAAGTACTACAATATTTGTAAAGATACAGTTAAAGAAAAACACCTCCCCGACATGTATAAGAGCTTCTAATGTAAAGGAAAGGGATAACACAAGACTCAGCTTCCACCATAGGAGTGTGAGGAGCAGAAGCTGCTAAAGATCACTAGCCGCATCATACATGAAACATCAACTGATCCTGCAATCTGACTATACCCCAAAAAGGGTATAGCAAGAGTAGTATTAGTACAACCACACCTATTGGCAGGTATCATCGACCGACCAGGATTAGATCACGCAACAACACACAAAATCAAACAAGATCAACATGACAATGAACAATTTAATTCACATCACTTTCACCCCCTTGTGTTATCTCTTTCTCTCTCTCTCTCTCTCATATTACCTGAGAGTATTTTCATTATTATTTTCGTTGACTTAGTTGTACCCAATTCATTACTAGTAGGCAAACTGTACCACCGACATTCCCCTTATACCATTCACACTTAATCTCACTAATCATACATCACTCTTCACATCAAATTCCATCCATCATAATCCTCTACCCACAATTCACGACAACCCAACAATATGGGAATTATGTACAACAGCCAGAACATACAATTGTCGATTTAAAACGTATGATCATCAATTAGAATTTCAATCATCAAGCAATCTTTCAGATCATCAAGTAGACATTCAAGTCATCAAGAAAGCTTCCAATTCATCAAGTATACATTCAAGTCATCAAGTAAGCTTCCAATTTATCAAGAAGATGTTCAAGTCATCAAGTAAGCTTTTATCTCATTAAATAGACATTCAAGTCATCAACTAGACATTCAAGTCATCAAGCAAGCTTTCAGCTCATCAAGTAGACATTCAAGTAATCAAGTACACATTTAATTCATCAAGTAGACATATCACATCAAGGATTGCCCTCACAAGGAACCATAGTATATTACAAAATGAAAATCGGTCCATACAAGGAACCATAAAATGTCTTATTTAGAGAATCGTCCACACAAAGAACCATAATACCTCATCAATAATAGCCGATTTACACATGGAACTATAATATCTCATCAAGTAAATGGTCCACACAAGGAACCATAATATATCATCAAACATAACCTGGTCAACTCAAGGAACCGTCAAACTCTCCAGCCACAGTGTACACATATGTTGTGGGACATATGGTTGCCCACTAGCCATGACCTGTAGAGGATGAGCTCTGTCCATGTACCAAATCACAATAGACAACTATGTATTTTACCACCCTTAGCCCTAACCAAATATTATGCCACCCTTATTCCAACGTATCCCCCCTTATACCACCTCAATCCACTAATTGGAACCTTAGATCATGCGTGCAACATCGATCATTTCAGAATATCAAATAATGTACAATCACAAGTACTATTCATCAAGCAAGTTCGATATTAACACTCTTGCATATTAACCATTAGTCATCATTCATCACTTACAAACATGTCTCAAGCACAAATCAACAACTTATTTATTCAAGCATTATCAAACAACAACTCTTCAACCATAAGTATGTTCGAAGACCAATATACAGATAATCAGTTAAGAGCACACACAATCAAATTGAGTCTAAGCTCCAATTTTATAAATATATACATGTATGCATTCTTCCATACGTTAACAATTCATCTTTAGCTAGAGTGCCATTAACTCCTCACCTTCCATCTTAATGCTATACAATAATTAAACTACCGTTAATATCCCACTTATAATAATAACCTTAATTTATTCATCTTACAACAGGTTATGCTATAGTGTCTAGCCAAGTCTTTCTCAAAATCTTATGATAGAAAATTGATTCTCTTTTCTCCCTTCATTACCCAACACACAAGATCAATTTACAACAAATGGAACACATAATCTAGAATACACCACACACAACGATTACCATTATATTATTATGTCCAAATTATAATTTACAACAAATCATGACTTCATACAAATACATGTCACACCTCAAGGATTTAAAATGTCAGCATATTATAACACGTATTAGATCTTTATTTCTTTAATTAAATATTTATCCATCCAAACACCATGCCCAAAGGCCTAATCATGCATTCTCCCATCAATTCTATTCAGTGTATACGTTTAGCTAATCCGAGTCTACTACTCCTAAACCATAACCTACCTCGACTCTTAGCTGCTATAAGAAGCAAGCTATACCACAAATGGTGTTTCTTTTCCTTCATGTTTTAGAATGCTCAGTTATCTAATACACAAGCAATTGTAAGAGTAATTAATCAACTACTCTTCAAATAAACACTTTGAGAATTCAAACCCACTAATTCTACCCTAATTCACTGTCTATAACTTTACCCAAAGGTCTTTCAATCGTTAACTAGTTTTATCATACTCATATTATCTGAATAAAAGGAGATTCTACTCTAATTACCCTCTATTTAAGAAGTATTCATCCTAAAGGTTCTATCTTTATGAACTTAAAGTTTTCTACCACCATAAATCATGTTCTAGAACAATAATTTCACACTAGGAAGAGTTAATTTATGATCTAGAATCAATTCTAGGAGATATTATTCGAACCCATAGGTTTTCTCCAAAATCTCATTGTAACACCCCGTACTTTTATAACCTCACTTGATCCCTTGGGATCATATCTACATAGGTGTTGAGATGCCATGCATATGTGTTTTATAGTATCATTGGTGAAACATTTGATATCGGACTTAACATGTGCGATTAGATCTTCGTAGGAGGTGTGTTGTGATCTCGTGGAGCATTGGGGTAAGAACTCGTACACATTTTAACCTCATTTGGTGACTTTAAGTCATGTTTACTTGATGATTAAGATCACTAAGTAAGTATTTCATAGTGTTTGGATAAGGGATTGGACGATACGTAAACATTGGATAAGTGGCCGGAAATTTCAGCAAAGTGCTGAAACTTGCGCCACTACCCTGTTTCAGGGGTGTGGCGCAAGCCACCAGCCTGCAGAAAATTCAGAGAGGCTGCATTTCCTGCGCCACTACCCTGTTTCAGGGGGTGTGGCGCAAGGCACAACAATTGTGCCTTTCCGGAGTCATTTCGTAACGCAATTCTACGATAATTTCTCGATGGTTTCTTTTGGTTCTTTGGAGTTAATTGAGAATTGTTAAAGCTTCAAACACTTCAATATACTCCTACATACTCCTACATGATCAAATCATGAAATGTGAATAGTAATCCAAAATGTTCAATGAAGCCAAGGGCGACTAGAATTTCCAATTTTTGCGATCGAAAGGACGAATGAGAAATGTTTAAAAGAATATTGTCGTGACATTATGGAATTATGTAAACATGAGATATAAGGTGAATAATACATGAAATTTGGTGGGTTACATGGATATGTGTTCTTGGGCCCAAAATTAGGGCCCAAAATGGAACAAAAGATAAGGCCCAAAGGCAAAAATGACCCATTCTTTCAATAATTGACCAAGTGAACATATCATGTAATGCCAAGTGTGGCTAAGGCTTCCTTGAGGTCTATATAAAGTCCCCCAAAATCAGATTTTATTTCCCAAAGTCTCTCATCACTTTTGGAGAATATCACAAACATTTCCTTTATTTCCAAACCCTAAAGCAAATAAACCCTAAGGCATATTTGGACAAGATCATCCTATTCCAAGCTTTGGTAAGTGTTTATTTTCATGGATTAACATATTATATGCATGGGAGATTATGTATATTATGCTAGTTGTGTTGGCAAGATGATGAATAGTGTATTTTTGCCTTTGGTGCAAGATGTGTCATCTTGGTGATTTGAATTTGAATTAGGCCTTGTGCCTTTGAGGAAAAAGCATGGTATGGACAAAATATGAACATGTATGGTGTTATTTTTGGCATTAAACTTGTTCTTGTCAAAAAGTGGAAATTATGGGATTTTGGCCGATATGTGTTATGAGTTGTATTAAGGTACTTTGATGGATTATTTGGGATGTGTTATGGATAAGAAAGTGTAAAGGAGAAGTATTGTGGTGAAATGTGTTGATTTTTATGTATTGGTCAATGTTGGGAATATTATGGAATTTTTGAAATAATAGTATGATCAATGGTTTTGTCAAGGGGAAATGACATGTTTAAAGGCAAACATGTAACTCATTAACATGGTATGCATTTGTAAAGTGATTGGTGGTTAATGTGAATTTCGTTACGTATTTATGTTGTAGAGTGACACATAAAGAAGGAGAGGGATTATTGTATACGCATCAAAGGTGGTATATTCGTATTGTGAATCCAAGGTATGTAAGGTTACTTGTCCGTATCTTTCTACGGCCAATAGTGTTCACATTGCCATTTCTCTAGTTCTATTCCGAAATGTACTAAGGTATATCATATGCACTTATCTATGGTCATTGTCATATATTTCCTACTCATTGGTCAATTGTGAATCTCATTTCTCATATTCATGGTTAATGTTCTGAAAGTTCAAAGAAGGCTATGTTCCAATATTCCAATAGTGCCTATACTTGTGTCTCTTGTTCATGGATTATTGTCCAATGGTTCCAATGGTATCATGGTGCTAGTGATATTATATTTCTCATTGATATTTATTCACATGTCCTTCACTTATTGGTCAATGATTCAAAGTTTCCAACAATGTTATGTTCCAAAGTTCCAAAGTGATGGTATGACTATCAAAGTATCAATCTCAAAGTAATGAACAAAGTAATGCAACTGTGGTCAATGATCAAGTACGGGTGGCAAGTCTAGGGGCGTAAGCCTAGCTCGACTCGATCCCGAGATATGGATTTATGGGTGGCAAGTCTAGGGGCGTAAGCCTAGCTCGAATCGATCCCGATGTATTGATTTATGGGTGGAAAGTCTAGGGCCGTAAGCCTAGCTCGACTCGATCTCGATGTATTGATTTATGGGTGGCAAGTCTAGGGGCATAAGCCTAGCTCGACTCGATCCCAACATGACGATAAGTCATGAAAAGACCCACTGATCAGTAGGGTCCCGGGTACATTGTTATCATTGAGCATTGAGATAAAGAAAGCAAATAAAGTAATGTAAGCAATCCACATGGTTTCCAAAATGCAACATGGTGACTTATTCACATTGAGTATTCATATGTTTTGAGTTCATTGACATGTTCATTGAGTCATGTGTTGTATAGTTTCATCTGAGCCTTGCATACTCAGTACTTATTTCGTACTGACCCCTCTCGGGGAATTTACCTTACTTGCTGCAGGCGCAGGTCCCAGTAGGCTTCCTCAGTAGATTGCCAGTGTTAGCGGTTCTTTGGTGAGCTCCAGCTCATTCGGGGCTTCTCCGAGTCAGAATATATACATGTTTTGGTTTTGTACATAATGTGTAAAGCAGGGACTTGTCCTGACTTATGGTTCATTTTGGTCAATGCTCTTGTTAGAGGCTTTTGTAGACCGATGTGGGTGTAACAGTGTAAAAGACATATGTTGTTTTGATTGGATGGCCTCAACGGCCAAGTTTCATATGTATGTATAAATATGTCCCACGTTCTCCTTTATTCGTCTTTCATATTATTATGAAATGGTGGTTATGATTATGAGATGCATATGATTGAACATAGGCAGAGGTTGGTTCTCTCGGGCCTTATCGGCTATGGGTGCCAATCATGTCTCGATGGGATTCGGGGCGTGACAAAGTGGTATCAGAGCAGTCGGTCTAAGGATGTCTACAATGCCGTGTCTGAGTAGAGTCTTACGTATCGATGTGTTGTGCACCACATTTATACGTAGGAGGCTACGAGACATTTAGGATGTTGTTTCTTTCCTTCACTCTAGATCGTGCAACAGAGCCAATGTTGTCATTTGCATTGTATCTGATCTTGGTAATTATTTTTCTTTGGTATAGTCAAAATGCCGAACACTAGAAGAGGAAGAGGAAAAGGTAAAAGTAAGCTGATAGATAGAATTGCTGAAGGAACAAGTAGACCACCACCTGACCAAGTTGATCAAGGTGGGGCTGGAACTGAGTTCGAAACGCGAGCTTCTTCTACTTCTTCAGCTCCAGAAGAGCCGAGAAGAAGGGAAGTGCCCGTGGAACCACCGACGAATACCACAGATCAGGATCTTAGGAATGCTGTACAGATGTTGACACAGTTAGTGGCGGCACAAAGCCAGGGAAGAGCTGGTACAATGGCACATGATGATGATGCGGCTAGAATGGCAAGTCGCAGAACACAGGATTTCTTGAAACTGGACCCTCCTATATTCACAGGGGCAGATCCAAAAGCAGATCCACAGGACTTCGTGGATCAAATTCAGAGGGCCTTGGAAGTTATGCATGTGACAGGGGTAGAGACAGTTGAACTTGCTGCGTATAGGTTGAAGGGAGAGGCAATACTGTGGTATGAAGATTGGAAGAAATCCCGTGACATTAGTGCAGATTCGCCGACATGGGAAGAGTTTAAAGTGGCTTTCCTCGATCATTATCTTCCGTATGAGGTTCGGGAAGCACGTGCAGATCAGTTCCTAAATTTGCATCAAGGGAATATGAGTGTTCGGGAATATAGTTTGCAATTTAACTCCTTGGCTCGATATGCGCCAAATGTTGTGGCTACGATGACAGACAGGGTACATAGATACGTGGACATACTAGAGCCATATTTGGTAAGAGATTGCACTATTGCTGCCCTGAATAGGGACATGGACATTGCTCGCATACAAGCCTTCGCCCAGAAAATGGAAGATCAAAGACAGAGGCGAAGGGTACATGAATTTGATAGGGGACAGTCCAAAAGGGCTAGACCTATGGGACCACCTATGATGTCCCAAGGAGGATCTAGGCCCCGCATGTTTCCTAGACCACCTAGACCGTCATTCTCTTATTCCACAGGGAGTGCTTATTCTCAGTCTTGAGGGTTTAGAGGTGGTTCAGCTGGTCAGAGTAGTGGGGGTCATGGATCACAGGCAGCAGGTTTCTTTCGTCAGCAGTGTCAGCACTGCGGGCATATGCACACAGGTACATGTAGGACAGGGACGAATGCCTTCTTTTGGTGTGGTATGCCGGGACATATAGCGAGAGAGTGTCCACAGCGGAGCATGGGTGGTATAGCATGACCAGTTGGGTCGGCTGTTGCGTCTTCAGCATCGGTTCCTTCACAGGGCCGAGGGGTGCAGCCTATGGGTCAAGGTGGAGGTGCCAGAGGAGGAGCCAGTACTAGCGGGGTCCAGAATCGTACTTATGCTTTGGTGGACCGCCAGAATTCAGAGGCTTCCCCAGATGTTGTCACAGGTACATTATCCATATTCTCACATAATGTATATGCACTAATTGACCCAGGTTCTACATTTTCCTATGTTACTCCATTGGTTGCTGCGAAATTTGCAAAGGCACCGGAATTATTAATTAAATCAATTGAAGTGTCTACACCGGTTGGTGAATATATTGTTGCAAAGAGAGTGTATCATAACTGTGTGGTAACTGTGTGTGGTCATGATACGTTGGCCGATCTTATTGAATTGAACATGGTGGATTTTGATGTAATTATGGGAATGGACTAGTTGGCTTCGTGTTATGTTACGGTAGATTGCCGGGCCAAGAAGGTACAATTTTGTTTTCCGCAAGAAAATCTTCTTGAATGGCAGGGTAATGTAGGGGCACCACGAGGGAGATTTATTTCCTATTTGAAAGCCAGAAAAATGATTGCTAAGGGATACATATATCATTTGGTACGAGTGAAAGATAATGATGTGGAACCATTAACTCCACAGTCAGTACCGGTAGTCAATGAATTTCTTGATGTATTTCCAGAGGATCTCCCAGGTTTACCCCCAGAACGGGAAGTAGAATTTGGCATTGATGTGATTTCAGGCACTCAGCCTATTTCTATTACTCCATATAGAATGGCTCCAGCAGAATTGCGTGAATTGAAGGAGCAATTGAAAGATTTGCTGGATAAAGGCTTCATTAGGCCTAGTATGTCCCCGTGGGGTGCACCGGTATTATTTGTGCGAAAGAAAGATGGCACCTTGAGGATGTGCATCGACTATCGGTAACTGAATAAAGTAACGATCAAGAACAAATATCCCCTCCCTCAAATTGATGATTTGTTTGATCAGTTACAGGGTGCCAAATGTTTTTCGAATATTGACTTGAGGTCGGGTTACCATCAAGTCAGAGTTAGAGAGGAGGATGTACCCAAGATAGCTTTTCGAACACGGTATGGCCATTATGAATTTTTAGTTATGTCATTTGGACTAAAAAATGCACCGGCTGTGTTTATGGATTTGATGAACAGGGTGTTTAAGCCATTCCTAGACGTGTTCGTGACAGTATTTATAGATGACATCCTTGTTTATTCAAGATCACCAGAAGACCATGCTTATCACTTACGGCAAGTGTTGCAAATTCTCCGTGAGTATAAGTTGTATGCAAAATTCTCCAAATGTGAGTTTTGGTTGAAATCAGTTGCGTTCTTGGGTCATATTGTATCAGATGAAGGCATACATGTTGATACCCAAAAGATAGAGGCAGTGAAAAATTGGCCAATACCTACGACACCCACAGAGATTCGCAGTTTTCTGGGTTTGGCAGGTTATTACCGAAGATTTGTAGAAGGGTTTGCTTCTATTGTAGCACCATTGACAAAGTTAACTCACAAGGCAACTAAATTTCAATGGAATGATGCATGTGAAAGAGGGTTTCAAAAATTGAAAGATAAGTTGACTTCCACACCAGTGTTAGTACTTCCTGGGGGCACAGAGGGCTATGCAGTGTATTGTGATGCTTCCGGGATTGGTCTTGGATGTGTATTGATGCAGCATGGTAGGGTGATAGCATATGCCTCACGACAGTTGCGGCCACATGAGAAAAACTATCCCACACATGATCTTGAATTGGCAGCGGTAGTTTTTGCTTTAAAGATATGGCGTCATTATTTATATGGGGTTCATGTTGACATCTATACGGATCACAAAAGCTTGCAATATCTTTTTAAGCAGAAGGAACTCAATTTGAGGCAACGAAGGTGGTTAGAGCTTTTAAAAGATTATGACATTGATATTCTTTATCACCCAGGCAAAGCAAATGTAGTAGCTGATGCATTGAGCCGTAAGGCAGTAGAAAGCACTAGTGGTCAGTTGGATGAAAAGCATGAGATAATCAAAGATTTGAATCAATTAGCCAGTTTGGGAGTTCGCCTTCTTGAAACCTCAGATGATAGAGTTATGGTGCAGAATACGGCAGAATCGTCCTTGATAGCTGAAGTGAAAGAGAAGCAATTTGCGGATTCTATTTTATTACAGCTAAAGGAAAATGTGCAGCAGAATTTGACCAAGGCATTTGAAATTACACCGGAAGGGGTGCTCCAATGTCAAGGGAGAGTATGTGTACCGGACATAGATGAGCTGAGGACACGAATAATGACAGAGGCGCACCATTCACGCTATTCCATTCCCCCGGGTGCTACTAAAATGTACCATGAATTGAAAGAGGTGTATTGGTGGGCCCACATGAAAAAGAACATTGCGGAATTTGTCGCGCAATGCCCGAATTGTCAACAAGTTAAAGTGGAACATCAGAAACCGGGAGGTTACATGCAATGTATCAATCTTCCAGTCTGGAAGTGGGATATGATTAATATGGATTTTATTACGGGTTTGCCTCGTACATTGCGTAAGTTTGATTCTATATAGGTCATAGTGGACCGACTTACTAAATCAGCGCATTTTCTATCGGTCAAGACGACCTATACAGCTGAGGATTATGCGAAGTTGTATGTGAAAGAGATAGTACGATTGCATGGTATTCCACTTTCTATCATATCAGACAGAGGAGCACAGTTCACAGCACACTTTTGGAAATCTTTTCAGCGGAGTTTGGGTACTCAGGTGAATTTGAGTACGGCTTTCCATCCTCAAACTGATGGACAAGCAGAACGTACTATTCAGACACTTGAAGATATGCTACGCGCCTGTACGTTAGATTTTCAAGACAGTTGGGATGACCATTTGCCTCTTATTGAATTTGCGTATAACAATAGCTATCATTCAAGTATTAAAATGGCACCTTATGAAGCCTTGTATGGAAGGAAATGTAGATCACCAATCGGATGGTTCGAAGCAGGTGAAACTGCTTTACTTGGGCCAGATATTTTTCACCAAGCCATGGAGAAAGTTAAAGTTATCCAACAATGGTTACAAACGGCTCAAAGTCGTCACAAGTCATATGCCGATGTTAGAAGAAGAGGGCTTGAATTCGCCATAGGTGATTGGGTGTTTTTAAAGGTGTCATCGATGAAAGGGGTAATGCGGTTCGGAAAGAAAGGAAAATTGAGTCCACGTTACATAGGCGCCCCTATGAAGTGATTAGAATATTTGGGCAAGTCGCATATGAATTAGCCTTACCTCAAGAACTTTCCTCAGTCCATCCGGTCTTTCATGTGTCGATGCTTGGAAAATGCATAGGAGATCCGTCTCATATTATTCCCGTAGAGGATGTTCAAGTTACAGAGGATCTCACTTATGAAGAAGTGCCCATTGCTATCCTAGATCGACAAGTAAAGAGATTGAGGAATAAAGACATAGCATCCGTAAAAGTCCTTTGGGGAAACCAACACGTAGAGGAGATCACATGGGAAGCGGAAGAAATGATGAAATCCAAGTATCCCCATATATTTCAAATGGACCAAGAAGTTCACAGTGCGGAGGTGGAACAATAACAAGTAAGTCTTTAAGAGCATTATGTATATAGCTATGTTAAAGTAAAGATGCATTTGTTGTGTATAAGACATGTTGTTAACATTCGAGGACGAATGTTTCTAAGGGGGGAAGAATGTAACACCCCGTACTTTTATAACCTCACTTGATCCCTTGGGATCATATCTACATAGGTGTTGAGATGCCATGCATATGTGTTTTATAGTATCATTGGTGAAACATTTGATATCGGACTTAACATGTGCGATTAGATCTTCGTAGGAGGTGTGTTGTGATCTAGTGGAGCATTGGGGTAAGAACTCGTACACATTTTAACCTCATTTGGTGACTTTAAGTCATGTTTACTTGATGATTAAGATCACTAAGTAAGTATTTCATAGTGTTTGGATAAGGGATTGGACGATACGTAAACATTGGATAAGTGGCCGGAAATTTCAGCAAAGTGCTGAAACTTGCGCCACTACCCTGTTTCAGGGGTGTGGCGCAAGCCACCAGCCTGCAGAAAATTCAGAGAGGCTGCATTTCCTGCGCCACTACCCTGTTTCAGGGGGTGTGGCGCAAGGCACAACAATTGTGCCTTTCCGGAGTCGTTTCGTAACGCAATTCTACGACAATTTCTCAGTGGTTTCTTTTGGTTCTTTGGAGTTAATTGAGAATTGTTAAAGCGTCAAACACTTTAATATACTCCTACATACTCCTACATGATCAAATCATGAAATGTGAGTAGTAATCCAAAATGTTCAATGAAGCCAAGGGCGACTAGAATTTCCAATTTTTGCGATCGAAAGGACGAATGAGAAATTTTTAAAAGAATATTGTCGTGACATTATGGAATTATGTAAACATGAGATATAAGGTGAATAATACATGAAATTTGGTGGGTTACATGGATATGTGTTCTTGGGCCCAAAATTGGGGCCCAAAATGGAACAAAAGATAAGGCCCAAAGGCAAAAATGACCCATTCTTTCAATAATTGACCAAGTGATCATATCATGTAATGCCAAGTGTGGATAAGGCTTCCTTGAGGTCTATATAAAGTCCCCCAAAATCAGATTTTATTTCCCAAAGTCTCTCATCACTTTTGGAGAATATCACAAACATTTCCTTTATTTCCAAACCCTAAAGCAAATAAACCCTAAGGCATATTTGGACAAGATCATCCTATTCCAAGCTTTGGTAAGTGTTTATTTTCATGGATTAACATATTATATGCATGGGAGATTATGTATATTATGCTAGTTGTGTTGGCAAGATGATGAATAGTGTATTTTTGCCTTTGGTGCAAGATGTGTCATCTTGGTGATTTGAATTTGAATTAGGCCTTGTGCCTTTGAGGAAAAAGCATGGTATGGACAAAATATGAACATGTATGGTGTTATTTTTGGCATTAAACTTGTTCTTGTCAAAAAGTGGAAATTATGGGATTTTGGCCGATATGTGTTATGAGTTGTATTAAGGTACTTTGATGGATTATTTGGGATGTGTTATGGATAAGAAAGTGTAAAGGAGAAGTATTGTGGTGAAATGTGTTGATTTTTATGTATTGGTCAATGTTGGGAATATTATGGAATTTTTGAAATAATAGTATGATCAATGGTTTTGTCAAGGGGAAATGACATGTTTAAAGGCAAACATGTAACTCATTAACATGGTATGCATTTGTAAAGTGATTGGTGGTTAATGTGAATTTCGTTACGTATTTATGTTGTAGAGTGACACATAAAGAAGGAGAGGGATTATTGTATACGTATCAAAGGTGGTATATTCGTATTGTGAATCCAAGGTATGTAAGGTTACTTGTCCGTATCTTTCTACGGCCAATAGTGTTACCATTGCCATTTCTCTAGTTCTATTCCGAAATGTACTAAGGTATATCATATGCACTTATCTATGGTCATTGTCATATATTTCCTACTCATTGGTCAATTGTGAATCTCATTTCTCATATTCATGGTTAATGTTCCGAAAGTTCAAAGAAGGCTATGTTCCAATATTCCAATAGTGCCTATACTTGTGTCTCTTGTTCATGGATTATTGTCCAATGGTTCCAATGGTATCATGGTGCTAGTGATATTATATTTCTCATTGATATTTATTCACATGTCCTTCACTTATTGGTCAATGATTCAAAGTTTCCAACAATGTTATGTTCCAAAGTTCCAAAGTGATGGTATGACTATCAAAGTATCAATCTCAAAGTAATGAACAAAGTAATGCAACTGTGGTCAATGATCAAGTACGGGTGGCAAGTCTAGGGGCGTAAGCCTAGCTCGACTCGATCCCGAGATATGGATTTATGGGTGGCAAGTCTAGGGGCGTAAGCCTAGCTCGACTCAATCCCGATGTATTGATTTATGGGTGGCAAGTCTAGGGCCGTAAGCCTAGCTCGACTCGATCCCGATGTATTGATTTATGGGTGGCAAGTCTAGGGGCATAAGCCTAGCTCGACTCGATCCCAACATGACGATAAGTCATGAAAAGACCCACTGATCAGTAGGGTCCCGGGTACATTGTTATCATTGAGCATTGAGATAAAGAAAGCAAATAAAGTAATGTAAGCAATCCACATGGTTTCCAAAATGCAACATGGTGACTTATTCACATTGAGTATTCATAAGTTTTGAGTTCATTGACATGTTCATTGAGTCATGTGTTGTATAGTTTCATCTGAGCCTTGCATACTCAGTACTTATTTCGTACTGACCCCTCTCGGGGAATTTACCTTACTTGCTGCAGGCGCAGGTCCCAGTAGGCCTCCTCAGTAGATTGCCAGTGTTAGCGGTTCTTTGGTGAGCTCCAGCTCATTCGGGGCTTCTCCGAGTCAGAATATATACATGTTTTGGTTTTGTACATAATGTGTAAAGAAGGGACTTGTCCTGACTTATGGTTCATTTTGGTCAATGCTCTTGTTAGAGGCTTTTGTAGACCGATGTGGGTGTAATAGTGTAAAATACATATGTTGTTTTGATTGGATGGCCTCAACGGCCAAGTTTCATATGTATGTATAAATATATCCCACGTTCTCCTTTATTCGTCTTTCATATTATTATGAAATGGTGGTTATGATTATGAGATGCATATGATTGAACATAGGCAGAGGTTGGTTCTCTCGGGCCTTATCGGCTATGGGTGCCAATCATGTCTCGATGGGATTCGGGGCGTGACAAAGTGGTATCAGAGCAGTCGGTCTAAGGATGTCTACAATGCCGTGTCTGAGTAGAGTCTTACGTATCGATGTGTTGTGCACCACATTTATACGTAGGAGGCTATGAGACATTTAGGATGTTGTTTCTTTCCTTCACTCTAGATCGTGCAACAGAGCCAATGTTGTCATTTGCATTGTATCTGATCTTGGTAATTATTTTTCTTTGGTATAGTCAAAATGCCGAACACTAGAAGAGGAAGAGGAAAAGGTAAAAGTAAGCTGATAGATAGAATTGCTGAAGGAACAAGTAGACCACCACCTGACCAAGTTGATCAAGGTGGGGCTGGAACTGAGTTCGAAACGCGAGCTTCTTCTACTTCTTCAGCTCCAGAAGAGCCGAGAAGAAGGGAAGTGCCCGTGGAACCACCGACGAATACCACAGATCAGGATCTTAGGAATGCTGTACAGATGTTGACACAGTTAGTGGTGGCACAAAGCCAGGGAAGAGCTGGTACAATGGCACATGATGATGATGCGGGTAGAATGGCAAGTCGCAGAACACAGGATTTCTTAAAACTGGACCCTCCTATATTCACAGGGGCAGATCCAAAAGCAGATCCATAGGACTTCGTGGATCAAATTCAGAGGGCCTTGGAAGTTATGCATGTGACAGGGGTAGAGACAGTTGAACTTGCTGCGTATAGGTTGAAGGGAGAGGCAATACTGTGGTATGAAGATTGGAAGAAATCCCGTGACATTAGTGCAGATTCGCCGACATGGGAAGAGTTTAAAGTGGCTTTACTCGATCATTATCTTCCGTATGAGGTTCGGGAAGCACGTACAGATCAGTTCCTGAATTTGCGTCAAGGGAGTATGAGTGTTCGGGAATATAGTTTGCAATTTAACTCCTTGGCTCGATATGCGCCAAATGTTGTGGCTACGATGACAGACAGGGTCCATAGATACGTGGACATACTAGAGCCATATTTGGTAAGAGATTGCACTATTGCGGCCCTGAATAGGGACATGGACATTGCTCGCATACAAGCCTTCGCCCAGAAAATGGAAGATCAAAGACAGAGGCGAAGGGTACATGAATTTGATAGGGGACAGTCCAAAAGGGCTAGACCTATGAGACCACCTATGATGTCCCAAGGAGGATCTAGGCCCCGCATGTTTCCTAGACCACCTAGACCGTCATTCTCTTATTCCACAGGGAGTGCTTATTCTCAGTCTTGAGGGTTTAGAGGTGGTTCAGCTGGCCAGAGTAGTGGGGGTCATGGATCACAGGCAGCAGGTTTCTTTCGTTAGCAGTGTCAGCACTGCGGGCATATGCACACAGGTACATGTAGGACAGGGACGAATGCCTGCTTTTGGTGTGGTATGCCGGGACATATAGCGAGAGAGTGTCCACAGCGGAGCATGGGTGGTATAGCATGACCAGTTGGGTCGGCTGTTGCGTCTTCAGCATCGGTTCCTTCACAGGGCCGAGGGGTGCAGCCTATGGGTCAAGGTAGAGGTGCCAGAGGAGGAGCCAGTACTAGCGGGGTCCAGAATCGTACTTATGCTTTGGTGGACCGCCAGAATTCAGAGGCTTCCCCAGATGTTGTCACAGGTACATTATCCATATTCTCACATAATGTATATGCACTAATTGACCCAGGTTCTACATTTTCCTATGTTACTCCATTGGTTGCTGCGAAATTTGCAAAGGCACCGGAATTATTAATTAAATCAATTGAAGTGTCTACACCGGTTGGTGAATATATTGTTGCAAAGAGAGTGTATCGTAACTGTGTGGTAACTGTGTGTGGTCATGATACGTTGGCCGATCTTATTGAATTGAACATGGTGGATTTTGATGTAATTATGGGAATGAACTAGTTGGCTTCGTGTTATGCTACGGTAGATTGCCGGGCCAAGAAGGTACAATTTTGTTTTCTGCAAGAAAATCTTCTTGAATGGCAGGGTAATGTAGGGGCACCACGAGGGAGATTTATTTCCTATTTGAAAGCCAGAAAAATGATTGCTAAGGGATACATATATCATTTGGTACGAGTGAAAGATAATGATGTGGAACCATTAACTCCACAGTCAGTACCGGTAGTCAATGAATTTCTTGATGTATTTCCAGAGGATCTCCCAGGTTTACCCCCAGAACGGGAAGTAGAATTTGGCATTGATGTGATTCCAGGCACTCAGCCTATTTCTATTACTCCATATAGAATGGCTCCAGCAGAATTGCGTGAATTGAAGGAGCAATTGAAAGATTTGCTGGATAAAGGCTTCATTAGGCCTAGTATGTCCCCGTGGGGTGCACCGGTATTATTTGTGCGAAAGAAAGATGGCACCTTGAGGATGTGCATCGACTATCGGTAACTGAATAAAGTAACGATCAAGAACAAATATCCCCTCCCTCAAATTGATGATTTGTTTGATCAGTTACAGGGTGCCAAATGTTTTTCGAATATTGACTTGAGGTCGGGTTACCATCAAGTCAGAGTTAGAGAGGAGGATGTACCCAAGACAGCTTTTCGAACACGGTATGGCCATTATGAATTTTTAGTTATGTCATTTGGACTAAAAAATGCACCGGCTGTGTTTATGGATTTGATGAACAGGGTGTTTAAGCCATTCCTAGACGTGTTCGTGACAGTATTTATAGATGACATCCTTGTTTATTCAAGATCACCAGAAGACCATGCTTATCACTTACGGCAAGTGTTGCAAATTCTCCGTGAGCGTAAGTTGTATGCAAAATTCTCCAAATGTGAGTTTTGGTTGAAATCAGTTGCGTTCTTGGGTCATATTGTATCAGATGAAGGCATACAGGTTGATACCCAAAAGATAGAGGCAGTGAAAAATTGGCCAATACCTACGACACCCACAGAGATTCGCAGTTTTCTGGGTTTGGCAGGTTATTACCGAAGATTTGTAGAAGGGTTTGCTTCTATTGTAGAACCATTGACAAAGTTAACTCACAAGGCAACTAAATTTCAATGGAATGATGCATGTGAAAGAGGGTTTCAAAAATTGAAAGATAAGTTGACTTCCACACCAGTGTTAGTACTTCCTAGGGGCACAGAGGGCTATGCAGTGTATTGTGATGCTTCCGGGATTGGTCTTGGATGTGTATTGATACAGCATGGTAGGGTGAGAGCATATGCCTCACGACAGTTGCGGCCACATGAGAAAAACTATCCCACACATGATCTTGAATTGGCAGCGGTAGTTTTTGCTTTAAAGATATGGCATCATTATTTATATGGGGTTCATGTTGACATCTATACGGATCACAAAAGCTTGCAATATCCTTTTAAGCAGAAGGAACTCAATTTGAGGCAACGAAGGTGGTTAGAGCTTTTAAAAGATTATGACATTGATATTCTTTATCACCCAGGCAAAGCAAATGTAGTAGCTGATGCATTGAGCCGTAAGGCAGTAGAAAGCACTAGTGGTCAGTTGGATGAAAAGCATGAGATAATCAAAGATTTGAATCAATTAACCAGCTTGGGAGTTCGCCTTCTTGAAACCTCAGATGATAGAGTTATGGTGCAGAATACGGCAGAATCGTCCTTGATAGCTGAAGTGAAAGAGAAGCAATTTGTGGATTCTATTTTATTACAGCTAAAGGAAAATGTGCAGCAGAATTTGACCAAGGCATTTGAAATTACACCGGAAGGGGTGCTCCAATGTCAAGGGAGAGTATGTGTACCGGACATAGATGAGCTGAGGACACGAATAATGACAGAGGCGCACCATTCAAGCTATTCCATCCCCCCGGGTGCTACTAAAATGTACCATGAATTGAAAGAGGTGTATTGGTGGGGCCACATGAAAAAGAACATTGCGGAATTTGTCGCGCAATGCCCGAATTGTCAACAAGTTAAAGTGGAACATCAAAAACCGGGAGGTTACATGCAATGTATCAATCTTCCAGTCTGGAAGTGGGATATGATTAATATGGATTTTATTACGGGTTTGCCTCGTACATTGCGGAAGTTTGATTCTATATAGGTCATAGTGGACCGACTTACTAAATCAGCGCATTTTCTATCGGTCAAGACGACCTATACAGCTGAGGATTATGCGAAGTTGTATGTGAAAGAGATAGTACGATTGCATGGTATTCCACTTTCTATCATATCAGACAGAGGAGCACAGTTCACAACACACTTTTGGAAATCTTTTCAGCGGAGTTTGGGTACTCAGGTGAATTTGAGTACGGCTTTCCATCCTCAAACTGATGGACAAGCAGAACGTACTATTCAGACACTTGAAGATATGCTACGCGCCTGTACGTTAGATTTTCAAGACAGTTGGGATGACCATTTGCCTCTTATTGAATTTGCGTATAACAATAGCTATCATTCAAGTATTAAAATGGCACCTTATGAAGCCTTGTATGGAAGGAAATGTAGATCACCAATCGGATGGTTCGAAGCAGGTGAAACTGCTTTACTTGGGCCAGATATTTTTCACCAAGCCATGGAGAAAGTTAAAGTTATCCAACAATGGTTACAAACGGCTCAAAGTCGTCACAAGTCATATGCCGATGTTAGAAGAAGAGGGCTTGAATTCGCCATAGGTGATTGGGTGTTTTTAAAGGTGTCATCGATGAAAGGGGTAATGCGGTTCGGAAAGAAAGGAAAATTGAGTCCACGTTACATAGGCCCCTATGAAGTGATTAGAATATTTGGGCAAGTCGCATATGAATTAGCCTTACCTCAAGAACTTTCCTCAGTCCATCCGGTCTTTCATGTGTCGATGCTTGGAAAATGCATAGGAGATCCGTCTCATATTGTTCCCGTAGAGGATGTTCAAGTTACAGAGGATCTCACTTATGAAGAAGTGCCCATTGCTATCCTAGATCGACAAGTAAAGAGATTGAGGAATAAAGACATAGCATCCGTAAAAGTCCTTTGGAGAAACCAACACGTAGAGGAGATCACATGGGAAGCGGAAGAAATGATGAAATCCAAGTATCCCCATATATTTCAAATGGACCAAGAAGTTCACAGTGCGGAGGTGGAACAATAACAAGTAAGTCTTTAAGAGCATTATGTATATAGCTATGTTAAAGTAAAGATGCATTTGTTGTGTATAAGACATGTTGTTAACATTCGAGGACGAATGTTTCTAAGGGGGGAAGAATGTAACACCCCGTACTTTTATAACCTCACTTGATCCCTTGGGATCATATCTACATAGGTGTTGAGATGCCATGCATATGTGTTTTATAGTATCATTGGTGAAACATTTGATAACGGACTTAACATGTGCGATTAGATCTTCATAGGAGGTGTGTTGTGATCTAGTGGAGCATTGGGGTAAGAACTCGTACACATTTTAACCTAATTTGGTGACTTTAAGTCATGTTTACTTGATGATTAAGATCACTAAGTAAGTATTTCGTAGTGTTTGGATAAGGGATTGGACGATACGTAAACATTGGATAAGTGGCCGGAAATTTCAGCAAAGTGCTGAAACTTGCGCCACTACCCTGTTTCAGGGGTGTGGCGCAAGCCACCAGCCTGCAGAAAATTCAGAGAGGCTGCATTTCCTGCGCCACTACCCTGTTTCAGGGGGTGTGGCGCAAGGCACAACAATTGTGCCTTTCCGGAGTCGTTTCGTAACGCAATTCTACGACAATTTATCGGTGGTTTCTTTTGGTTCTTTGGAGTTAATTGAGAATTGTTAAAGCTTCAAACACTTCAATATACTCCTACATACTCCTACATGATCAAATCATGAAATGTGAGTAGTAATCCAAAATGTTCAATGAAGCCAAGGGCGACTAGAATTTCCAATTTTTGCGATCGAAAGGACGAATGAGAAATGTTTAAAAGAATATTGTCGTGACATTATGGAATTATGTAAACATGAGATATAAGGTGAATAATACATGAAATTTGGTGGGTTACATGGATATGTGTTCTTGGGCCCAAAATTAGGGCCCAAAATGGAACAAAAGATAAGGCCCAAAGGCAAAAATGACCCATTCTTTCAATAATTGACCAAGTGAACATATCATGTAATGCCAAGTGTGGATAAGGCTTCCTTGAGGTCTATATAAAGTCCCCCAAAATCAGATTTTATTTCCCAAAGTCTCTCATCACTTTTGGAGAATATCACAAACATTTCCTTTATTTCCAAACCCTAAAGCAAATAAACCCTAAGGCATATTTGGACAAGATCATCCTATTCCAAGCTTTGGTAAGTGTTTATTTTCATGGATTAACATATTATATGCATGGGAGATTATGTATATTATGCTAGTTGTGTTGGCAAGATGATGAATAGTGTATTTTTGCCTTTGGTGCAAGATGTGTCATCTTGGTGATTTGAATTTGAATTAGGCCTTGTGCCTTTGAGGAAAAAGCATGGTATGGACAAAATATGAACATGTATGGTGTTATTTTTGGCATTAAACTTGTTCTTGTCAAAAAGTGGAAATTATGGGATTTTGGCCGATATGTGTTATGAGTTGTATTAAGGTACTTTGATGGATTATTTGGGATGTGTTATGGATAAGAAAGTGTAAAGGAGAAGTATTGTGGTGAAATGTGTTGATTTTTATGTATTGGTCAATGTTGGGAATATTATGGAATTTTTGAAATAATAGTATGATCAATGGTTTTGTCAAGGGGAAATGACATGTTTAAAGGCAAACATGTAACTCATTAACATGGTATGCATTTGTAAAGTGATTGGTGGTTAATGTGAATTTCGTTACGTATTTATGTTGTAGAGTGACACATAAAGAAGGAGAGGGATTATTGTATACGCATCAAAGGTGGTATATTCGTATTGTGAATCCAAGGTATGTAAGGTTACTTGTCCGTATCTTTCTACGGCCAATAGTGTTCACATTGCCATTTCTCTAGTTCTATTCCGAAATGTACTAAGGTATATCATATGCACTTATCTATGGTCATTGTCATATATTTCCTACTCATTGGTCAATTGTGAATCTCATTTCTCATATTCATGGTTAATGTTCCGAAAGTTCAAAGAAGGCTATGTTCCAATATTCCAATAGTGCCTATACTTGTGTCTCTTGTTCATGGATTATTGTCCAATGGTTCCAATGGTATCATGGTGCTAGTGATATTATATTTCTCATTGATATTTATTCACATGTCCTTCACTTATTGGTCAATGATTCAAAGTTTCCAACAATGTTATGTTCCAAAGTTCCAAAGTGATGGTATGACTATCAAAGTATCAATCTCAAAGTAATGAACAAAGTAATGCAACTGTGGTCAATGATCAAGTACGGGTGGCAAGTCTAGGGGCGTAAGCCTAGCTCGACTCGATCCCGAGATATGGATTTATGGGTGGCAAGTCTAGGGGCGTAAGCCTAGCTCGACTCGATCCCGATGTATTGATTTATGGGTGGCAAGTCTAGGGCCGTAAGCCTAGCTCGACTCGATCCCGATGTATTAATTTATGGGTGGCAAGTCTAGGGGCATAAGCCTAGCTCGACTCAATCCCAACATGACGATAAGTCATGAAAAGACCCACTGATCAGTAGGGTCCCGGGTACATTGTTATCATTGAGCATTGAGATAAAGAAAACAAATAAAGTAATGTAAGCAATCCACATGGTTTCCAAAATGCAACATGGTGACTTATTCACATTGACTATTCATATGTTTTGAGTTCATTGACATGTTCATTGAGTCATGTGTTGTATAGTTTCATTTGAGCCTTGCATACTCAGTACTTATTTCGTACTGACCCCTCTCGGGGAATTTACCTTACTTGCTGCAGGCGCAGGTCCCAGTAGGCCTCCTCAGTAGATTGCCAGTGTTAGCGGTTCTTTGGTGAGCTCCAGCTCATTCGGGGCTTCTCCGAGTCAGAATATATACATGTTTTGGTTTTGTACATAATGTGTAAAGAAGGGACTTGTACTGACTTATGGTTCATTTTGGTCAATGCTCTTGTTAGAGGCTTTTGTAGACCGATGTGGGTGTAACAGTGTAAAAGACACATGTTGTTTTGATTGGATGGCCTCAACGGCCAAGTTTCATATGTATGTATAAATATATCCCACGTTCTCCTTTATTCGTCTTTCATATTATTATGAAATGGTGGTTATGATTATGAGATGCATATGATTGAACATAGGCAGAGGTTGGTTCTCTCGGGCCTTATCGGCTACGGGTGCCAATCATGTCTTGATGGGATTCGGGGCGTGACACTCATGAACCTAGGGTTCTAACCCGCAATTCCACTATTAAAAATCAGTCTAAAGATTCTAAGATATTGTTGGATTAAAAGACAAAGAAGATGACGGAAGAACTTAGCTCAACAAAGAATTTTCACTCTAGACCTTGGAAAATCGCCTCTCTAGAGTTGTGGAATGAGGTTTCTAAGTTTAAAAACTGAAACTCGACAAAAATAGGCATATAAACTTCCTGAATCCCACTATAATGGCCCAAGTCCCACTACAACGACCCTGCTTTAGCAGCCTAATCCTACTATGGCAACCTCAACCTTTCAGCATAGACAGTCTTCAGTAAAACAACCATAACCTTTTACTCCAGAAACAAATTAATGAACGATCAGTGGCATTGTTTAGAAGACTGGAAGATCTTTAATTTGGTGTGTATGGGTCCCATAACTCTTTATATTCTATAAAGGAAGCTCATTTGAAGTTGACCCTAGTTTAAACTTAGATCAAAACTCAATCAGTAAGGACGCTTCCAAATTAACTTTGTGCTAGGGGTTTTGTAGAACCTTAGTTCATACCTAATGCACTTCCACACTAAATAATTGATCTTAATACTTATGAATAAATAAATTTCATGAGGTTCAAGTCTATCTACACACATTGAAAAGCTCAAATCTTTGCCTGAAATCTTGAGGTGGTACAAACAACAATGTAATTGCTATTTTGGACTCAAATTCCTATTGGAGAATGAAAATTAAAAATATTTCATGCCTTTACCACAAATAATTTAGTAACAATGGAAACGATCATCACATTAGATACCAATTTACCATCTGTTCGTCCCCAAATGGTCATTGGGTAAAGAGAAGCACAAGGTCGGAATCAGAGAGACTTTACTTTTAGGGTTGCTTATATTGATCCCTTATTTATCCATGTGCTCTCATTTATCATCTAAACAACATTTTATACTCGGCCTCTCCATCGAGGCCTTTCAAGACAAGGAGGTACGGGATCAAATATTTATGCACAAATCAAATCCTTTCGCTCGCAATTTTCCAAACTTGGGGAAGAATACATTTATGCAAGTTCTTATCAAGAATCAAGAAACAAGAGAATATGGGTCTTGTGGGATGCTAGGGCTTATACCATCAAATCCTTAACAAGAGACAATGTAGCAACAACAAGGGGATAATCACTCTCTTACAGTGGTCTAAAGATGAACCCTTAAGTTTTGATGAAATGATGTTAAACTCAGAAAACTGACTATTTACTGTCTAATTCCTGCCATAGCGGCCCTCTTACCTCTACAACGGTGGTGCTGTAGCAGGATTCACCCATTGTAGTGGCCCGAGAAAATTTAGAATTATCGTAGCCGCGGTCCATATCTCGCCATAGCGGGACCGTTGTAGCGGCCCTCATGCCCGATACAACGATATTGAGGCAGAATCTCAAAATAGTTTCCAGGTCTGTTCCATTTCACAACACACTCCCTAAATTTTGACATTATGAATAAACTCCTTTACGACAACCTATATAAATAGAGTTCTACAAATTTGTTTGTCATTTCAAAACATCCTACGGAACATTATATCAATCGACTACCCCTCAATAATCTTATTATCATCAATCATCACACTATCATCTACAATTCTACACTAAACCTCACAATACCAGATTTTAAACCAAACTCATGCTACTCCAAGATCCATTATTCTCATACTTGGAAGGGTCTAACGGGGTACTTATGCCCTAACCATGTTATAACTCATAATAGCCACTCGATTCTCAACACTCAATCTTTCATAGAAAAACCAGTTCATCAGTTATTACATAGACAAGCTATACTCAATCAACTGTCAAAACTACCATGTCAAACAAAGTCTAACATTTAAATATGTATATCACCTCAAACAGACAACAACGCTCGCATAAGACATTTAACTTATAAACACATCATATTTTATCAACCACATCATTCAATTTTTATGCTAAGGGCTACCATATCCACCCTCTCAACTAGACTTCCCTTATTATTATCCAATTTATGTAATTCAAGTTACAATTGCCAAGCAAGTCACACAACTACAAACATCCATCAAAGAATTCATATACCACATATCAGTTCAAAAATTTAGAGCTATTTACGTTGTTTTGATGTTATTATCTATCCACACACCATATTACAAGCAACACCTAACATTAAAATGTCACAATCAATCAATCTACACCAAGTGATCACAAAAATTAGTTAGTTACGCATCAATGTGACTCTTATGAATATATACCAATTCGAATGGGCTATATGTCAACTGTGAAATCACAAAGATACCAATTGGAATTGGCTAGATACCAATTGGACTAGTCTAAGTACCAATTGAAATTAATTAGCTACTAATTAAACTCGACCTAGTGGATGATAGACTGAAACAACACGACATGAAAGAAGGAAGGGAAATAATTCCTAGAAAGCCTCATAGCTTCCTGAAGATTTGACGTGGACGTCTACACATTAATCCTATCACGACCAAAATGGTCATTATTAGTACCCACCCTAACTCTATGGTGGGAGAACCATTTAACCCCTCCCTTACCAACCAAGTCAAAAGTTATTCTTATCAAAAACTTATTCAAGTCACTAACACAATCGTTATTGTCTCAAATAATATCTAAAACTTAATCCAATATCATAGTTAATGTAAACAGAGTGAGAAATATCTCTATTTATTATAACCCCCAGGACCTGAAGTCACTATACGAGAACAACTAAGAGTGTCCAAAACCATGGCTAAAAGATTATCCAAAATATAAAATAAAATACGAGAATGTCTTAGTCTCAAAACAAGGGACACGAACACAAGTTAAAAGATTCAATGGCTACCCGGTCATGATGCTCACCCTTGAATCAAAGTATGAAACTACTGGCTAGAGTCGAGGTCTCATCTTAAATGCTGGAACACACTCTCCACTCAACAAAAAAAGAGCACAGGTAGCATCAGTACATCAACAAGTACTAGTAGGCATCATAGGCAGACTCAACTCAACATTATACAAATAGGCAAACCAAATATGAGTAACAACGATCACATCAAAACTTATAACTGATAACAACCAACCACAAATATGACACTTTACTTCAAAACGAATACAATCTCACATTTACACCTTTTACACTTAGTCAAATTCATCAACAAGGTTCAACACAACATATAAGTATAAATGTACATTCAAATGCATATAATGTATGTATGTATGCAAGATGAACATATCATCTCTTTCTCATCATTATTATGATTTCAATAACATCATCAATATCATCAACTCATCTCCACAACAACACAATATCCACCATCAACATCAGTAAAAATACAACGCAATCAATAATCACAAGTAGTGCCCGAAAGCAATTACCAACACTTAATTTACATATAAGCATAGAGTCAAGCAAGTCTTTTTGCTACAAAAAAATCACAACCTACCTCGATTCCCTACTCGAATCACTTTAAGGCCACAAGCTTGCCTTTCCTTTCTCTTTCGATCCGTTCTTGATCTATAACAACAATTTTACACACCCATTTCAATAATCTCATCTTTCCCAACCTTTAGAAACCTACATTTATCAATTTAAACTATAAACTTCCTTAGTTCATTATCTTAGGGTTTTCTATCTTTTATGCCACATGAATTCTCCATATTTTAGCATGAACAATAATAATTCTACTCAATCAAGTATTTTCTAACACCCTAGGATCATTACCAACTAAATTTACTCAAATTACCAACAATTTACATTCAGTTCATAAATTAGGACTAAACTCAAAATTCTACCATGAACATAATTCTAGCAATTTCTAAAGATTCTAGGAAGTAATTTAAGTTTAGAAAGTAAAGAAACCTTACCTCCAAAGATGAAAATCCCCAAAAGTGCAAAAAATTGCCTCTTTCTAAGTCTCAACTAATTTTTGGAAAAGCGGGAATGTAAAATGAGTTTTTTGGTTTTAAAAGCCAAAATTCTGCATTTTTACCGCGGGGACAGTAAAGTTACCATTGCAACAGCTCGCAGGCCACTGAGGTCACCGCTGTAGCGATTGTTTTATCGCTGCAGCAGTCCCAAGGTAGTAGCTTAGGGCATCATCCCAGCTCAGGATATTTTACAATACACCTCTCAAAATTTGATATCACGAACTAACCCTTTCACGATAAACTCTATAACCGGAGTTCAATTAATCTGTTTTACGTACCGAAAGTTTCCACAATTTCCTAAACTCATTATATACCACAAAATCAAATCAAACAAACCCACCAATGCGTAATTTATTACCAGATTTCCTTAGACCATCACACCCTCAAAATACACCTAAGACTAGGCCAGCCCTAAATTTTTCAAAAATTTTCTAAGGGAAAAATTAGCGAAGGATCTACTCTTTATTTCAGTGAAACAATGAATAAGGTTGCTACAAATCTGCGGGACACTACTCGACATTTGATCTATGTCACGACCCGAATTCCCATGGGACGTGATTGGCACCCGAAGCCGCTAAGGCCCGAGAGAACCAATCTTTACCCTTGCTCATGTACTCTCATATGTATGTTCGCGTATGAATATCATCTTCTTTCATGTAATTAAATATCAATAGCGGAAGGCATGACCACATATGTAATATATATGCAATTTAGCCGTTAGGGCCATTTCGTCAAAATGCACGTACATCTTTTACCTCATGATACCCCACATATGTCTATAAAGCCTCTAATAGATACATGACCATGTCTATACAATGTTTACAAATGCCAACATCTACTATACACATGTGACTTGGGAAGCCCCGAAGCAACTGGAGCTCACCAACAATTTGCGGAAATCTCGCCACTTACTGAGGAGATCTACTAACTCCTGTGCCTGCAGCATGTAAGGTAAGTTCCCCAAAAGGGGTCAGTACGAAGAATGTACTGAGTATGTAAGGCTCAAATGAAACTATACAACACATGAATAGTTCAATGAACTCAATGAAACTCAAATGCATATGCATAATCAGATGAATAAGTAACCATTTTGCACTTTGGAACCCATGTGTATTACTTTCATTGATTTCATCGCTTTCATGCTTCTTTACTTCAATGTCATTACATATGTCACAATGTACCCGGGCCCCTACTGATCAGTGGGTCTTTACATGACTTATCGTCATGTTGGGATCGGGTCGAGCTAGGCTTATGCCCCTAGACCTGCCACCCAGGGATCGGGTCGAGCTAGGCTTATGCCCCTAGACCTGCCACCCATAAATCATACATCGGGATCGAGTCGAGCTAGGCTTGCGCCCCTAGACTTGCCACCCATAAATCAACACATCGGGATCGAGTCGAGCTAGGCTTATGCCCCTAGACTTGCCACCCATACTTGATCATTGACCACATTTGCATTACTTTGTTCTTTACTTTGAGATTGGTATTTTGATAGTCATAACATCATTTGAAACTTTGGATCATTAGCCAATGAGTGAGAGACATATGAGATTGGTACATTCACTTGTGAGAGATTGACATATTTATGTGACATAGCATGTTTGGAAACTTGGAACCATAATCAAAATAGAAAACATGTGAATAAACATTATTGGAAACATGACTCCATTGGAACCATTGGACAATCATTCATAACAAGATACTTGAGCATAACCACTATTGGAACATTGGACCATATCCTTGTTTGAGCTTTCGGAATATTAACCATGATAATGAGTCATGAGACTCACAAATGATCCATGAGTAGGAAAGATATCACAATGACTATTGATAAACGGATATAGGATACCTTAGCACATTTTGGGATAGGACTAGTGAAATAGCAATGTGGATACTATTTGCCGCAAAAAGAAACGGACGGAGTAACCTTACATACCTTGTACTCCCAATACGGATATCCAATCCTAGATGTGCATACAATAGTCCCGCTCCTTCTTTATGTGTCACTCTACAACACAAATACATAACGGGATTCACATTAACCAACAACTACTTTACAATTGCATATAACATCAATGGGGTACATGCTTGCCTTGAACATGTCATTTCCCCTTGACAAAACCATTGATAGCATCATTATTTCAAAAATCCTCCAATATTCCCAACATTGACCAATACATAATAATCATTGCATTTCACCATAACAATTCTCTTTTACACCTCCTTATCCATACCACATCACAATTAATCCATCAATTCACCTTAATACACTTCATAGCACATATCGGCCAAAATCCCACAATTTACACTTATAGACAAGAACAAGGTTAACAACAAAAATAACACCATAGACGTTCATATTTTATCCATACCATGATCTTTCATCAAAGGTACAAGTTCTAATTCAAGTTCAAATCTCATGGATGGCACATCTTGTACAAAAACCCAAAATACTAGGTTCAACTCTTTCAAGCATAACCAACAAGATTCACATACTCTCCCATGCATATAATATATTAATCCATGACAATAATCACTTACCTAGGCTTGGAAGATGTTGATCTTGCTCCAAAGGTTAGCTTTGACCTCTTAGGGTTTGAGAGAAAAAGAAAGGGTTGAAAAAAATATCTACAAAGGCATGTGTTTTCCAAATGAATAAAATCAGCATTTTTGCCCTTTAAATAGGCTCTCAAGTCCATGCTTAGCCACTCTATAGCATGCCATGTGGTGTTCTAGAAGTTTTTGCAAGAATGGGTCAAATTTCCCCATATGGGCCATGTCTTCTTTCCATTTTTGGGTCCTTTTTGGGCCCAATTTACTTAACCCAATAAAATCAATAATTTCTCGTGGTTTCATCATCTCATACGTGTTACGACAATATTCCTACTCATGTCATTCATATCCGTAGCCTCAATCCCAAAAACAAGCGATTCTAGCCACGTATGGCCTATTTTGCCCAAAAGGGTAAAATCGTCATTTTGACCCCAATTTCGTTCTCGAGGTAATTTATCATACCAATATAATATGTCATTTATTTCATGTATATACTCATGGTTGTAGAAGAAACGTGGCAAAAATCGGCTCAATACGTCCCCGGGAACCCTTGAGACTTAAACAAAATTTCAACTTTTGAAAGGTACGCAGGGGCGGCGTGGCACGCTGCCTGGCGCGCCCCTTTACTGCCTCTGGACTGAAAATTTCAGCCCAGAGCGGCGTGGCACTCCCCTGGGCGCGCCCTACCCAAAATTTTTTTTTTTTTTTTTTTTTTTTTTTTTGCTCTCAAAACTAAGGTAAACATGTACGGGGTGTTACATTCTTCCCCCTTAGGAACATTCGTCCTCGAATGTTAGTAACACTGTTTCATTGTAACACTTAAGCCGAAATGAATTCTTCAATTACTATATACACATTTAACACTTGTAAAGACTTATAACTCCAAATCTGTATCTTAAACTTTTCCTTCCATGTATCACAAGTACAAGTAATTAGATTTCATTAATGCTTCGATTTCCCTTGTGATTTCTTCGATGTACTAAGTTCTCCAATAGTGCCCCTACGGAAGCTACGTTTGCTTTTCTGATTCTTTCACTTCTCGATGTACCTTTTTACGTGTGAGATCCTCTGTAATTTGTACCTTTCCACTGGCAACAATACTGTATACCCTCCGATACACTTTCAGAGCATCGAATATAAAATACTACATGGACTGTGAAGAATTCCTGGACTAGTGCTAATAGATACGCAAGTTGCCCAAATCGTTGGACAACTCCTCTTTCTTTCTGAATCTCATTATCTTTTTTCCATTGGTGACACTATCAAATTCTAATATCGGCATATGATTTATACCGACTTTGGGCCATTTGTAGCTACTGTTAAATCACCTTCACTTTCTCTATAGCTTGATGAACAAACTTTGACCTGGGCAACGCAAAATTTCATCATCCATAACCCATCCAATGGATGATCTTATATGTCCTTTTATATAAACCTTCGTAAGGTACCTTTTGATATCTTTATTGTAGCAATTTCATTAGACGATCGATATTCATCCCCACTACCTTTAAAGTCCATCGTACAAACTCGTGACATATCTTCACATGTTTACATTCTGTTCATCCATCCATTTAAGGATGACCAGCCATACTTACATTTATCTGTGTACTCATGCTTTACTGGAAAGACTTACCCACACTGTGCAATAAAGTGAGCCCCCTGTGTGATATAATAGTGAGTGGAGTCTCATGTAATCATACGATCTCTGTAACCTACAATTTTGCATACCGTTCATCTGTATCGGTGGTCCTAACTGGTAGGAAATATGTTGACTCGGTAAGCCAGTTCATGATTATTTATATGGAATCAACCTTCGCAATGTACGAGACAACCCTTTAATTAATTCCATGTTATTCATGTTCCACTTCCAAACTGGGAGGGTAACATATTGCATAAAACATACAGACTTTTGATGCCATACTGTTCGTCAGTGACCGCTTGGACATTGAAATACAAGTTCTACAATGTGCTTCTCATATATTCTTACCAACACATCTCTGCTACACCATGGTGTCTTTTGGTTGTTTTCAAACAAACAAACTACCGTGAACGATGTTCTTCTGTCACATTCCCGTGTCTTAACTCATCTATACCCGGTACACACAATCTACATTGGTGCTAAAGTACTTCCCCCTTGTGATAGCTCAAGTACCTTTGTCGATTTTTTTTTTTTGTACATTCTTTTCCAGTTGGAATAAGATAGTCTTTACCTACTGTTTCTCCTCTCGGCTACCCAGAAAGATTTTGCCGCCTTTTACACTATCATTTTTTTCACCTGGGGTTTCAAGAGAACAAAACCCCACATTGCTTCATTGATATAGATTTCTTGACTATATCTTTCTTTTCTGTGAGCTGGCCATTCATACTTACAATCTATTACATTGTCTCACATCCAGAATATATATATCAACATGAATCCCTTACAAATAGTGACACCATAACGTTAAAGCAAATATCACTGCTGCTACCTCAGGGTCATGTGTTTAGTAATAATTTATATTCTCATGTGGCCATAACTGTCGTGACGCATATGCTATTACCTTATCATGCTACATCAATCTACATTCGAGGCCAACCCCGAAAGCATTACCATACATTGCATAACATTCTTATGCCTTCAGAAGGCACTTACAACGGATGTGGAAATTACTTTATATTTCAACTCTTGACAACTTTTCTCCAAGGCATCATTCTACTGATACTTGATTGCCTTGTGTATAGGCTTTGTTAAGGGTGTAGGGATAGAAGGAGATCCTTACACAATTCTCATATAATGATCAATCAACCCAAGAAATCGATGGATCTCTGTAAGCATTGCAGGCCTTAGCCAATTGTTCACCATTTCTATCTTTTGTGTGACAACTTTCATCTCTTCATCCTATACAATGCATAGTCCTCTTGTGATGTTTTTTTTTTGAATACCACCACCGAATATGGTCACACACACATTTACAAGTGTCCTGAATGCCCTGTTCATTAATCTATAAAACTACAGGTGCATTCTCTAGCCCAATTGACATACTAAGACTTATAAGCATACCATGTTTGTAATGCTGCCTTGGGTATATCATCATCGTTCATATATATTTTCCTTTTTATTTCATCAACATTCATTATCATTCATCCCGTAACTGATCAAACAAATCGTCAACTCTGGGGGGAAACTATTCTTATCCAGTTGCTAATAGTAAACACACATTCTCAATAGGCCATTTATCTTTTTTTCTACTAGTGACACTGATGCACCCCAAGGGGTAGTACTAGGCCTTATGAATCCCTTATTCAACACGTCTTTTACTTTCTCCTGTCATTCTCGTAACTCGACCAGGCCTTGCTATATGAAGAGGCCATGCTATATGATGAAAATAAAAATAGGCCGAGTACCTGACGTCACATTCATACCAACTCATACATCTGGGAATTCATTTACCACCCGGACTAATTAAAGAGGTGGGGGCTTCGCATTAATATCGTTCACTCTTACTAAGTGGCATATGTATCCCTTAGAGTATCCTTTTCTTTGCCGTGAGATGGGGAATACATTTTCCTGGCCATTCAAAATATTCCTTTGGGGATAATGACAATAAAACTTCTTAGTTCGGCCATCTACTATGGCATAACCCCTTTATAACTCAATAAGATCAACCAGTATCTCATGACCACAATTAATGACTATGCACTTATGATATACTCTTTTACTTACAATAGGTTCACCAACTGGTCATTTTGGTGTTCTTTTCACTTTTCAGCAATTAACAAAATACCATATGCTCTATGGGTCAATCACTACATGTACGGTACATGTAGCTTCACCAGGAGAAGTCTCCTTTTGTGACCCGACATATCACACCAATAACAACATTTGGCCCCAACCGACATTTGGTCTCTACCATCTTCATTCTTATGTTTGATACCCCATTGTCCATGAATCATGAATCTCACTTCTTTGCCAAACCGACTGTCTCTAAACCCTTGGGATCGAGGTAGAACATTTACTATAGATTAACTATAGATTAAAGAAATAATGATTTAGGCGGTCTGCCAATCATCCAAGACCTCAATTCTCCTTGGGACGCCATGAACTGTCCCCATAGATCTAGCCATCTTTAACGAACCTTTGTCAAATAGTTGTGTCCTTTTCTGGTGCCTCTGGTCTTTCATTATTGTGTGCAAAATGCCTATATCCATTGTCCAATCCATCTGTCTCTATACTGATGCACTCTATCGGTCATAATAGTTATCACGTTTGGAGCACGTCTAGTTAAATTATGACACTAAAAACTGCACTTCCTGGCACTTATAGTCCTTTGGCAATTGGTCCACATAAGCTTTTCTGACCTCGTTTGGGAGGTACAGTCACAGAATGCCATTTTACATTCCTCCCAATTATCTGAAAATACATCAGTAGATCAGTCATATGCATAACATCTAGAACCTTTTTTTTAACTTAGTTCATAATGTCCTATGGGTCTTCATTCAAATCCGACCCGGTGAACGTGGGAGGGTATGATTTCTAAAAATCCTGTGTTTGATGACTAGCTACCCTAGCCGCACCATCATTACTCGTCATCAGGCCATCTCGCCCGTGACATTGTATAACAACTATCTGAGGAAACATATGCACTACATTTCGTAAATCCTGTTCCGTGACATTTATAGATGGCTCTGCAGGTACTCCTCTATCTTTTGGCTATGAGAGACCCGTATAACGATTTCCATATCAGCTTCACCTTGACTAACTTGGTTAAGTGGTGATTTACTCATTTCTACTTCGGCAGGCATATCATCCTGCTCACCTTTGCCCTTATCTTGTCTGATACTCAACATTTGACTATATAAAAGAAAACCAATGTCAATACGTACATATGTGTCCACCTACAACTTTGACTCTATTGCACGATCTAGAAGTGAAGAAAAGAAACAACTCCTAAATGTCTCGTAGCCTCCTGCTTATCAATGTGGCGCGCAACACATCCATAAGCAAGACTCTACTCAGACACGGCTTTGTAGACACCCTTAGAACGAACTGCTCTGATACCACTTTTGTTACGACCCGAATTCCCATCGGGACGTGATTGGCACCCGAAGCCGCTAAGGCCCGAGAGAACCAATCTTTGCCCTTGCTCATGTACTCTCATATGTATGTTCGCGTATGAATATCATCTTCTTTCATGTAATTAAATATCAATAGCGGAAGGCATGACCACATATGTAATATATATGCAATTTAGCCGTTAGGGCCATTTCGTCAAAATGCACGTACATCTTTTACCTCATGATACCCCACATATGTCTATAAAGCCTCTAATAGATACATGACCATGTCTATACAATGTTTACAAATGCCAACATCTACTATACACATGTGACTTGGGAAGCCCCGAAGCAACTGGAGCTCACCAACAATTTGCGGAAATCTCGCCACTTACTGAGGAGATCTACTAACTCCTGTGCCTGCAGCATGTAAGGTAAGTTCCCCAAAAGGGGTCAGTACGAAGAATGTACTGAGTATGTAAGGCTCAAATGAAACTATACAACACATGAATAGTTCAATGAACTCAATGAAACTCAAATGCATATGCATAATCAGATGAATAAGTAACCATTTTGCACTTTGGAACCCATGTGTATTACTTTCATTGATTTCATCGCTTTCATGCTTCTTTACTTCAATGTCATTACATATGTCACAATGTACCCGGGCCCCTACTGATCAGTGGGTCTTTACATGACTTATCGTCATGTTGGGATCGGGTCGAGCTAGGCTTATGCCCCTAGACCTGCCACCCAGGGATCGGGTCGAGCTAGGCTTATGCCCCTAGACCTGCCACCCATAAATCATACATCGGGATCGGGTCGAGCTAGGCTTGCGCCCCTAGACTTGCCACCCATAAATCAACACATCGGGATCGAGTCGAGCTAGGCTTATGCCCCTAGACTTGCCACCCATACTTGATCATTGACCACATTTGCATTACTTTGTTCTTTACTTTGAGATTGGTATTTTGATATTCATAACATCATTTGAAACTTTGGATCATTAGCCAATGAGTGAGAGACATATGAGATTGGTACATTCACTTGTGAGAGATTGACATATTTATGTGACATAGCATGTTTGGAAACTTGGAACCATAATCAAAATAGAAAACATGTGAATAAACATTATTGGAAACATGACTCCATTGGAACCATTGGACAATCATTCATAACAAGATACTTGAGCATAACCACTATTGGAACATTGGACCATATCCTTGTTTGAGCTTTCGGAATATTAACCATGATAATGAGTCATGAGACTCACAAATGATCCATGAGTAGGAAAGATATCACAATGACTATTGATAAACGGATATAGGATACCTTAGCACATTTTGGGATAGGACTAGTGAAATAGCAATGTGGATACTATTTGCCGCAAAAAGAAACGGACGGAGTAACCTTACATACCTTGTACTCCCAATACGGATATCCAATCCTAGATGTGCATACAATAGTCCCGCTCCTTCTTTATGTGTCACTCTACAACACAAATACATAACGGGATTCACATTAACCAACAACTACTTTACAATTGCATATAACATCAATGGGGTACATGCTTGCCTTGAACATGTCATTTCCCCTTGACAAAACCATTGATAGCATCATTATTTCAAAAATCCTCCAATATTCCCAACATTGACCAATACATAATAATCATTGCATTTCACCATAACAATTCTCTTTTACACCTCCTTATCCATACCACATCACAATTAATCCATCAATTCACCTTAATACACTTCATAGCACATATCGGCCAAAATCCCACAATTTACACTTATAGACAAGAACAAGGTTAACAACAAAAATAACACCATAGACGTTCATATTTTATCCATACCATGATCTTTCATCAAAGGCACAAGTTCTAATTCAAGTTCAAATCTCATGGATGGCACATCTTGTACAAAAACCCAAAATACTAGGTTCAACTCTTTCAAGCATAACCAACAAGATTCACATACTCTCCCATGCATATAATATATTAATCCATGACAATAATCACTTACCTAGGCTTGGAAGATGTTGATCTTGCTCCAAAGGTTAGCTTTGACCTCTTAGGGTTTGAGAGAAAAAGAAAGGGTTGAAAAAAATATCTACAAAGGCATGTGTTTTCCAAATGAATAAAATCAGCATTTTTGCCCTTTAAATAGGCTCTCAAGTCCATGCTTAGCCACTCTATAGCATGCCATGTGGTGTTCTAGAAGTTTTTGCAAGAATGGGTCAAATTTCCCCATATGGGCCATGTCTTCTTTCCATTTTTGGGTCCTTTTTGGGCCCAATTTACTTAACCCAATAAAATCAATAATTTCTCGTGGTTTCATCATCTCATACGTGTTACGACAATATTCCTACTCATGTCATTCATATCCGTAGCCTCAATCCCAAAAACAAGCGATTCTAGCCACGTATGGCCTATTTTACCCAAAAGGGTAAAATCGTCATTTTGACCCCAATTTCGTTCTCGAGGTAATTTATCATACCAATATAATATGTCATTTATTTCATGTATATACTCATGGTTGTAGAAGAAACGTGGCAAAAATCGGCTCAATACGTCCCCGGGAACCCTTGAGACTTAAACAAAATTTCAACTTTTGAAAGGTACGCAGGGGCGGCGTGGCACGCTGCCTGGCGCGCCCCTTTACTGCCTCTGGACTGAAAATTTCAGCCCAGAGCGGCGTGGCACGCCCTACCCAAAAAATTTTTTTTTTTTTTTTTTTTTTTTTTTTTTTTTTTTGCTCTCAAAACTAAGGTAAACATGTACGGGGTGTTACAATCTAGTATGTGTAAGATCAGTTAATTTAAGTTCTGATATCAACTGTCATGATCCAACTAGAAGGATCGTGTGGGCACCTACTCTATTCAAACTAGATAGGAGAACCCTTAACACCCATTCAATTATTATGCAAAAGTAATTAATAAACACATTTATTGCATTATTGAATTACTTCTAACAAAAGTATTACAATCTTTATAAAGATATAATAAATGATAAATACCTCCCTGAAGACCTAGTTTAGACATGTACAAAGAAAGGACAATGCAAGACTCAGCTTCCACCATAAGAGTGTGAGAAGCAGAAGCTGTTGGCAATCACTAGCCATATCATATAAGAAATAATAACTGATCCTGCAATCAGACTATACCACAAAAAGGGTATAATAAGAGTAGTATCAGTACAACCACACGTACTGGTAGGTATAATCGGCCGACCAGGATTAGATCACACAACACCACATCAAATCAAACAAGATAAACATGACAATTAACACTTTAATGTATATCATTTTCACCCCCTTATGTTATCTCTCTCTCTCTCTCTCATATTACTTTAGAGTATTTTTATTACTATTCTCGCTGACTTAGTTATACCCAATTCATTACTAGTAGGCAATCTGTACCACCGACATTTCCCTTATACCATTCACACTTAATCTCACTAATCATACATTACTCTTCACATCAAAAGTCATCCATCATAATCCTCCACCCACAATTCACGACAACCCAATAATATGGGAATTATGTACAATAGGCAAAACATAAAATTGTCGATTTAAAACATATATGGTCATCAAGTAAGCTTTCAGAACATCAAGTAACCATTCAAGTCATCAAGTAAGCTTTCAGTTCATTAAATAGACATTCAAGTCATTAAATAAGCTTCCAATTCATCAAGTAGATGTTCAAGTCATCAAACAAGCTTTTATCTCATCAAGCAGACTTTCAAGTCATCAAGCAAACTTTCAATTCATCAAGTAGACATTCAAGTCATCAAGCAAGCTTTCAACTTATCAAGTAGACATTCATGTCATCAAGTAAGTTTTCAATTCATCAAGTAGATATAAAATTCATCAAGTAGACATTCAAGTCATCAAGTATTTCATTATCATATTATCAAATCAAGGATTGGACCTCATAGGGAACTATAGTATATCACAAAATATAAATCGGTCCATACAAGAAACCATAAAACATCTAATCAATATAATCAGTCCATAAAAAGAACCATAATGCCTCATCAATAATAGTCGGTCTATACAAGGAACTATAATATCACATCAAATAACCGGTCCACACAAGGAACCTTAATATATCATCAAACATAAACTGGTCAACTCAAGGAATCGTCAAACTCTCCAGCCATAGTGTACACACATGCTATGGGACATATGGTTGCCCACTAGCCATGACCCGTAGAGGATTAGAACTGTCTATATACCAAATCACAATAGACAACTATGTGTTTTTCTACCCTTATCCTAACCAAATATTATGCCACCCTTATTCCAATGTCTCCCCCCTTATACGATCTCAATCTACCAATTGGAACCATAGATCATGCGTGCAATATCGATCATTTTATAACATCAAATAATGTTCAATTACAAGTACAACTTATCTAGAAAATTTATTATTAACACTCTTACTTAGTAACCATTAGTCATCATTTATCACTGACAAACATGTCTCAAGGACAAATCAATAAATTATTTATTTAAACATAATCACACAACAATTCATTAACAACAAGTATGTCCAAAAACCAATCAATAAATAATCAGTTAAGAGCACACACATAATCAAATTGATTCTAAGCTCCAATTATATAAATATGTACATGTATGCGTTCTTCCATACGTCTACAATTCATCCCTAGCTACAGTACCGTTTTAACTCCTCAACTTCCATCTTAATGCTATAAAATAATTAAACCACCATCAATATACCACTTACAATAATAACCTTAGTTTATTCATCTTAAAATGGGTTATGCTACAGTGTCTAGCCAAGTCTTTCTCAAAACCTTATGATTGAACACCGATTCTATTTTCTTCCTATATTACTCGACACACTAGATCAATTTACAATAAGGGACCATATAATCCAGAACACACCACCCACAATGGTTATAATTATATTATTATGTGGAGATTATAATTTACAACACATCATGAAATCATACAAATACATATCACACCTCAAGTATTTACTATGTAAGCACATTACAAAACATATTAGATCTTTTATATCATTAATATAATGTTTTATCCATACAAACACCATACCCAAAGGCCTTATCAAGATTTATCCCATTAATTCTATATATTGTACACGTTTAGCTAATCTGAGTCTACTACTCATAAACGATAACCTACCTCGATGACAAGCTACTGCAATATTCAAGCTATACGACATATGCTCTTTTTTCCTTCATATTTATGAATACTCAATTATCTAATAAACAAGTAATTGTAAGAATAATTAATCAAATACTCTTCAAATAAATATTTTGGGACTTCAAACCCACTAGTTTTACCTTAATTCACGGTCTATAACCTTACGAAGAAGAGAAAATTTGAAAATTCTTACAAATTTTATTACACACTGGAAAACATTAAAAATACAAGAGAGAAAGAGGGCCTTAGAAAATCTAGGGAGATTTTCTTATGATTCTCTCTCTAATGGGAGAGTCTTAAATAGACCTTAAAAGGGGATGTCTTTCATCTTAGGCTTACAAGTTGTCAACTAATATTTTGCCATCATTGGATGTGGGTGGGGTAGGGGGGAGGGGGCTTCTACTTTATTTTACTTTAATAATGCTGAGGTTGATGGATGATAGCTTTGTCGATTAGTGGCTGCCATTATTGGATTCCATTTAGGAATAGTAGTTTCCCTTTCAAAAAGTAATTCGGTTCTTTGAACCTCTACTTTTCTCAAAGGTCATTTTACTATTCTTTAGTAGGGGTCCATATAGGCTGCTACTATTCCTGTGGGGCATAGGATGTCACCATTGTTTCTTCCTCCGGAGGATGATTCTTCTAGGAGCTGCATGATGAGTTCTTCATCTGGACTATCTTCTTTGTCCATGTCTTCTAAAGCCTTCTTTAACTTTTGTTTGAGGGCTTGTTTTGCTGGAGACTTTGTCTTAGACGTCAAAGTTGGAATCTCTTTTTGAGTTTTAGGAACTGGTTTTGGAGTCCATCCTTTAGCCTTTATCTCTTTGGATAAATATTTCACCCTGTCGAATTCTATTTTTACAAAATTTCAGGTGATGATAAAAGAAATTCTTTTCTTAATGTAATATTTGCATATTTGTAACACCCTGTACATTTTCGAACCTATGAGACTACCTTAACATTTATGAAATTATTTAAAATTGAGATGGTTGGGGTATTACCCATTAATTTTAGTGGGCTGAATTAGTCTTGTGCTAATAGGCTCAATTTAAGGCCCAATAATTAAGCAAAAGACATGGCCTAAATGGGAAAATGACCCATTCTACCTTTGACCAAGTAAACCCTCAATTATTGACCCAAGTTTGGCTAAGTATGACCATTAAGGGACTATAAAAGGCAACAAAAATTAGATTTTATTCATTAAGACACACATGCAATTTCTAGATTTTTCCACAACATTCTCTCTTTTCACAAACCCTAAGCAATTATGCCCTTTGGACAAGATCACCTCTTTGCAAGCTTTGGTAAGTGTTTAATCTTATGGTTTAATATATTATATGCATTATAGGGTGTATAAATCATGTTGGTTATGTTGGCAAAGTGTTGAGCAGTCCACTATGTGTGAAACAGTTTACTTTTGCGTAATCGGTAAAGGGTTTTTCTTTATAAACTTGAAAGTGGACTTGAGGTCTTGAAGGAAGTGAATTTGATGGATTAAATGTCAACATGTATTATGTGGTTATGTACCTAAATTGATTTATCTTTGTGTATAACATTTGGAATTGTTGTTGTGAAAATTATGCATGAAATTGATGGTGTATTGAAAGGAGGATGTAGTTTGGTGATGTTTATGTGCGTTGTGAAACCATGATTTTTTGTTGGCATACAAGTTAACCTAAAATATGAAAAAATAAGCTTACTTATGTCCTTGGAACATTTATTACAAAAAAGGACCTAAAATAGACCCATTTTGGCCGAACCGGGCATTCGCCTTCGCGGATGGGGCACCTGCAGGCGCAGATGCCAATGCATATAGCCCTGGACAAGGCCAATGGGAACCTTCATCCGCACCTCACCCACCTACGGGTGCATGTGGCTTCGCAGGTCCCTCCAGAACTTCGTTTCAATTTTTTTTGCTTCTCTTTGACCCCCCAAGGCCCCTATACCCTTTTTGGATGCAATTATCAACTTATGGTACCATTTGAATGGCCCTAAGGGGTATTTCGGAGGCATTTTGAATCGTATCAATTATGAATTGTTGTTTTATGTGTTATGATGAAAGTTATTGAGATGACTTGATGGAGTAAATGTGACGTGGTGTTAATAAGGAAGTGTAAAGTATAAATTTGGTATGAAATGCTATTGGTTCATGATGTCTTGGTTGATGTGTGGCATATTGTGGTGTTGTTGGTTTGGTAATGTAGTGAATTGTATTTTTATGGGTGAAATGACGTTATATGGCAGTCACGTAGCTCATTGTCATCTTATGCACTTGTAATGTAGTTAGTTGTTGACGTGAGCTCCGTTATGTACTTGTGTTGTAGAGTAACATGTAAGGAAGGAGATGGATTATTGTATCCACATATAGGATTGTGTATTCATATTGGGAAGATAAGGCATGTAAGGTTACTCTTTTCATATCCTTTGGCAGTACTTATTGTTCTCATTGTTACCGACTTGTTTCCATTTCAAAATGTCCTAAAGTACCTCATTTCAGGTTTGACATATTATTATTCACATGTCTCTTATTCATTGATTATTGTTCCAAATTTCCAATAATGTTATGGCCACCAATGTATCAATCTCACAAAAGTAATGGAAAGAAGTAATGCATATATGGTTACTTTATGGTTACGTTATGGTTCTTTGAGACCGGGTGGTAGCTCAAAGGGGCGAAAGCCTAGCTAGAGACGATCCTAAGATTATTGGATTATGGGTGGTAGCTTAAAGGGGAATAAGCCTAGCTAGAGATGATCCCAATGTTATGTTATGTTATGTTATCTTATGATACGTTATGTTATGATGTGACCCATTGATCAGCTGGATGAATGACAATGATGATGAATGTAAAAGCAAAGAAAGTAATGAATGTAATGTACATGGTTCCACACATATACAGAACGATGGTTTATACATAATGTTTATTCACTTGTATTTGATTCCATTAGAGATCCTATGTTTAATACAGTTTCTTATAGCCTTACATACTCAGTACATTCTTTCGTACTGACGTCCCTTGGGGGACTTACCTTACTTGCTGTAGGCACAGGAGCTAGTAGACCTCCACATTAGGATTCGGGTCATCCGCAGACTATTGGTGAGCTCCAGCTTGGTTCGGGGCTTTTCAAGTCACTTGTGTACATTATTTTGGTACTGTGTAACAAATGTATAAAGCGGGGACTTGTCCCGACTTCAGGCTTGGTTATGTATTTGTTAGAGGCTTTTGTAGACCTTGTGGGACGAATGAAGGAATGTAAGAAATGTATGCTTTTGACGCAATGGCCCTAACGGCCAAGTTTCATATCTATATGAATATTTTTCCATGACTTCCGTCTTTGACCTCTTGTATCTATAAGTGTTGTTAATTGAGTGAGATGCATATGAATGAATGAAGGTTGGTTCTCTCGGGCTTTAATGGCTTCGGGTGCCAGTCTGCCTCAATGGGATTTGGGGCGTGACAAAAGTGGTATCAGAGCAGGTTATCCTAGGGTGTCTACAAAGCCGTGTCTGCGTAGAGTCTTGCTTATGGATGTGTTCTGTTCCACATTTATAAGTAGGAGGCTACGGGACATTTAGGAGTTGTTTCCTTTCTTTATTTCTTAGATCGTGCAGTAGAGCCAAAGTTGTAGGTGGAATTATATCTGACCATTGAAATTGGTTTTCTTTTGTATAGTAAAATGCCGATTACAAGATGAGGTAGGGGCGAAGATAAGAAGGTAGACATGCTTGCCGGAGAAGGAACTAGTAAATCACAACCTGACCAAGCTAGTCAAGGTGGGACATTCTACTAAAAGATTAATAATTTCTAAAGAATTATTAATGGCGGTGGTAGACTCACATATCTTAATATTATGACTTTTAATGAAGCTAAATTACCTATTAATTCGCCCAAATTACAACCCCCTTTTACAAGAGTGTAAGCAGTCTGTAACGCTCCGTATCCTATGTGTACTAGTTCTACTTATATGTCACTTGATATAGCCTTAGGATCAAACAGGAATTGATTGATTGTCTCATCAGAGATGTCAACTTGGACACCATGCGCTGGGATTATTATCTTATTTTTCATATAAAAAATCTTTTCCCCTTTTGGACACTCTTTCTTGATACCAGCCAAGTAATTAGAAAAAAAATTCTCTTACCAAGGTTGGGTAGTAGAACCTTGGGGGCCTGCTGAATGGGTGCAACTGATACTCATTGAATTGCCTCTTGATGTTTGGATAGTCGGGTAATAAGGTTGTCATAATATGATATTCCTCCACTATCGGCCTCTTCAGATTTTGCATTTTATTTGGTTCAAGCCCCTTGAAGTATATACCTCTAGCCCCTTCAATTCTCCCTCAAATTCTCTTCTGAACTTTTGGAGCTTTACTTCTAATCACAATTTTTGCATTCGTTTCGTTATCCTTTTCTGCTTCTGACTCAGGGCTGGAGGATTGAGTCAGAACTTTTGCTGCTCTTCTCTGAATTTTTAGAGCTGCCCATGGATGAGTTTCCCTCCACTTCAGACTGTGAGGGTATATTTCACTTCTTCACACTTTGCCTAGTATTTTTGTATGGGGTTTGGGTGTCTTCATCCACTGATTCAGGTTCATCCCGGAGTCTGGACACTTTGGCTATTGCTCCTCCCCTTCTTACTTGAAACTTAGGAGGCATGGTACCTATAAAGATGGTGTTAGCACACATGTCAAGACATAGAACAAGTTGTAAAGAGAGCGTACTGCTTTCTCTTTATGGTGGAAGTGGCGGTCCGTCACTAGGTTGACGGCCCATCAACTTACCCGTCAAGACTTTCCAGAATCACCCAGATGATGCTCATTGGTAACGGTATACCTGATGGTCCATCTCCTTGGTGGCAGTCCGCCGTAGATGCTATAAAGGCTTAACAGTGATTAATTATTTATCATGGATGCAACGATGTTACCAACGTCCCGTCACCATGGTGACGGTACGCCAACATTCCCGCTGCACTTGCCAGATTTGACTTCTTTTTGACATTTTGTCAAACACCTTGTGGGCGACCCAATTTTTAGTGTTCAAACTATAATTACTCCATGGAATCTCTTTCGATGCATAATTATGGTCATCCCATGACAATAGGCTACTCAAACTTTACCTCTTGGAATGCCTCACTATTCAGTTATAGCATGAATCACAAAAACAAAACAAAGATAACCTAAAACTACAAAAGTTAAAACTTACTAAATAGACTGAAATAGAAAAAAAAGAAAGAAAATACCTGAGTGAATTGATATACAAGAATAAGGACTTGAAGAAAAACACTTTTGGTGTGATTTGTTTTGTTGCAATGATATAGGGAAAGGCAAGGCTTGGTTTAAATAGGAGAGAAAAAAAAGTGGAAGGTGATGAGTATGGGTAGTGGGGAAGTAATAGTGAGTGAATATGGTGTAATGGGGAGATGAATATGCTTTTAGTGGGAAGTGGGAGTGTTTTAACGGCCGAATATGAAGGAGAAGAAACGTGGTCTTTAATAGAGAGAGGGTAATGAATTAGTTTAAATTTAAAATATATGGGCTAGTTTGGATGGGTCGGGTTAAAAAATGGGTCGGTTCAAGTTGATTAATTAAAAATGACTTAAGTACCTGGGACGGTGACTTTGGCGGTCCGCCAATAGGTTGACGGTCTGTAGAGCACACCGTCAAGTCAAACCTGTGTTGCTTCAGCATGTTGTCTGGTGACGGTTTTGTTGATGGCCCCTCACCATGGTGATGGTTCACCAACTATACCGTCACTCTTTAACTAGATTGACCAATTTTAGGTCCTTGACTGACGATAATATTAACAGTTTGCCAAGTGTGTGGTGGTCCGTCATACTTGCTATTGATGCTTATGCAGATTGCCTGATTCTTTGTGGTTTTATGATGTTATACTTGGCGGTCCGTCTCCTTGTTGGCGGTTCGCCACAACCACCGTTGAGTCTCAAAAGATCACCAAATTTTTCTAGATACCTGAATCCTTGCACAATTAGCACACACATCAATACAGTTCAACAAAATATACACTATAATATGGTACAACACATTGTGGGTTTCCTCCCACTAGCGCCTGATTTAACGCCGCGGCACAACTTTGTTATCTTGACTACTCAGACTTCGTCAAGATATACACTAGACAACACTCGTAACTCTTCATGAGGACACACATATTTCTTTACTCTTTGGCCATTTACCTTGAACACATTTCCTTCATTGTTCTCAAGCTCCACCACTCCGGATGGACATACTTGAGTGACTTTGAAAGGGCCAGACCATTTTGATTTCAACTTCCCAGGGAACAATTTAAACCTCGAGTTAAAAAGCAACACCATATCCCCCACTTTGAATTCTCTCTTCTCTATCTTCCGATCACGGTATAGCTTCATTTTTTCTTTGTAAAGATCTGCTCTCTCATAGGTACGAAGTCTGAATTCATCAATTTCATTCAGTTGATCTAACCTCAATTCAGCTGCCTCGCTCTAACTTAGATTCAACTTTTTGAGCGTCCATAGGGCTTTATTCTCAAGCTCAATCGATATGTCACAAGCCTTACCAAAAACCAGCTGTTAAGGAGACATCCCTATTGGAGTCTTGAAAGCAGTCCGATAAGCCCACAAAGCATCATCAAGTTTCCTTGACCAGTCCTTTCTATTTGCATTAACTGACTTGGCCAAAATCAATTTAATCTCTCGGTTAGACACTTCAACCTGCCCACTTGTTTGCGGATGATATGGGGTTGCAATTTTGTTCTGTTTCACCCCATACTTCGTCAGTACATCTCTAAACACCTTGTTGTAGAAGTGGGACCCCCATCTCTTATAATTGTGTGAGGGGTTCCAAACCTAGCAAAGATATTCTTCTTTAGAAATAAGACCACACTGTTTCCTTCGTTGTCGACCAAGGGTACTGCTTCCACCCATTTAGACACATAATACACAGTAGCTAAGATGTACTTGTGACCATATGAACTCACAAAAGGACCCATAAAGTCAATGCCCCAAACATCAAAAAGCTTTACTTCTTGCATTTTGGTCATGGGCATTTCATGACGCTTGGATATTGATACCTGACGTTAGCATTGGTCACAAGTTTTGACTAAGGCATAAGCATCCTTAAAGATGGAAGGCCAGTAATAACCACTTTGCAATACTTTTCTCGAAGTCTGGTCACCTACATGATGTCCTCCAACAGAAGAAGAATGGCAGTCTTGGAGAATGCTCAACATCTCAACTTCCGGCACACATTGCCGGATAATATTATCCTCACACAACTTGAACAGATAAGGCTCATCCCAAAAATACTTGGTCATATCATGGAAAAATTTCTTTCTGATGAAAACTCAAGTTTTCTGGGATCTCCTTACTCACCATATAATTTGCAAAATTTGCATACCACGGAATCATCCCATGAGATACTGCAAGTACATGTTTATTAGGAAAAGAGTCCTCAATGTCTATCTCTTCTGATATGTGGCCTTCATTCTCCAACCTAGATAGGTGGTCTGCCACTTGATTCTTGTAACCTTTTCGATCATTGACTTCGAAGTCAAACTCTTAAAGCAATAACACCCACCTAATCACTCGTGGTTTGGCATCCTTCTTAGCCATCAAATACCGCAATGCTGAATGATCTGTGTGAACTACCTCTTTGGTGCCAAGTAAGTATGCCCTAAATTTTTCGAATGCATAAATCACAGTAAGAAGCTCTTGCTCGGTCACCGTGTAATTCTTCTGTGCTCTATTCAAAGCTTTGCTGGCATAATATATCGAGTGAAAAAACTTTTCCTTCTTCTGACCAAGTACAACTCCAAGAGAAACTCCATTTGCATCACACATCACTTCAAATAGTTTTGACCAATTAGGAGCAATGATTATGGGTGCGGCAACCAACTTCTCCTTGAGACAAAGAAATGCTTTCAGACAACTGTCACTGAAATCAAACTTGACTTACTTTTCTAAAAGTTTGCATAATGAATTTGCAATCTAGGAGAAGTCTTTAATGAATCTCCAGTAGAAACCTGCATGACCAAGAAAACTACGTACACCCTTCACCGAGATTGATGGAGGTATTTTCTCAATTACTTCGATCTTGACCCGGTCAACTTCAATCCCTTTCACTTAGATCTTATGCGCTAATACAATGCCTTCCTTGACTATGAAATGACATTTCTCCCAATTAAGCACCAGGTTGGCTTCTTCGCACCTTTGTAAAGCATTGCCAAGGTTGGCTAAACAATCCTCAAAAGAATCTCCTACCATGGAGAAATCATCCATAAAGACTTCCAATGTATCTTCCACCGTATCGGAGAATATTTACATCATGCATTGCTAGAAAGTGGCAGGTGGATTGACTAACCCAAACGGCATCCGTTTAAATGCAAAAGTACCATAGGGACATGTAAAGGTTGTTTTCTCTTGATCTTTAGGAGCGATTGATATTTGGTTATAACCAGAATATCCATCCAGAAAGCAATACCAACCTTTCCCAGCTAGTCAATCCAGCATCTGATTCGTGAATGGAATTGGAAAATGATCCTGCAAAGTCCACGAGTTTAACTTTCTGTAATCCATACACACTCTCCAACCTGTGACGGGCCAAAGAGGAATCAACTCATTCTTTTCATTCACCACTACAAATCATACCCCCCTTTTTAGGTATGCATTGTATGAGACTCACTCATTTACTATCAGAAATTGGGTATACAACACCCACATCAAGCCACTTAATAATTTCTTTCTTAACCACTTGTATTGGCGAGTTAAGTCTATGCTGGTGCTCAATAGATGAAATACTTTCATCTTATAACTGTATCTTGTGCATACAAATATCGGGTGGAATGCCAATAATATCTGCTATGGTCCACCCAATAGCTCGCTTATATCTCCGTAATGCTGACACGTGGTCTACCACTTGCCATTCAAATAAGTCTGCTGTGATAATCATTGGCAAGGTATTGTTTGCACCCAGAAAAATATATCTCAAATGTCCTGGAAGTTCCTTCAACTTCAACACCAGTGGCTCTTTTATAGATGGTTTTGCTGGAGGTGTAGGCCTATTTTTCAAGTCCAGGTCTAGCTTCTTTGGGGAATAGGAATAAGACCCCATACCAGCGAGGACACACACTATCTCATCATACTCTTCAATAACATCTGCATCAAAATTCATCAATACAGCGGCTAATATTTCGACCGTAAATCGTTCCTCAATAGGAACCTTCATTTCAGGCTTATTAATGACATTATTAACTAAGACAACATTCATGTCTCTTGGTTGCTTCATCAATTGGTAAATATTAAACTAAACTTCCTCATCATTCAGTCAGAATTTAAGCTCATTGCTCTTTATGTCAACTAGGACTCGCCTAGTGGCTAAGAATGGTCTACCTAAGATTATGGGCACCTCGAAGTCCACTTATCCAAGATCACAAAATCTGCAGGGAATATGAAATTAGACACTTTCACCAATACATCATAAAGAACGCCTTCTGGCCTCTTGACCGAACGGTCAGCCATTAATAACCGCATCGATGTTGGTCTGGGGGCTCCCAAATCTAACTGCTTCTAAATTTCTAATGGCATCAAATTGATGCTTGCGCCGATATCACATAATGCCTTTGCAAAGCTAATTTCACCAATCGTACAGGGAATAGTGAAGGAACCCAGGTCAGTTTTTTTCTGAACCAATGACCTTGATGCTATGGCACTACAATGATGAATATTGTCATTTGGCTCAAAGCTCATTATCCTTTTCTTGGTTACCAAGTCTTTCATGAACTTGGCATAACTTGGCATATGTTCAAGAGCTTCTACAAGTGGAATGTTAACCAATAGCTGCTTTAACATAGATAAAAACTTGGTGAACTTCCCATCTTCCACCTTTATTTTAGCTCTATAAGGAAATGGAGGAGGTGGTCTAGGAATTTGAGTTAAAGGCTTTACGACTTTCTCACTCTTCTCCTCATTTTGTACATCATCATTTTTCATTTCTGTAGATTTTTTGGCATCCACACCTTGTTCATCATCTCTTTCCTATCTATCAGACTCAACAGAGATATCCTTTTTACTACCAATATCATCATTCAATTCATCTTCAGGGGCAACATTATCTACATGTATTTGTACTACCAGTTGTGGTTCAGGTAGTACTTTACCACTCCTTGTAGTAATAGCCAAGCAAGCTCCATCATTCCTTGGATTAGTTACAGTATCACTTGGCAAAGTCCCAACTTTACGCTGGTTGAATGCTGCAGATAACTTTCCCATTTGGAACTCTAATTACTTGATCAAAGTAGAGTGTGAGTCAATTAGTTAACCCATGGAAGACAAGTCAGTCTTCACCTCCTTGATCCCTGCATCGGTTGACTCAACACCCTTTAACAACTTAGCGATTGTAGCCTCCAAAGAAAGCTTCCCTGAATTATTTGCAACATTTTCATGATTTCCTGATGGTATATACAATCTACTTCAGTCGCTTTTATTCTTCCAATTTCCTTGGTCATGATCTTTGTAGCCGGACTTGTCATAATAGTTGTCTCGATTATAGTTTCGAACTTGGTTTCCTTGGCCATTGGCCCGAAAAGGCCCCTGATTGTTCAAATAATTTGCTTTCTCCTTAGAATTGGAGTCAGCAACTCTCCCTAATGAGCCTACAACTTTCACCTTTTCCACTCGACCAGCTAATAAATGTTTAGTCAATAGATTCATTTGCGTCTTCATATGAGCCATATCCTGATCACGTTCTTCTTCTCTTCGGCGCTGTTCTGTCGACATACCAACTGCATAAGAGTTGGTTGCTACCTCAGAATCCCTGGTATGCTAAGCCATACTAGTCTCTGTCTGTCGATCAAGTATCTCAGTAGCCTCTACATAAGTACGAGCCATAAAAGCTCATACTAGTCTCTGTCAGTCAATCAAGTATCTCAGTTGCCTCTGCATAAGTACGAGCCATAAAAGCTCCTCCTAATGCATTATCTAAAGAGGACTTAGTAAAAGAATTCAGTACTCTATAGAATGTCTGTATCAGATGCTCATCGGTGAGGTGGTGATTCGGACATTGAGTTAACTTTTTCTTGAACCTCAGCCATGTCTCATGCAGTGGTTCATGCTGTAGTTGTCTGAAATTGCTGATTTCATCTCATAATTGCCTCCAGGGTGTTATAGATGTAGGAGGAAGTTCATTAAGCCATAAGGTTGCCTCCCCAGATAGAGACAAAGAGAACAATCTCAAATGAATAGCATTTGAGACACTCCAGGATTGTTGAATGACTCTTTAGATGTTGATGAAATACATCAAGTGCAAGTTAGGATCATTACCAGGTAAACTTCCAAACAATCCCTTAAAAGTTAGCAATTGGATCATAGTGCTGGTGATGTTGAATTTGGTGCCTGGAGAAAGTGGTGGTGGAATAATGGCTCCAGGCTGTCGGTAGCCTGCGGTATCCTCTATTCCTTTGTCATGGATTTTTGTTTTCTCGGGCGACATGAGCAGTAGGTTGCCCATCAACAACTTCATCGTCACCCAAGTCATCATCATCCGGATTCTGCACCCGATCGGTACCTTGGTTCATGTTGTTGTCGTTCATCCATATTTCTCCTCAATGTTTGATTAATCTTAGGATCAAGTGGCAACAACGGTTCTTTTGAATGTTTAGTACTTGGCATGCACCACGGTCAGCCTGTAATCACAAAAACAACAAATAAAAGTAAAATTAGAAAATTGTACTAATTGTCAAATAATATGCATAAAACTTATTTGACCATCATATTCCCCGGCAACGGCGCCAAAATCTGATACGCCTAAATTACAACTCCCTTTTACAAGAGTGTAAGTGGTCGTTGTCAAATATAGAACCCAACAAAGGTTGGAGTCGAATCCCACAAGGAATAAAGGGTTAAATAAGTGGTATACAACTCTTATAACAATTAACCACCAACTTCCAAGGAAGGGGGGGGGGATTTTGATTTAGCATCAGTAAACACTATTTGGATGCCGTGAGCAAACGTAAAATTTCTAACAAATAGCTCAATAGATAAAAGTAAACCAGGATTGTGTTCACCTAAGTTTCCAATCACCAATGGGTTATGAGTGAAAATGAATTGGTATTAAAATACATGAAAATAAGGTAATCGACTCTATAATTTCATTTAAATGTCTTTCAACCAATTAAAATGCGTTTACACTTCAATTCTCACAAACTCAAAATGTCAGTTGCAAATCCGATTTAGGCCTGAATGGATTAATATTGTTCAAGCATTAATCTTTAGGTTGGAGATTGATATCTCCAAACTTTTGTTATGAACTCCTTTTCTTTGAAAGTTAAATTCTCTACCAAGTAATTTAACAAAAGACTATTTCCCAATGTTTGCAACCATCAAGAATACGTTAAAGTGAAGGAATTCATAATACTTTCATGTAATCAACACCTATTCACAACCCATAAGCCCTAATGGTGATTTTCCCCTAAGGATTCCACAATCCTAGCTATGGGTGGTGTCACACCCCAAATCCCATTTGGGATGGACTGGCACCCGAAGCCGTTAAGGGCCGAGAGAACAAATCTTCACTCATGTACTCTCATATATATGTATCTGTGTGAATAGCATTCTTTCACATGTAACTTATAAAATACAAATGGCGGAAGTCATGGCAACATATGCTATATATATGAAACTTGGTCGTTAGGGCCATTAAGTCGAAATGGACATACATCTCTTACATTAATTTTCCCACATACGTCTGCAAAGCCTCTAACCAATGCTTGTACATACCAACCTACAGTCGGGACAAGTACCCACTTTATACAATATTTACAACACAAAAACCATGAACACATATGACTCGGAAAGCCCCGAACCAACTGGAGCTCACCAATGATCCGCGGATGACTTGTAGACTACAGTAGAGGTCTACTAGCACCTGTACCTACAGAAAGTAAGGTAAGTCCCCCGACGGGGTCAGTACGAAGAATTTACTGAGTATGTAAGTCTCATATGAAACTGCATCATACATAATAACAACAATGACTTCAAATATAAGAGAATAGTCAATGTGGATAAAACATCGTTTTGTATGTGGAACCATGTACATTTCTTCTGTTATTGTTTTTTTTGGTCATTCAATCGTATTCTTATCATTCATATAATATCTTTCATATAATACCTTCATTCAAGAGATTTTCCTTTATTCAAGAGATTCTTCCATTCAAGAGATTTCTTTCTTTGCTTTTACGCTCATCATCATCATTATTAGTCATCCACCTTATTGGTGGGTAGTCATCCACTTTGTTAGTGGGTAGTCATCCACTTTATTAGTGGGTAGTCATCCATCTTTTTGGTGGGTAGTCTTCCACCTTTTTGGTGGGTAGTCATCCACTTTATTAGTGGGTAGTCATCCACCTTTTTGGTGGGTAGTCTTCCACCACTCATCAAGTTTTCGGGATCGACCCATGCTAGGTATTTAACCCCTGGGATACCACCCAAGAATACTCATCAATTATACATTACTTCTTTCTTTCATTATTCTTTCTTCTAAGAGTGATACCTTGGTGATTGAAACATTCTTGAAACTTGGAACACATACATACATGACTTCATCCCTTTAATTTCATGAGATTGATACTTTGGTCGTGTGAGATTGATACATTTTATTGTGAGAGAGTGATATGTTAATAGTCTCAACATTATTGGAGCTTTGGAACACAAAATTATTGGATATGCTACTCAAAAATGAGTAGATTCTCCTTACATCATCACTTTTCTTGAGATAGTTCTTTTAGTAATTACAACATTATGATAGCTTAGGAGCTTTAGTCCATGGATAAGAGACACATGAATGCCAATTGGTCAATGAATAGGAAATATGTGGATAACAATATATATCAAACCTGAATGAGATACCTTAGAATATTTCGGAATGGAACAACTACTATGACAATGTGAACAATATCTGTTGCAGAAGGATACGGAAAGAGTAACTTTACATACCTTATGATCTCAATATGAATATACCATCCTATATGTGAATACAACAATCTAGTTCCTTCCTTACGTGTGACTCTACAACACAAGTTCATAATGGAGCTCACGTTAACAACTAGTTACCTTACAAGTGCATAAGATGACAATGAGTTACGTGACTGCTATATAGCGTCATTTCGTCCATTACAATACAATCCACTGCATTACCATGACTACAACATCATCACATTTCACACATTGACCAAGACATCATAAACCAATAACATTTCACACCAAGTTTACCCTTTACACTTCCTCATTAAACTATGTTACCTTTTCTCCATCAAGTCACTCGATAGCTTTCACAATAACACTTTAACAACAATCCATATTTTATATCATTCAAAATACCTCCAGGATACTCCTTTATAGTCATTTAAAAGGTACCATAAGTTGATAATTGCATCCATAAAGGGTATAGGGGCTTTGGGGGGTCAAAGAGATGCAAAAACAACCGAAACGGGGTTTTGGCCTAACCTGCGAAGCCACTTGCTCCCGCAGGTGGATGAACTGAATCCGCAGGTGATCCTTGGCAGTGTCCAGGGGCACCTGCGAAGTCACCTGCGCCCGCAGGTGCTTCGTCTGCGAGGGCGGGTGCCCATTTCGGCCAAAAAGGGTCTCTTTTGGGTCCTTTTATGCCATGAATGGTCCATGATCATAACTAAGATTCTCTTAACATATTTTAGATCATCTTAGATGCCAACGAACATCCATGGTTTCACAACGCACATAAACATCACCAAACCATATTTTTCTTTCAATATGTCACCAATTCCATGCCCAATTTCGTAACAACAATTCCAAACATTATGTACAAGGATAAAACAAGTTAAGGCTATAATCACATCTCACATATCAATATTGAATCCGTAAAATTAACTTCCTTCAATACCACAAGTCCATTTTCAAGTTTTCAAGGCAATACCCTTCACCGATTAAGCAAACACAAATTGTTTCACACATAGTGAACTTCTCACACTTCACCAACATAACCAACATGATCTACACCATCTTCCATTCATATAATATATTAAACCATAAAAATAAATACTTACCAAGGCTTGCAAAAGGAGTGATCTTTCCCAAAGAGGATGATAGCTTAGGGTTTGAGTTGAGAGAATGTTGTGGAAAATTCTAGATTTTGGCATGTGTTCTTTGTGGGATAAAAATCTGATTTTCCACATTATATAGCCCCTTTAAAGTCATCCTTAGCCAATAATTTTGGTCAATAATTGAGGGCTTACTTGGTCAAGACAAGAATGGGTCATTTTCCCCAATTGGGCCATGTCTTTTGTTTAATATTTGGGCCTCAATTGAGACCAATGGAACAAGATCAATTAAGCCCACTAATTAAATGTTTAATACCCCATCAATCTCATGTTTAAATAATTCCATAAATGTTATGGTAATAAAATAGGTTCGAAAAAATGTACGGGGTGTTACAGGTGGTTTAGCCACTCATAGTCAAGAACAACAGGAAGAAAGAAGTTTTTATCATAAAAATATTGAAATCCTTACAATGAAAAGTAACCTCCTATGGTGTTCAAAACTTAAAGCAAAAGGCTAAAACTGCTTTTCTCTAGAAAAAGTCGTCAAGAAATATCCCCAGCATAAAAGATGATTATTCTAAACCCTAAACTGGGTATTTATAGGCTCAAAATAAGCATGGTTTAAAATTCAAAATAAGTTTTGCCGCGTCACCGCTGACGGTAACTGCGATGGTCCGCCAAGAGTGTGATGGTCCACCAAAGTTACTGTCGTAAAGATGTCAATATAATAACCCGTACATATTCCAACCTCATTTGGTAACTTGGAGTCATGTTTACTTGATGATTAAGAACACTAAGTACGTATTTTGTAGTGTTTGGGTGGGGCATTGGATGATACGCTAGAATTAGACGGAGTAGGAAAAAATTCAGCAAGGTAGCCAAACTTGCGCCACTACCTGTTTCAGGGGGTATGGAGCAAGCCCCATGATTTAGAGAGAAGCCAAGTCTTGCTCCACTGCTTGCTTTGCAGCAAGTGGCACAAGGCACAACACTTTGGCCCTTCCCGTGCTCGTTTTGCGACGTATTTCAACGACGATTCTTTCTTGGTTTCTTTTGGTTCTTTGGAGTTCTTTGAGCATTGGTAAAGCTTCAAATACTTCAATACACTCCTACATGATCAAGTCATGAAACAAAAGTAGTTATCAAATTAAGTTCAAGTAAGCCATGGGTGGCTAGAATTCCTATTTTTACGATTGAGGCTACGAACATGTATCTCGTAAGTGAATATTGTCGAAGCATTATGGAATTAATTACACATAATATATATGGTGGAATACACATTAACTTGGTGGGCTAAGCTAACATGTTCAATTGGGCCCAAAATGGAATAAAAGACATGGCCCAAAAGGGCAAATTGACCCATTCTTCCACTTGACCAAGGGACCATAGCATTTAATGCCAAGAAGTGGATAAGGATGGAATTAAAGGCTTATATAAAGAACCAAAAATCTGATTTTTAATCACTTGAGACTCTCATGCTTTTTAGATATTTTCTCAACCATTTTTCTCTCAAAACCCTAAGAACTCAAAGCCAACTTTTGGAGCAAGATCATCATTTTTCAATCTTGGGTAAGTGATTATTGTTATGGATTAATATATTATATGCATGGGAGAGTATGTAAATCATGTTGGTTATGCTTGGAAGTGTTGAACATGGTATGTTGTGGTTTTGTAAAAGATTTATGATCCATGGGATTTAAGCTTGAAATATGACTTATGACTTTGATGAAAGAGCATGGTATGGATAAAATATGAACATGTATGGTGTGATTTTGTTATTAAACTTGTTATTTTCATATAAGTGTAAATTATGGGATTTTGGCCGATATGTGCTATGAGGTTTATTAAGGTGACTTGATGGATTATTCGTGATGTGGTGTGAATGAGAAAGTGTAAAGGAGAAGTTTTGTGGTGAAATGTTATTGATTATCATGTATTGGTCAATGTATGGAATATTGTGAGATTATTGGTATGATAATTTCATCAATGGTTTTTTCAAGGGGGAAATGGCATGTTTAAAGTCATACATGAAACTCATTATCGTTATATGCATTTGTAAGGTAGTTGGTGGTTAATATAAATTCCGTTATGTAATTGTGTTGTAGAGTGAAACATAAGGAAGGAGCGGGACATTGTATGCACATCTAAGATTGTATATTCGTATTGAGAATACAAGGTATGTAAGGTTACTCTGTCCGTATCTTTCTGCGGCAAATAGTATTCACATTGACATTACGCTTGTCCCATCCCGAAATGTGCTAAGGTATTCTATATCCGGTTATCAATGGTCATTATCATATATTTCCTACTGATGGATCAATTGTGAATCTCATGTCTCATATTCATGAATAATGTTCCAAAAGCCCAACAAGGATGTGTTCCAAAGTTCCAATAGTGATTATACTCATGTATATTGTTCATTGATTATTGTCTAATGGTTCCAATAGTGTTATGTTTCCAATAAGGCTATGTTTCCAATAATGTTTATTCACATGTATCTCACTTATTGATTATTGATCCAAAGCTTCAAATAAAGTTATGACTATCATTGTATGAATGTCAAAGTAAAGAATGAAGTAATGCATATGTGGTTAATGATCAAGTATGGGTGGTAGCTTTGGGGGCGAAATGCCTAGCTCAAGCCGATCCCGAGATTGTTGGATCAGAGGGCAGTCCTAGAGGCATAAGCCTAGCTCGGACCGAACCTGACAGGGGGAAGCTCTAGAGGTATAAACCTAGCTCCAGCCAAACCTGATATGTGAATTATGGGTGGCATCTCTAGAGGTAATAATCTAGCTCGAGCCGAACCCAATGCTTTGACTCTTAGGGTGGCAGCTCTGGAGGCATAAGCCTAGCTCGAGCCGAACCCAACATAACGTTATGTTATGTTAAAGCCCACTGTTCAGTCGGGGCCCGGGTATCACAGGTCACAGGCAAAGATGAATAATCATAGAAGTAAAGATACAAAGAAAGTAATGAAAGCAAAATACATGGTTTCCAAAGTTTAGTATAGTGACTTATCCACATTGGCTATGCATTTGAATTTGAGTTCCTTGACATATTTACTTATTATACAAGTTTCATATGGCCTTACATACTCAGTACATTCTTCGTACTGACCCCTTTGGGGAATTTACCTTACTTGCTGCAGGCGCAGGTTCTAGTAGACCTCCACAGTAGGTTGCCAGTTGTTACGGATCATTAGTGAGCTCCAGTTAGTCCGGGGCTTCTCTGAGTCACAGTTGTACATATGTTTTGGTTTTGTACATGTTGTATAAAGCGGGGACTTGTTCCTACTTTTAGTTTATCTTTGGTCAATGCATTTGTTAGAGGCTTTTGTAGACGTATGTGGGTGTATGAATGTAAGGTGGTATATGATGTTTTTGACTTGATGACCTGAACGACCAAGTTTCACATATGTATATATATATATGTCCCATGTTCCATGTTTTCCATATTTTTCCTTTCATATTCTTACGTAATGGTGGCGTTGCTTATGATATGCATATGAATGAATAAAAGCAAAGCTTGGTTCTCTCAAGCCATGTCGGCTATGGGTGCCAATTCGTCCCAATGGGATTCGGGGTGTAACAAAAGTGGTATCAGAGTAGGTCATTCTAAGGGTGTCTACAAAGCCGTGTCTGAGTAGAGTCTTACTTATCGATGTGTTGTGCACCACATTTATAAGTAGGAGGCTACGGGAAATTTAGGATGTTGTTTCTTTTCTTCATTTCTAGATTGTGCAATAGAGCTAGTGTTGTAAGCTAAATTGTATCTGATCATGGTATTATTTTTCTTTGGTATAGTCAATATGCCAATCACGAGAAGAGGTAGAGGTAAAGGGAAGCAGGTAGATATGCCTGCTAAAGAAGGAATGAGTAGATTACCACCTGACCCAACTAGTCAAGGTCGAGCAAATGCTGAAATTTCATCGCGGTCTACGTCTACTTTTCCAGCTTCGAAAGAGCCAATCGGTAGAGAAGTACCCGCAAAACCACCTATGAATGCCATAGATCGGTATTTAAGAAATGCAGTACATATGTTGACACAGTTAGTGGTTGCACAGACACAGGGACGAACTGGTCCAACGGTAAATGAAGATGATGTGGCTAGAGTGGTGAGTCGCAGGACACAGGATTTTCTGAAACTGGACACTCCTATATTCACTAGGTCAGATCCGAAAGCATATCCACAGGACTTCATGGATCAAATTCAGAGGGCTTTGGAAGTTATGCACGTGACGGGGGTAGACACAGTTGAACTTGCTACGTACAGATTGAAAGGAGAGGCGATATTGTGGTACGAGGATTGGAAGAAATCCCGTGATATTGGTGCAAATCCACCTAATTGGGAAGAGTTTAAAGTGGCTTTCCTTGATCATTACCTTCCCTATGAGATCCGTGAGGCACGTCCGGATCAGTTCCTAAATCTCCGTCTGGGAAATCTGAGTGTTAGAGAATATAGTTTGCAATTTAATTCCTTGGCTCAATATGTGCCAAATGTGGTAGCTACAATGAGAGACAGAGTCCATCGATACGTGGACCGATTAGAACCATATTTGGTAAGGGATTGCACCATTGCTGCCTTGAACAAGGACATGGACATAGTTAGAATACAAGCCTTCACCCAGAAAATGGAAGATCAAAGACAGAGAAGAAGGGTACATGAATTTGACAGGGGACAGTCCAAAAGGGCTAGACCTATGGGACCATCTGTGATGTCCCAAGGGGGATCTAGGCCTCGTATGTTTCCAAGACCACCTAGACCATCGTTCTCATATTCTACAACAGGTGCTCACTCTCAGTTCCAAGGGTTTAAAGGTGGTCCATCTGGGCAGAGTAGCGGAGTACACGGATCACAGGCAGTAGGTTTTCCTTGTCAGCAGTGTCAGCACTGCGAGTGTATTCATGCAGGTACATGCCAAGTGGGGACAAATGCTTGTTTTTGGTGCGGTATGACAGGACACATGATGAAAGAGTGTCCCCAGAGGAGCATGGGTGGTATAGCACGACTGGCAGGATTGGCCGTTGTGTCATCAGCATCGGTTCCTTCACTGGGCCAAGGTGTGCAGCCTGTTGGCCATGGTAGAGGTGCTAGAGGAGCAGCCAGTACTAGTGGGGTCTAGAATCGCACTTATGATTTAGTGGACCAACAAAATTTAGAGGCTTTCCCTGATGTTGTCACAGGTACATTATCCATATTCTCATATAATGTATATGCATTAGTTGACCCAGGTTCTACATTGTCCTATGTTACTCCATTGGTTACTGTGAAATTTACAAAGGCACCAGAATTATTAATTAAATCAATTGAAGTGTCTACACTGGTTGGTGAATATATTGTGGCAAAAAGAGTATATCGTAACTGTGTGTGGTCATGATACATTGGCCGATCTCATTGAACTAGACATGGTGGATTTTGATGTGATAATGGGAATGGATTGGTTGGCCTCTTGTTATGCCACGGTAGATTGCCGGGCCAAGAAGGTACATTTTCATGTCCCACAAATGAATGTTCTTGAATGGCAGGGTAATGTAGGGGCACCACGAGGAAGATTTATTTCCTATCTGAAAGCTAGGAAAATGATTGCTAAGGGTTACATATGTCATTTAGTACGGGTGAAAGATACTGAAGTGGAACCACTAACTCCGCAGTCGGTTCCAGTGGTCAATGAATTTCTTGATGTATTCCCAGAGGATCTTCTAGGCTTACCCCCAGAACGAGAAGTAGAATTTGGCATTGATGTGATTCCAGGCACTCAACCTATTTCTATTCCTCCATATAGAATGGCTCTAGCAGAATTGCGTGAATTGAAGGAGCAGTTGAAAGATTTGCTGGACAAAGGCTTCATTAGGCCTAGTATGTCCCCGTGGGGTACGTCGGTATTATTTGTACGAAAGAAAGATGGCACGTTGAGAATGTGCATTGACTATCGACAATTGAATAAGGTAACGATCAAGAACAAATATCCCCTCCCTCGAATTGATGATTTGTTTGATCAGTTACAGGGTTCCAAGTGTTTTTCAAAGATTGACTTGAGGTCGGGTTACCATCAAGTCAGAGTTGAAGAAGAAGATGTTCCTAAGACAGCTTTCCGAACACGGTATGGCCATTATGAATTTTTAGTTATGTCCTTTGGACTAACAAATGCACCCGCTGTGTTCATGGATTTGATGAATAGGGTGTTTAAGCCATTTCTGGATGTGTTAGTCATGGTATTTATAGATGACATCCTTGTTTATTCAAGATCACCAGAGGACCATGCTAATCACTTACGACAGGTGTTACAGATTCTCCGTGAGCGTAAGTTGTATGCAAAGTTCTCCAAGTGTGAGTTTTGGTTAAAATCCGTCGCATTCTTGGGTCACATTGTGTCAGATGAAGGGATACATGTTGATACACAGAAGATTGAAGCGGTGAAAAATTGGCCGAGACCTACGACACCCACAGAGATTCATAGTTTTCTTGGACTGACAGGTTATTACCGAAGATTTGTGGAAGGTTTTTCCTCCATTGCTGCACCGTTAACAAAGCTTACACATAAGGCAGTTAAATTTTAGTGGAATGATGCGTGTGAGAAAAGCTTCCAAAAGTTGAAAGATAAATTAACCTCCACACCAGTTTTAGTACTTTCGAAAGGCACTGAAGGTTATGCAGTATATTGTGATGCTTCCGGGATTGGCCTCGGATGTGTATTGATACAACACGATAATGTCATAGCATATGCCTCACGACAGTTTTGGCCACACGAGAAAAATTATCCCACACATGATCTTGAATTGGCAGCAGTAGTTTTTGCTTTAAAGATATGGCATCATTATTTGTATGGAGTTCATGTTGATATCTATACGGATCACAAAAGTTTGCAATATCTCTTTAAGCAGATGGAACTCAATTTGAGGCAACGAAGGTGGTTAGAGATTTTAAAAGACTATGATATTGATATTCTTTATCATCCAGGCAAAGCAAATGTAGTAGCTGATGCATTGAGCCGCAAGGCAGTATAAAGCACTAGTGGCCAATTGAAAGAAAAGCAGGGTTTAGTCATAGATCTACATCAACTAGCTAGCTTGGGAGTTCAACTTATTGAATCTCCAGATGAAGGGGTTATTGTGCAAAATGCAGCAGAATCCTCTTTAATAGCTGAAGTGAAAGAGAAGCAGTTTGCGGATTCTATGTTACTGCAGCTAAAGGAAAATGTTCAACAGAATATGACAAAGGCATTTGATCTTACACAAGAAGGGGTACTTCAATGCCAAGGAAGATTATGTGTACCAGATGTAGATGAGTTGAGAAAATGAATCATGACCGAGGGGCATCACTCGCGCTATTCTATTCATCCGGGTGCTACTAAAATGTACCATGATCTAAAATAAGTATATTGGTGGGGAAATATGAAGAAGAACATTGCAGGATTTGTTGCTCAATGCCCGAATTGTCAATAAGTGAAAGTAGAGCATCAGAAACTAGGAGGCTATATGCAATGTATCAATCTTCTAGTCTGGAAATGGGATATGATTATTATGGACTTCATTACAGGTTTGCCTCGTACATTGCAGAAATTTGATTCTATATGGGTTATAGTGGACAGGCTTACCAAGTCAGCGCACTTTCTATCAGTCAAGACCACCTATACAGCTGAGGATTATGCAAGATTGTATGTTAAAGAAATAGTGCGATTACATGGGATTCCGATCTCCATTATATCAGACAGGGGAGCTCAGTTTACTGTGCATTTTTGGAGATCTTTTCAGCAGAGTTTGGGTACACAGGTGAACTTGAGTATGGCTTTCCATCCTCAGACTGATGGACAAGCAAAACATACTATTCAAACACTTGAAGATATGCTACAAATTTTCAAGGCAGTTGGGATGACCATTTTCCTCTTATTGAATTTTCTTACAACAATAGCTATCATTCAAGTATTAAAATGGCACCTTATGAAGCTTTGTACGGACAAAAATGTAGATCCCCAATTGGATGGTTTGAAGTGGGTGAAACTGCTTTACTTCGGCCAAATATTGTTCATCAGGCTATGGAGAAAGTTAAAGTGATCCAACAGCGGTTACAAATGACCCAAAGTCGCCACAAGTCATATGCCAATGTTAGAATAAGAGGGCTTGAATTCGCCATAGGTGAGTGGGTATTTTTAAAGGTGTCACCGATGAAAGGGGTATGCGGTTTGGAAAGAAGGGGAAATTGAGCCCACGTTACATAGGCCCATATGAAATTATTAGAAGATTTGGGCAAGTTGCTTATGAATTAGAACTACCTCAAGAACTTTCCTCAGTCCATTCGGTATTTCATGTTTCGATGCTTCGAAAATGCATAGGAGATCCATCTCGTATTGTTCCAATTGAAGATGTCCAAATTACGGAGGATCTTACTTATGAAGAGGTACCCATTTCTATTCTAGATCGGCAAGTAAAAAGATTGAGGAATAAAGACATAGCTTCCGTGAAAGTCCTTTGGAGAAATCAACAAGTAGAGGAGATCACATGGGAAGCTGAAGAAATGATGAAATCCAAGTACCCTCATCTATTTCAAATGGAAGAAAAAGTTCACAGTGCGGAAGTGGAACATTAACAAGTAAGTATCTAAGAGCATTATGTGTATATGTATATGTATGTTAATATAGAGATGCATTGGTTGTGCATGGGACGATGTTGTTAACATTCGAGGAAAAATGTTTCTAAGGGGGGAAAAATGTAATACCCCGTACATATTCCAACCTCATTTGGTAACTTGGAGTCATGTTTACTTGATGATTAAGAACACTAAGTACGTATTTTGTAGTGTTTGGGTGTGGCATTGGATGATACACTAGAATTAGACGGAGTAGGAAAAAATTCAGCAAGGTGGCCAAACTTACGCCACTCCCTGTTTCAGGGGGTGTGACACAAGCCCCCTGATTCAGAGAGAATCCAAGTCTTGCGCCACTGCTTTCTTTGCAGCAAGTGGCACAAGGCACAACACTTTGGCCCTTCCCGTGCTCGTTTTGCGACGTATTTCAACGATGATTCTTTCTTGGTTTCTTTTGGTTCTTTGGAGTTCTTTGAGCATTGTTAAAGCTTCAAATACTTCAATACACTCCTACATACTCCTACATGATCAAGTCATGAAACACAAGTAGTTATCAAATTAAGTTCAAGTAAGCCATGGGTGGCTAGAATTCCTATTTTTACGATTGAGGCTACAAACATGTATCTCGTAAGTGAATATTGTCGAAGTATTATGGAATTAATTACACATGATATATATGGTGGAATACACATTAACTTGGTGGGCTAAGCTAACATGTTCAATTGGGCCCAAAATGGAATAAAAGACATGGCCCAAAAGGGCAAATTGACCCATTCTTCCACTTGACCAAGGGACCATAGCATTTAATGCCAAGAAGTGGATAAGGATGGAATTAAAGGATTATATAAAGAACCAAAAATCTGTTTTTTAATCACTTGAGAATCTCATGCTTTTTAAATATTTTCTCAACCATTTTTCTCTCAAAACCCTAAGAACTCAAAGCCAACTTTTGGAGCAAGATCATCATTTTTCAATCTTGGGTAAGTGATTATTGTTATGGATTAATATATTATATGCATGGGAGAGTATATAAATCATGTTGGTTATGCTTGGAAGTGTTGAACATGGTATCTTGTGGTTTTGTAAAAGATTTGTGATCCATGGGATTTAAGCTTGAAATATGACTTGTGACTTTGATGAAAGAGCATGGTATGGATAAAATATGAACATGTATGGTGTGATTTTGTTATTAAACTTGTTATTTTCATATAAGTGTAAATTATGGGATTTTGGCCGATATGTGCTATGAGGTTTATTAAGGTGACTTGATGGATTATTCGTGATGTGGTGTGAATGAGAAAGTGTAAAGGAGAAGTTTTGTGGTGAAATGTTATTGATTATCATGTATTGGTCAATGTATGGAATATTGTGAGATTATTGGTATGATAATTTCATCAATGGTTTTGTCAAGGGGGAAATGGCATGTTTAAAGGAAAACATGAAACTCATTATCATTATATGCATTTGTAAGGTAGTTGGTGGTTAATATAAATTCCGTTATGTAATTGTGTTGTAGAGTGAAACATAAGGAAGGAGCGGGACATTGTATGCACATCTAAGATTATATATTCGTATTGAGAATACAAGGTATGTAAGGTTACTCTGTCTGTATCTTTCTGCGGCAAATAGTATTCACATTGACATTACGCTTGTCCCATCCCGAAATGTGCTAAGGTATTCTATATCCGGTTATCAATGGTCATTATCATATATTTCCTACTGATGGATCAATTGTGAATCTCATGTCTCATATTCATGAACAATGTTCCAAAAGCCCAACAAGGATGTGTTCCAAAGTTCCAATAGTGATTATACTCATGTATATTGTTCATTGATTATTGTCTAATGGTTCCAATAGTGTTATGTTTCCAATAAGGCTATGTTTCCAATAATGTTTATTCACATGTATCTCACTTATTGATTATTGATCCAAAGCTTCAAATAAAGTTATGACTATCATTATATGAATCTCAAAGTAAAGATACAAAGAAAGTAATGAAAGCAAAATACATGGTTTCCAAAGTTTAGTATAGTGACTTATCCACATTGGTTATGTATTTGAATTTGAGTTCCTTGACATTTTTAATTATCATACAAGTTTCATATGGCCTTACATACTCAGTACATTCTTCGTACTGACCCCTTTGGGGAATTTACCTTACTTTTTGTAGGCGCAGGTTCTAGTAGACCTCCACAGTAGGTTGCCAGTTGTTGCAAATCATTGGTGAGCTCCAGTTAGTCCGGGGCTGTTCTGAGTCACAGTTGTACATATGTTTTGGTGTTGTACATATTGTATAAAGCGGGGACTTGTCCATACTTTTAGTTCATCTTTGGTCAATGCATTTGTTAGAGGCTTTTGTAGACGTATGTGGGTGTATGAATGTAAGGTGGTATATGACGTTTTTGACTTGATGGCCTCAACGGCCAAGTTTCACATATATATATATATATATATATATGTCCTATGTTCCATGTTTTCCGTATTTCGCCTTTTATGTTCTTACGTAATGGTGGCGTTTCTTATGATATGTATATGAATGAATAGAAGCAAAGCTTGGTTCTCTCGGGCCATGTCGGCTACAGGTGCCAATCTGTCCCGATAGGATTTGGGGGGTGACGTCAATCAATCCACATTCTGGTTAATTATTAGCGGGCCTATTGATGGTCCACCATTCCACTGACGGTCTGCCACACATATCGTCGCCATCTTTTCTTCTTCAGGATATTCTAGATATGGCTTGGCGATAATGTGATGGTCCACCAAGTCTTTGGCTGTCCGCCATGGTTTCTGTCGTCACGTCCGAAGCTTTTCCCTTTTCTGGTTAAGGATTGACGGTATTGGGGACGATCCGCCAAGTCTTTAGTGGTCTGCCATGATTGCCGTCGCATACCCTTTTCACTAGCTTTTCTCATCTCTTGCAGACTTAAGTTTAATTCCTGAAAGAATTAACAAAAAGCATAAAAAACAACACATGTTTCTTAAAAACTCGCAATTATCCTTAGTTAAATATGCTAAATGTACCGTCATAAGCCGGCACATCACCTAGCTAGTAAGTCTTTTTGAAAGGTTCTTTTAGAATACTCTAATTTTCAAGATTATTTTCAAGCTTGGCAATCTTGGTTGCCTGAGAAGATAGATTTGTACTGTTTAAAATACGTTGGCTTGTATTTGTTGTAGAAATTATTCCTAAACTCATTATCTACCACAAAATCAATTCAAACAAACCCACCAATGCGCAATTTATTACAAGATTTCCTTAGACCATCACACCTTCAAAATACACCTAACACTAGGCTAACCCTGATTTTTTCTAAAATTTTCTAAGAAAGAAATTAGCGAAGGATCTACTCTTTATTTTAGTGTAACGATGAATAAGGTCGTTACAAATCTGCAGGACACTACTCGACATTTGCTCTAGTATGTGTAAGATCAGTAACCTAAGCTCTGATATGAACTGTCACGATCCAACTAGGAGGATCGTGTGGGCACCTACTCTATTCAAACTAGATAGGAGAATCCTTACCACCCATTCAATTATTATGCAGAAGTAATTAATAAACACATTTATTGCATTTTTGAATTACTAATAACCAAAGTATTACAATCCTCATAAAGATATAATAAATGATAAATACCTCCCCGAGGACCTAGTCTAGATATGTACAAAGAAAGGACAGCACAAGACTCAGCTTCCACCATAGGAGTGTGAGAACAAAAAGTTACTGACAATCACTAACCGTATAATATAAGAAATATTAACTGATCCTGCAATCAGACTATACCATAAAAAGGGTATAGCAAGAGTAGTATCAGTAAAATCATACGTCCTAGTAGGTATAATCGGCCGACCAGGATTAGATCACACAACACCACATAAAATCAAACAAGATAAACATGACAATTAGCACTTTAATGTATATCACTTTCACCTTCTTATGCTATCTCTATCTCATATTACTTTATAGTGTTTTCATTATTATTCTCGCTGACTTAGTTATACCCAATTCATTACTAGTAGGCAATCTGTACCACCGACATTTCCCTTATACCATTCACACTTAATCTCACTAATCATACATCACTCTTCACATCAAAATTCATCCACCATAATCCTCCACTCACAATTCACGGCAACCCAACAATAATGGAATTATGTACAATAGCCAAAACATATAATTGTTGATTTAAAACATATATGGTCATCAAGTAAGCTTTCAGATCATCAAGTAAACATTCAAGTCATCAAGTAAGTTTTCAGTTCATCAAGTAGACATTCAAGTCATCAAGCAAATTTTTATCTCATCAAGTAGACATTCAAGTCATCAAGAAAACTTTCAATATAATCAGTCCATGAAAAGAACCATAATACCTCATCAATAATAGATGGTCTATACAAGGAACTATAATTTCACATCAAATAATCGGTCTACACAAGGAACCTTTATATATCATAAAAAATAAACTGGTCAACTCAAGGAACCATCAAATTCTCCAGTCATAGTGTATACATATGCTATGGACATATGGTTTCCCACTAGCCATGGTCTATAAAGGATGAGCTCTGTCCATGTACCAAATCACAATAGACAACTATGTGTTTTACCACCCTTATCCCTAACCAAATGTTATGCCACTCTTATTCCAATGTGTCCCCCCTTATACCACCTCAATCCACCAATTGGAACCATAGATCATACGTGCAACATCAATCATTTCATAATATCAAATAATGTACAATTACAAGTACAACTTATCAAGAAAGTTTATTATTAACACTCTTGTATAGTAACCATTAGTCATCATTTATCACTGAAAAACATGTCTCAAAGACATATCAATAGCTTATTTATTCAAGCATAATCACACAACAACTCATTAACTACAAGTATGTCCAAAAACCAATCAATAAATAATCAGTTAAGAGCACACACATAATCAAATTGAGTCTAAGCTCCAATTATATAAATATGTACATATATGCATTCTTCATACATCTACAATTCATCCCTAGGTACAGTGCCATTTTAACTCCTCAACTTCCATCTCAATGCTATAAAATAATTAAACCACCGTCAATATCCCACTTACAATAATAACCTTAGTTTATTCATCTTAAAACTGGTTATGCTATAGTGTCTAGCCAAGTCTTTATCAAAACCTTATGATTGAACACCGATTCTCTTTTCTTCCTATATTACTCAACACACTAGATCAATTTACAATAAGGGGAACACATAATCTAAGACACACCACCCACAATGGTTATAATTATATTATTATTTTGAGATTATAATTTACAACACATCATGATGTTATACAAATACATATCACACCTCAAGGATTTAATATGTAAGCATATTACAACACATATTAGATCTTTTATATCATTAATATAATGTTTTGTCCATACACACACCATACCCAAAGGCCTTATCATGCATTCTTCCATCAATTCTATACATTGTACACGTTCAGCTAATCTATGTCTACTGCTCATAAACCATAACGTACCTCGATGCTAAGTTGCTACAATATGCAAGCTATACCGCATATGCTCTTTTTTTCCTTCACGTTTTCAAATGCTCAATTATCTAATAAACAAGCAATTGTAAGAATAATTAATCAAATACTCTTCAGATAAATATTTTTTGACTTTAAACCCACTAATTCTACCCTAATTCAAGGTTTATAACCTTACCCATAGTCCTTTCAACCATTAACTAGTTCTATCATACTCACATTATCTGAATAAAAGGAGTTTTTACTCCAATTACCCCCTTTTTAAGAAGTATTCATGCTAAAGGGTCTTTCTTTATGAACTCAAGGTTTTCTACCACCTAAAATCATGTTCTAGAACTTCAATTTCATACTAGGAAGAGTTAATTTATGATCTAGAATCAATTCTAGGTGACGTTATCCCTACCCATAGGTTTTTCCCAAAATCTCATGAACCTAAGGTTCTAACCCAAAATTCCCCCATTAAAAATCATTCTAATGATTCTAAAGTGTTATTGGATAGAAAGACGAAGAAGATGACGGAAGAACTTACCTCAACAAAGAATTTTCACCCTAGACCTTGGAAAAATGCCTCTCTAGAGTTGTGGAATGAAGTTTTTGAGTTTAGGACCTGAAAGTTGGAAAAAATAGGAATATAAACTTCCTGAATCCCACTATAGTGGCCCAAATACCGATGTAGCAACCCTGCTTTAGCTGGCTAATCCTGCTGCGGCGGCCTTAACTTTTTAGAATAGACAATCTTCAGTAAAATAACCATAACCTTTTACTCCGGAAATGAATTAACAAACAGTTTGTGGCTTTGGATAGAAGTCTGGAAGATATTTAATTTGGTTGGTATTGGGTCCTATAACTCTTTATATTCTAGAAGGGATCCTCATTTGAAGTTGACCCTAGTTTAAACTTGGACCAGAACTCAATCAATAAGGACACCTCCAACTTAACTTTGTTCTAGGGGTTTAGTAGAACCTTAGATCACACCTAATTCACTTCCACACTAAATAATTGATCTTAATACTTATGAATAAATAAATTTCATCGGGTTTGGGTCTATCAAAACACATCAAAAAGCTTAAATCTTAGCCTGAAAGTGTAACACCCCGTACCTTCCCAACCCTACTTGACGACGTTGAATAATGTTTACTTAGGTGTCGAGATCTATAAGTATGTATTTGGTAATGTTAACGATGAAAAAAATTAAAATTTGGCCTCGTAGATGTGATTAGCCTTTCATAGGAGGTGTTTTGTGATTTTTGTGGAGCATTTGTGGGGTTCAAAATGAGGCTAAGAGGACCTCCAAACAAAGTATATTAAGGGTAAGAAGTAAGTTAAAGAATAGGACTTGAAGTATCTAACCAAACCCGCGAAGAAAAGTCAAAAAATGAAATTTTCAAAAAAACTAAGGGTGGGGCGCGCCAGAGGGCATGCCAGGCCACTCTGGGCAAAAATTTTTAACCCATAGGCATCAAGCTGGTGCGCCCAAGGGCGTGCCAGGCTGGTTTTGCCCATTTTTCAAAGTTGGAAATTTTCTTAAGTCCCAAGGGTGCCCGGGGACGTACCGGGCCAATTTTTTCCACGTTTCTTCTACAACCATGAGAATATACATGAAATTATTGAAGTATTATATTGGTATGGTAAAATTACTCGTGAACGAATTTGGCATCAAAATGACGGTTTTACCCTTGTGGTCAAAATAGACCATACGTGGCTAGAATCACTTGTTTTTGGAATTGAAGTTACGAATATGAATTGCGTGAGTGGGAATATTGTAGTAACACTTATGAAATGATTTAACATGAGAAATTATTGGGTTAATTGAATTGGGCCCAATACAAGCCTAAAAATGAGACAAAAGACATGGCCCAATTAGGCAAAAAATGACCCATTCTTCACCCTTTGACCACTTGAACATGGCATTTAATGCCAAGAAGACTTGAGGGCCTATATATAAGTGGAAAATGTGATTTTTATTCAAAATAACACACAACACATTTCTAGAAATTTCCCAAAATTTCTCTCAACTCTTGAAGAACGCTAATCCAACTTTTGGAGCAAAAATCATCATTTATCAAGCTTAGGTAAGTGATTATTCTTATGGAATAATATATTATATGCATGGGAGAGTATGTAAATCATGTTGGTTATGCTTGGAAGTGTTGAACATGGTACTTTGTGTTTTTGTAAAAGATGTGTTATCCATGAGATTTAAACTTAAAAGATGACTTGTTGTCTTGATGAAAGTGCATGGTATGGATGAAATATCAACATGTATTGTATGATTATGGTCCAAAACTTGTTATTTTTTTATAAGTGTAAATTATGGGATTTTGGCCGATTTGTTGTTGTGAGGTGTATTGAAGTGATTTAATGGAATAACTGTGATGTTATGGTGATGAAGAGTGGAAAGTATGAACTTGGTGTGACATGCTAATGGTTTAGGATATTTTGGTAAATGTTGGGAATATTGTGGGATTATTGGTATGATAATTTCATCAATGGTATTGTCAAGGGGGGAATGGTATTTTAAAGGCAAACATGTAACTCGTTGACGTTATATGCATTTGTAAGGTAGTTGGTGGTTAATGTAAATCCCGTTATGTATTTGTGTTGTAGAGTGAAACATAAGGAAGGAGTGGGACTATTGTATGCACATCTAAGATTGTATATTCGTATTGAGAATACAAGGTATGTAAGGTTACTTTGTCCGTATCTTTCTGCAGCAAATAACATTCACATTGACGTTACACTTGTTCCATCCCGAAATGTGATAAGGTATCCTATATCCGGTTATCAATGGTCATTATCACATAGTTCCTACTCATTGATCAATGGTGAATCGCATGTCCCATATTCATTGACTAAGGTCCAAAAGCCCGATAAGGTTATGTTCCAAAGTTCCAATAAGGGTTATACTCATGTATCTTGTTCATTGATTATTGTTCAATGGTTCCAATAGTGTTATGTTTCCAATAATGTTGTGTTGCCAATTTATTCACATGTCTCTCACTCACTGGTTAATGATCCAAAGCTTCATATAAAGTTATGAATATCATTTTATCAATCTCAAAGTAATGAATGAAGTAATGCATATGTGGTTAATGATCACCTATGGGTGGTAGCTTTGGGGGAGAAATGACTAGCTCAAGCCGATCCCGAGATTGTTGGATCAGGGGTCAGTCCTAGAGGCATAAGCCTAGCTCGGACCGATCCTGACATGGGGTAGCTCTAGAGGTAATAACCTAGCTCGAGCCGAACCTGATATATTGGTATGGGTGGCAGCTCTAGAGGTAATAACCTAGCTCAAGCCGATCCCGATCTATATTGATTTATGGGTGGCAGCTCTAGGGGCATAAGCCTAGCTCGAGCGGATCCCAACATAACTTCATGTTATGTTAAAACCCACTGTTCAGTCGGGACCCGGGTATCACGTCACATGCAAAGATGAATAATCATAGAATCAAAGAAGAAAAAAAGTAATGAAAGCAATATTCATGGTTCCCAAAACACAGAATGATGACTCATCTATATTGTGACTTATTTTTATTGGTTATGCATTTGAATTTGAGTTCATTGACATATTTACATATCATACAAGTTTCATATGGCCTTACATACTCAGTACATTCTTCGTACTGACCCCTCTTGGGGGATTTACCTTACTTGCCGTAGGCGTAGGTACTAGTAGGCCTCCACAGTAGGTTGCAGTTGTTGCGGATCATTGGTGAGCTCCAGTTATTTCGGGGCTTCTATGAGGCACAGTTGTTCATATGTTTTGGTATTGTACATGTTGTATAAAGCGGGGACTTGTCCCGACTTTCAGATAGTTTTGGTAAATGTCCATGTTAGAGGCTTTTGTAGACGTATGTGGGTGTATGAATGTAAGGTGGTATATGATGTTTTTGACTTGGTGGCCTCAATGGCCAAGTTTCACATATGTATATATAGATGTCACATGTTCTATGAATTCTGTTATTGTCCTTTTATGTTCTTACGTGATAGCGGTACTTCCTATATCAGGCATATGAATGAATAGAAGCAAAACTTGGTTCTCTCGGGCCTTATTGGCTATGGGTGCCAATCCGTCCCGTTGTGGTTCGGGGCGTGATAGAAATCTTGAGGTTGTACAAACAATAAAGTAATTGCTATTTTGGACTCAAATTCATATTTGAAAATAAAAATATTTTATGCCTTCACCACAAATAATTTAGTAAGACTGAACGAATCGTTACATTAGATACCCAAATGGACAATGGGTGAAGAGAAGTATGAGGTTGAAATTAGAAAGACATTACTTTCGGGGTTGCTTATATTGCTCCCTTATTTTCCCACTTGCTCTCATTTATCAGCTAAACAACATTTTATACTCTGCCTTTCAAGACAAGTAGGTGCGGGGTCAAATATTTATGCATGAATGAAATCCTTTCTCTCGCGATTTTCCAAACTTGGGGAAGAATACACTTACACAAGTTCTTATTAAGAATCAAGAAATGAGAAAATATGGGTCTTATGGATGCTAGGTCTTGTACCATAAAGACCATAGCAAGAGACCATGTAGCAACAACAAGGGTATAATCACTCTTTCACAACGGTCTAAAGATGAACCCTTGAGTTTTGATAAAATGACGTCTAAACTGTAACACCCCGTATATTTCCGAACCTAGTTAATTACCGTAACATTTATGGAATTATTTAAACATGATATGTTGGGGTTTTACATATTAAATTGGTTGGTCTGAATTAACATGTGCTGATGGGCTCAATTTGAGGCCCAAAAATTACAAGAAAGACATGGCCCAAATAGAGAAAAGATCCATTCTACCATTGACCAAGTAAAACACATTTAATGTTTGGATAAGGATGACTTGAGGTACTTTATAAGGAAAGGAAAATTAGATTTTTATTCAAAACAATACACATGCCAAGTCTAGACTTTTCTAAAGATATTTCTCATCTATCAAACCCTAAGGCAACTATTCTCTTTGGACAAGATCACTCTTTTTCAAGATTTGGTAAGTGTTTACTCTTATGGTTTAATATATTATATACTTAATATGGTGTATAAATCATGTTGATTATGTTGGCAAAGTGTTGGACAGTTCACTATGTGTAAAACTGCCTACTTTTGCTCAATCGGTAAAGGGCTTTGCCTTATAAATGTGAAAGGAAACTTGTGGTATTGAAGAAAGTGAATTTTATCGATTAAATATCAACATGTATGATATGTTTATGTCCCTAAATTACTTTTTCTATGTGTATAACTTGTGGAATTGTTGTTATGAAATTGGGTATGGAATTGGTGGTGTATTGAAAGCAGAATGTAGTTTTGGTGATGTTCTTGTGTGTTGTGAAACCATGGTTGTTCATTGGCATCTGATTTTACCTAAAACATGTAAATATAAGCTTATTTATGGCCATGGACCATTTATTACCAAAAAGGAACCTAAAATGACCCCTGGAGCACCTGCGGGCGCAGATGCCAACGCAGGTGGCTATGGACAAGGCCAGAGGGGAAACTGTGGCCACATTTCATCCACCTTCTGGTGTAGGTGTCTCCACATCCCAATCTAATTTTTTTTTTGTTCGTTTTTGCTTCTCTTTGATCCCCCAAGGCCCCTATACCCTTCTTGGATGTAATTATCAACTTATGGTACCTTTTGAATGGCTTTAAGGGGTAGTTCGGAGGCATGTTGGATTATATCAATTATGGAATGTTGTTATGAAAGGTATTGAGGTGACTTGATGGAGTAATTATGATGTAGTGTTAATAAGGAAGCGTAAAGGATAAACTTGGTGTGAAATGCTATTGGTTTATGATGTCTTGGTCAATGTGTGGAATGTTATGGTGTTGTTGGTATGGTAATGTAGTGGATTGTACTGTAAAGGGTGAAATGATGTTATAGGGTAGTCATCTAGCTCATTGTCATCTTATGCACTTATAAGGTAGTTAGTTGTTAACGTGAGCTCCGTTATGTACTTGTGTTGTAGAGTAAAACATAAGGAAGGAGCTACATTATTGTATTCACATATAGGACTGTGTATTCATATCGGGAAGATAAGGTATTTAAGGTTACTCTTTTTGTATCCATCTGCAGCACATAGTGTTCACATTGTCATTGTACTTGTTCCAATCCGAAATGTTCTAAGGTATCTCATTTCAGGTTGTCATCTATTGTTAATCACATGTTCCTTATTCATTGATCAATTGTTATTCATGTGTCACATAATTGTGGACATGGTTCCAAAGGTCTAATAATGTTACATTCTAAAGTTCCAATAATGTTATGACTACCAATGTATCAAAATCTCAAAAGTACAGAAATAAAGTAATGCATGGTTGTTGATTGTGTGAGTACGGGTGGCAGCTCTGGAGGCATTAGCCTAGCTCGATCCGATCCTGAGATTATTGGATCAGGGGGAAGCTCTGGGGGCAGAAGCCTAGCTCGAGCCAAACCTGACAGGGGGCAGCTCTGGGGGTAAGAACCTAGATCGGGCCGAACCTGATATATTGATTTATGGGTGGCAGATCTTGAGGCATAAGCCTAGCTCGGGCCGATCCCAATGTTATGCTATGATTATGATATGACCCACTAATCATTTGGGGCCTGGGTACGATATAATACAAATGATGATGAATGAGCGTAAAAGCAAAGAAAGTAATGAAAGCAATGTACATGGTTCCACATATACAGTACGGTGGTTTATTCATATTGATTACTAACTTGTATTTGATTTCATTGAAGTTCTTATGTATGATGTAGTTTCTTATAGCCTTACATACTCAGTACATTCTTAGTACTGACGTCCCTTGGGGGACTCACCTTACTTGCTGCAGGCGCAGGTGCTAGTAGACCTCCACATTAGGTAGCGGGTCATTTGCAGATTATTGGTGAGCTCCAGTTGGTTCGGGGCTTTCCGAGTAACATGTGTACATTGGTTTTGGTACTATGTAAATATTGTATAAAGCGGGGACTTGTACCGACTTTAGGATGGTTATGTCTATGTATCTGTAGAGGCTTAGTAGACGTACGTGGGAAGATGAATGAAAGAATGTATGCTTTTGACATGGTGGCCCCAGCGGCCAAGTTTCATATATATCATATGTTTTCCATGACTTCTGCCATTGGTATCTTATAATTACATGGAAGAGAATGTTGTTCATTTAGTGACATGCATATGAGTGTACATGAATGAAGATTGGTTCTCTCGGGCCTTAACGGCTTCGGGTGCCAGTCCGTCCGGTTGGAATTTGAGGCGTGACAAAAGTGGTATCAGAGCAGGTCATCCTAAGGGTGTCTACAAAGCTATGTCTGAGTAGAGTCTTGCTTATGAATGTGTTGTGTACCACATTTATAAGTAGGATTCTACGGGACATTTAAGAGTTGTTTCTTTTCTTCATTTATAGATCGTGCAATAGAGCTAATGTTATAGGTAGAATCATATCTGACCATTGTAATTGGTTTTCTTTGTTATAGTAAAATGCCAATGACAAGACGATATAGGGGCAAAGGTAAGCAGGTATATATTCTTGCCGGAGAAGGAATAAGTAAATCACTATCTGACCAAGCTAGTCATGGTGGCCCTGAACAGGAGTTTGCATCGCGGGCTTCTTCTACTCTTACATTTCCGGAAGAGCCAAGAGTTAGAGAAGTACCTACAGAACCGCCTATGAATGCCACTGAACAGGATTTAAGAAATGCAGTGCATATGTTAACTCAGATAGTTGCTGCACAAACTCAGGGACAAGTTGGTCCAATGATAAGTGAGGATGGCGCGGCTAGAGTAGCTAGTCAGCGGATACAAGATTTTCTAAAGTTAGACCTTCGCACGTTTACCGGGTAAGATCCAAAGGCAGACCCACAATACTTCGTGGACCAAATCCAAAGGGCTCTAGATGTTATTCACGTGAATGGTGTAGAAACAGTTGAGCTTGCAGCCTATAGATTGAAAGGAGAAGCTGTATTGTGGTATGAAGACTTGAAACAATCGAGGGGTATTGGTGCACTTCCAGCTAGTTGGAAAGAATTTAAAACGGCCTTTCTTGATCATTATCTCCCATATGAGATCTGAGAGGCTCGTACGGATCAGTTTTTAAATCTTTGTCAAGGGAATATGAGTGTCAGAGAATACAGTCTTCATTTTAATTCTTTGGCTCGATATGCTCCAAATGTAGTGTCCACAATGGAAGACAGAGTCCATCAACATGTGGACAGATTAGAGCCATATTTGGTGAGGGAGTGTACCATTGCTGCTTTGAACAGAGATATGGATATAGCCAGAATACAGGCTTTTGCACATAAGATGGAGGATCAGAGGCAAAGAAGGAGGGTACACGAATTTGAAAGAGGACCATCAAAGAGGTATAGACCTATGGGACAGTCTATGGCATCCCAAGGAGAATCTACACCTCGGGTTTTCCCTAGACCGCCTAGACCTTCATTCTCTTATTCCACAGCAGGCACCCAATCTCAGGTCCGAGGGTTTAGAGGCAGTCAAACTGGGAAGAGTAGTGGGATTCAAGGTTCATAGGTAGTAGGATTTCCTCGTCTGCTATGTCAGCACCGCGGACGGATTCATTCAGGTACATGTCGGTTAGGGACGACTTCTTGCTTTTGGTACGGTATGATGGGGCACATGATGAGAGAGTGTCCACAGAGGGGAACGGGTGGTATAACACGACCTACGGGATCAATCATTACATCATCATCATCGGTTCCTTCCTTAGGCAGAGGTGTACAGCCTGCTGGTCGTGGTAGAGGTGCCATAGGAGCAGCTAGTTCCAATGGAGCCTAGAATCACACCTATGCTCTAGTGGACCGACAGAATTCGAAGGCTTCTCCTGATGTATTCACAGGTACATTATCCATATTTTCACATAATGTATATACATTGATTGACCCGGGTTCTACATTGTCATAGGTTACTCCATTGATTGCTGCAAAATTTGAAAGAACACCAAAATTATTAAATAAGTCAATTGAAGTATCTACACCAGTTGGTGAATCTATTATTGCAAAAAGAGTATATCATAATTGTGTAGTAACTGTGTGTGATCATGATACGTTGGCTGATCTTATTGAACTGGAAATGGTGGATTTTGATGTCATAATGGGTATGGATTGGTTGGCTTCTTGTTATGCCACGATAGATTGCCGAGCTAAGAAAGTACATTTTCATTTTCCACAAACAAATGTTCTTGAATGGAAAGGTAATGTAGGGTCACCGAGAGGAAAATTTATTTCCTATCTTGAAGCAAGGAAAATGATAGCCAAGGGGTACATATGTCACTTAGTAAGAGTGAAAGATACTGATATGGAACCACTAACTCCTCAGTCGGTTCCAGTGGTCAATGAATTCCTAGATGTATTTCCTGAGGATCTTCCAGGTTTACCTCCAGCATGGGAAGTAGAGTTTGGTATTGATGTGATGCCAGGCACTCAGCCTATCTCTATTCCTCCGTATAGAATGGCTCCAGCAGAATTGCGAGAATTAAAGAAGCAATTAAAAGATTTGCTGGACAAGGGATTCATAAGGCCTAGTATGTCCCCGTGGGGTGCACCAGTATTATTTGTACAAAAGAAAGATGGCACGTTGAGAATGTGTATTGACTATCGGCAATTGAATAGGGTAACGATCAAGAACAAATATCCCCTCCCCAGAATTGACTATTTGTTTGATCAGTTACAGGGTGCCAAATGTTTTTCAAAGATTGGCTAAGATCGGGTTACCATCAAGTCAGGGTTAGAGAAAAAGATATACCCAAGACAGCTTTCTGAACACGGTATGGCCATTATGAATTTTTAGTTATGTCATTTGGACTAACAAATGCACCAGTTGTTTTCATGGATTTGATGAATAGGGTGTTTAAGCCATTTCTATATATTTTCGTTATGGTGTTTATAGATGACATTCTGGTTTATTCAAGATCACAAGAGGACCATGCTAATCACTTACGACAGGTGTTACAAATTCTTCGAGAGCGTAAGTTGTATGCAAAGTTCTCTAAATGTGAATTTTGGTTAAAGTCCATAGCATTCTTGGGTCACATTGTGTCAGATGAAGGAATTCAGGCTGATACACAAAAGATTAAAGCGGTGAAAAATTGGCCAAGGCCTACTACGCCTATGGAAATTCGTAGCTTCCTTGGGTTGGCAGGTTATTACAGAAGGTTTGTTGAAGGGTTTTCTTCCATTGCTGCACCTTTAATGAAGCTAACACATAAGGCAATCAAGTTTCAGTAGAATGATGCATGTGACAAAAGTTTCCAAGAGTTGAAAGATAAATTAACTTCCACTCCCGTATTAGTACTTCCCGAAGGCACAGAAGGGTATGCAGTATATTGTGATGCATCTGGAGTTGGCCTAGGATGTGTATTGATGCAGCACAGTAATGTAATAGCTTATGACTCACAACAGTTGCGGCCACATGAGATAAATTATCCAACACATGACCTTGAGCTTGTAGTTGTGATATTTGCTTTGAAGATATGGCGCCATTATTTATATGGAGTTCATGTTGACGTATATACTGATCACAAAAGTTTGTAATATATCTTTAAGCAGAAAGACTTAAATCTGAGGCAGCGAAGGTGGCTGGAACTCTTAAAAGATTATGATATTGATATTCTATATCATCCAGGAAAAACAAATATGGTAGCTGATGCATTAAGTCGCAAAGCAGTAGGAAGCGCTAATGGTCAGTTGACAGAGAAGAAATGTATAGTCAAGGATCTACATCAACTAGCCAGCTTGGGAGTTCATCTTATTGAATCTCCAGATGAAAGGGTTGTTGTACAAAATACAGCAGAATCTTCATTAGTAGTTGAGGTGAAAGAGAAGAAGTATGCTGATCCTATTTTATTACAGCTGAAAGAGAATGTACAACAAGGTTTGACAAAGGCATTTGATCTTACGCAAGCGGGAGTGCTGCAGTGCCAAGGTAGATTGTGTGTACCTGATGTAGATGAGATAAGAAGACGGATTATGACATAGGTGCATCATTCACGGTATTCTATTTGTAACACCTCGTACCTTCCCGACCCTACTTGATAACCTTGAACCATGTTACCCTAGGTTCGAGAACAATAAGTACGTATTTTGCATTGTTATTGATGGAACATTTGATATTGTACTAGTAAAGGTGATTAGACCTTTGTAGTAGGTGGTGTTTGTGACTTTGTGGAGAATTTGTGGGGTGAAAATGGAGGTTTAAGGGACATCCAAGCAAAGGTTCTTAAACATAAGAGGCAAGCAAAAGGTTGGGACTTGAAAGATCTAACCAAATCCGCAAAGAAAAATCGAAATCAAAAATTAAGTGTAGGGCGCTGCAGGTGGCGTGCCAGGCCGCTTTGGACTAAAATTTTTTTGGCACAGGAATCAAGGGGGAGAGCCCAAGGGCATGCCAGGCCGCCCCTGCACACCTTTCAAAAGCTGGAATTTCAGCTAAGTCTTTGGGGCGCCCGGGGTGCTTTTTGCCCGATTTCTTCTACGATTTTAAGTCTATAAAAAGGAATCTTGGGTTATGGTATCATTATTCCATCATAGTAGGACTACTCTTGATTAAGTTTTGCATCCGAGTTGGGATTAATTCTTCATCACAAGTGTTTTATCAAATTATGTTAAATTAAACCATGAGTGGCAAAAATCGTGTATTCTTGAGGATTGAGGCTACGAATGTGAATCTCGTGAGTTGGATATTGTTGTGACATTGATGGAATTATTTAAACATGAGATAATTAGAGTATTACACATTGAAATTGGTGGGCTAAGTTAATATGTGTTAATGGGCTCAATTTGAGGCCCAAAATGGAATAAAAGACATGGTCCAAAAGGGCAAATGACCCATTCTTCCACTTTGACCAAGCAAACATTGCATTTAATGCCAAGAATTGGATAAGGATGAATTCAGAGACTATATAAAGGTACCAAAGCTTATTTTTAATTCATTGTAACTCTCATGCCTTTCTAGATATTTCCAAACATATTTCTCTCAACACAAACCCTGAGGCAACTAGTCTCTTTGGTAAAGATCATCACTTTGCAAGCCTTGGTAAGTGCCTACTCTCATGGATTAATATATTATATGCTTAATATGGTGTATATATCATGATGGTTATGTTTCAAGGTGTTGAATAGTGCACTTTTGCGTTTGCTAAAAGATGTGCCATCCTTATGATTTAAAATTGAAAGGAGACTTGAGGTTTGAATGAAAGTGCATGGTATAGATGAAATATCAACATATATGGTGTGGTTATGTTCCTTAACTTGTTATTTTTCTATAATTATAATTTGTGGGGTTATTTTCGATATGTTGTTATAAAGTGTATTGAGGTGATTTGATGGAATAATTGTGATGTGGTGTTGATGGAGAAGTGTAAAGTATGAACTTGGTGTGACATGCTATTGGTTTATGATGTATTGGTCAATGTATGGAATGTTGTGGTGTTGTTGGTATGATAATTTCATCGATGGTATTGTCAAGGGGGAAATGACATTTTAAGGCAATCATGTAACTCATTGTCGTCGTATGCACTTGTAAGGTAGTTGGTTGTTAACGTAAGCTCCGTCATGTACATGTGTTGTAGAGTGAAACGTAAGGAAGGAGCTGGACTATTGTATTCACGTATAGAATTGTATATTCATATTGGTAATATAAGGTATGTAAAGTTACTCTTTCCGTATCCTTCTGCAGCATAGTGTTTACATTGACATAGTACTTGTTCTATTCCGAAATGTTCTAAGGTATCCCATATCCGGTTATCAATTATTGTTAATCACATGTTCCTTATTCATTGATCGATTGTGATTCACATGTATCATGTTCATTGACTAATATTTTCCAAGTTTCAAATATTGTTATGTTCCAAGATTTCAATAATGTATAATCACCAATGTATCAAAAGTAAAGAAATGAAGTAATGTATAAGTATTTGAGTGTTCTTGGGTGGTATCCCAGGGGTTAAATACCTAGCATGGGTCGATCCCAATATCTCGGGTGGGATCCTAGGGGTTAACATAACACCTAGCATGGGTCAATCCTGCTACTACGGGTGGTATCCCAGGGGCAAAAGAAAATCCTAGCATGGGTAGATCCCGAAAACTGTTGATTACCCACTGATCAGCTTGGGGCCCGGGCATTGTAAGAATGGAAGGATGAGTAACGAATGAAGAAGTGAGTGATGAATGAACGAATGAGAGTAAAAGTAAAGAAAGTAATCCACGTAATGTACATATGTCCATACATACAGAATGGTGACTTATCCACATTGGTTATTCACTCATATTTGATTCCACTAAAGTATTTATGTATCATATAGTTTCTTATGGCCTTACATATTCAGTACATTCTTCGTACTGACGTACCTTGTGGGACTTACCTTACTTGCTGCAGGTACAGGTACTAGTAGACCCCCACAGTAAGCTGCGGGTCATCTACTAATCTTTGGTGAGCTCCAGTTGGTTCGGGGCTTTTCGAGTCACAGTTGTATAATGGTTTTGGTATTGTAAATATTGTCTAAAGCGGGGACTTGTCCCGAATTTAGGATGGTTATGTGTACTTCTGTTAGAGGCTTTTGTAGACATATTTGGGTATATGAATGTAAGAGATGTATGTCCATTTTTACTTGATGGCCCTAACGGCCAAGATTCACGTAGGTATGTATCACAGGTTCCATGATTTCCGCTATTAGCATTTTATGTCCTTACGTGGTGGTGATGTTTCTAATGGCATGCATATGAATGGACATGAGTAACGATTGGTTCTCTTGGGCCTTATCGGCTTTGGGTGCCAGTCTGCCTCGTTGGAACTCGGGGCGTGACACTATTCATTTGGGAGCCACCAAAATATATCATGATTTGAAAGAAATGTATTGGTGGGGTAATATGAAGAAGAACATTGCAAAATTTGTAGCTCAATGTCCAAATTATCAACAAGCAAAAATAGAGCATCAGAAACCTGGAGGTTATATGCAATGTATCAATCTTCCAGTCTGGAAGTGGGACATGATTAACATGGATTTTATCACAGGTTTGCCTCGTACACTGCGGAAATTTGATTCCATATGGGTAATAGTTGACAGGCTTACCAAGTCAGCGCATTTTCTACCAGTCAAGACCACCTATACAGCTAAAGATTATGCAAGGTTGTATGTTAAAGAGATAATGCGATTACATGGGATTCCAATCTCTATTACATCTGACAGGAGAGCTCAATTTACTGCACATTTTTGGAGGTATTTTCAGAAGAGTTTGGGTACGCAAGTGAACTTGAGTACGAATTTTCATCCTCAGACAGATGGAAAAGCAGAACGTACCATCCAAACACTTGAATATATACTACGAGCTTGCACATTGGACTTTAAAGGTAGTTGGGATGATCATCTACCTCTTATTGAATTTGACTACAATAATATCTATCATTCAAGTATCAAAATGGCACCTTATGAAGCTTTATATGGAAGGAAGTGTAGATCACAAATTGGATGGTTTGAAGCAAGTGAAACTGCTTTATTTGGTCCAGATCTTGTTCATCAAGCTATGGAGAAAGTTAAAGTGATCCAACAGCGGCTACAAATGGCCCAAAGTCGACACAATTCATATGCTGATGTTAGAAGAAGAGGACTCGAATTTTCCATAGGTTATTGGTATTCTTGAAGGTGTCACCGATGAAAGGGGTAATGAGATTTGGGAAAAAAGGAAAGCTGAGTCCACGTTATATAGGTCCACATGAAATTGTCAGAAGGTTTGGGCAAGTTGCTTATGAATTGAAACTACCCCAAGAACTCAGGTTTCAATGCTTCGAAAGTGCATAGAAGATCCATCTCATTTTGCTCCCATGGAAGATGTACAAGTTACGGAGGATCTGACCTATGAAGAGATACCTATTGCTATTCTGGATCGACAAATGAAGAGGTTAAGGAATAAAGAAGTAGCTTCCGTAAAGGTACTTTGGAGGAATCAACAAGTAGAAGAGATCACATGGGAAGCTAAAGAAATGATGAAGTCTAAGTACCCTCATTTGTTTCAAACAGAAGAACAAGTGTACGATGCGGGATCGGAGCAATAACAAGTAATTGTATATAAGAATTATGTATATAAATGATAACATGAAGAATGATCCTAGACTTGAAATTGCTTAAATTGGATAATGTCACTAACATTTGAGGACGAATGTTTCTAAAAGGGGAAGGATATAACACCCCGTACATTTCTGAACCTAGTTAATTACCGTAACATTTATGGAATTATTTAAACATAATATTGTTGGGGTTTTACATATTAAATTGGTTGGGCTGAATTAACATGTGCTCATGGTCTCAATTTGAGGCCCAAAAATTACAAGAAAGACATGGCCCAAAGGGAGAAAAGATCCATTCTACCATTGACCAAGTAAAACACAATTAATATTTGGATAAGGATGACTTGAGGGACTATATAAGGCAAGGAAAATCAGATGTTTATTCAAAACAATACACATGCCAAGTCTAGACTTTTCAAAAGATATTTCTCATCTATCAAACCCTAAGGCAACTATTCTCTTTGGACAAGATCACTCTTTCGAAAGATTTGGTAAGTGTTTACTCTTATGGTTTAATATATTATATGCTTAAGATGTTGTTTAAATCATGTTGGTTATGTTGGCAAAGTGTTGGACAGTTCACTATGTGTAAAACTGTCTACTTTTGCTCAATCGGTAAAGGGCTTTGCCTTATAAATGTGAAAGGAGACTTGTGGTGTTGAAGGAAGTGAATTTGATGGATTAAATATCAAAATGTATGATATTGTTAGTCCCTAAATTACTTTTTATATGTGTATAACTTGTGGGATTGTTGTTATGAAATTGGGTATGGAATTGGTGGTGTATTGAAAGGAGAATGTAGTTTTGGTGATGTTCATGTGTGTTGTGAAACCATGGTTGTTCGTTGGTGTAACACCCCATACATTTTGAAACCTAGATGATTACCATAAAATTTATGGAATGATATTGTTGGGGTATTACACCTTAAATTAGGTGGGCTGAATTAAGCTTGTGCTATTGGGCTCAATGGAGGCCCAAAATTACACCAAAAGACATGACCCAAAAAGGGAATAATGATCCATTCATCTTGACCAAGTTGACAAATCAATTATTGACCAGAATTAGTGGCTAAGTATGAATTTAAAGGGTCTATATAAGGTGAAAAATCAGATTTTATTCACCATTCCACACATGTGCAAAATCTAGAATTTTCCCAAGGATATTTTCTCTTCACCTTCAAACCCTAAGGCAACTACACTTGTTTGGAAAAGATCATCTCTTTGAAAGCTTGGGTAAGTGTTTAATATTATGGTTCAATATATTATATGCTTAATATGGTGTATAAATCATGTTGGTTATATTGGCAAAGTGTTGGACAGTTCACTATGCGTAAAATAGTGTACTTTTGCTTAATCGGTAAAGGGTTTTGACTTTTAAACTTAGAAGTGGACTTGTGGTATTGTAGGAAGTGACTTTGATGGATTAAATATCAACATGTAATATGTGGTTATGTCCTTAACTTGCTTTCTCTTTGTGTGTAACATTTAGAATTGTTGTTGTGAAATTGTACATGGAACTGGTGGCGTATTGAAAGAAAAATGTAGTTTTGGTGATGTTTATGTGCGTTTTGAAACCATGGATGTTATTTTGAATATAATATGATCTAAAATATGTTAATATAAGATTAGTTATGATCATGGACCATTCATTGCAAAAAAGGACCCTAAAATGACCCCCGGAGGCTGAAACGGGCATCCGCCCTCGCGGGTGGGGCACCTGTGGGCGCAGATGCCAACGCAGGTGACTCTAGAAACTTCCAAGAGGCACATAAGGACTCACCTCAACAACCTTTGGGCGCATGTGACTTCACAGGTAAGCCCAGAACGTCATTTTGTATGTTTTTGTCTCTCTTTGACCCCCCGAAACCCCTATACCCTTCTTTGATGCAATTATCAACTTATGGTACCTTTTGAATGAATTTAAAGGAGTATACCGGAGGTATTTTGAGTGGTATAAATTATGGATTGTCTTTCATGTATTGTTGTGAAAGGTGTTTACGTGATGTAGTGAGGTAATTGTGACATTGTATTGAAGGGGAAATGTAAAGTATGAACTTGGTGTAAAATGCTTTTGGTTTATGAGGTCTTGGTCGATGTGTAGAATGTTGTGGTATTGTTGGTATGATAATGTAGTGAGTTGCATTGAATAAGGACAAAATGATGCTATATAGCAGTCACGTAGCTCATTGTCGTTTGATGCACTAGTAATGTAGTTAATTGTTAACCTGAATTTCGTTATGTACTTGTGTTGTAGAGTAACACGTAAGGAAGGATCTAGACTATTGTGTTCACATATAGGATTGTATATTCATATTGGGAAGATAAGATATGTAAGGTTACTTTTATCGTCTCCTTCTGCAGCACATATTGTCCACATTGACATTGTACTTGTTCCGTTCCGAAATGTCCAAAAGTGTCTCATTTCAGGTTGTCATCTAAGGTTATTCACATGTTCCTTATTCGTTGATCAGTTGTTATTCATGTGTTACATAACTGTGGACATGGTTCCAAAGTTCTAATAATGTAAAATTACCAATGTATTATTCTTATAATGAAAGAATGAAGTAATGTATAATTGTCTACATATTCTTAAAATAACATCCCAGGGGTCAAAGTACCTAGCATGGGTTAATAACATCCCAGGGGCGACATAAAAGCCTAGCATGGGTTAAAATAACATCACAGGGGTCAAAGTACCTTGCATAGGTTAATAACATCCCAGGGGCAACATAAAAGCCTAGCATGGGTCAAAATAACATCCCAAGGGTTAAAATACCTAGCATGGGTTAAACTCATCCCAGGGGCGACAGAAAGGCCTAGCATGGGTAGAACGGTAAAGAGGAATAAACCTGAAGACAAAAGAAGTAAAGAATGTAAGGTACATGGTTTCACATATGCAGACCGGTGAATTATCTGTACTGACTATTCTCGTATATTTGATTTCATGGAAGTATATATATATATATATCAGGCAATTTCTTATAACCTTACATACTCAGTACATTCTTTGTACTGACGTCCCTTGGGGGACTTACCTTACTTGCTGCAGGCGCAGGTACTAGTAGACCTCCTTAGTAGGTTGTGGATCACTTGCGGACCATTAGTGAGCTCCAGTTGGTTCAGGGCTTTCCGAGTTGCTATGTACATTTGTTTTGGTATTGTATTGGTAATGTATATGTGTATAGAGTAGGGTTTTGTCCCGACTCTAGGATGGTAGTGGCTATACATCTGTAGAGGCTTTGTAGATATTATGGGACAGATGAAGGAAATGTAAGGAATGTATGTTTTGTCTTGATGGCCCTAATAGCCAAGTTTTATAGTTATCATGTATTTTCCATGACTTTCGCTATTGGCGTCTTATATCTATTTTTGGTAGTAATGTTTATTGCGTAGCATGCGTATTGAGTGTATGTGAACGAAGATTGGTTCTCTCGGGCCTTAACGGCTTCGGGTGCCAGTCCGCCCCGTTGGAATTCGAGACGTGACAAAAATGGTATCAGAGTAGGTCATCCTAAGGGTGTCTACAAAGCCGTGTCTGAGTAGCGTCTTGCTTATGGATGTGTTGCGCACCATATTTATAAGTAGGAGGCTATGGGACATTTAGGAGTTGTTTCTTTTCTTCATTTCTAGATCATACAATATAGCCAATGTTGTAGGTGGAATCATATCTGACCATGGTGATTGGTTTTCTTTGTTATAGTACAATGCCGATGACGAGATGAGGTAGGGGCAAAGGTAAGCAGGTGGTTATGATTGCCGGAGAAAGATCAAGTAGATCACCACCTGACCAAGCTAGTCAAGGTGGAGCTGACACTGAATTTGTATCGCGGGCTTCTTCTACTTTTCCAGCTCCAGAAGAGACGAGAAGGAGAGAAGTATCTTCAAAACTGCCCGCTAATACTATTGAGCAGGATTTAATAAGTGCGGTGCTAATATTGACCCGTGTAGTTGCTACACAAGCTCGACGACAAGCTCTTGTGCAACAGAAGGAGGGACATAGGCAAAAGAGAAGGATTCCAATTCAAGAAGGATAGTCAAAGAGGGCTAAACCCATGGGCCAGTTCATGGCATCCCAAGGAGGATTTTGGCCTTAGATTTTTCACAAACCACCTAGGCCATCACTTCCCATTCCACAGCAAATTCTCCCCCTCTATTCCAAGGGTTTAGAAGCAACCAGTTTGGGTGAAGAAGTGAGGTTCAGGATTCACGAACAACGGGGTATCGAGCAAGAGGAAGCATGAGCCAATCGAGGTCTCCTCGTCAGTAGTGTCAGCACTGCGGAAGGTATCATTTAGGTGAATGTCAGTTGGGAATGAATGTTTGCTTTTGGTGTGCTGTGCCAGGTCACATGGTGTGAGAGTGCCCACAAAGAGGCATGGGTGGTATGACACAACCTACGGGATCAGCCATTGCGTTATCATCGTCAAATGTACAACCTGCTGGTTGTGGAAGAGGTGTTGGAGGAGCAGCTAGTTCTAGTGGAATTCAGGACCGTACCTATGCCTTGGCAGATCGACAGAAATTTGAGGCTTCTCCTGATGAAGTGACAGGTATATTATCTGTCTTTTAACATAATGTATTTGCATTGATTAATCTGGGTTTTACCCTATCATATGTTATTCCATTGATTGTTGAAAAAAAAAAAAACTTGTGAAGGGACACTAGAATTTTTAGTTAGCCCATTTGAGGTATCTACACCAAAAGGAGAATATATTATAGCTAAAAGAGTGTATCGTAATTATGTGATAAATTTGTGTGGCCATTTGGCTGATCTTGTTGAATTGGAAATGGTGGATATTGATGTCAAAATGGATATGGATTGGTTGGCTACTTATTATTCCACGGTAGACTATTGGGCTAAGAAGGTACATTTTCCTTTTCCACAAGAAAATGTTCTTGAACGGAAGGGTAATGTGGGGGCACCAAGGGGAAAATTTATTGCCTATCTTAAGCAAGGAAAATGATAGTCAAGGGTTATATATTTCATTTAGTCCGAGTGCAACATACGGATGTGAAACCACTAAGTCCTCAATCGGTTCTGGTGGTTAATGAATTCCTCGATGTATTTCCTGATGATTTTCCAGGCTTACCCCCAGAACGGGAAGTAGAGTTTGGTATTAATGTGATACTAGACACTCAACCTATCTCTATTCCTCCATATAGAATGGCTTCAGTAGAATTACGAGTATTAAAGGAGCAATTCAAAGATTTGCTAGACAAGGGGTTTATACGACCTAGTATGTCCCCGTGGGGTGCACCAGCATTATCTGTATGGAAGAAAGATGGCATATTGAGAATGTGTATTGACTATCGACAATTGAATAAGGTAACGATCAAGAACAAATACTACCTCCCTAGAATTGATGATTTGTTTCATCAATTACATGGTGCCAAGTATTTTTCAAAGATTGACTTGAGATCGGGTTATCATCAAGTCGGAGTAAGAGAAAATGATATACCCAAGACAACTTTTCGAATACGGTATGGTCACTATGAATTCTTAGTTATGTCATTTGGACTAACAAATGCACCAGCTATTTTTATGGATTTGATGAATAGGGTGCTCAAACCATTCTTGGATGTATTTGTGACCTTGTTCATAGATGATATTCTGGTTTAATCAAGATCACAAGAGGACCATGCCAATCACTTACGACACGTGTTACAGATTCTCTGGGATCGTTAGTTTCTTTGGATTGGTAGGTTATTACTGAAGATTTGTGGAAGGGTTTTCTTCTATTGATGCACCATTAACGAAGCTAACACACAAGGCAATTAAGTTTCAGTCAAATGCAAGTGCGAAAAAATTTCCAAGAACTGAAAGATAAATGAACTTCCACACCAGTTTTAGTACTTCCTAAAGGCCAAGAAGGGTATGCAGTGTATTGTGATACTTTCAGGGTTGGCCTCGGATGTGTAGTGATGCAGCACGGTAAGGTTATAGCTTATGACTCACGACAGTTGCGGCCACATGAGAGAAACTATTCCACACATGATCTTGAGTTAGCAGCTGTGGTATTTGCTTTAAAGATATGGCGTCATTATTTGTATGGAGTTCATGTTTATATCTACATTGATCACAAAAGTTTGCAATATATCTTTAAGCAGTAGGAACCAAATTTAAGGCAATGAAGGTGGCTAGAGCTCTTAAAAGACTATGATATCGATATGTTATACCATTCAGGGAAAACAAATGTGGTAGCTGATGCATTAAGCTGCAAAGCAATAGAAGCACTAGTGATCAGATGATAGAAAAACAAGATATAGTCAAGGATCTACATTAACGAGCTAGCTTGGGAGTACGTCTTCTTGAATCTCCAGATAAAGGGGTTATTGTGCAGAGTGCAACAGAATCTTCCTTATTAAATGAATTAAAGGAAAAACAATATGCAGATCCTATCTTATTGCAGCTGAGAGAGAATGTACAACAAGAGTTGACAAAGGCATTTGATCTTACGCAAGAGAGAGTACTTCAATGCCAAGGTAGATTATGTGTACCGGATGTCGATGAGCTAAGGAAGCGGATTTTGACAGAGGCACATCATTCATGGTATTCTATTCATCCGGGAGCTACAAAAATGTATCATGATTTGAAAGACATGTATTGGTAAAGTTACATGAAAAGAACATTGCAGAATTGGTAACTCAATGTCAAAACTGTCAACAAGTCAAAGTGGAGCATTAGAAACCTGGAGGTTATATGCAATGTATAAATCTTCCAGCTTGAAGAGAGGGATATGACTATCATGGGTTTTATCATAAGTTTGCCTCGTACATTTTGGAAATTTGATTCCATGTGAATGATAGTTGATAGACTTACAAAGTAGCACAATTTTTACCTGTTAGGACCACTTGTACAGCTGAAAATTATGCAAGGTTGTATGTTAAAGAGATAGTACGATTACATGGGATTCCAATTTCTATTATATCAAACAGATAGGCAAACAAAATGTACCATCCAAACACTTGGGGATATGTTACAAGTTTGCGCATTGAACTTTAAAAGTAGTTGGGATGGTCTTTTACCTCTTATGGAATTTGCCTACAATAATAGATATCATTTCAAAATGACACCTTATGAAGCTTATATAGGAGAAAGTGTAGATTACCAAGTGGATGGTTTAAAGCAGGCGAGACTGCTTTACTCGGGTCAAATCTTGTTCATCAAGCTATAGAGAAAGTCAAGGTGATACAACAACGGCTACAAATATCCCAAAGTCGACACAAGTCATATGCCGATATTAGAAGAAGGGAATTAGAATTGGCCATAGGTGATTGGGTAGTTTTGACAGTGTCACCAATGAAAGGGGTAATGAGTTCGGAAAGAAATGAAAGTTGGCCCTATATAACGTCCCATATGAGATTACCCAAAGAGTTGGGTAAGTTGCATATACATTAGCACTACCCCGAGAACTCTCCACAGGTCATTCAGTGTTCCATGTTTCAATGCTTCGAAAATGCATGGGAGAGATGTATAAGTTACGGAGGATCTCACATATAAAGAGATAACTATTGATATTCTAGATAAATGACAAGTAAACAGATTAAGAAATAAATAAGTAGCGTCCGTAAAGGTACTATTGGAGAAATCAACAATTAGAAGAAAGCACATGGGAACTCGTAGAAATAAAACGAAAGAAAAAGTTCGAAGGGCGGAATTAGAGCAATAATAAGTAAGTATATATGAGCATTATGTGTATATATGATAACATGAAGGATAAAATGATACCTAAATTTATGTAAATGGGATGATGTTACTAACATTCAAGGACGAATGTTCCTAAGGGGGAAGGATGTAACACCTCGTACATTTCGAAACCTAGATGATTACCGTAACATTTATGGAATTAATTAAACATGATACTGTTGGTCTATTACACCTTAAATTAGGTGAGCTAAATTAATCTTGTGCTATTGGGCTTAATGGAGGCCCAAAAGTACACCAAAAGACATGGCCCAAAAAGGGAATAATGATCCATTCATCTTGACCAAGTTAACAAATCAATTATTGACCAAAATTAGTGGATAAGGATGAATTTAAAGGGTCTATATAAGCTGAAAAATCAGATTTTATTCACCATTCCACACATGTGCAAAATCTAGAATTTTCCCAAGGATATTTTCTCTTCACCTTCAAACCCTAAGGCAACTACACTTGTTTAGATAAGATCATCTCTTTGCAAGCTTGGGTAAGTGTTTACCCTTATTGTTAAATATATTATGTGCTTAATATGGTGTATAAATCATGTTGGTTATATTGGCAAAGTGTTGGACAGTTCACTATGTGTAAAATAGTGTACTTTTGCTTAATCGGTAAAGGGTTTTGCCTTTTAAATTTGGAAGTGGACTTGTGGTCATGAGGAAGTGAATTTGATGGATTAAATATCAACATGTAATATGTGGTTATGTCCTTAGTCTTTGTGCGTAACATTTGGAATTGTTGTTGTGAAATTATACACGGAACCGGTGGCATATTGAAAGGAAAATATAGTTTTGGTGATGTTTATGTGCGTTGTGAAACCATGGCTGTTAGTTGGCATCTAAGATGATCTAAAATATGTTAAGAGAAGCTTATTTATGATCATGGACCATTCATTGCGAAAAATGACCCTAAAATGACCCTCGGAGGCTGAAACGGGCATCCGCCCTCGCCGGTGGGGCACCTGCGGGCGTAAATGCCAATGCAGGTGACTCTGGACACTGCCAACGACCTGGTAAGGTCAGTACAAGAGCCAGCAGACCAAAAAAGAGTTCTATATAATGCCAAATATACAACGTAGTCTTAGAATATACACATAAGACTATCCAAAAATAGTAGAAGGAGGAGGATCAACTCTGGACTCTAAAAGCTCACCTTATCTTCGAACAGCAGCACGACCCGAGGACATCTTCAGAGGCAGTGAATCGTACTCGAAGCTACATCAGGGAAAGGATGCAATAGTGCAGTATGAGTACCAAAACAATGGGTACTCAGTAGGCATCATAGGCTAACTAAGCTAAATTACAGTAAAAGCATAGATAAAGTACGAGGATGTAAACTAAAGCCAGAAATAAAGAGGTAGAAATGGAAATTGTAGATAATGCCAAGCTGATACAATATATACATAAAATAAGTAATGCTAAAGTGGAAATAAAGTCTTAACTATAACCTAACTAGGCCCTCATAAGCCCAGAAGGCACAAACTAGTAGAAATAACCCCCCCCCCCCCATAAGCCCGATGGGTACAAGCAAAGTGTAACACTAATATGAAGATAGAATAGTGCAATAATAATAAACATAAGATGAACTAATGTGTGATAAGTGTACCTGATACTCTTTTCTGGTCATAATCCCTAAGTCTTACCTGTCCTTACAAGATTTCAGATCCCAAATTAGTATCCATATAGATAATAAATGTCAAACTCAAACCAAAACTAGAGAATAATATCATAATAGTAAAATGCCAGACTCAAACCAAAACTGATATATATATATATTTATAAGCTAAAAGGAGTAGCGATCCAAGATTATAGATCCACCTAAGTCTAATTAGTCATAAACTCCCAAGTAAGGCGAGCAAGTCTTTAGGCGACATGGGTTCTAGTCACTAAACCGAAGGATTTAGTTTAAGGCCGAATACTACCTCACCCGGGGTATCAAATCTTACTAGGGATCATTAAAATGAATAAGGTATCCATAAATCAAGATTAGCCTAAGGTAGCAAATAGAGGTCATTAAGGTCAACAAGGAGCTATCCTAGGCATTCTACCTCAGAAAGGGCTAGTGGGGCCATTAACAGTCCTGAAAACTCAGCCTAAGGCAAACACCTACCCAAACATAGTATAAGGCTTGTCGATACCATCCAAAGGCACTAAGCATACTAACACTAATACTAAGGGATAATCATAAACTAATATAAGGGAAGACGGGCTAAACTCTACTGAAAAGGGGCCTTAACCGGCTAATTATGGAAATAAATGCTAAGATAAAAATCAAGCTATAAGTACCCACACATAGTTAGCACAATACTACAATAATACTATAATGAAGTACAGTCTAGGGGAAAGATAAGCCTAGCCTACCAGGACGTCGCCAAAAACTTGAATAATCCTCTACTCTAAAGCTTTTCCCTTTCGAGAAGCCTCCGACCGCTGCCACGTTATCAAAATAAGGTTGTATACTCTAAGATGAGAACATCGATACCTATATTACGTATTAATGCTCTGATTTAGAAATTGGACAAAAAATCCCATGTAGGGCTCGCTTGTGGAATCACAAAATTGAAACAATCACAGCGTCCCTCTTAGCTCAAGGATTATTTATCCCCCTAAAATAAGCAAAAATCGAGCCCAAATCAGTACCCAAAACATTCCTAACATAATCTAGGAATTAAGAATTAATAAAAGAATTAAAACATAAAATAATCAAAAACTTACGAGAATAAAGGCAAGAAAATGACGGTAATAACGTCCCCAATCCAATCCCGGCCCCAGATATTAATTTGAATACTAATCTCAGCTCTCCAGGCCCTTTAATGAAGTTTTAAACTTGATTTTTGTGCTGAAAAATGAAGGCTAAAACTTTATATACAATCAGGGGTCCTTCTTCGCGAACGCGGGACCCCTGTTGCTAATACGGGAGCTGGCCCAGATAGACCTTCGCAAATACGATCGATCCACCGTGACCACAAAAATAAGGCTGGACCGGCCAGGCTGACCATCTCTTCATGAATGTGAAGGCTAGCCCACGAATACAATTGTCAAAATCCTTAACCCTCGCGAATGCAGCCAAAGCCAGGAAAAGGCCAATTTTTGGCCTGCACCAGGTGCATCAGCACCACCAACTTAGGCAAGTTGCAAATTTCCCGATCGGGCCCTCGAGATTCATTCATAATCCTATGAATACAAACAAACTATGCTAAACTATCAAATTCGACATTTTGGACTCAATGTCCCATCAAAATTTCCATCTGAGGTCATTTTGATGAAAAGTGGGTCCTATACCCAAGGTTTCATTTTAGCCAAAATCCACCCAATAGCCCAAAATGAGTTTGAAAGCCTCAGAACCCAGACCAAGGGTCCCCTAGCCTAAAATCAACGTTCAAGAGCTAATAAGACTATCAGAATTGGCATCTGAGGTTGTTTACCTAAAGTTTAGGCCCGAGACCCTTTTTTTAACATCAATAACTACAAAACAGTGAAAGGTCTCTAAAATAAATAAACTGCCTGGTAACTGAACTGTCAGTCTCAGCAAGTCATAAATGACTTGGGGTAGTTATAGGAAAACTCTAAATATAGAAAAAGAAAAAAATACATAAAATGACCTGGTGGGTCAATACAAAAGGCCAATTAACCAAGGTAGCCGTCTAAGCCAAACAGAAAAAATCATAAGAAAGAGAGATACTAACTAGATAATGCTAGTCTAACCATCTATCAAATAAGGATCAATATCAATTAATGTAATAAAAATAGTAAGGGCTTACTATATAAGTGTCATGAAAGGAAAAACAACAAGTCCCACTCAAGGATCACATCAAGGCCACTACTCCAAAGAAAGGGAATTTACCCAAGCATTAAACCCTAAGTTAATCACAATACTGATCCACTCAATTAACTACTAAAAGAAAATATCTATGGGGGTATTCATATATGCATAAACCTACACAAAGACTCACAACAATCAACACAATAATAGCAAGGAGTGTACGCAGGTGGGTATGAAAACCCCAAATCAAATCGCATCAAAACTAAAGATAGCAATTCAAAATCGCACCTAGAATAATTAAATCTGAAGCCATGGACCCTGGCCTGCCTGAAGAAGTACAAGCCCGAACACATCCATCCCTAAATATAGCATCCACTCTACCACTTGCAATGCCTGGCCGAGAATCACACCTAACACTCTGTGGACCACTCCTAATACCCAGGGCACCATCTCTGACCAAAGGTGCCACATCCCTAAGAGACTGATCTGGCTGCCTTGATTGCTTGATAAACCCATATCGAGGACACTCTCTAAAGAAATGATCAGGCTCTTCATAATTATAACAGACCTTAAATGCCCTAGTCTGGCGAGGAACACGTGTTGAACCCAACTAGCTGACCAAATCATACCTGAGGCACTCACTAAACCAGTGACCAACCTCCCTATAATCATAACATGCCCTAAAATATCTCTGATGCAATGAAACTACTGACTTAAAGCAGCCACCACAGCCTGAAGACCTAGACCGAGAACCCCGTGATGCCTAACCGAACCTCTACCTACTATGACAACCACCACATGTCTGAGTGTCATCTATAATCTGAGGTGCTACCTGTATGGACCTAATAGGTTGCAAGTGATGGTGACCTCTACTGGGAGGATCCCTATCTCTAGATGAAATACTACTGAAACTATAATTGGGTTCAAATGTGTACCAATTATTAAGTACCAAAGGAGGTTGAACCCTCCTTTGTAATAAGTTAAGCAGAGATCATTAAGTGGCTTGACGTGAGGGTTATTTACTAAATCTCTAATAGTATATGGGTTATCTAGATATAATGTGTGCTGAAGAAAGGAAGAATCACCATTGTGTTGAATGAGAAAAATAAGTTCATCCCTTTAAGACTGGTTACGGGGTGGCATGTGTGTATGGATTACCAGAAGCTAAATTCATGGACTGAAAAATACCACTTCCCCATGCCATTGATGGTTCAAATGTTAGATCGACTTGCGAGGAGAGGTTAGTATTGCTTTCTAGATAGCTATTCTGGGTATAACCAAATATACTTTACAACCAAATATCTATCCTACTCAAGGATCAAGAAAAGACGGCCTTTACTTGTCCTTACGGCATATTTTCTTTCAAGAGAAATCCTTTTGGGTTATGGAATGACCTAGCAATATTTCAAATGTACATGTTGTCAATCTTCTTGTATATGGTGGAGAACATGATGGAGATATTTATGGATGATTTCTCTGTAGTAGAAGACTCTTTTGAAGCATGCCTTGAGAATTTAAGCAAAGTACTCCAAAGGTGCATTGAAACAAACTTTGTTCTAAATTAGGAGAAATTCCCATTTATAGTAAATGAGGGAATTGTTCTTGGGCATAAAATCTTAGTACAAGGAATCTAAGTTGATCAAGCCCAAATTGAAGTGATCTTCAAGTTGCCTCCTCCAATTTCTATAAAAGGTGTGGAAAGCTTTTTAGGTCATGCAGGTTTCTATCAGAGATTCACCAAACACTTTTCAAAGGTGGCCCATCCTTTATGCAAGCTTCTTGAAAAAAAAGCAAAGTTCGAGTTTGATGGAAGTTGTCTAACGACATTTAATTACCTAAAAGGGAAACCTGTTATGGCCCCCATTATTATAGCCCATAATGGGCCACTTCCCTTTGAGATTTTGTGTGATACGAGCGGAATAGCATTAGGAGAAGTTCTTGGATAGAGGAAAGATAAGTTGTTCCACATAGTGTACTATGCAAGTAAATTATTAACGAAGCATAAAATAAATATGCGGTCACCAAACGAGAATTGTTGGCCATCGTGTATACTTTCAAAAAGTTTGGTGCATACTTGTTGGGCACCAAAGCTATCATCCACACCGACCATGCGGCCATACAATACTTAATGGAAAATAAAGAGGCAAAACCTCGCTTAATCAGATGTATCTTATTGCTCCAGAAATTTGATTTTTTTGTGAAGGATAGGAAGGGATGTGAAAATCAAGTGATGGACCACTTATCTCACCTTGAATCAAACAAAAAGAAGTTTGAGGAGAATGACATTAATGAGTATTTTTCTGATGAGTTTTTCATGGTGGTTTTGGGGGTGTGGAGCCATGGTATGTGTCTATGCAAACTATATTGTTTTTGGTGTGCTCCGTAAAGACCTTAAACATTATCAAAGAAAGTGCTTCTCCATGATGTCAAGCGATACTTTCTGGATGAGTCCTATCTTTCTAGGGAATGCATTGACAATGTAACACCCCGTACCTTCCCAACCCAATGTGACGACGATGAACAATGGTTACTTAGGTATCGAGATGCCATGAGTATGTAATTTGTAATGTTAGTGATGAAAAAATTGAAATTTGGCCTTGTACATGTGATTGAACTTGCGTAGGAGGTGTTTTATGATTTTTGTGGAGCAGTTGTGGGGTTCAAAACAAGGCTAAGAGGACCTCTAAACAAAGTATATTAAGGTTAATAAGTAAGTTAAAGAATGGGACTTGAAGTATCTAACCAAACCCACGAGAAAGAGTCGAAAAACAAAATTTTCGAAAAATTTAAGTGAGGGGAGCGTTGGGGAGCATTCCAAGCCGCTTTGGGACAAATTTTTGTGCCCATAGGCAGCAAGGTGGCGCGCCCAAGGGCGTGCTACGCTGGTTTTTCCACTTTTTTGAAAGTTGGAAATTTCTAAGTCCCCAGGCTATCCAGGGACGTATTAAGCCGATTTTTGCTACGTTTATTCTAAAACCACGAGAATATACATGAAATGAGTGAAATATTATATTGATATGATAAAATTACTCGAGAACGAATTTGGCGTCAAAATGACGGTTTTACCCTTTGAGTCCAAATAGGTCATACGTGGCTAGAATTGCTTGTTTTTGGAATTGAGGCTACGAGTGTGAATCCCGTGAGTGGGAATATTGTCACAATGCGTATGGAATGAATTAAACATGAGAAATTATTGATTTTATTGGATTAAGTGAATTGGGCTCAAAAAGAGGCCCAAAATGAAAAGGAAAACATGGGCCAAGAATGGGTCAAATGACCCATTCTTCTTTTGACTTAGAAATAATTGAGCAAAGGACTTCATGGGTCTATAAAAGGGAGGAAAAATCAGATTTTAATCCCCCAAAACACACATGCTTTTTCTATCTTTTTCTAGAAGTCTCAAGAAAGCCTCTTTGGCTCCCAAAACCCTAAGCTTTCTCTTGGAGCAAGATCATCATTTTCCAAGCCTTGGTTAGTATTTATTCTCATGGATTAATATATTATATGCATGAAAGAGTATGTAGATCATGTTGGTTGTTCTTTGAAATGTTGGACATGGTACTTGCTGTTTTGTATGAGATTTGTGATCCATGAGATTCAAGCTTGAATTATGACTTGTGCCTTTGATGAAAGATCATGGTATGGATAAAATATGAACGTGTATGGAGTTATTTTGTTATTAAACATGTTATTTTTCTATAAGTCTAAATTATGGGATTTTGGCCGATTTGTTGTTGAGAGGTGTATTGAAGTAATTTGATGGAATAATTGTGATGTGGTGGTGATGGGGAAGTGTAAAGTATGAACTTGGTGTGACATGCTATTGGTTATCATGTATTGGTAAATGTTGGGATTCTTGGTATGATGAGTTCATAAATGGTATAGTCAAGGGGGAATTAACATGTTAAAGCCAAACATGTGACTTATTGTTCTTGTATGCCATTGTAAGGTAATTGTTGGTTAATGTTGGTTCCGCTATGTATTTGTGTTCTAGAGTGAAACCTAAGAAAGGATCGGGAACATTGTATACATGTCTAATATTGTAGAATCGTATTGAGAATACAAGGTATGTAAGGTTACTCTTTCCGTATCCTTCTACAAGATATTGTTCCTATTTACATTGGGCTCGTTTCAACTCCGAGAGGCTTGAAGTACATCAATTCAGGGTGACGTATATTGTGTTATTCATATGTACCCTATTCTTAGATAACTTATGATTCACTTATACCTTGGTCATTGATTGAAATTCCTATGACATCATAACGTGATGTTTTTCTTAAAAGAACTATGCCAAGAGAGTAAGATGCAAGAGAATCTATTTAAACTTGAATAGCATGTTCCCAATCATGTCATGTTCCAAAGTCCAATAATATGAGGATTATCTTTGTATCAATCCTTCACAAGTAAAAGTACCAATCTCATAAGATCTCATGCGAGTAATAGGAAGTGATGTGCACGTTAATATATCTATTTCTCATAAGTGAAGATGTCAATCTCATGAAGTAAAGGAGTGAAGGAATATATATATATGTGTGCTTCAAATAATGTCATGATCCTCAATGTCTACAAGAGTAAAGACGTGAAGTAATATATGCATGTGTTCCAAGTTTCAAGAATGTTTCAATCACCAAGGTATATCTCTTAGAATGAAAGAAGGAGTAATGAAAGAAAGAAGTAAGGTTTAATGGGTGGTATCCCAGGGGTTAAATACCTAGCATGGGTCGATCCCGATACATCCCAGGGGCTATAGAAAATCCTAGCTCGGGTTATCATAATAACATCCAGGGGCGATAAGCCTAGCATGGGTTAATGACATCCCAGGGGAAACACGAAAGCCTAGCATGGGTTCACATAACATCCCAGGGGTCAAAGTACCTAGCATGGGTTATCATAATAACATCCCAGGGGAGATAAGCCTAGCATGGGTTATTGACATCCCAGGGGAGACACGAAGGCCTAGCATGGGTTCACATAACATCCCAAGGGTCAAAGTACCTAGCATGGGTTAATCTCATCCCAGGGGCAACAGAATAGCCTAGCATGGGTAGAACAATAAAGATGAATAAAAGATAAAGACAAGAGGAGTAAAGAACGTAAAATACATGGCTCCCCACATACAGAAAGAAAGTTTATTCACATTTCTGTTTCCTTATATTGATTCCATTATTGTTGTTATTATGTATGATGAATTTCTTATGAGCCTTACATATTCAGTACATTCTTCGTACTGACCCCCTCGTGGGAATTACCTTACATGTCGCAGGTGCAGGCACGAGTAGAACTCCATTGTAGGTTGATAGTTGATTGTGGATCTTTGGTGAGCCCCAGTTGCTTTGGGACTTTTCGAGTCATAGTTATACAGTTGTATTGATGTTGTACATATTGTATAAAGCGGGGACTTGTCCCGACTGTTAGTTGGTATGGTAAATGCATCTGTTAGAGGATTTTGTAGACATATGTGGGTATAAGAGACAATTATGTAAAAGAAGAATGTCCGTTTGACTTGATGGCCCCAAAGGCCAAGTTTCCTAGATGTATATTTATATTTATATAGCATATGTTCCCATGATTCATATCTTCCGCATAGTCACATGAGGTTTAATAAAATTCATACGAGGTTACGCATACGAATGTTCATGAGCAAAGATTGGTTCTCTCGGGCCAGGTCGGCTTCGGGTTCCAGTCCGACCCGAATGGGATTTTGGGACGTGACAAAAGTGGTATCAGAGCGGGTCGTCCTAAGGGTGTCTACAAAGCCGTGTCTGAGTAGAGTCGTACTTATCGATGTGTTGTGCACCATATTTATAAGTAGGAGGCTACGATACACTTAGGATGTTGTTTTTTTTCTTCATGCTAGATCGTGCAATAGAGCTGGTGTTGTAAGTTGAATTGGACCTGATCATGGTGATTGTTTTTCTTTGGTATAGTTACAATGCCAATCACAAGAGGAGATAAAGGTAAAGGGAAGCAGGTGGATGTGCCTGCTGAAGAAGGAATGAGTCGATTACCACCTGACCAAGCTAGTTAAGGTGGAGCTGACGCCGAGATTGCATCAAAGTCTTCCTCTACTTTTCTAGCTCCAGAAGAGCCAAGAGGTAGAGAAGTACCTGTTGAACCACCTATGAATACCATTGATTAGGATTTACAAAATGCAGTACATATGTTGACTCAGTTAGTAGCTAAACAAGCACAAAGATGAGCTGGTCCAATGGTAAATGAAGATGACGCGGCTAGAGCAGCTAGTCGGCGTACACAGGACTTTCTAAAATTGGACCCTCCTATATTCACTGGGTCAGCAGATCCACAGGATTTCGTGGATCAAATTCAGAGAGCTTTGGAGGTTATGCATGTGTCCGGGGTGGAAACGATTGAGTTGGCAGCTTATAGATTGAAGGAAGAGGCGATCTTGTGGTATGAAGATTGGAAGAAGTCTCGTGGTATTGGTGCAATGCCACCAAATTGGGAAGAATTTAAAATAGCATTCCTTGATCATTATCTTCCCTCTGAGATCTGTGAGGCTCGTGCGGATCAGTTTTTAAATTTACGTCAAGGAAATATGAGTGTTCGAGAATATAGTCTTCAGTTTAATTCCTTGGCACGGTATGCTCCAAATGTGGTGGACACAATGGAAGATAAAGTCCATCGATATGTGGACAGATTGGAGCCATATTTAGTACGAGACTGCACTATTGATGCCTTAAATCAAGATATGGATGTTGCTAGAATACAGCCCTTCGCACAAAAGATGGAAGACCAAAGGCAAAGAAAGAGGATATAGAAATCTGAGGAAGGGCCAGCAAAAAGGGCGAGACCTATGGGGTAGTCTATGGTGTCCCCAGGAGAAGCTGGATCTCAACTGTTACCGCCTAGACCCTCATTCTCTTATTCCACAGCGGGTGCCCACTCCCAGTTCCGAGGGTCTAGAGGTGGTCCATCTGGACAGAATAGTGGAGTGCAGGGTTCACAGACAGTAGGATTTTCTCATCCTCCGTGTCAGCATTGCGGAAGGTACCATTTAGGTGAATGCCGGTTGGGGACAAATGCTTGTTTTTGGTGTGGTACAGAGGGGCACATAATGAGAGAATGCCCACAAAGGGGTGCGAGTGGTATAGCACGACCTGCGGGATAAACCGCTGTATCATCAGTATCGGTTCTTTCCCCAGTCAGAGGCATTCAGTCTATGGGTCGTGGTAGAGATATGAGAGGAGCAGCTAGTTCCAGTGGGGCCTAAAATCGTACCTATGCTCTAGTGGACTGGCAGAATGAAGAGGCAACTCCTGATGACGGTACCGGTAGTTAGGGATATTACTATATTTTACATGATGTATATATAACTACTCTATCGTATGTTACTCCATCAGTTACTATGAACCTAATGAGACACTGGAGTTATTAGTTAAGTCAATGGAATATTGCTATCCATCAGAAAATTTAGTATATATCGAAATGGTATAGTCGATATTTGCACTCATAGATGATTAAGTACTCGTAAAAGCATTACTCATGAAAGGTATAATGTAATTCAGAAAGAAAGGGGAAATTGTCCTATACAACATACCTTGTGAAGTTACCGGAAGTGCATAAGGGTTCCATTTCGTATTAATCCCATTGAAAATATACAAATTATGAAGGATTTCACTAGTAAAAGATACCTATTGTTATTTTTGACCGACAAGTGAAAGAGGTTAATAAGTAAAGACGTAAATTCTATAAAAGATTCTGTGAGAGACCAATAAGTCAAAGAAATCACAAGAGAAGTTGGGAAAACAAAAATGATGAAATCGACGACCCTTATTGTTTCAAATGGAAGAAAAAGTTCAAAGTGTGGAAGTAGACCAATAACAAGTAAGTATCCATGAGCCTTACGTGTTTATGTGTATGTATACTAATAGAGAGATGCATTTGTTGTAATTAAAGCAACATCGTTAACATTCGAGGACGAATGTTTCTAAGGGGGAAGAATGTAACACCTCGTACCTTCCCAACCCAATGTGACGAGGATGAACAATGGTTAATTAGGTATCGAGATGCCATGAGTATGTAATTTGTAATGTTAGTGATGAAAAAATTGAAATTTGGCCTTGTACATGTGATTGAACTTGCGTAGGAGGTGTTTTGTGATTTTCGTGGAGAAGTTGTGGGGTTCAAAACGAGGCTAAGAGGACCTCTAAATAAAGTATATTAAGGTTAAGAAGTAAGTTAAAGAATGGGACTTGAAGTATCTAACCAAACCCGCGAGGAAGAGTCGAAAAACAAAATTTTCAGAAAATTTAAGTTAGGGGAGCATTGGGGAGTGTGCCACACCGCTTCGGGACAAATTTTTGTGCCCAGAGGAAGCAAGGTGGCGCGCCTAAGGGCGTGCTACGCTGGTTTTTCCACTTTTTCGAAAGTTGGAAATTTCTAAGTCCCCAGGCTATCCAGGGACGTATTGAGCCAATTTTTGCTACGTTTCTTCTAAAACCATGAGAATATAAATGAAATTAGTGAAATATTATATTGATATGATAAAATTACTCGAGAACGAATTTGACGTCAAAATACAGTTTTACCCTTTGAGTCCAAATAGGTCATACGTGGCTAGAATTTCTTGTTTTTGGAATTGAGGCTACGAGTGTGAATCCCGTGAGTGGGAATATTGTCGCAATATGTATGGAATGAATTAAACATGAGAAATTATTGATTTTATTGGATTAAGTGAATTGGGCTCAAAAAGAGGCCCAAAATGAAAAGGAAAACATGGGCCAAGAATGGGTCAAATGACCCATTCTTCTTTTGACTTAGCAATAATTGAGCAAAGGACTTCATGGGTCTATAAAAGGGAGGAAAATCAGATTTTAATCCCCCAAAACACACATGCTTTTTCTATCTTTTTCTAGAAGTCTCAAGAAAGCCTTTTTGGCTCCCAAAACCCTAAGCTTTCTCTTGGAGCAAGATCATCATTTTCCAAGCCTTGGTAAGTGTTTAGTCTCATAGATTAATATATTATATGCATGAAAGAGTATATAGATCATGTTGGTTGTGCTTGGAAATGTTGGACATGGTACTTGGTGTTTTGTATGAGATTTGTGATCCATGAGATTCAAGCTTGAATTATGACTTGTGCCTTTGATGAAAGATCATGGTATGGATAAAATATGAACGTGTATGGAGTTATTTTGTTATTAAACATGTTATTTTTCTATAAGTCTAAATTATGGGATTTTGGCCGATTTGTTGTTGAGAGGTGTATTGAAGTAATTTGATGGAATAATTGTGATGTAGTGGTGATGGGGAAGTGTAAAGTATGAACTTGGTGTGACATACTATTGGTTATCATGTATTGGTAAATGTTGGGATTCTTGGTATGATGAGTTCATAAATGGTATAGTCAAGGGGGAAATAACATGTTAAAGCCAAACATGTGACTTATTGTTCTTATATGCCATTGTAAGGTAATTGTTGGTTAATGTTGGTTCCGCTATGTATTTGTGTTGTAGAGTGAAAAATAAGGAAGGATCGGGAATATTGTATGCACGTCTAATATTGTAGAATCGTATTGAGAATACAAGGTATGTAAGGTTACTCTTTCCGTATCCTTCTACAAGATATTGTTCCTATTGACATTGAGCTCGTTTCAACTCCGAGAGGCTTGAAGTACATCAATTCAGGGTGACGTATATTGTGTTATTCATATGTACCCTATTCTTAGATAACTTATGATCCACTTATACCTTGGTCATTGATTGAAATTCCTAAGTCATCATAACGTGATATTTTTCTTAAAAGAACTATCCCAAGAGAGTAAGATGCAAGAGAATCTATTTAAGCTTGAATAGCATGTTCCCAATCATGTCATGTTCCAAAGTCCAATAATATGATGATTATATTTGTATCAATCTTTCACAAGTAAAAGTACCAATCTCATAAGATCTCATACGAGTAATAGGAAGTGATGTGCAAGTTAATATATCTATTTCTCAAAAGTGAATATGTCAATCTCATGAAGTAAAGGAGTGAAGGAATATATATATATGTGTTCTTCAAATCATGTCATGATCTTCAATGTCTCAATCACTCTTAAGAATGGAAGTAAAAATAACAAGAGTAAAGACGTGAAGTAATGTATGTATGTGTTCCAAGTTTCAAGAATGTTTCAATCAACAAGGTATCTCTCTTAGAATGAAAGAAGGAGTAATGAAAGAAAGAAGTAAGGTTTAATGGGTGGTATCCCAGGGGTTAATTACCTAGCATAGGTCGATCCCGATACATCCCAGGGGCTACATAAAAGCCTAGCTCGGGTTATCATAATAACATCCCAGGGGCGATAAGCCTAGCATGGGTTAATGACATCCCAGGGGTGATACGAAAGCCTAGCATGGGTTCACATAACATCCCAGGGGTCAAAGTACCTAGCGTGGGTTATCATAATAGCATCCCAGGGGCGATAAGCCTAGCATGGGTTAATGACATCCCAGGGGAGACACGAAAGCCTAGCATGGGTTCACATAACATCCCAGGGGTCAAAGTACCTAGCATGGGTTAATCTCATCCCAGGGGCAACAGAATAGCCTAGCATGGGTAGAACAATAAAGATGAATAAAATATGAAGACAAGAGGAGTAAAGAACGTAAAATACATGGTTCCCCACATACAAAAAGAGAGTTTATTCACATTTCTGTTTCCTTATATTGATTCCATTATTGTTGTTATTATGTATGATGAATTTCTTATGAGCCTTACATATTCAGTACATTCTCCGTACTGACCCCCTCGGGGGAATTACCTTACATGTCACAGGTGCAGGCACGAGTAGACCTCCATTGTAGGTTGATAGTTGATTGCAGATCTTTGGTGAGCCCCAGTTGCTTCGGGACTTTTTGAGTAATAGTTGTACAGTTGTATTGATGTTGTACATATTATATAAAGAGGGGACTTGTCCCAACTGTTAGTTGGTCTGGTAAATGCATCTGTTAGAGGCTTTTGTAGACATATGTGGGTATAAGAGACGATTATGTAAAAGACGAATGTCCGTTTGACTTGATGGCCCCAGAGGCCAAGTTTCCTAGATGTATATTTATATTTATATAGCATATGTTCCCATGATTCATGTATTCCGCATAGTCGCATGAGGTATAATAAGATTCATACGAGGTTACGCATATGAATGTTCATGAGCAAAGATTGGTTCTCTCAGGCCATATCGTCTTTGGGTGCCAGTCCAACCCGAATGGGATTTCGGGACGTGACAGACAATATGGTTTGGAGGTTTGTGGTCGAAAATGAGATTAGGCCCATTCTTAAAGCATGTCACTCTTAAGCGGTAGGTGTTGATCATAGGGGTGTTCGTAAAGCTATAAAATCTATTCAGATTGGATTATATCGTGATGCACATGAGTTGGTTCATGCTTGTGAACAATGCCAAAGACAAGGTGGAATTTTAAGGAGGCATGAAATGTCATTGCAGCCAAGTATGGATGTGTAGTTGTTTGATGTGTGGGTAATTGATTTCATGGGAGATTTTCTGAGCTTATTCGGGAACCGCTACATCTTAGTAGTAGTGGATTATGTTTCCAAGTGGGTCAAAGTTATGGTGCTAATCGAATGGATTGGGCCGGGAAACTTACTGATTCATGGGCATATAGGACTTCTTTCAAAATTCCAATTGGCATGTCTCTATATCAATTAGTATTCAGAAAGACTTGTCATTTAACCATTGAGTTGGAGAAAAAAGTGTTGTGGGCCTTGCGTCAAGTGAACATGAAATGAGAGGATACATCCAAGTCAAGGGTGGAACAACTTCAAGAGATTGATACAATCGGGTAAGACCGTACAAACAATAACCTAATCGGACTTTCATAAGCCTGGAAGGTACAAAAAATCACTCAACAAACAACAAACATAACCTATACCTATCTATCCTACCATACGACTGGTAAGTGCAAGCGCTAAACAAGTATACGGGTGATAGGCAATGCATATGAATGAATGAATGAAAAGTAAATCTAATATTGTTCTACAAACTGAGTGCCATATAATACTAAGTATATATACCTACTTCAGCTCACCGGCATGCAAGGCAGGACCTATGTGGTATCCCATCTTCTGGTATGCGGTTTCCAAATAGAGTAGGACTTTTGATAATCCATATATACTGTCTGGTCCTAAACTAGAACTTTTGATAATCAACCATAATAACTCTACTCCATCTAGTACCGGACATAAGTAAGAGTATAATAGGTGCTCGAAATCGATCCGAGACTAAACAAGTGGTAAATCTATAAAATTCAATGCCCGAGATTGATCCGGGAGTAAAAAAGGTAAAATAGTGTAGAAAGAGTCGAAATCTTCCTCGATCGAAATAAGTAAATAATGGTAAATGAGTAGATCGAGAATGGACCAAAATCTGACTTGGTTTAAGTTTTCAAAGTAGTATGTTTAGTTTAAAAGACTGTAAACCAATAATAAGGATTGTACGACTTGCATTTTTAAGAATTCAGTTTAAGAGTGAAAAAGTTGGAATAATTCCCTTTTTGATAATAGTTAGCAAAAATAAAGGTTTTATTGGAATTGTACCACCAAATATGCATATAAATGTATGCATGCAATCACTAGTATCCAAATAATGACACGTAAGTGCCTAAGCATCTATAAACTAAGCCATAGCTCATTCAGAGCTTAGAGAACTAACCTGGTATCCAACTGGTCTCGTAATTAAGGCCTCAGGCCTAATAATTTACAGAGTAATATGAATGTATACATATATATCGTAACTCAGAAAGTGAAAGCAAATGAGAGACATCATACAACTGGGAGAATTTAACCGAGGGGTATCGCCTTTATAGAAATGTACTACCCTAAATCCCACACTTACTAATGTCAACCTAAGGTCATAACAGGTATATAAGTGACCCTAACCCATTCCGACAGCTATAGCGGGCATTCTAAACTGAGAGTCAAGCTACTATTCTATACCAAAATCCCCCAAGGAAGGTCTAGACAATGAAAGAATTAAGATACCCTTAAACCTATCCTATAAAACTCACCTCGCATGCAATCAATACAATACACAATCTGATTGAGTAAAGTAGAACGTAGCCTACCTCATAGCCAAATCATAACCTTGAACCATCTATGAATTGCTCATCTCCACTCCCCGATTGCTGAATGTCATCATACTATCAAAAACACAATCTATACGTCATTACGAGTAAAATGAGACCCATATTGCAATACTAAACTCGGGGCCGAGAATCGGGTGGGTCAAAACTAGGCCCATGGGACCCGTTATCAAAATTCAAAAATTGAATTCGTCCCTAGGTCCCTCGAAGGATGAGAAATGTGTGCCCAAAATTTGAGCACAAATGGAGCTCAAATTGAGGCCCAACAGCCCCATAAGATCAAGAAACCAAGAATTAAATTCTAGGAATTTATAGGGAATTAGAACGGTGTTGACGAGGAAAAACAATTGAAAACAATCATTCAATAGACGATGTCCCACAGTTTTCCACGCTGCAAGCTCCAACAATGGTGAAATGGGACTTTGAAAATGGTTGGAAATTGAAATAGGAAATTATATATAAAGCACTAGCGGTAGCCGCTTACGGGGCCAAAGGACCGCTTAAGCGACAAAAGGGTGCTTAACCGACCCTTGTCAAACTGGTCAGCCTATACTTAAGCGGTGCTTAGCCGCTAAAGCAGCTACCGCTTAAGCGATCTCCAAGATGCTTAAGTAGCTTCACCAGCAACTTGGATCCAACAATTTTTGCTAAGTCCAAATGGACTCCGACTGGGTGCCCGGGATTCGTTCAGAACCCCATGCATGCAAACGAACTATGCTACCCTATAAAAGTAGACATTTCGGACTCAATAGAGCAATCAAAATTTCAATGTGAGGTTGTTTTTGACATAAAGTGGGCCCATACCTATTGTTTCATTTTTATCAAAATCCTTCCAATAGTAAAAAATTAGCCTAAAAGCCTTAAGACCTGAATCGAGGGTCCTCATAGCCCAAAATCCACGTTCTAGGGCTAAGGGAACTGTCAGAATTTTCATTTGAGGCATTTGCTAAAAGTTTTTGCCAAAGACCAATTTTTCAACTTCAAAAGCTCCAAAACATTGAAATGGGCTTAAAACCCAATACGAATTGCCGGAAAATAGAACCATCCCAAAAAGTCATAGATGACTTGTAGCCTCTATGGGTAAGCATGAAAGGCAAAAAAAATAGATGGAAGAGTGTCATTACAACATCTACTAATAAAAGGACTTTCGTCCTCAAAAGTCAAGGATTAGCTAAAGACCGTAAGCTCGAAAGGACAAGGTACTGGGCCCACATATCCCATAAGGCTCCCCAGATAACCTCCATGGCCAAACATTGCTTCTAAGTGATCTTGCTAGCGGTATCCCTTTAACACTCACTTCCTTACTCAATTGCTCAAAATAACCACTCACTCATCCTCAAAAGCCGACTAGCCTCCAACTGAACCAAGCTCGACTGAAGTACGCAAGACCCATACCTAAGTATACCCTCACACTGATATGAGCACAACTAAGCAAATACTCCACCTAGCTAAAGACAACCCAACCCATGAACCATACAACCAACTCCAAACTCCAAATCCAATACTCTATTGCCCTTCCAAACCTGGTTTCTACTCTGAATGACCAACACCACAACTACCCTTGAATGAAAAACACTACCCTATCGAAGATCCACATAGACTAGCATATGAACAATGCCTTATAAGGTTCCACCTGAATACACAAATAGTGGTGACTAATGTCTGATATCCCTGCCAAAGCCAATAATTTGTCCTAATAACCTCAAAACCAAGTCATGAGTCAGAGGCACGACCTCTCAAAACTGGATAATCCGCTGCAGAATACCCCACCGAATGTGGATGAAACCATGTTAAGCCTAACTCGAATACACTCCTTCCACTAAGTAGATTTCCAAGAGTATGAAAAAAACTGAGAACCAACGTCAGAAGTAGTAGAAACAAACACCATGTGCAAACGAACCATCCATCAATCATCCATCTAAGTCAATCTTTCAAAACTAAAGAAAACTAAATCGGTAGGCAGTGGGTAAGATTAGTCAACCTATCAACAACATCTCATACTAGAGCAAACCTCGAAACATAGGCTATAAGCAAGTGACACAGTTCATAGCTATAAGTTTAACACCGGAACAAATCCACTAGACCTCAGTTGGCCAAAACTGATCCAGCTAACGAATAAGCATCCATACCCAGAATCTATCACAACACTCAGGCCGCTATCTGAAAGAGTCAAAATCAAAATCATAGATAATAAGTCCTCGAGAATGTCAAATACCTAAGCCAATATCAACTCCAAAAACTAAGAATTTGTCCAACGGTACTCCAAAGGCTGAAACTAAGGGTCCGCCAAGGAACGCAATCACAAATGAGTCATACCACGAGAGAAACATATGATTACTCAAATACGCACCTGCTGAGGGGCATCAATAAAACCATAACATTACTAAAACTCACAGGGACTTCAAAGAGCCTTAATGATGTCCAGACCTTGAGTAACCTTGAAAATATGGTCACTGATACTCACTTCTTAGAGTCATACCCTTTGGTTGCCGACAACTGACACACAAGGACATAATCTAAGCAGAAGAATCCCACAATGTCGCACTAGGCCAAACAAATCTCATAATGAAAAGCTACTAAAATCACCCATTTAAGCCTTCCCTCAACTCAACTTGACCATAAATGTCACCGCAGAAAGAACTAAGTACTTGACTCAATATCAATACCTAAGATCAAGACCACAACCAGGTAATGAACCAGACAAACTGGAAGAACAAACCTCAACTTATCAACCTCAGGAACGGACTGTAGAAAAAGAATCGCCAATGCTAGAACTTACAACACAACCATGGAGGCTAAACCTTCCTTCACATTAATCCTCTCAATAACCAACCCCACCTTACTAGCAAAAGAAGGTGTCATGACCCAATTTCTTGAGTCATGATGGCACCTACATTGACCCACTAGTAGGTAAGCCAAAACATAGCCCAAAATAGTAAGTAACAGACTAACCGGCGAAAAATAAGAAAATAAAGAAAATGGCCATATAATGGGAATATGAAGCAACTAAAAGTAGTGATATATAAATATGAATATATTATACAACAGAAGGAGGAGGATAAAATATACAAAATAAGTTCCCCCACAACCTGGTATGGTCGGTACAAGAGCCACAAACCAAAAGAGAGTACTAAACAATGCCAAATATACAACGTAGTCTCAGAATATAAAAATAAAGCTATCCAAAAATAACAGGAGGAGGAGGATCAGCTCTAGACTCTAAAAACTCACCCTATCTCCGAACAGCAGCACAATCAGAGGATATCGTCAGAGGCAGTAACTCATACTCGAACATGCATCAAGAAAAAGATGCAGAAGTGCAGTATGAGTACCAAAATAGTGGATACTCGGTAAGCGTCATAGCTCGACTAAGCTAAATTATAGTAAAAGCATAGATTAAGTGCAATGATGTAAACTAAAGTCAGATATAAAGAGGAAGAAATGGAAATAGTAGATCATACTGAGCGGATGCAATATATACATAAAATAAGTAATGCGAAAATTGAAATAAAGTCTAACTATAACCTAATTGGGCCCCCATAAGCCCAGAAGGCACAAACAAGCAGAAATAACCCAATCGGTCCCCCATAAGCCCAGTGGGTACAAGCAAAGAGTAACACTAATATGAAGATGAAATAATGCAATAATAATAAACTTAAATAAACCAATGTGTGATAAGCGTACTTGATACTCCTTTTCGATCATAATCCCCAAGTCTTACCTGGCCTTACTAGATTTCTCATCCCAAATCAGTATCCATATAGATGATAAATGTCCGACTCGAAATGGAACTAAAGAATAATATCATAATAGTAAAATGCCAGACTCAAATTGGAACTGATAAACACTAATAAAGTTGTTAGTTGCCCGACTCAAATCGAAACTAATATATATATAAATAAAAGCTAAAAGTAATAGTGATCTAGGATTATAGCTCTGCTTAAGTTTAATTAGACATAAACTCCCAAGTCTGGCGAGCAAGTCTTTAGGCAATACAGGTTCTAGTCACTAAACCAAAGGATGTAGTTTAAGGTTGAATACTACCCCACCAGAGGTAACAAAGCTAACTAGGACTCATTAAAATGACTAAGTCATCTTATAACTCAAGAATTAGCCTATAGTAGGGAATAGAGATCATTAAGGTCAACAATGAGTTATCCTAGGCATTCTACCTCAGAAAAGGCTGGTGAGGCCCACTACTATCTCAAAATCCCAACATAAGGCAAGTACCTACCCAAACATAGTCTAAGGCTTCTCAATCCCATCCCAAGGCACTACGTATACTAAGACTAGCCATATGGGATAATTATAAACTAATATAAGGGAAGGCGGGATGAATTCTATTAAAAAGGGGTCCTTACTGGCTAATTAAGGAAATAAATTCTAAGATAACAACTGAGCCATAAGTACCCACCCATAGCTAGAACACTACTACACTAATATTATTATAAAGCACAATTTAGGAGAAAAGTAAGCCTAGCTTACCTAGATGCCGCTGAAAGCTCGAATAATCCTCTACTCCAAAGCCTTTCCCTTTTGAGAAGCCTCCAACCACTGCCATGCTATCAAAACAAGGTTCTACATGTCAAAATAAGAACATCAATACCTATATTGCATGTTAATGCTCTGGGTCAGAAATTAGGCAAAATCCCCCGTGGGGCCTGCTTGCGAAATTACAAAATTGATATCATTACAACATCCCTCTCAGCTTAAGGATCATTTGACCCCTAAAAATGAGTGAAATTCGAGCTCAAATCAGTCTTCAAAATAGTCCCAACATAATCTAGGAATTAAGAATCAAACAGAGAATTAAATGGTGAATTAATTAATAACTTACGAGCATAAAGGCAAGGACATGATCATAATAATGTCCCCAATCCAATCCTGGCACCAGATATTAATTCCCACACTAATCTCAGATCTCAAGGCCCTTTGATGGAGTTTTAAACTTTATTTTTGAACTGAAAAATAAAGGCTACAACTTTATATACAGTCAGGGGTCCTTCTTCGTGAATGCAGGACCCTTATCGCGAACACAGGAGTAGGCCAGAATAGACCTTTGCAAACGCGGCCGGTCCACCACAATCGTAAAGAAAAAGGCTGGACCAGCCGGACCAGCCAGGCCAGCCTCCTCTTTGTGAATGCAAAGACTGGCCTAAGAATGTGGAGGTTAAAATCCTTGACCATCACAAATTCGGACAAGGCCATGCAAAGTCCAATTTTTGGCCAGCACTAGGTGCATCAATACCAGCAACTTAGGCAAGTTGCAAATTTCTTAATCGGGCCCTCGGGATTTGTTTGGAATCTTGTGAACACAATCACACTATGCTACCCTATCAAATTCGGCATTTTGGACTCAACAGTACCACTGAAGTTTCCATTTGAGGTTTTTTTTGATTTAAATTGGGTCCCACGCCCAAGGGTTCGTTTTAGCCAAAATCCACCCAATATCCTAAAATAAGTTTGGAAGTCTCAGGACCCGAACCAAGGGTCCACCAAGCTAAAATCAATATTCTGAAGCTAATAAGACCGTCAGCATTGGTATCCAAGGTTGTTTACCTAAAGTTTAGGCCCGAGACCCTTTTCTTAGCACGAACAACTCCAAAATAGGCAAATGACTCTAAAAACCAAATGAACTGTCCGATAACCAAACTGTCAGTCCCAACAAGTCATAAATGACTTGGGGCAGCTATAGGGAAGCAGTAAATGCAGAAAAAGCACAAAAATATAGGAAATGACTTGGAGGATCATTACAACATCCACTATTAAAAGGACATTCGTCTGTGAAAGTAAAGGATCGAGAAGTACCTGAAGGCACGAATAAGTGAGGATACTGAGTCTGTATATGGCGCTCAATTTCCTAGGTAGCCACCTTAACTGGACGATGTCTCCATTGAACCTTAACCACAAGAATTCTCCATAATGCAATCGCATAATATCTCTAGCTAGTATAGATACTGGCTCCTCAATAAAGGTCAACCTCTCATCCAACTGAACCGAGTCCCACTGAAGCACGTGAGACTCATTCAAAATATAAAAATGAAGCATAGATACATGGAATACTGGATGTATGGATGAAAAGGTTAAAGGCAAATCCATCTCATAAGCTACCTCCCCAACCATCTAAAGTATCTCAAATAGTCCTATATAGCTGGGGCTAAGCTTGCCCTTCTTTCTGAACCTCATCACGTCTTTCCTGGGTGACACTCGAACTAAGACCCAGTCACTAACTCTGTATCTCAAAGAACAAAGTCTACGGTCAACATAACTCCACTGCTTGCTCTGAGCTACCTGTAGCCTATCCTGAACCACCCGAACCCTGTCCAAAGACTCACAAAGCAAATCAGTACCATGGGGCCTAACCTCTGAATTTTCAAACCAACCTACTAGAGATCGACAATGCCTACCATACAACACCTCAAATGGTACCATGTGAATACTCGAATGGTAGCTATTTTTATAGGCAAACTCCACTAAGGCTAAAAACTGCTCCTACTGACCCCAAAAGTCCAAAACACATGCGCGGAGCATATCCTCTAAAACTTAAATAGTCTGCTCTGACTGTCCGTTGGTCTGGGGATGAAAAGTGGTGCTAAGATTAACCTGGGTACCCAATTTCTCCTGAAAGACACTCTAAAAGCTAAAGTGAACTGAGAACCTTTATCTGAAATAATAGACACGGGTACTTTGTGAAGTAAAACCACCTCTCGGTCTAAGATACAAGCCAACTTCTTAGCACTTAAGATAGTCTAAATAAGGATGAAATGGGTAGACTTGGTCAATCGATCTAGGATGACCAAAATGCTATTAGAACCACTAGATGTACGTGGCAAACCACCCACAAAATCCATAGTAATACACTCCTATTTCCACTCAAGAATGTGTAGTCTCTGAAGCAATCCACCAGGTCTCAAATGCTCGGCCTTCGTCAGTTGACAACATAAACACCGAGCCACAAAGTCCACTATATCTCTCCTCATGTCGCTCCACGAGTAATGCTTCCTCAGATATTTATACATCTTAACTATCCCGGGGTGAATAGAGTATTGGGAGCTATGAGCCTCCCAAAGACTGAATCAAGTCTCCTACCATTAGAACACAGATGCAACCATCAAATCTAAGAATGCCCACAGAATCTAAGGTAGCCCTCCTTAACTCACCCCTCAGAACCTGATCTCAAATGCCATATATCCTACTATCCTTAAACTGTCGGCCTTGAATATGCTCCAACAAGGTAAAACTAGCCTTAATACTATCAAAAATCCTCCTGGGGTCTAAAATATCAAGCCAAACCATCATGCTGGCTAAAGACTGAATGTCCAAAGCCAATGGTCGCTCAAAAATTGAAATAAAGGCCAAGCTACCCATACTCACTACCTTCCGGTACAAGGCATCTGCTACCATATTCGTCTTGTCTAGATGGTATAGAATAGAGAGATCATAGTCCTTCAGTAAGTCAATCCACCTGCATTGTCTTGAATTAAGCTCCCTCTGAGTCATAATCTATTGAAGACTACGATGGTCAGTCAAAATCTCACACCGAACACCATACAAGTAATGTCTCCATATTTTAAGCGCAAAAACCACTGTTGCTAACTCCAAATCATGAGTGGGGTAGTTGCGTTGGTGCACTTTCAGCTGCTTCAAACCATATGTGATAACTTGGCCACGCTGCATCAAAACACAGCCCAAAATAATACCAAAAGCATCACAATAAATAGTAAACCTCTCACCCTCAACTGGAAAAGTCAAAATAGGAGCAGAAGTGAGTAAGTCCTTGAGATTTTGGAAGCTGATCTCACAACCATCAGACCATTGAAATAGAACCTCTATCCTAGTGAATCTAGTCATAGATAGTAGCAAATCTCTTAACAAACTACCTATAGTAGCCATGCCAACCCAATGAAACTACAAACCACAAACGGAGATGTAGGCCTGAGCCAATTACGAATAGCCTCAATCTTGTCCAAGTCCATCAGAATCCTATCCTTGGACCCCACGTGCCCCAAGAATACCACAAACTCAAGCCAGAACTCGAGCTTTGAGAATTTGGCATAAAGCCTATGATCTCTCAAAGTGTGGAGCATAGTCCTCAAATATTACTTGTGCTCCTCCCTACTCCTTGAATAGATAAGGATATCATCGATAAACAGAATCACAAAAAAGTTTAAATAAGGCATGAAAACATGGTTTAACAAGTCCATGAATTCAGCTGGAGCATTGATCAACCCAAAAGACATCACCAGGAACTCATAATGGCCATAGCAGCCAGACCTCAAGTCAATCTTAGAAAACACTGCTGCACCCTAAAGCTGGTCAAATAGATTATCGATACGAGGCATAGGATACTTATTATTCACTATTCAGTTATCCGTAATTGATACACATATGCATAAAACCATCCTTCTTCTTCAAGAACATAATGGGAGAATCCCAAGGCGATACACTCAGCCTAATAAACCCCTTACCCAGAAGATCCTTAAGCTGAGTGTTTAGCACTTTTAGCTCGACAAGAGCTATGTAAGGTGCAATGGAAATAGGTTGGGTGCTCGAATCAAGCTCAATAGCAAACTCAATATCACGCTCAGGAGGAAAGCCAGGTAGGTCGGTAGGAAAAATATCAGGGAACTCATGGACTATAGGAACAGAGTCAAGCAAAGGACTCTCAGTGCTACTATCATAGATAAGACATATGACCCCTCAATATCAGTCTCCTAGATCAAATAAAAAGATATAATCCCCATCAGCATGCAGCTAAAAGAACCCTACCACATAATTGTGGGTAGGCCAAGCATGGCTAAAGTAACGATCTTGGAAAAGCAATCCAAGACCATATGAGAAGGGGATAACCAATTCATGCCCAGAATCACATCGAAATCCACCATATATAGCACAATAAGGTCAGCCTGAGTGTCATACTCTCAAACAGTCATAATACATAATTTATATACCCGATCCACTACTAAAGAATCACCTACGAGAGTAGCAACATGCAAAGGCACAGATAAAAGCTCCTAAGACAACCCCAACCATAGTGTATAATAAGTAGAAATATATGAATATGCGAAGCCCAGATCAAATAAAGAAGAACTTGGCTGATGGCATACTAAAATTATACCTATGATCATAACATCCAACATCTCAGCCTTCAACTTACCAGAACAGTATATAAGTGACCCTGTCTGCCTCTCGACTGGGTTTCTGCCCAACCACTTATCCAACCTGCCTGAGGATCTCCTCTGGAATCCTGGGGACCACCCCTACGACACAGTTTGCCACCCCTAACTGGAGGTGGAACTGATCTAATCGGCTAAACACTCTGCACTAAAGGCTCAATCATCCCACATCGGGGACACTCTCTGGAGAAATGAACCACTATACCATAATCATAACATACCCCAGTCACTCTACTCTTTCGAGTAAGTCTAGTTGATTCAGAATGGCAACCTCAGCCTGAAGACCTTGATTGTACACCCTTTGAAGGTTGACCACTGCTCTGACCACTGAAGTCATTATAACCAGGCTGACCTTTATCTAAAATCTGAAGTGCTACCTATATGGGGCTACTAGACTTACCCTGATATTGATAAGGCTGATGTTAGGGGTACCTATCCTGAAAACCTTTGCCTCTAAACTATGGGCCGTTGTGGCTTCCACAATAGCTGCCCTACTGACGTGAACTCTTATCGATGTCCCTTTGGTCCTCGCAATGCATATCCTTCATAGTCTGGGCATAATTAGAAATATCCATAAAAGATCTACCGATAGCAACCAGACTCTGAGTAGCCATGCAAAGTGGACATCTCAGCCCTCTGACAAAGGACTGAATGTGCTCTTACTCGATTGATAGAATTATAGTGGCATGCCTATCCAACTTGTGAAACCTCGTCTCATGCTCAGCAATCAACATAAAACCCTACTTCAGTCCTGTAAGTTAATCTCTCAGATGCTCGTGTAAGCTGCGAGGCATATATTTCTCCAAGAAAGCCTCAGAAAATTGAGTCTATGTCATAGAAGGAGATCCAGCTAGCCTGGAATCAATATAACCTCTCCACCACTGTATGGTTACTCGATCAAACTGAAAGGTGGTATAGTCTATGTCGTGTGACTCTACCAGCCCCAAATTATATAGCCTCTCCTTACAACTAGTTAGAAACTCGAATGCATCCTCACCTGGGCCCCTATAAATCTAGGTGGAGCCAATCTCATAAATTAGCACAGCATCTTCTACTCCTCCACAGTCATAATCAGCTTGGCTACTACTGGTTGTGGAACTACTGGCGCTGGCGGGACCTCTACACTAGGAGTCGTGGTTGTAGGTTCTGCTCCTAAACCAATACCACCCTGGGCTGCTATCTGAGCCCCATTTGTTGGCAGACCACCTACTAATCCTAATAGCTATACCAACACATCTTGGAGAATAGAAGAAGATATAAACTTCGGTAGGGCCTGGGCTGCCCTTAGCCTACCTGTTGCTGTGGTGGGTGAACCTCAGGTGTTATCTCTATCTCGAGAGCAATAATAGGATCTGGTGAAGGATTTCTAGTCTGGTCTTGAGCTGGGCTATAGCTTTTACCTAAACTAGACCTTTCGGTCGACCACGGCCCCTAATAGGTGCCCTGACTATAGGCTTGGGGTCCCAATCTCCAACGTCCATGGCCCGCATCCTATCCATCTATGAAAGAGTGAAACAAATGAGGATCTAGAAACCAATATAGACACAACGCACAAAAGTGAACCAACAAGGTGAAATTTTCCAATGAATATCTTGTAGCCTCCCAACGATAGGAAATGGATGTTATCGTACCGATTCGTGAGACTCTACTAGACACTTTCTCTTATACCAACAATATTGGTGAACCTAGCTCTGATACAAAAAGGTCACAACTAAATTTCTTGAGTCATGACGGCACCTACTTTAACTCACCAATAGGAAAGCCAAACCATAGCACAGAACGGCAAATAACAAGCTAACCAACAAAAAATAAGAAAAAAAGGAAAATAGAAATATAATGGGAATGAAGAAACTAAAAGCAGCTATATATAAATAGAAGCATACTATGTAATAGAGGGAGAAGGACAAAATATCCAAAATGAGCTCCCCCACGACCTGGTAAGGTCGGTGCAAGAGCCAGCAAACCAAAAGAGAGTACTAGATGATGCCAAATATACAACATAGTCTTAGAACATAAATCTAAGACTATCCAAAAATATCAGAAGGAGGAGGATCAACTTTGGACTCTAAAAGCTCACCCTATCTCCAAACAGCAACGTAGCCCAAGGATATCATCAGAGGTGGTGACTTGTACTCGGATCTGCAATAGGGAAAAGATGCAGAAGTGCAGTATGATTACAAAAACAATGGTTACTCGATAGGCATTATAGGCCAACTAGGCTAAATTACGGTAAAAGCATGGATGAAGTGCGAGGATGTAAACTAAAGTGAGAAATAAAGAGGAAGAAACTGAAATTCTAAATCATGCCGAGTAGATGAAATATATACATAAAATAAGTAATGTGAAAGTGAAAATAAAGTCTAACTATAACCTAACTGGGGCCCCATAAGCCCAGAAGGCACAAACAAGCAGAAATAACCCAACTGAGCCCCCATATGCTCGATGGGTACAAGAAAAGAGTAACACTAATATGAAGATGTAATAATGCAATAATAATAAATGTAAGATGAGCCAATGTGTGATAAGGGTACCTGATACTCCTTTTCGATCATAATCTCCAAGTCTTACCGATCCTTACTGGATTTCAGATCCCAAATCAATATCCATATAGATAATAAATACCAAACATAAATCAAAACTAGAGAATAATATCATAATTGTAAAATGCCAGACTCAAATAGGAACTAATAAATAATAATAAAGCTGCTAGGTGTCGGACTCAAACCAGAACTGTTATATATATATAAAAGCTAAAAGTAGCAAAAATCCAGGATTATAGCTCCACCTAAATCTACTTAGTCATAAACTCCCAAGTCAGGTGAGCAAGTGTTTAGGCGATATAGGCTCTAGTCACTAAGTCGAAGGATTTAGTTTAAGGTCAAATTCTACCCCGCCTTGCGTATCAAAGCTAACTGGGGCTCATTAAAATAAATAAGGCCTCCATAACTTAAGAATTAGCCTAAGGTAGAGAATAGAGGTCATTAAGGCCAACAAGGAGCTATCCTTGGTATTCTACCTCAGAAAGGGCTGGTAGGGCCTATTACCAGTCCCAAAAACCTAGTCTAAGGCAAGCACCTACCCAAACCTAGTCTAAGGATTCTCAATCCTATCCCAAGTCACTACGTATACTACTACTAGTCCTAAGGGATAATAATAAACTAATATAAGGTATGATGGGATTCTACCAAAAAAGGGCCCTAACCGGCTAATTAAGGAAATAAACGCTAAGGTAACAACTGAGCCATAAGTACTCACCCATAGCTACCATAATACTACAATAATACTATAATGAAGCACAATTTAGGAGAAAGGTAAACCTAGCCTACCTGGACGTCGTTGAAAGCTCGACTAATCCTCTACTTTAGAGTTTTTCCCTTTTGAGAAGTCTCTGACTTACAATAATAAAGTCAAGGAAATGACCGCAATAAAGTCCCCAATCCAATCCCGGCACTAGATATTAATTACCACACTAATCTCAGCTCTCAAGACCCTTTAATGGAGTCTTAAACTTGATTTTTGAGCTAAAAAAAGAAGGCTACAACTTTATATATAATCAGGGGTCCTTCTTTGTGAATGCAGGACCCCTGTCGCGAATGCGGGAGCTGGCCCGGACAGACCTTCGTAAATACGACTGATCCATCATGATTGTAAAAATTAAGGCTGGAACACGAACATGAATGTCAATATTCTTGACCCTCTCAAATGCGGCCAAGGCCACGCGAAGGCCAATTATTGGCCTGCACTAGGTGCATCAGTACTAGCAACTTAGGCAAGTTGCAAATTACCCGACTAGGCCCTCGGGATTCATTAGAATCCCATAAATGAAAAAAAACTATGCTACACTACCAAATTTGAAATTCTAGACTCAACAGCCTATCAAAATTTCCATCTGAGGTCATTTTGATTAAATGTGGGTCCCACACCTAAGGGTTCATTTTAGCAAAAATTACCCAATAGCCCAAAATGAGTTCGAAAGCCTGGGATCCATACCAAGGGTCCCCGTAGCATAAAATTGACATTCTCGAGCTAATGGTACTATCAAAATTGGCATCTAAGGTTGTTTACCTGAAGTTTAGGCCCTAGACTCTTTTTTTAATAGCAACAACTCCAAAATAGTGAAATGGCTCTAAAACTAAATAAATTGCCTGATAACAAGACTGTCAGTCCCAACAAGTCATAAATAACTTGGGAGGGCTATAAGAAAACTCTAAATATAGAAAAGAAAAAAAATGTGTGAAATGACTTGGTGGGTCATTACAAAAGGCTAGTTAAGCAAGGTAGTCATCTAAGCCAAACATAAAATTGTAAGAAAAACATATACTAACTAGATGATGCTAGTCTAGCTATTTATCAAATAAGGATCAATAGAAATTAAGGTAATAACAATAGTAAGGGCATACTATACAAGTGTCATGAAAGGAAAAATAACAAGTCCCATTCTAGGATCACATCAAGGCCACTATGCCAAAGAAAGGGAATTTACACACGCATTACACCCTAAGGTAATCACAATACTAATCAACTTAATCCATTACTAAAATAAAATATCTATAGGGCTATTCATATATTAAAAAACCTACACAAAGGCTCATAAAAATCAACATAATAATAGCAAGGTATACGTACACGGGTGGGTATAAAACCCCCAAACCAAATTGCATCAAAAATAAAAGATAACAATTCAAAATCGCACCTATAATAATGGAATTTGAAGATACGACTCTTGGTCTGCCTGAAAAAGTACAAGCCTGAACACATCCATCCCCGAATTGAGCATCCATACTATCACTTGTAACACCTGGCTGAGAATCACACCTAACACTCTGGGGACCACTCCTAATACCCAGGCCATCATCTCTGACTGAAGTTTCCAAATCCCTAAGAGATTAATCTGACTGACCTAACTGCTTGATAACCCTATATCGGGGACACTCTCTATAGAAATAATCACCCTCCCCATAATTATAACAGACCTTAAAAGCCCTAGTCTGGCGAGGAGCACGTGCTGATCCGACTAGCTAACCAATTCATGCCTGGGGAACTCCCTAAAATAGTGACCAACTTCCCCATAATCATAACATGCCCTAGAAGCTCTCTGATGCAATGAACCTACTGACTTAGAGCATCCACCATAGCCTGAAGACCTACACTGAGAACCCAGTGATTCTTGATCGAACCTCTATCTTCTACCACTTGTATGAGTGTCATCTATAATTTGAGGGGCTACCTGTATGGACCTAATAGGTTGTGAGTGATAGTGACCTATACTAAAAGGATCCCTGTCTAAGATAAAATACCATTGAAACTGTAATTGGGTTTGAATGTGTACCAAGTATTGAGCACCAAAAAAGGTTCAACCCTACTATGCAATAAGTTAAGAAAGGGATCATTAAGTGGCTTAACATAAGGGTTGTTTACCCAATCTCTAATAGTACATAGGTTAGTTCGATGCAATGTGTGTGAAGAGAGAAGGAATCACCATTATGCTGAATGAGAAAGATAATCTCATCCCTTTAAGGTCGGTCACGGGGTGGCATTTGTGTATGGATTTCTAGAAGCTAAATTTATAGACTGGAAAAGACCACTTTCCCATGCCATTTATGGATCAAATATTAGATCGACTTGTGGGGAGAGGTTGGTATTGCTTTTTAGATAGCTATTCTGGGTATAATGAAATACCTATCCCACTCGAGGATCAAGAAAAAATGACCTTCACTTGTCCTTATGGGACATTTTCTTTCAAGAATATGCCTTTTTCCCTGGCCATATTTCAAAGGTGCATGTTGTAAATCTTCTTGTATATGGTGGAGAATATGATGGTGGTATTTATAGATGATTGCTCAGTAGTAGGAGACTCTTTTGAAGCATAACTTGAGTATTTGAACAAAGTACTCCAAAGGTGCATTGAAACAAACCTTGGTCTAAATTGGAAGAAATGCCCCTTGATGGTAAAAGAGGGAATTGTGTTTGGGCATAAAATCTTAGGACAAGGCATCTAAGTTTATCAAGACAAAATTGAAGTGATCTCATAGTTTCCTCCTCTAATTTCTGTAAAAAGGTGTGGGATGATTTATAGGGATACAAGTTTCTATCGGAGATTCATCAAAGACTTTTCAAAGGTAGCTCACCTATTATGCAAACTTCTTGAAAAAGTAGAAAAGTTCGAGTTTGATGGACGTTGTCTAAAGGCATTCAATTGCCTAAAAGGGAAACTTGATATGGCCCCTATTATTATAGCCCCTAATTGGCCACTTACCTTTGAGTTTATGTGTATTGCAAGCAAAATAGCATTGGGAGTGGTTCGTAGATAGAGGAAAGATAAGTTGTTCTACCCAGTGTACTATGCAAGTAAATCATTAAACAAAGCATAAAAGAACTACACGGTCACCAAAAAAGAATTATTGGCCATAGTGTATGATTTTAAAAAGTTTTGTGCCTACTTGTTGGGTACCAAGGTTGTCGTCCACACTGACTATATGGTAATTCGATACTTAATGGCCAATAAAGAGGTAAAACCTCACTTAATTCGATGGATTTTATTGCTCCAAGAATTTGATTTTGGTGTGAAGGATAGGAAAGGATGTGAAAATCAAGTGATGGACCACTTGTCTCACCTTGAATCAAATGAGGATAAGTTAGGGGAGATTGATATTAATGAGTCTTTTTCTGATGAGCTTGTCATGGCTCTTTCGGGGGGTGGAACCATGGTATGTGGCTATGCAAACTATATTGTATGTGGTATACTCCTTGAAGACCTTAAACATTATTCAAGAAAGTACTTTTCTATGATGTCACGTGGTACTTTTGGGATAAGTCCTAGTTTTTTAGGGAATTCACCGACAATATGGTTGGAAGGTGTGTGGTCAAAAATAAGATTAGGCCCATTCTTAAAGCATGTCACTCTTTATCGGTAGGTGGTGATCATGGTGGTATTCGTAATCTGCAAAAGTTCTTTAGATTAGATTTTACTAGCCCTCCTTATATCGTGATGCACATGAGTTAGTTCATTCTTGTGAACAATGCCAAAGACAGGGTGGAATTTTGAGGAGGCATGAAATGTCGTTGCAGCAATGTATGGATGTGGATTTGTTTGATGTGTTGGGAATTGATTTCATCGGCCCCCTTTTTAAGCTCATTCGGGAACTGTTATACCTTGGTAGCTGTGGATTATATTTCCAAGTGGGTTAAAGCTATGGTGATAACGAATGGATTGGGCTGGGAAACTTGATGATTCTTGTGCATATAGGAATGCTTTCTAAACTCAAATTGGCATGTCTTTATATCAATTAGTATTTGGCAAGGCTTGTCCTTTACCCATTGACTTGGAGTAAAAAGCATTGTGGGCCTTGCATAAGTTGAACATGAAATGGCAAGATGCATCTAAGTCAAGAGTGGAAAAACTTCAAGAGATTGATGAATTCTATTTGAAATCTCATGAGAGCTCCACTCTTTACAAGGAATGGATGGAAAGATAGCATGACGCCAAAATCTTTAAAAGGAAGTTTAAAAGCGATGATTACGTCTTACTGTTTAACTAAAAATCAAGTCAAGGAAGTGCAAAGCTTCCGTAGTGGAGCCATTGAATTGGAAGGTGAAAAAGGGTCCCGATTCACTGTGAATGGTCAAAGGGTGAAACACTACTATCACACCCAAAAACCATAGTGGTGCGACTGGAACCTGGTGCCACACTTGGCTGAGCTAATCAATTGAACTTAAACTATACAACACTAGTGGACCATCAAGGCAAAACTAAATTGAAAGAAATAAAACAGACATAAACTCATAAATTACAAAAGTATAATACGACAATTAGGTTATAACTGACTTCCAGACCCACAACAGTTGTTTACAAGCCTCTAAGATGAAGAGCTAATAATAACTAGTCAGGACAGGCCTCGAAGTAGCCATTAACTAAACAAAGCCATAGTAAACTCTATACTTAGCAACTCTGGAAAGAACGGAGCATACCAACCATCAGTTGAACGCGATCACATACAACAAGGAGAACTGACCACCTGATAACCTACATGTATGAATGTAGTGCCCCACAGGCAATGGAGATGTCAGAAAAAGAATGTACTGAATATGTAAGGTATAAAGTTATCGTAAGTAAATTATGAGCTCAAATGAAATTAGGTATATAACTGCATAGATAAGGATAGTAGACCATCATTTTTTTATACTATTGTAATCATGTACATTACATTCTTTACTTTACTTTACTTTTCTTTGCTTTATAAACTTTGTAGCATGTGATACAATGACCAGCTGATCAGTGGTAAAAAAAGATGACCCATGCTAGGCATTTTAGCCCCTGGGATATGGTCCTCATAAATATACTTGTCGGGATCAACCCATGCTAGGTATTATTACACCTAGGATACCACCCATAAATATAAAGATAGGGATCGACCAATCCTGGGTATTATAACCCCTGGGATACTACCCATATGTATAAAGATTGGGATTGACCCATTCTAGGTATTATAATTCCTGGGATACCACCCATAAATATAAAGATCGGGATTGACCCATGCTAGGCATTATAACTCCTGGGATACCACTCAGAAATATAAAGATCGGGATCGACCCATGCTAGGTATTATAACTCCTGGAATACCACCCATAAATATAAAGATCGGGATCGACTCATGATAGACCTTGGCCCCTGGAATACCACCCGAAGTTACATTAATTCACTCTACCTTGTTTCTTTAATCTTTGAGATTGTTTTTTTTGTGGTCACAACTCTTTTGAGCTTTTGGAACTATAGACATGTGAATAAAACACTCGAGGCAGAAACAATGATATAGGATGCAAAATGGAACTTTAATGTTATACTTTTGAACTTATACGACTCAATGAACTTCATTGAGCACAAATGAGTCATGAAGGCGTGTAACAAGTAAGGACATTAGGACATGCAGCAATGGGCCATTAAGGTATATAACAAGTGAGAAAGTAGTTCTACTTAGCACAAGGTTCATTTAAAACACATTTAGACATTTCAAATGGAGGCATACAATACAATGAACTTTTCAAATACACTATCAGTTAACAAGCATACAAGTTTAAGTTTATACATAAATCTTAGTCTTTTTAACACATAAATAGTCCAACCATAACTTGAAGAGGTCAAATCATAATCCAAACTGTTATTTCATGTTCCTCGGATTATAAACGAGTATATACAATCTTGACATACAATTAAATACCTCTTGAATTTCCAGTAATTCCAGCACATTGATATGAATTAAGAGTAGCATCAAAAGTAATGCTAGTTTGTGTAAATTACACTAAATCTTCACAATAGTAAACCTGGACAACCCCACTGTCTAGTGTTGTGATTTTGTTTTGAATAGGTAAATGCAAAAACCAATCTTTATAGCCTTCATAAAAGTTGTAGGTATATGTCTTGGGGTTGGAAAGAGTCCATAATCGAAACAAAATACATTTTTACAAAAATATATCGTTAAAATACTAACAGTAGCACATGGGGGTTTCTAAATCAGAAAACTGGGCAAAACTTGTCCTCTCTTTCATCCCCTATTTAGGGTCTACAAATGCAAAATAAGCTTTTTTTCATAAATTTAAATATTGTAGATCTATGTGTTATATTTCTAAAACATATTTTTGCACTTAAAACAGAGCTCTATACAATGAGATATGCTAAAACTACTAAACACTGCACAGTTCAAAAATAGATTTTGGTTACTTACTACTCTCAAAAGGGATAACAAAAATGACAATTGTTTTGCCTTGTTAATTATTAGGCTGTACCTGATCCACTAGTCATCATAATACCATGAGCACATAAATTACTATATGGACCAATAAACCCACCATGATATCTAAAAGAATGTGAAATGCATGAATATACAAAATAGCACCACCACGAGTAACATACCACTATCAATACTGTCATATCCGGTTGATCCTTAAAGTGTCGTTGTATTGTAATGAAACCCCATCCTACATCAATATATGATTTTTCTCTATGTGTCCAGCTCATAGACTAACATATCTTCATCATATATCTAAACCCCCGATATTTCTTTGATTATAGTAGTGAAATGTTAATGATACCTGAGTATGAGTTCCCAAAAAGAGATAACTACCTCAAAATAAGCTAGAATAATACAATCTAAAAGCTATGCTAGTTGAACTATGGAATCATACCGAAAGAAAGAGAATATCCTTGATGTACCTTATACCTAACTTTATCAAAGCTACACGAAGCTCTGCTCAAGTACCTCTTTAAACTCGCAACAACTCAGACCATAATATAATTATTTTAACACATAAAATCTAGACTCACAGCTTCTAATCGTTGTCACATACTACACCAACTTATCTCTCCCATAATTACCTTTAACAAATAATATGTCGCTTTCAGATTTGCACTCGTAACTTTGGTAAAAAACTACCAATCAGACTATTATAGTAAATAGTTGAAGACGTTCTTGTTACTCTCTCATACGTATTACCTATATCCATAAGGCGAGCATAAGTATTGAGGTATAAAATGATTATATGTATAGAATCCTCATAAAATAAAACTTCCCCCTAAATAACATAACTGTCAATCGGTGAAGAGATGATATATAGATATATATGTATTAGACAACTTGTCAGGGATTTATATATTCCAAAAAATGGATATTAGGCAACATATTCAATTTACAAGTGGTGGTCTTTAGCATAATATATATGCATTCATGGGTATATTCTCCAGGAGATTTCTATAAAAGTTAGGCAGTCTACATGATTCTTAAGCGGTGGAAGTTTATTAATTAAGTTTTTATGGAAATAACTTATACCTCTAATATTAATAACACATACCCCAAAATTAATGTCAATAATGTTTCCTACCTCCTCCACTTGACATGGAATTGACATCACCAAATATAAGTCGTTAACATTAATAGTACTAATAAAAATTTAGAAACTTGGAATAACCGACTCATTCATAGCACACTAGACTCGAAAATCACATATCTTAAAGAATCATGCCAAAAAAATAAAAGAATAGTATTTACATACCTCGAGTCCTTTGTAGCTAATGAAAACCCCACAAACTATAAACAACCTCAACAATACTAGCCTTTTTTCTAATCTTAGAGCTGATATCTAACTTGGGGAATTCACTTCTATGCTCAGTTTTGTTCCAAGGATCGGCACTTGAATGCCACATGATTTGATTGACTAAAATTATTTAAACAGTAGCTATCTGTAAGGCATGAAGAGGTGGAAGGAAATTCTTAATATGGAAACTCCTATTTTAATTAATCTATCACTAAAGGGGGAAAGTTAACACAAAATTAAATAGTAACATGCAGCCTAGGTGGTGGAAATAATTCCCATACGAAAAGTCCTAATTCTTAGCCACAACTTAATTTGCTTCTCCCTCCGGTAACTAATGTGCTAACCCATATATACATATACATTTATATGGTGAAAATTATAATAGATAATTCCTTTTTCTATTAGTTAGAGGATAACACATGGCAACTAATGGCTATGCCACCATGTTAATTCAATGTTGCTGGCACTCCTCCACTTCCACGTGGAGTGAGGTGTCCACAAAAGAAATTATTTATCTCGTTATGTAAGTACTCAGGTATTGCATAGGTTTGTGATTAAATAAATATAACTTTTTTTAATACACTAAATTAATAGAAAATCATTCTAAATAAAGCCTATCTCATATAATAATATTTTCTCAACATAATTAGACTTATCATCTCCGTTAAAATAGTAATAAATAATAAAAACTCTTTCAAAATAAGTACATACGCAAATGTACCACAACTAAATAATTTTTATAAATATTTAACACATTTTTTGGAAGGTAATAAAAATATAACTTTTTATGAAATTGTAATTTAAATCAAATATTTTTTAACATACTTGGAATTAATAAAATCTCAAATCTAGACTCGTAAGCCTCGGGACGAAGGACACCGTAAACATCCGGGGTGTTACAAATACTTTGGAATGAAGCTGGAGGTTGACTTTGTTGAGGTGTTCTACCTTGATGAAGCTAGATAACTCCCACTCATGTCGTGCCACAACGTTAAATAAGGCACTTCTTGAGAGGCAACCTAAGTTTTACTTTTTTTTGTTCTAAATAACGTTTCTTGTATGGTGCAGGTATGTTATGGGGTTGGAATGTGGAAAATATATCACAAAACAAGTTAGAAAAAGAAAGTGTTGAAGGCCTTGAACTGAGCTCTGGGAAAAAGACTGGGGCGAGTCGCCAAACACTTTGGTGCATCTCAAAAGTCCTTCGGCTATATCGGTCTTCCAAGCTATGGATATTGTTATATTCGGCGATAACTCTTAATGTTCGGTGCATTGCCAAATACTTTGTTCATACATCAAAGTCCCTCACCGAACATAAGCCTCCAAACCATGAGAATTGGTATATTTTGCAACACTTATTCAGTTCGGCGTATCATCGAACACTTTAGAGACATGCCCATGTCCTTCACAGAATTTGTTTGAATTAAAAGAGGCAATGGTTTTACTTCTTGACTTTATCTCTTCCACTTCTATGTTTTCACTATCCTAAACCTACCTCCTCTTTCACTTACATTATCTCAACAACAAGTACATACTCACTCATCTCTGTTGACTCACCATTGTCCACCTATTGCCGCTGTCACTGCTCCACTGAACGAGTCTTATCTCCGACCTCACAATCTAGTCATACATTTTCTCCTCGATAAGGTTTGTGATTCATCATTATTCTTTCACTTGTGTTCATTTAGATTTTGTTTATATCATTCGTTTGATGGAGAATTGTGTGATTGTGTTTGAATCTCATGTCACATTTGCTTAATCTCATCGTGGGCTAGTGAATTTTTGTGAAATGGGTTTTACCTAGGGTTACTCAATTTGGGGAGATTGGATTTTCCTAATTATGCTGATTTTGGGAGTGATGCATTTAGGGTTAATTGATTTAGGGGAAAAGATTTTTTGTAATATTGTTAATTATTTGAACTTGAATGCTTGTATGGAGGTTAATTTTGGGAGTTTATTGTGCGAATTGAACTTTATTATTTACCATTTTTCTCAATGATAGATTCGGTGACGTCATTCTTAAGGAAAAATCATCAAATTGTTGTTTTTTGGTATTGAAATCTTGGGAAGCCTGAGTACCTAGTGCATTAGATGTAAAGAAATCACCATGAAAATGCTTGAATCTTGAACTAGGGAAGACAAAATTGTTTATTGAGAACTTAAGCAATATGCTGAACTATGTGGCGGATTGCGAAGTGCTCCCCATATTACTAAAGTGATAGTCTAGTTTAGAAAGTAAGGGTGCAAGTTTGACAACACCTTCCTAATTTGGCAATTCTCAGGGAGTATCACCAAACAGTTTGGTGTGTCACCAACATTTAACTCTGCCTCACAAAACTCAACCCTGAGAATTATGAAATTTGGTGATAACATGAAGTGCTTGCCGAACAAGTAGACGATTCACCGAAGTAGTTTGGCGATGCTATCCTGAAAATCATTGTGTGCTTGCTAACCTTTGTCTAGTATATTATTTATTTCTTAAATAGATATGGTTAAGAAAAAGCATGTCTCTAATAAGCAAAAGACTCTTCCCCCTCCTTAAAAAAAGATCACAAAAAGGGTCTTAATAAAGATTCATTCCAATCCTGAGAGAAATGTTCAAAATAAAGCTAGATTAGCTGCTAAAAAGGCAAAAGGGAAAGCCCAAACTCATTCCTACGTATTTGATAATGAGGGGTCAAGCTTTGAACATAGTTCTAATTTCTTGAGGTATCACTTGACTACCTTTGAAGAAGGTGATGAAAGGGGAAACAGTACTGCGATCCATGAACTACTCCCTACTCAGGTGGTTGAACAAACTAAGAAAAAGTGGAGTGAGCACCACTCCAAGGTAGTCCTAGACACTCATCTCATTGTGGTTCCCCAGTTTCTCAATAGACTCAAAGTTTTGGGAAAGTGTAGAATCATCGAGGAGCAAAGGTTGAGCATAGAAGGATTGAAGGGAAAACACCCTAGGGTCTTAGCTTCTATAAGGTACCATGATTTTTAAATTTTTACACAACCTCAAAAGTTGTATGTATAGACTTGGGTCATAGAAGCTTATGAGGTTTATGGGAAATTATTACCTGCCAAGAGGAATAAAAATAAACCCCAAGAAACAAGATATGTTGTGGTAGTTCGAGGAGTAAAAGTAAAGTGTGATCAGTCCTTGATCAATTTAATTTATGGATGCATGGTGGATGTTCCACATTACTTTGCTGTAAGGTCTTTGAAAGTGGTTGATGATCTTTTAGGTAAGTTAGCCTCTTTGCTTAGTAATGGTACACCCCATGTGGATTGCACTGGGGGTCCTAATTGAGAAGAGCACCATTTACCTGGAAGCATGTTATTGGTTGAGTTTTATCTATATCAACCTCATGCCCTCCCAAAATGAGATAGTCATTCGGTACCCAAAAGAAGTGTTGTTGGATACTATTATCATAAAGGAAATGTTGAATCTTGCTCAAGAGATTACTATACAGGCCCAACAAAAGTAGGCTTCCTTTTCTTTCCCATGTCTTATTATCGAGTTGTGTCAAATGGAAAAGGTTCCCTTTGACCCTAAAAGATATGTTGATTACACTCGCACTTCCACAATTGATATTACCAGACTTGAGGCTATCCATGCAGAGAAGAAGAAGAAAAATCGGGTGGATGCATCCCGAATGATTGATGTTAAGACTCTTGATACTATTGCTACACAGCCCACTCCTATTGATACAGCTCCACCTCTTACAGCTTCCTCCACCAATCCTTTCTCTCATCTCTCTCGACCTAGTGCCCTTGGCCCTTGACCATCCACTACTACATGCACTTTGGGGACTCCTTTGACTCACCCTATGGTGATTCAGATGGGTCACTTAACCAATTTTACTAATGTGAGGTCAACCAAGTTGGAGGCTTAAGTGCCTCAGAATATCTCATTTCTGAGTTGTTAGTACTTGTTATTCACTTTTCTCTTATTCATTGAACATTGTTCCAAAGTTCCAATAATGTTACGTTCTAAATTTCCAATAATGTACGACCAATAATGTATCAATCTTAAAGTTAAAGAATGAAGTAATGTATAATTAGTTGTATCCATGGGGTGGAAGGAACACCTGCATGATGACAATCCCAATATTATAAGTTGTATCCATGGGGTGAAAGAACACTTGCATGATGATATCCATGGGGTGAAAGGAACACCTGCATGATGACGATCCTAATATTATGGGTGGTATCCCTGGGGTGAAAAGAACACTTGCATGATGATGTTATTTCCCCACTGATCAGTTGGGCCCGGGTTATATATTGACGGTTATAAATATTGATGGTAATGTACATAAAGGTAAAGAAAGTAATGAATATAAGGTACATGTTTCCACACATATAGAACGGTGGGTTATCCATATTGACTATTCTCATGTATTTGAGTTCATTGAGGTTTTTAAGTTTCATGCAGTTTCTTATAGCCTTACATACTCAGTACACTCTTCGTACTGACCCCCTTGGAAGACTTACCTTACTTGCTGCAGGCACAGGTACTAGTAGACCACCAGAGTAGAGTATAGATCATCTACAAACTGTTGGTGAGCTCCAGTTGGTCTGGGGCTTTCCGAGTCACATGTGTATATTTGTTTTGGATTGTAGAGTTTGTCTAAAGTGGGGACTTATCCCGAATGTAGGTTGGTTATGTACATGTATCTGTTAGAGGCTTTGTAGACATATGTGGGAAGATGAACGTAAGAGATGTATGTCCATGTTGACTTGATGGCCCTAACGGCCAAGTTTCATATATAGTAGATATTTGCCATGACTTCCGCCATTAGTATGTTATATTTTATAAGTTACATGAGATAGAATGCTATTCATATAGAGACATGCATATGAAGGTACATGAGTAAAGATTGGTTCGCTCGGGCCTCAACGGCTTTGGGTACCAATCCGTCCCGTTGGAATTTGGGGAGTCACAAAAGTGGTATCAGAGAAGGTCGTCCTAAGGGTGTCTACAAAGCCGTGTCTGAGTAGAGTCTTAATTATGGATGTGTTGCGCGCCACATTTATAAGTAGGAGGCTACGGGACATTTAGGAGTTGTTTCTTTACTTCATTTCTAGATCGTTCAATAGAGCCATTGTTGTGGGTGGAATTATATCTGACCATTGAAGTTGGTTTGGTTTTCTTTGTTATAGTAAGATGCCGATTACAAGACAAGATAGGGACAAAGGTAAGAAGGTAGATATGCTTGCCGGAGAAGAAACTAGTAAATCATCATCTGACCAAGCTAGTCAAGGTGGGGCTGAAACTGAGTTTGCAACGCAGGCTTCCCCTACTTTTCCAGCTCCAGAAGAGCTGAGAGGGAGAGAAGAACCTGCCAAAACACCTGTTAATGCTACTGAGTAGGATCTAAGAAATGCAGTACAAATGTTGACTCGTATAGTTGATTGTATAGTTACTGCACTGAATCAAGGACAAGTAGGTCCAATGACAGGTAATGACAGTGAGGCTAGGGCAGCTAGTTAGAGGACACAGGATTTTTCGAAATTAGCATGTTCACCGGGTCAAATGTGAATGAAGATCCACAGGATTTCGTGGACCAAATCAAAAGGGCTCTAGATGTTATGCATGTGACTGGTACAGAAATAGTAGAACTTACAGCATATAGACTGAAGGGTGAGGTTATATTATGGTACGAATTTGGCAACGATCTCGGGGTATAGGTGCACTTCCAGCTAGTTGGGAGGAATTCAAAATGGCATTTCTTGATCACTATCTTCCATATGAGATCCGAGAGGCTCGTGCGGATCAGTTTTTAAATCTCCATCAGGGGAACATGAGTGTCAGAGAATACAGTCTGCAGTTTAATTCTTTGGCTCGATATGCTCCAAATGTAGTGGCCACAATGGCCAATAGAGTCCATCGGTATGTGAGCAGATTGGAGCCATATTTGGTGAGGGACTGTACTATTGCTGCGTTAAATAGAGACATGGATATAGAAGGAATACAAGCCTTTGCACAGAAAATGGAGGGTCAGAGGCAACGGAGAAGGACACAAGAATTTGACGAAGGGCCTTCAAAGAGGGCTAGACCTATGGGACAGTTTATGGCATCCCAAGGAGAACTTAGGCCTCGGGCTTTCCTAGACAGCCTATACCATCATTTTCTTACCCTACAGCAGGTACTCCATCTCAATTTCGAGAGTTTAGAGGCGGTCAAGCTAGGCAAAGTAGTGGGACTAAGGGTTCACAGACAGTAGGGTATCGAGAACAAGGAAGTATGAGCCAATCGAGGTCTTTTCGTCAGCTGTGCCAGTGCTGCAGGAAGTTTCATTCAGGTGAATGTTGGTTTAGAATGAATGTGTGCTTTTGGTGTAGTGAGTCAGGGCACATGATGAGAGAATGCCCACAGAGGGCCACGGGTAGTATGACACGACCTACGGGATCAGTTGTTGCATTATCATCGCTAGGTGTGCAACCTGCTGGTCGTGGCAGAGATGCTAGAGGAGCAGCTAGTTCTAGTGGAACCCAAAACCATACCTATTCCATACCGGATCGGCAGGAATTGGAGGCTTCTCCTGATGTAGATACAGGTACAGTCTTCATATTTTTACATAAGGTATACACATTGATTGACCCATATGCTACACTATTATATGTTACTCCATTGATTGTGCAAAAAAAATATTTTGAAGGAATACCAGAATTACTAGTTACGCCATTTAAAGTTTATACATCAGTTGGTGAATCTCTTGTCGCTAAAAGAGTATATCATAATTGTACCATAACTGTTTGTGGTTATGACACACTGGTTGATCCTACTGAACTGGAAATGGTATACTTTGATGTTGTCATGAGTACAGATTGGTTGGTTTCTTGTTATGTCAAGGTATATTTCCGAGCTAAGAAGTTATATTTTTCGTTTTCCACAAAAGAAGATTCATGAATAGATAGGTAAGGTGGGAGTACCGAGAGGCAAGTTACTTCTCATCTTAAAGCAAAGAAAATAATTCTCGAAGGGATACATATGTCACTTAGTAAGAGTGAAAGCTACTGATGTGAAGCCACCAACTCTTCAATCGGTTCTGGTGGGAAATGAAAATGTTGAGGTCTAGTATATCCCTTTGGGGTGCATCAGTGTTAATCGGACGAAAAAAAACACAAAAGATGGCACATTGAGAATGTGTATTGACTATCGGCAACTGAATAATGTGACAATTAGGAATACATATCCCATCCCCAGAATTCAATTACAGGGTGTCAAAGATCTCTCAAAGGTTGACTTGAGTTTGAGATATCACCAGGTAAGGGTTAGAAAAAAAATAAAAATAACCAAGACAGTTTTACGAACACGGTTTGGCCGTTATTGAGTTTTAGTTATGTCATTTGGGCTAATGAATGCACCAGTAGTTTTTATGGGTTTGATGTATAGGGCGTTCAAGCCATTGTTGGATATGTTTGATACCATGTTTACAGATGATATTTAAGATCATGAGAGAGCCATGCTCATCACTTGTGACAAGTGTTACGGATTCTTCGTGACCGTAAGCTATATGCAATGTTCTCTCAACGTGATTTTTGGGTTAAAATTCGTATTGCTCTTGGGTCACATGGTATAGGATGTGTATTGATGTAGCACAGTAACGTAATAGCGTATGCCTCCAGACAATTGTGTCCACATAAGAAAAATTATCCCCCGCATGATCTTGAATTAGCAGTTGTGATATTTGTGTTAAAGATATGGCGCCACTACTTATATGGAGTTCATGTTGATATATATATATTGATCATAAAAGTTTGCAATATATTTTCAAGCGAAAGGACCCACACTGAATACATCAAAGATGGATGGAATTACTCAAAGATAATGATAGTGATATCTTCTGCCATCCAGGAAAAGCAAACGTGGTAGCCGATGCGTTAAGCCACAAAACGTTGGGAAGCATTGATGAAGGGTCAACTTACGAAAAGGTAAGGTATTATTAAGGGTCTATGTCAATTAGGCAGCTTGGGGGTTCATTTTCTTGAAACTCTAGATGAAAGAATTATAGCGCAAAAGGCGGCAGAGTCTTCATTTGTAGCTGAGGTGAACGAAAAGTAATATGCGAATCTTATTGTATTTCAGCTGAAAGAGAATGTACAAAAGGGCCTGACAAATGCATTTGATCTTACGCAAGAGGGGGTACTGTAATGCTCAATTTACGGAATTCTATTCATTCGGGAGCAACTAAAATGTACCATGGTTTGGAAAGGAGGTATTGATAAGGTTACATGAAAAGAACATTGCAGAAATTGTAACTTATTGTTCGAATTGTCAACAAGTAAGAAGTAGGGCATCAGACATCTGGAGGTTATATGCAATGTATGAATTTTCCAGTTTGGAAATGGCACATGATTAACATGAAGTTCATCACAAGTTTACCTCGTACGTTTCAAAAATTTGATTCCATGTGGGTAATAGCTGATAGGCTTATCAAGTTAGCACACTTTTTACCTGTCAAGATTACTTGTACAACTGAAAATTTTGCAAGGGTGTAGGTTAAAGAGATAGTGCAATTAGGACCCAAGTGAATTTGAGTACGGCTTTTCATCCTCAGACGGGTGGACAAGCAGAGCGTACTATCCAAACACTTGAGGATATGTTACGAGCTTGCACATTAGACTTTAAAGGTAGTTGGGATGATCATCTATCGCTTATTGAATTTGCCTACAATAATAGCTATTATTCACGTATCAAGATGGTACCTTACGAAACTTTATACGAAAGAAAGTGTAGATCACCAATTGGATGGTTTGAAGCGGGTGAAACTGCTTTACTTGGGCCAGATCTTGTTCATCAAGCTATAGAAAAAGCTAAGGTGATACAACAGCAGCTACAAATGGCCCAAAGTCGACACAAGTCATATGCCGATATTAGAAGAAGGGAATTAGAATTTACCATAGGTGATTTGGTATTTTTAAAAGTGTCACCAATGAAAGGAGTAATGAGATTCGGAAAGAAAACAAAATTTACCCTATATAACATGCCATATAAAATTGTTCGAAGATTTGGGCAAGTTACGCATGAATTGGAACTACCCCCAAGACCTCTCCACAGTTCATCTAGTTTTTATGTTTCAATGCTTCGAAAGTACATAGGAGATCCATCTCGTATTGCTTCCATTGAAGATGTCCAAATTATCAAAGACCTCATGTATGAAGAAGTACCTATTGCTATTTTGGATCAGTAAGTGAAAATATTAAGGCATAAAGAATTAGCTTCCGTAAAAGTACTTTGAAGAAATCAACAAGTAAAAGGAGTAACAGGGGAAACTGAATAAATGTTGAAGCCGAGATACCCGTATTTGTTTCAAAGGGAAGAAAAAACAAAAAAAGTTCAAAGTACGGAATTGGAGTAATAACAAGTAAGTATCTAATATTGTATAATGTCTCTAACATTCGAGGACGAATGTTCCTAAGGGGGGAAGGATGTAACACCCCGTACATTTCTGAACCTAGTTGATTACCGTAACATTTATGAAATTATTTAAACATGAGATTTTTGGGGTATTATACGTTAAATTTGGTGGGATAGATTAGTCTTATGTCATTGGGCTCAATTGAGGCCCAAAATTACACATAAGACGTGGCCCAAAAATGGAAAAATGACCCATTCATAAAATGGATCACGTAAACATGTCATATTTTACCAAGAGTGGCTAAGGATGAATTTAAGGGACTATAAAAGGCAACAAAAATCATATTTTAATCAACAAAACATACATGTCTCATTTCTATATTTTTCCACAACCTTCTCTCATCTCACAAACCCTAAGGCAACCATCTTTTGGGATAAGATCATCACTTTGCAAGCTTGGGTAAGTGTTTATACTTGTGGTTTAATATATTATATTCTTAATATGGTGTATAAATCATGTTTTTTATGTTGACAAAGTGGTGGGAAGTTCACTATGTGTGAAACAGTCTATGTTTGCTTATCGGTAAAGGGTTTTGCCTTGTAACTTGGAAAAAGACTTATGGTCTTGAAGTAAGTGAATTTGATGGGTTAAATATCAACATGTAAGATTTGGTTATGTCCTTAACTTGCTTTCTCTTTGTGTGAAACATTTGGAGTTGTTGTTGTGAAATTTTACATGGAACCGGTGGCGTATTGAAAGGAAAATGTGCTTTTGGTGATGTTTATGTGCGTTGTGAAACCATGGATGTTCGTTGGAATATAATATGATATAAAATATGTTAATATAAGCTTAATTATTATCATGTACCATTCATTGTGAAAAAGGACCCTAAAAGGACCACCTGAGGCTGAAACGGGCATCAACCTTCGCGGCGGGGCACTTACGGGCGCAGATGCCAACGCAGGTGGCCCTGGAAACTGCCAAGGGGCACCTATGGAAGCACATCAACCACCTATAGGCTCAGGTGGCTTCGCATGTCAGCCCAGAACCCCATTTTGCATGTTTTTGTGCCTCTTTGATCCCCCGAAACCCCTATACCCTTTATGGATGAAATTATCAACTTATGGTACCTTTTAAATTACTATAAAGGAGTATCCCGGAGGTATTTTGAATGGTATTAAATATGGATTGTTGTTAATATGTTGTTATGAAAGGTATTGAGGTGACTTGATGGAATAATTGTGACGTAGTGTTAATGAGGAAGCGTAAAGGGTAAACTTGGTATGTAATGTTATTGGTTTATGATGTCTTGGTCAATGTGTGGAATGTTATGGTATTTTTGGTATGGTGATGCAATAAATGGTATTGTAAGAGGGTGAAATGATGTTATACGGCAGTCACGTAATTCATTGTCGTCGTATGCACTTGTAAGGTAGTTGGTTGTTAACATGAGCTTCGTTATGTACTTGTGTTGTAGAGTAACACGTAAGGAAGGAGATGGATTATCGTATTCACATATAGGACTTTGTAGTCATATTGAGAAGATAAGGTATGTAAGGTTATTCTTACCCACATTTTTCTGCAGCATCTATTGCCCACATTGTCTTTAATTACACTTGTTTTTATTTCAAAAGGGTTGTACAGTATCTCATTTCTCCCAACTGTTTAGAATATCTCATTTCTGAGTTGTTAGTACTTGTTATTCACTTGTCTCTTATTATTGAACATTTTTCCAAAGTTCCAATAATGTTACGTTCTAAAGTTCCAATAATGTACGACCAATAATGTATCACTCTTAAAGTTAAAGAATGAAGTAATGTATAATTAGTTGTATCCATGGGGTGGAAGGAACACCTGTATGATGACAATCCCAATATTATAAGTTGTATCCATGGAGTGAAAGAACACCTGCATGATGATATCCATGGGGTGAAAGGAACACCTGCATGATGACGATCCCAATATTTTGTGTGGTATCTATGGGGTGAAAAGAACACCTGCATGATGATGTTATTTTCCCACTGATCAGTTGGGCCCGGGTTATATATTGACGGTTATAAATATTGACGTTAATGTACATAAAGGTAAAGAAATTAATGAATATAAGGTACATGTTTCCATTCATACAGAATGGTGGGTTATCCGTATTGACTATTCTCATGTATTTGAGTTCATTGAGGTTTTTAAGTTTCATGCAGTTTCTTATAGCCTTACATACATAGTACACTCTTCGTACTGACCCCCTTAGGGGACTTACCTTATTTGTTGCAGGCACAGGTGCTAGTAGACCACCACAGTAGAGTACAGATCATCTGCAGACTGTTGGTGAGCTCTAGTTGGTCTGGGGCTTTTCGAGTCACATGTGTATATTTGATTTGGATTGTAGAGTTAAAGCTGGGACTTATCCCGACTGTAGGTTGGTTATGTGCATGTATCTGTTAGGGGATTTGTAGACGTATGTGGGAAGATGAACGTAAGAGATGTATGTCTATGTTGACTTGATGGCCCTAACGGCCAAGTTTCATATATAGTAGATATTTGCCATGACTTCCGCCATTGGTATGTTATATTTTATAAGTTACACGAGGTAGAATTCTATTCATACAGAGACATGCATATAAAGGTACATAAGTAAAGATTGGTTCGCTCGGGCCTCAACGACTTCGGGTGCTAGTCCGTCCCGTTGGAATTCGGGGCATGACATGAACTATCGATAAATATTTGTGATCGAAAGTTCATATATTCGGGGACCATTCACTTCCTTCTTTAGTCATCCTAGTATTCCTTGTAAATGTATAAAAAGAGAGAAGATAGAAAAGGAAAAAGAACAAAAAAGATTTACTATTGTAGATTTAGTTTGTAAATATTTGAATTGTTTAGATTTTAAAAGGATGGGAGGAGGAAGTTAGCAAGTGAAATCAACAGAATTGGTTCATAACGTGTCAAAAGAAATGAGCATTGGGAAAAGGATTAAGTTACATTACAACCAGGCAAAATACCTTTGTGATATCTAATGTAGCATGCTTGATTATGGTGAGATGGAACATATGGGCAACCCTATGGTATGGTGCTTGTGTGCATGATATTATTTTAGAGCGAGAGTGTTTCATATTAATCCCTTGTTTAAAACTTGATTGCATCATGAGTGAAGGGAATTTCTTGTTGTGAGGGAACTTAATTGCATGTATCGAGCATATTTATTAACCTTAGTTGATGTCTATGAGCATGTTCTTGGTTTGGTAGCAACTAGTCAATACTTGAGGCTTGTAGTTCATGAATTGAGTGTTTGATAGTGGATACTTATGCCAACGTTTTTTAAAATCATGACGCTAAGATAGTTTTCACAAAGAAGCATGTATTTGAACTCCCAAGCAGTACCTTTTGTATACAATGTTGATATTTCTATGACTGCATTGATTTTCTCGAGGACAAGCAAGGGTTTAAGTTAGGGGTGTTGATGAGCCGATAATTTACGACTCATTTGGCCTAGAATTTGTAAGAAATCAAGTCCTCAATTCTATTTTGAGCTACTTTTAATGATAGTTTGTTTGTTTTTTAGGGTTGAATCCAAGAGGTGGTCAACAAAGTATAAGGAAGCCAAAAAATATGATAAATAGAGCTACAAGTTAAGATGGCATCACCCAAGTAGTTTGGTAAATTGCCAAAGTATACGGCATATCGCCAAAGTAGGGTCTTTATCGCTAAAAACAACATATCGATCAAGCTCTAAAGGAATCAGTTCAGCAAAGAGAAGAAGAAGTTTGGCGCATCACCACCGAGTTCCACGATGATGAGTCTCTATTGACAAAGGTAATAGTTAAGCACAGTTGGAGCTCAATCTCTGAGTTAGTTTGGCGATAGGTGTGAAGTTCAGTGCATCACTGCAGACTTCAGCGATGTTGTGTCCTGTCACCAATGTGAGCTTGGCGTTAATTTTGTAATTACTCTGGCCTCATTTTTGCTTTACCTACAAATAGTTTTTTAGGACATCAAATTCTATCTTTTGTTGAATGTGAGATCTAAAAATTGTAATTGAAACCCTTAGATTGGGATTAGCTATCATCTTGATTTTCTATCTTAAATTTGAAGATTTTCTTGTGAATATCTGAATCTAATGTCGAAATTCGATGAGCATAATGGTATAATCTCTTTCTCCTAAATTATGCATAGCTAAACCGCAATTCTTAAGGGGGTGATGAATGACTGTTGATTAGTGTGTGGGTGTTGATTATTTATTTCTAATTTGTGTTATAAATTATGGGTTTAACTAATTCTCTATGTTAACTCATGAGTAGAGGTTGCAAAATCTATGCAATCTTAGATCCTTTATTTTGCTTGAAAGAGGGAACAAAGTGATAACGCTCAAATACACTCTAGGAAATGAATGTACGCTGTCGTTAGCAATATATTTACCCAACTTAGAGTCGGGGTCAAATCCATAGGAAATGAGAGCAATAGCTTCACTCTCAAGTATCACAAGTAAATATAAGTTGGCACACAATGCTAGGAATAAAGCAAATAAAGTAAATGGGGGGGGGGGGTGTTCAAACAATTTTGTTTTCAAATAGTCAATCTCAAAGTTTGGTTTGCACAATTGAAATCTTAAGAATGTAATCAAGTATAAGAGAGACTTGGGGTTACTCCCTCATGAGTGTGAGTATAAGCATTGGTAAGTACCAATTTGCCTAATAGTTAAATAATTGTTCATATGTGGATTCTTTCGAACACCTCACGTATGTTTCCTTTTCACCAATAAAATATCTTAATTAGTATACTTATTTCTAACATCTACTATTAAATGATAAAATCAAGTTATTGTCAATAACTACTCCTCACCCTTTTTCCCTTTGTCAAGAATGAAAAGGGTTCTAAGCAAAACTAGAGTTTGCAACCTCTAATCTTAGGTCAAATCATGGAGTAATGACTAAATCCTCAACAAATAATTAATAATCTAGGAAAATTAGTACTACCCATACACAAATCATAACTCAATCATGTATAACCCCAAGTTGGGTATTTAGCTACTCATAATAATAGAAAATGAAGATATACATATATTATCATTAAATTTAGCCATAGAATCCAAAATCCTGAAGAGAAATTCCAAATTCCAAGAAATAAAATCAACTATAAGTACTAAATCCCACTCTTAGGGTTTCAATTACAAGATTTGGATCTCAAAAATGGCAAAAAAATAGAGTTTTAGATCTGAAAAATCCCTTTTATAGTTCAAAAATTATGTTTTAGGTAATTATGAAAATGCCACCATGCTGGTCACATGCAGGCACATATGCCAGCATAGGTGGGCACATGGCCACATAGGTAGCTTTGTAAGTGTGGGTTCAGGCTATTTCCAGTTCACTTTTTTGTCCACGTGTTGCCTCATGTACGTGTGCACCTTCTCCCCTGCGTATGTAGGTGACAAATATTCCTCTCATGCATCATTTTAAGCTCTTTTCCTTTATTTTTACACTTCATTTGACTCGTATGGTTAGCTCAACCTCAAATTCATTGAAGATGGTACAGATCTGGCCTAAAAAAATTTAAAAAAAGAGAAAAAGAAGAGATGAAGAAAGCAATAGAGGAAAGCAAGCAATCCTCCCAGGACCACTTGTTTAAGATTCATGAGAGGAGGTGTGGAGCTGGGAGATCTATAGTTTGTGAGGCCTCGAGTGTTGATGTTATGGTTTCCATTAATGGTGGTAGGGGCACGACAGTTTCCCCCACAAGTACTACACCTTTAAATGCACCAGTTCCCACCGGTGCGAATATTGATTTGAGTGCTCTGGCCATAACCAAGGCCACAAGATTGGAGACTGGTGAGTTTTAAGACCCTAGTAGCTAATGAGATCATATTTGGCACCTAGAGTGCCACACGTATGTCCTTAACCCTTATTTTATTATTTTCTAACTATAGTCATGTAGTGAGGACACTTCATTTTCTCAAAGTTGGGGGTGGGGGTGTACCACCACTCGGGGGGTTTTGTTGCCGTGTTTCTTTTCCCTCGAGTGTTCTATCATAGTAGAACCAGCATGTTTAGATTTTAATTTTTTTTATGTGTTTATGTTTTTTTGTGTGTGTTTAATTAGGAGAAAAATAGGGAAACCTTAGTTCAGTCAAGTTTTGAAATGTTTTGATTTTGATATTTAAAAGATACCCTCCTAAAAATTACTTTAGTCTGTGTGTTGTATCTATTTTAAGTTGTGACCATTGTGGATCTTGTTATGGCATTAGAATTACAGTCATGATAATTGTAGCTTAGCAATGCATGAACTTGATAGGTAGTAGTTGATAGTGTAACCCTGTGCTATGTGTGTGTGAGGTAGTTACTTAGTTCAGCTGTGTGAGTGTGCAATCTAGAACTTGCTCGGTTAGTCTTGCCAAGGTTGTAGGATAGTTGGTTAGGAAAGGATCATAGGTCATTCTTGAATAGTCCACTTTCAGCCTAAATGCCTTACCAAATGGAATGAATATCCCTTGATCCCGAGTTTGAGCCTTAATCAACCTATTTTTTTCATTAGCCTATTCACCTTCCCATTTCTAGTTACAGTGAACCTGTTTTAGCCCTGGTCTGTCTTTGGACACTATGTACCTCAACTCAGGCAAGTTGCCTAAATTGAGGGTGGCCATCGCAGGGGTGCATAGTGTGAAGTAGGTATGAACAAGAAGTTAGTAAAATGTTATGACCCTCCTAGTTGTTCTGTGAATTTTACTTGTCTTTCCCATTTTAGCTCTCCCCATTATTTGTATACATGATTTATGACTTACGAGGATGGGTAGTACTGATTCTCAAGGTATTCGAAAGTGATTTAAGTCACTCGTTAGGTTCTTGAGTTTTGATAAATTTAAGCTTTATCATGGTCAACCTTTGATCAAGACGGCCTCAAATTGGTGTTTTAATGTTTCCGACAGGTTTGGAATATGGTTTTTAGTCAATTTACATATTTGATTTGCTCTTATGGGATTCCAAACAAATTTCGAAGATCCATTAAAAGTTTCAGATATTTTAGATAATTATTTTAATTCGTGGTCTAATGGTCAAAACCATAATTTATTTTCTAATATGAACCATTTACAATAAACTTAAGTGGGAAAGGTTTCAAATTATTATTATTAATAATAATATTGGAAAGTTTGGGGAAAGAGGGAATGATAGTTTGCAGCGCTATTCTTCCCATCTGCTAAGCTTCAGGTTAGAGAATGTTGAGTTGATATATATAGTACTATGTTTATTATTACATGATCGATGGAATGTTAATCCTCAGTAACTAATTGTTGAAAGTTTTTTGGTGCCTTTAGGGTTAGATAAAAACAAAAATTAAGACCAATCATAGTGTAATGATGACGAGAGGGATTTATAATTATCATATTATGCCATTAGGTAGTAGCAGTGATGCATAGGTGAGTGGTAGTTAGGAAAAACCCATTAATATGGGTGATTTATTATTTCCAGTACTATTAGGATTCCTTGTATATTTATTTGGTTAACAATGTTACATGTTAAGATGAGGCAATGATTGTCGATCATTAGGCAGTAATGATAATTGGGCATTAATGTTGTGAGGGTAAATCCCATATATACAATACCATGCATATGAATTGGTAGTTTAATTGTCTTTTATAATAATAATGTAATGATTATCAATCATTAGGAAATCATGATCATGATAATGGAGCGGAGGTTACTAACTTAATGATGCCTGAATAATTTATTAGGAGTACTGTTTCGTTGTTTGCTTCAGAAATTTGAGATATCAATGCGATTTTTTATATATCATTTTATTTTCTACAATTATAATTTTGATCAAATTTAGGTTTTTATTATAGGATTCTTAGAGTAAGAATTTATAAATTTAAGATTTTGTATTTAACTAGATTGGGCTCGTTTGGAGGCGATTCAGAAGGGTAAAACTTCCATATGATTCTTTTGGTTTGGGGTTCACATCGCGGTTCTTCTTTTAAGGCAAGTTGAGACTTTTTTGACTCTTTTTTGAATTGATTATGTGTTAGCTACGTGTAATAGGAGTAATCAAAAATGGCAGTCATGTATAGGTAAAGTGACGAGCATCTATGCGGGTACCGATGTTATTTGAGGGGTTAGAATCAGTTAATTGCCTGTTTTGAACTGTTTCTCAAATTTGCTAGCATGATTGGGGATGATTTGCTATTGTAAATGAATTTCTGAAAATACTAATTAATGGGAATACTCCCATTGATAAGTTGAGCTGATTTTTGGGGTTGGCGTCTGTTTTAACATAAGATATGAAATGCTTTGCTTAAATGATATTGATTGAATGTTGATTTGGGATCGAAGTTGCACGATTGCACATCATTCATTGTATTTTATATGGAATCGGAGTGCACGCCTACACATTATATATTATTGGGATTGGTGTGCACGTCTGCACCTTATATCTATTTATTGGGATCAGAGTGCATGCCTACAAAATATATTTATTGGGATCAGAGTGCACACCTACATAATATATTTATTAGGATTGTAGAGCACGTCTACATAGTATATGGATCTTGTGAGTCCCTCATGGGTCCTGACCTTGAAGCCATTGCTCGGTAGGTGTGTACACAGCATATGCATTGCATTACATTCATTCCCTTTTTTGGTTCAGACTGAGTAATGTGTATTTTTTGATATCTTGCTAGTTGTGGAAGATTTGAGTTTCTGTTACATGATTCCCTTGAATTGAGTCTCTCTTTGCACTATGTTATGATATCCTTATGACTATTATGACTAGATTATTTTGTTCTATTAGAGTGGCTTTCCTAAATGCAGGTTGTATGATTGACATGGATGGTTGGTATGGTGTCACTTGTCACCACTTTGAATTAGGGTCAGTCAATATATCTTGTTGATTAGACGTATTTTTGCACTCAAGCTTGCTATTTTTCTACACCTTACGTGTAGGTATCGATCCAACAACGTTTGGGGGGTGATTTTTGTGGTTTTCTTGTGCTAGCATCTTTACAGATTTGAGGTAGCTGCATTGTTACTTTCAGATACTACTGAAATCTCCTCCACCCTTATCTTTATGCATTTTCCTACATTTGAGATACACAGACTTTTCTTTGATTTCTATATTAGAGGCTTGTATTAGTCACCACCTGATCTGGAATTATCTATATTTTGGCAATATTACTCAATTCATCTATTTTGGAGATTATTTTGGGTTTTATTTTATTCTTATTTCCTTCCGCTTTTATACTTTTGAGTTATTATGTTCGGGTTGGGATTTAGGCTTACCTGTACCTAAGGTAGTGGCAGGTGCCATCATGGTCCGATTTTGGGTCATGATAGATGGCATCAGAGCCCTAGGTTCATTGGTCTCACAAGTATAAGTCGAGCCTAATAAAGTCTCACGGATCGATGAAGAGACATCTATTACTTATCTTCGAGAGGCTATAGGACTTTAAGGAAACTTCAACTCTTTCTGTCATCATGTGTATATGATTCAATCCAAGGTATAAACTTCTTCATTCCATTATTTCATTAATGGTAAGAACAGGTTCTTAAATTTACACACCAATGATAGTTAATGATGTTACGTAGTATGATGTAACAAATTATGATATAGTTTGCAAGATAACGTTGTAATAAATTTTGAAATATTAAGAAATGGAATTAAGGAGGTTGGTCATATTAAGAATGGTTTACTCGAGGTGTGTTTGGCCTAAAATAATTTAACCTTGTCTTGATTTATTACTATAATCTTATGACGCGAGTGTATCAATAACAAAGCAACAATTCAAAAATGGGATATGATCTATTGTGATGAAATCTGACATGGTAGAACTTGTTATAAGGTTTGTACAAAAATTTTCTTTCCATCCTTTGGAGTGGAGTTAAACCGAAGATAATTTGAATAGTTCAAATTGAGTGACATAATGGCCAAATTGTTGTAATGTTCATTTTATAAGAGCCACGAGGCGGGATAAATCTAATATATTAATAGATCATGAAAGGCTAAGTTGGGTACCATCAGTAAGGTTTAAAGTGGTGGGTTAATGATCGATATTGACAAATTCAAGTTATGAAGTGCCTTTTAGAGATCGAATTGAGGATCAATAATATTAGTTGAGGACATGAGGAATGATGATGATTTTTCGTTAAAAACTTTTGGCATGGATACTTGCATAAAGTTGTATGGGAACATTCATAGAGACATGTGGTAAGTAGTTAAGAATTGCCTGCAGATCATGAACGAACACAATGATGGTTAAAAATATTGCATCAACAAACAACTAACTCAGTGGAAATGACTAGGGTTGTCCCATGTCTTTTTTTAGTGTGCTCTTAACTTCCTTTAGTTTTATTTGATCGTGGATCTACTTCTCTTTATGTACCTATGTATTTTATTTTGAATTTGAATATATTTTGTGACTCTCCTTCAATGTCGGTATGCGTTCCTACACCCGTAGATGGTTCATAGGGGTGGATCGATTACATCAATCTTGTATAGTTGACTTGGTAGTATAGGACATGTGGGTAACTTAATTACATGGAATATTATAGATTTTGACATCATTTAAGTATGTATTGGTTTTCTCCCTATAATGAAATACTAGATTGCTACTCCAAGATAATGGCCTTAGATATGAAGCGTATTCCTACATTGAAGTGGTAGGGCACTCTAAGTCTTTATATGAGAAAGATAATTTTGTTTCTAAAGGCTCAATGTATGGTTGGGAAAGGATGTCTCATCTATTCGGCTTATGTTTGTGATACTAATGTTGATACTTTTCCTTCTTTAAAGTTAGCGCCAGTGGTTAATGAGTTTCTAGAGGTACTCCCGACTGATCTTCTAGGCCTCCCACATGATCATGATATTTATTTAGGTATTCTCTAAGATTTATTTGAGGTTTAGATACTATCAGTTGGGGATTAGGGTATGATATCCTTAAAACAGTCTTCAGGACCCGTTATGTAAACTATGAGTTCTAAGTTATATTTTTTATGCTGAGCAACATCTAAAAATTTTCATAGAGTTGATGAACAAGGTGTTTTGACCTTATCTTATTTCGTTTGATATTTTAGTGAATTCTAGGGCGAGGTGGATCATGCAAAGCATTAAAGGATCGTACTCCAGAGGTCGAGGGATGAGAAGTTATATGCCAAGTTTTTGAAGTGTGAATTTTGGCTCAGTTCTTTGTCATTCTTGGGATACTTAGCATCTTAGTAGGGTATTATAGTCGACCTAGCCAAAGTGGAGGTGGTTCAAAGTTGGTCAAGGCCTACTTCACCTTTGGAGATTAGGAGTTTTGTTTGGTTGGCAGGTTATTACAGGTGGTTCGTGCAGGGTTTCTCTTCTATTGTAGCTCTTTTGACTCAATTGACTCAAAAGAATGTGGCTTTTTAGTTATCGGATAAGTGTAAGGAGAGCTTTCAAAAGCTTAAGACTCTGTTGACTTCAACTCCCTTTCTTGTTGTAATGATCCTCCAGGTCATTTTCTCAATTTTCATATATTTTCGGCATTTTGAGTCTTCCCACAGGAGTTACAAGTCATTTATGACTTGTCAAAACTATTGGTTTGGTTATTGGACAGTTCATTTGGGTTTTAGGCTCATTTTCTTGTCTTGGAGCTTTTGCTATCAAGGAATCGGTCTCAGACCAAAAATACTTGTAAACGACCTCAGATGGAAATTTTGACAGTGCTATCAGCTCTGGAATGTTGATTTTAGGCTATGGGACCCTCGGTTCAGGTCCTGAAGCTTTTGAACTTATTTTGGGCAATTGGGAAGATTTGATGAAAAATGGAACCATAGGTGTAGGGACCACATTTGATCAAACCAATCTCGGATGAAAGTTTTGATGGTTCTATTGAGTCCAAAATGTCAAATTTGGTATGGTAGCATAGTTTGTTTGTGCGCACGAGGTTCTAAATGAATCCCGAGCACCGGATCAGAGTCCATTTGGACTTGGCAAAAATCTTGTGCCTGATATCTGGTATGACCGCTTTAACGATCAAGGTCTGCTTAAGCGGTCATCGCATTAGCTACCTCGAGGCATTTTATCGGCCTTGGCAGTTTAGCTAAGGGTCGTCTAAGCGCCCTTGTATGCTTAAGCGAACATCGTTTTAGCGACGAGAAGGCCACTTTAGTGGCCAGTCACCTTTGGCACTGGCTGATTTAGCGGTTGGTAGCCGCTTTAGCAGTAGCCGTTTTAACGGCCAAGTAACCGCTTTAGCGGCACCTGGAGGTGTTAAATCCCCTTCTTCACCCAATTTTCCATTGATTTCTCAAACTTATTTCCCCCATTTTAGAGAGCTTGGAATGAGGGAAAGTGTGGGAAATCATCCATTGAAGCTAGATAAGCTAGCCCAACACTCCTTGGTCGTTCCGCATTATTTTTTTCCATTAAATTCCACCATTTCCATTGTAAATTCTTAGAAATTAGTCTTTGGTTCATAAATTTTAGGAGATTATTTCAGTCTCGATTTACGCTCTATTTGTGCTCAACTTTTGAGCACACATTCCTTGTCCTTCGAGGGACCTCTTGACGGATTCAATTTTGAGTTTTGTTTGCCGACCCCATGGGTGCCTTCTTGACCCAACTTTCAACCTGACATTTTATATAGAAATATAGGTCTCGTTTTACTCGTAATGATGTGTAGAGTATTATTTTGATAGCATAGAGGCATTTTGAGATTGTGGAGCGAAGATGGCCAAATTATGGACGATTCAAGACTTGCGGTTCAGCATCGAGGAAGGCTTCGATCTATTTTTCTCTATGAGATAGTGTTATGTATAGATTGCATGCTAGATAGGGATTATAGGTTGGGATTATGACTAGTATATCATGACTTAGTCTATTTAGGGAATTTGTGGTATAAAATGTTACCCAAACCTTAGCATCGGATACTTGTTATGGCCATAGAATCCTATTACCCTCGATCATAAGCATGTTAACCATAGGTTGGTTATTAAGGATCCTTTAATATAAGAATTTCCATTTGACTTAGTGATTTGGGTGATATTTTTCTCCAATTAGATCCTTTAGTGGCTTTATACCCTCATTTATCGTAGTTTCCCAAGTTATGAGGCGTTATTATGTTGACTATAAATTATTAGGCTCGAGGTCGAGGTTGCATGCCAGTTAGACTCCAGGTGACTATTTTATCCTTAAGGAGGACATGATTCTAGTTTATAGATGCTAGGCGCTTAGGGTTGAATTATTTGGATACTGGTGATGGCATGCATACATTAGGGCGCATCTATGCTTACTTAGTGGTATGATTCCGACCAAAACATTGATTTTACTACTATTTTCTAAAAAGGGATTTATTCCCACTTTTCACTTTTAAAATGGATTGTTTTACAATGGGAATCGTACCACCCTATATATTGGATTATGAGCATTGAAACTAAAAGTCATGTTTTGGAAATTAGACCAAGATTGAATCCGGTCCATAGTTTACCCACTCTTTTACCTCTACTATTTACTTCGGTCGACGGAGATTCCGACCCTTTCTACATTATTATAATAATTTAATCCCAAACTTGATATCGGGCAATGGCTGACATACGTACACTTTTTTCATCACGGTTCGAGTCTGTGCACTTATTATACAATGTACACTCTTTTAGTCACGGTTTGAGTCTGTGCACTCGTTACATATGCACATATATATATATATATCTGGTACTAGATGAAGTATTTGGATTATGATGATTATTGGAGGTCCTGGTTCGGGACCAGGCAGTGTATACTGATATCCCAAATCCCCTATGGGCCCCTTCATCCGTGAACCGCAGTGTCGGAGAAAGATGGTCGCCGTAGGTCCTACCTTTGCAAGCTAATAAGCTGGAGGAGGTGTATACACTTGTTACGTTATGGTATTTGGATTGGACATGGTATTTTTGTTTTATGCTGCATTTCATTCATTTTGATGCATTGTCTGTCACCAGTATAATTGTTTGGCGCCTTATCTATCGATCTTATGGGGGGCCGTGTAGTTATGGGTTATGGGTGTTGTTTATTGAGTGCTTCCGTAAACCTTTCGAGCTTATGCGGAACTGGTTAGGTCATTGTTTGTCTGGGCTAGCCGGTTACTTATTTATTGGTTATTATGGTTAGTTTGTGGTAGGATGATTATGGGCTGGCACCCGAGATTGGCAGTACATTTCTGATTCCTTTCATTATTATGGTAATTTACATTATTGATAACTACCTCACAGTTAGACATTATGGTTAGGGACCCCAATTAGCTTCCCTACCTAGTCATGATCCTCGAGATACTAGGTTGACTCCCTCAGGTATTCACCTTTGAGTTAGTTCTATATGTATGTATATATATGTATGGCATTACCGTATATCCCTCTCTTCCTTGTCCACTCAAATTGTATATGTATTCTTTGGCCTTGTATACTACTATATATACTTCTTTAACTCTTCATTGGTATATTGACTAGTGATATACGGTAATGTACTTTAGCTCCTGAGTACTATTAGAATAGGGTAGTTTACCCTTATTGCTTCATTAGCCTCATTATGCTTAGTTTTCCTGGATAGTTGCCTGTAGTTATATTCATGCCTTACATGTTATTTATGCTTGCATTATTTTTGGAGCTCAGTTGGCCGATGCCTACTGAGTACCACGTGCTTGGTACTCATACTACACTTCTGTAGCCTGCAGATCATAGTACGAGTTATCGCTGTTGATGTGTGCATCGTGCTAAGCAGCTATGGATCGGAGATTTAGGGTGAGATCCTGACGATCGGAGTTATTCCTACTCTATCTCTCTCTTATTGTTAGACTGATTTCTATGTTGTATTAAGAGACACCTTTTTATATATATTTATCCTGTATTCCACTTGTACTCCTGATGTATCAGAAGCTCTTATACTGGCTCCACCAGGTTTTGGGGATTATAGTAGCCTTTTTAGTTCATTTATTCTGCAGTTTCTTCTTTTCTCTTGGTAGTCCGTTACTAGTTGTTCCGGGCTACGGGTTGGCTTACCTACTGGTGGGTTAGAGTAGGTTCCATCATCACCTAAAAATTAGGTCGTGAAACTTGTGATTAATCTCTTTGATGTTTGGGGTATTGACCTTATGGGCCCTTTTGTGAGCTCGAATGGGATGAATTATATACTTGTGGTTGTTGACTAATGTCCAAATTGGTGTAGGCAGTTGCGCTTCCTAATAATGAAGTTAAGAGAATCACAATATTTTTGAAAAGGAATATCTTTTAGAGGTTTGGTATGCCAAGGGAAATCATCTGTGATGAAGGCTCTCATTTTTGTAATAGGATATTTTGTGCCCTGCTTGAAAAATATGGTATAAACCATAGGGTGGAAACACCTTATCATCTACACACCAGCGGGGAAGTGGAGGTCTCCAATTGGGAGATAAAGACAATCCTTGTGAAGACTGTGAATGAAAGTAGAACGGATTGATCTAATAAGTTGGATGATGCTTTATAGGCTCACTGGACTGCTTCCAAGACCCCTATAGGTATGTCTCCCTATCAACTTGTTTATGGAAAGTCATTTCATTTGCCAGTTGAGCTTGAACACAAAGAAAAGCTGAATTTGAATTAGGGTGATGCTTCGAACTTGAGGCTTGAACAATTAAATGAGTTGGATGAATTTCAACGAAAAGCCTATGAGGTTTCAGCTCATTACAAAGAGAATATAAAGATGTACCATGACCAAAATATAAAGAAGAGAGAATTTAATGCAGGTGATTTAGTTCTGCTATTCAATTCTAAACTTTTCTTGTTTCCTGGCAAGTTGAGGTCTAAGTGTATGGGGCCATTTCATGTGGTACATGTGTTCCCTTATGGTGAAATTAATCTTGAAAATCAGGAAGGCAAACGGTTCAAGGTAAATGGTCAGAGAGTGAAAACATACTTGGGAACTGAGGAAGAGATAAAGGTAGTTAACTAATGGACCCTTGGTGAAGTCTAAGTAACAAAGGGACCCGAGTCGTGCCGCGACATTACATCAGGAACTTCATGGGAGGCAATCCATGGGGGTATCTTGGTAAAGTTTGAGTAATCAAAAAACCCATGTTGTACCACGATGTTAATTTAAGCGCTAATTGGGAGTCAACCCCAGCTTTTATATTTTGTTTTCCATTTGATTTTTGATATTAGTATAGGGGTAATGTGTGTTAACGTGTGCAGGTGTGCCTAGAAGGGGTGGACAAAAGTTCAAAAACATATGGTGGCTGCAGGGACCATGGGTCACAGAATGAATTGTTTGGTCTACTAACGACTCATGATCCACAACCGTAGCCACTGATCAGAGAACTTAAAATTTTGAGCCATAGAATGGCTGGCTCCAACGAATCGACCCCTCAAGGAATGAGTCGTTGGGTCAACCATCATGATTGACTGAGTTGACGTCCTACAGGAAGATGACTTACGAGTTAGAGAACGATTTGTCTTGTTAAAGAATGAGTCATTCCCCAAACTCATTAGGTCCTAGGTAAGTCCCTCTTAACGAAGCTGATGTAAAGACACAGAACGATTCACTGCCATAGATAACGACTCATATTAATGGATCGTGGTAAACCTCAATCAAAGAAGTGCAAACTTTTTAACTTCACCAGACCCGACCCACGTCTGTGTCTACTTGCCCTTTTATCCCAAATCTGATATCTATTTTCCCTTCTCTCTCTTACGTTCCAACTCCAACACATCCTTCATAGCCGTTACTTACAATTTCTCCACAAATCAATCCACACATCCTCCAAATCTTCACTAAAATCATGAATTCATACTCCTTCCAATTAAAACTTGTGATTTTATGGCATGCACACCGCCCGATCCTATTTTTTCATCTTCTCAAGCACTCAAATCCAAATTTAAGTAAATGAACTAAGTTTAATTTAATTTCTTTAGTGATTGTGAGTCTTACCTATGGATTCATGTATTTTGTACTTCTTTGCAAAAACCCTAGGTCAAGTTTAGGTTGAAAATATGTGGTGTGTACCCTCACTGTGTGAATTGTCAAATTGTGAACTACTTGCATGGTTATCATATGCTTATTGTGGTGCTATGTGATAAGTATGTCGCTATTGGCTTGGGTATTTCATACCTATTGAGTCGGTGGGCATTATGATCCATAATTACCACAAAAATGAAGCTTGGATTGTTTTGCCCACCTAACTCCCAACGGTCAAGCTTAAATTTTTGAACATGGGGGAAGTATGAGTACCCTATACTACTCATATGTTTAAAAACAAGTGGAAACTGATATGGGTTTAAGTAGGCTACCAAAAGCAAGGACAAATGAATGACCTCACAAATCATTACTACTAGTAACGAGTCATGGTGTCTGTCGTCACCACTGCTGTTTACCAAAAATATTGCTAAGTCTGAACACGTAAGAATGAGTCACCTAATGAGTCCTAGGGTAAGCTAACGACTCATTACTTGATTCGTTTTGAGTAGGCTTATTTTTCAAATTTTCATTTATTTGAATTAACGAGTAAAGAAACAAGTCGTCCTCTTAAGGAATGATCCATCACTTCACTCATTCTGAAGGATTACAGTGTAGTCAATTTTCAGGACCTGACCTAACGGGTCAAGGAATGAGTCACACCCATAAGTAACAACTCATTATTTGAATCATGCTATGCACTGCAGTGTGATATATCTTTTTTTCTGATTTTTTTGGTCTAACGTTTACACCTATAGGTACCATGCCTCCGAAAGGTAATGTAAAGAAAGGAAAGACTAACACCTCAGCTAAGAAAAAGCAAAAAAAGTGAGCAGAGTAGTTAACTAGCTTTGAAGCGCCCAGTGGCTCTATAGAGGAGTATCCAGTTGAAGAAGATCAACCGGTACATCATCCTTCCATGCCGAGAATGAAGAATGTGAATGTTACTTAGCAGTTTATACTATCACCAGTTTTGGTGTCCACCCCAATTTCTACTCCCCAGCCTGTAGAGGGAGGGGAATCAGAGAGTAGAGAAGAGATTAGCAAGGTAGCTGAAGATGATGCAAGTGAGTCCAACACAAGGGACTCAAGTACTAAGAATGCTGAGATCGAGACTTTGATTGCGGATCCTCCTAGGCAAAAGCCAGTACCATAGGTTCAAATTGAGCAGTCGATCTAGAGATGGTATGTCTCGGGCCTGAAAGAGGTATTTGACAAGTACTTAGCTCCGACTAACAAAAGGAATCTAAAGTAAAGCATTTATATGGATCCGCAGTTGGTTACTATCGGGTTCAAAGACCTGTCCAATATTCTAGAATGGTTCAACCGGTATCATTTCAGCTAGATGAGTAGGTCTTTAGGGATATATAGCCCAGAGGTGGTTCGCGAGTTCTATGCAACGTATGTGGCAGCATTGAAAAATCAAATGTCGTGATATCAAGATTGGAAGAAGCAACCCTCATTGCCTACTGTTCTAGAACAAGGCACACTGGGTGACATTACTGAGCACACTATCTCGCATTTTCTATTTGTTGAGCAGTATGAGGCCCCAACCAACATAGAAGAATACTATTTTTGGGCCACAAAACTGAAAAAGTTCAAAACCAAGAAGCTAAGTGCAGATGAAAATAGAATGAACTACACTTGGTTGGCATGGATCATCGCCACAAAAGGGACCAATGTTGAGTGGTTGGCAAGTAAGGAGTTGCAAATCAAAAAGGTGAGTTTGAATTTCATAGCAAAGGTTTGGTAGTCATTGATAAGGCATACATTGGGACTAACAAGCAAGGATTATATAGTGTCTCTGGATCGAGTTGCTTTGGTTGCGAGTATCATAGAGAGGTATGAGATTAATATACCTCGGTACATTATGGAGGAGATTTTTGACTGAGCTATCCAGGTTAGCACAAGCATACTATTCCCATGTCTAGTTTTTTATTTTTATTGAGAGGATGGGGTTCCTTAGTTTACGAATGTATATCATTTTATGGAGGTGAAAAAGACTCCGTACATCGGGTTGATTTGAGATGATGCAAACCCTGAGTCAAAGTCGAACACTCATCTTGTTAGTTTAGCTAACGCAGTGGTACGTGTAGATTTATTACAGTAGGGTCCATAGATAGATACTCCCAGATTTGTTAAAATTGAGCCAGACACCTTAGATTTATAGATTGGGGGTGTGGTCCCCGAGACTAGCACTTTCGCAGCTACCACTACAACTCTGGCTGCCGCATCGACATCATCATCCACTACACTAGTGTCACACCAGGACTTTCATCTCTTCGAACCCACTACTAGCCTAGTCACTATTTTATAGGAATATATAGCTAATTTGAAATGAAAGGCAGCAGAAAAATACCATCTTGCAAGTCAGAGTGTTATTGGAGCAAGTAAAGACTTAGGTCACATGGGAACTTGAGGCACTTGGAAGGATGTTGCATGGCCGACTAGATATTTTTGAGAAATGGTTGGATAAGCGCCTTGTAGCAGTCAAGGTACCTAATTTAACTGACTTATACGCTCAGTTTGAGGCATTAAGAGCGGAGGTGAGAGAGTCATTGTCCTAATCGATCCTGTGATACCACCACTGTCCACACTTCCTATTATGATTGAGGAGCCAGATGAGTATTTTCCACAGGTATTTGATTCCTTTACTGAGCAGCCCTTAAAGAAGGCAGGTGGTAAAAGATCTAAAGCTTAGATTGAGGGAGTCCGGGGCACTGATCTTGGAGATACAAAGTAGGCCTCAAAGGCTTCCTGGTTCGACTATCATATGGGATAGATTAGGCAGGAGCATATATAGCTAGGAGCTTCTACTAGTTTGGCACCTGCATATAAGGAAACCCAGATTTCTGCAGGTGGAAGCCATGGGGCTGAGCTTCCACTATTGAGTGCATCATCCACTGTCAGTGCCACTATTACAACTGAGGTCATTGAGAGTATGTTGGACACTATCAATGTCATTATTACTAATTTTGAGGCTGCACCTGCGGCCGACACTAATTCATCCGACCCACGTGCCTAAGGTACCACAGGTATATCCATACTTCTTGTGTTACATCATTGTAGTGTTATGGCATTTGAACTATAACCATTGTAGATCTTGTTATGGAATTAGAATTATAGGCATAATAACCATAGCTTGGCAATGCATGAACCTAATAGGTAGTTGATAATAATATAAACCTGCTCCATATGCGTGTGAGGTATTTACTTAGTTTGGCTTTATGTGTGTGATCTAGAACTTTCTTGGTTAGTCTTACCTAGGTTGTAGGATAGTTGGTTAGGAAAGAATCATAGGTCATTCTTGAATAGTCCATTTTTAGCCCAAATTCCCTACCAAATGGAATAAGACATCCCTTGATCCCGATTATGATCCTAAAATAGACCTATTTCTTTCACTTGCCCATTCACTTTCCCGTTTTGATTACAATAAACCTACCTTGGCCCTGGTACCTCCTTGGGCACTGTGCACCACAACTCAGGAAAATCACCTAAGCTGAGGGTGGCTATCGTAGGGGTGCATAGTTAAAATAGGGTATGAAGAAGAAATTAGTAAATGAAAAAGGGTTCAGGTGTGCTAAGAAGAAAAAAATTAATAAATTTTGAAAATAAAAAAAAGAGAATTGCAAAAAGAAAACCACACCTGAAATCTGAAAAATAATAAAGGATAATAAAGAAGAAAAGGAAGAAAAACAAGGTTGAAAAGTGGAGTCAAAAATAGTGTAGTACAAAGGAGGGTTGAGTCACTTTATCCATATCTATCATACCCATTCCCAAGCCTATATTACAAGCCAATAAAATCCCTATAGTGATCCTAATCCAACCGTCCAAAAAACTAAGGCATAGAAAATTAGGGCAAGCTTATGGTATTTCACGCTCACTATCTGAACTTCTTTGTGAGAGTGAGTGCTTCGATTCCATCCCTATTTTTGATGTGCATGATTATACTATAAGTGTACGGTACTTCTTTGTTGTGAGAGTGCATGAGTTTCATTGTTGGCTGTTATTTGTTTGGGTAATGTCATTTGTATACATGCTTGGTTTTCTGTTCATAATGTGGTGCCATCTCTTGATCCCTTTGCATCATAGAAAGAATTTGTACATATACATGGTGGTTTTGATTTGACTGTATAAGAGTGGAGTTGCAAAATGTGTAGTCATATGACTGTCGTAGGTCTCCCAGGTTTCTCTTAGTTAAGCATCATATGATTTTGTTTTGTTTTGTTCGCCTGAGGACATGCAAACATTTTAAGGGTGCTGATGTGCCAAAGTTTTACAACACTTTCAACGCTCAAAACATTGAAAATATGCTAGTTTGGAGGCACGTTTAAGTTAATATGATGTGTTTTTGTTAGTTTTGTAGGAAAATAGGTTTTGAAAGTGAGCAATGCAGAAAGAATGAAAAATACACCAAGTGTTGGCTGCTTAAGAAAGGGATGACTTGTTGGGTCAGATCACGAGTCGTTCCCTTGATCGTTCTGACACCAGAGCCAAAAGCCCTAAAGAATAAAAATGGAGGGGCAAGTGATGGATGGACTCAACGACTCGTTAGGTCAGTTAACGGGTCAATATGAACCATTCTGATAAATCATGCAAATAAAAAGCTGAAGGATGAAAAATCGTCCTAGCGGCAACGAGAGAACACTACAAGTCGCTAGGATTGACAACGGGTCCCTTTGCAGTCATTTTTAGCAACCATTAGAAGAATATCTGAAAGTTGGCAAAATAGGCTTCAGTGGCAACGGAAGACCTAACGACCCGTCGAGACTAATGATGGGCCATCACAAGAGACGTCACCAGCCAGAAGGAAACCACACCAACAGAGTCGTTACCACACACAGTAAATCGTTAGGACATCTAAGGGGTCGTTGCTACTGCCGAACCTGCAATCTAATTCTGTGTAGGATAGGTTTTGTTTTTGTCTATAAATACTTTTCTTATGTTTTCTTTTGAGGGTTACACATTATTAATCCTTGTGAAATAAAAACATTGAGTTGTTCTTGGGTTTGTAAAGGATTAAATTTATCCAATGATTAGTTGTTCTTAAGTTTTCGTTGAGAATTCAAGTTTCCGGGTTTTCATCTACTCAACCTCGTAAGTTTACAATTATGATTTCATCTACAATTTCTAATTATGATCCATCAAGCATGAGTAGCTAAATCCTCCAACTAGGGTTGTAGGAACCATGATGAATTAACAAAGTGGGCAAAGTACTTAGTGATTTTTGAATGGTGTTTATGCATGTATTGTTCTTCCCTTTTTATTGATTGCATTTAATAAGTGCACGCATTAGAACTCATCTTAATTCTGTAATTGATTAACCATAGAGGTAGAGAACAGGAAAAGGGAAGTAAAAAAGGAGATTTGAGGCTACTAACCATCATCTAATAGTTTGACCTTAACCAGAAATAGCTAATCTGGGATAAAAGGTAAGGGTTAATATACAAAGCTTATGAGACCTAACTGGTAATTGAGAATAGTCATCTTTATAGGAAACCATCCATTTAAATAAACCTAACTTACATACATTACATGCTAAGCACCAGGATAGAACACTAGTACGCACGTCTACTAAGTTATGAAATCATGGGGAACACAATCCTAGTTCACCATTCCCATTGATAACAAACAAACTAAATGGATACTTTGTGACTTATTAAACAATTTACAAGTTGTTACTTGTCCACTTGAATCCCCCCATTGGTAATAAGCGACTAATAGCCGAAATAACCATGTTGATTAAGGTCTTAACCATAGTCCTAGTGGATCGACCCCAACCTTGGTTGAGCTCTATAGTTGATTCAAAAACCACTTTATATCTTATTGTGAGGTGTAATTTGGATGACACCAACACTCAAATCAAAGAATCGAATATAAATTTAGGACTTATCACCAAAGAACAACTCTCGCACTCACAAACGAATTCACATATATGCACAAAGAACCATGGGTTTTCCCTTTATGTACATCTCAACTAACTAAGGATGCTTGAATAAAATCTAATAAGGCTTTAACTAATTGTAATGTTCTCTAGAGGACGGGTAGGATAACTATATAATAGTGACTTATACTTACCTAAGCACTTGCACTTTTTTAGACTTTATCACCCATTATTTTCTTTTTTTTAATTTTTTTCATCCCCCTCTTCATCAATTGTTTTCACTAGTATTCTCATCATATCCAGAATGTTTCACTCATCATTTTTTTCTCAAGCATTTTTATTTATTTTTTTCATATCACATTCTTTCAAAGAGGATTTTTTTCAATCACTTTTTAGCTATCATTGATCATCTTTTACACTCAATCATTCCTTTCTTTAAATTTAATAATTTTATCATAATCTATGCTAAATTGCTCAAGGAAGCAGGGTGAAAAAACTAGGGATTCAATAAAAGGATCAAGGAAAAATACGTCTACCAAATGAAAGGCTACAAGCTCAAAGGGGCTAACTAGTGGTAACAATATCTGAGCAGGCTAAAATTTCACTAGACATATCAAATAAAGCCTATTATCCTCTTCTAAACAAAGTAACACTTTTTATTTTGCTTCAATAACATGCAGGGAAAGTTCTAGACTAAGATGCAAAACATGGAATATATACAAATCCTCACCACATATGATACAAGTATCAATCAAGATGGATCAATTCCATTTATAAGACAGACAAGGTAATCAAGAACTACAAACTAAGAATAAGTGATATAAAGAGTCACAACCATGAGTCTAGGTGTCAGAAAGTCTGATATTTTCTTAACATTAAAGCTCTCACAGGAAAGTACTACTCAAACTCAGGCCTAATTATATTTAGTATCAACTAAGTTTAAAAAAAAGGTCTTTTCTTTTCCCTCCTAAAAAAGCACTCCTAAAAAATTTAAAAAAATTACTCCTAAAAGAAATAAAAGTTACTTGGTTCAAAGGTCCCCTCCCCTCGAAAAAGAACCGAAAAGTAAAATGAAATAATGAGGGAAGTATGCTCTAATAAATAACTAAAAATCTAAAAACCAACAAAAACTAGAACAAAAGAAAAATATTTTTGTGTTTTTAGACTTTTTAAAAAAAATTATCTAAAGCAAGCAAATTAAAAAAAAAAAAAAAAAAATCCTTTAGCATACTTCACCCTTAAAAAATATTGAAATATATCTCACCCCAAACTTAAAGTCATGTTTTGTCCTCAAAGAAAATAAATAAAGTAAAACGAGGGTTCAAGATACTCCCTAAGGCCCTTTAGGGCCTAGCTAGTAGCATATTTCCTCAATTTTCATCAAGGGTCGTACAATCCCACATTTAAACTCAACCATGCTCCTTAGCTTCAAATTCTGGTACTCACACTTCTCATAAATCTGCCAATATAAAATAAAGACCAAAATCATGTCACTATAAAAATAAAAATAACAATAAAAAATAAGAAGCTACACTACTATAAATTGGGTTGCCTCCCAATAAGCTCCTAATTTAACGTTGCGATATGACACCATTAAGTTCACCATTTTTTGCTTCAACTTTGAACTTATAAATCGCTCCCTAATTTCTTTTCTAATTTTCTACTACGCTCAAGGGTCGGCGTGTAAAATAAAGGAACCAAGCAATAGATGTCGCATCTTGCACTTTTTGGACCTTAAGAGAGGAATGTAATTATATTGTTTTGGCACAACAAATTCATGAATATAGACACATTATTCATCAACCTTAGACTCTTCCATAGACTCAAATGGCTCTATTACTAGCTCACTATTTAAATACAATACGAAAAAATGATTAGAATGAGGCTTAATACGTCCTAACTCAAGAATTGTATTACTATTTACATTCTCATATTTATACCCACTAGAGTCATTAAAAATAAGTCCAAACTTATTTAGCTCCTTAATTTGGTTTATAAGTACTTTTTCAGCCTCACGTAACTCATTACTAACTTGCTGTGTTAAACTCATCAACCTTTGCACTCAACTCATCATTTAATTTGTGATTATCCAAGCTAATCCTGCCAATCTTTTGAATAAGCTCAAAATTTTTTTTAGGAAGTGTTTCATAGCATATACCATGCTCACATAGAGATCCCCAAATTGATCTAACAATTTCCTATAAGGATCTATACTATTAAAAGCACAAGTATTACTATAATTTTCATCATAAGGACTCGGGTAGGGTAACAACACTTTGAACATCTTAACCAATGGCCACTTAAAAAATCACAAGATTGAGATGGTGCACATAACTTGCCCTTGGGACTATTTTGACAATATTATCATAGGTGGGGTCCTCTACAATAAGAACAAGGATCAATAAAATAAGAGTACTTATCACCCCACACTTTTTTTTGCAAAGATGCCATATCAAGATGCATAGTAAAATATTACACAAAAAATATTTTTACAAAAGTAATATCTATAAACCTAAATAAATAAAAACAAAATTCTAATCTAGATAAATAGTTAATTTTTAAGTTCTTGGCAAAGATGCCAAACATTTATCGCGTCTAAATGCACATGCAAGTATATGTGATCGTACAAGTAATATAGGATTGAGAATCCATATATTGTACCCACAAGGACTTCTCAATTCAGTACTTACTAAATTGCACTAATACTAATTAATTATTCAAGCGGTAAATCCCAAAATATGTATTTATGAATTTAAAACTAAAAATAAAAGAAAATAACTAATGAATAATTAATTAAATAAAAAGCCGCATAATCAATGTGGTGAACCAATCTAACGTTATTGATATCATTCAAATTATACCTCGCTATGAAGTATAAAGCGGTCTTTGAATCAAATATAGAATCCAACTAAGGTTGGGGTCAACCCCATGAGGAATATGATTAAGACCTTAATCAATATGGTTATTTTGGCTATTAGTCGCTTATTTCCAATGGGGTATTCAAATGGAAAGGTAACAGCTTGTAAATTGTTTAATAAGTCACAAAGTATCAATAAAGTTGGCTTGGTATTAATGAGAATGGTGAACTAGGATTGTGTTCCCCATGATTTTATAACGTAGTAGATGTGTCATACTAGTGTTCTATCCTGGTGTTTAGCATGCAAGATCGGTAAGTTAGGTTCATCTAAATAGATGGTTTCCTATAAAGATGATAACCCTTACCTTTTATCCCAGATTAGCTATTTTTGGTTAAGGTCAAACTATTAGATGAGGGTTAGTAGCCTCAAATCTCCGTTGTTACTTCCCTTTTTTCATTCTCTAGTTCTATGGTTAATCAATTAAAGACTTAAGGTGAGTTATAAAGCATGCACTCGTTAAAAGGCAATCAATACCAAGGGAAGAACAATACATGCATAAACACCATTCAAGAAACCCTAAGTACTTTGCCTACTTTGTTAATTCATCATTGCTCCCACAACCCTAGTTGTGGGATTTAGCTACTCAAGCTTGATGGATCACAATTAGAAATTGTAGATGAAATCATAATTGTAAACTTACGAGGTTGAGTAGATGAAAACCCAAAAACTTTAATTCTCAAAGAAAACTTAAGAACAAATAATCAATGGATGAATTTAATCCTTTAAAAACCCAAAAACAAATCAATGTTTTTGTTTCTAAGGCTCACTAGGAGTAATAATTTGTAACCTCAAACATAAAACCTAATAGGAGGTTTTATAGATACAAAAAAAATCATGTCCTAAACATAATTGGAAAACTGAGTCGGCAGTGGCAACAAAAGTGGCAACGGGTCATATGGACTGGTTGCGCCTCATTGCATACGTCTATATCCTGGTGAATTCTTTTCTTACTAGCTGGTAATGTGTACTGGTGATGCCTCGTACGGTCTCCCGACGGCTCATGGGGTGATCTGTTGCCCCTGAAGCTTATTTGTAAACTTTCAGGACTTTGGTCTCTTCTAGCTCAGTATGAGTCATGCAACGACTTGTCTCCACTCGTGATGGCTCTTAGGGAGCACTCGTAGCCACTTATATGGATTTACACCTCTGTGGAAGTTTTGAAGATTTTCTTCAGGATGAGTCAGGTGATGACTCGTCGCTTATTCCAACGACTCGTAGGGTGCAGTAGTAGCCAACACTTTAGATTTACCTCTTCAAAACTTTGCCACTGTATTCAGGAAAACTCAGGCCACGACTCATAGCGGGACCCAACTAGTCATGGCCAGGCACCAGATGCCATACTTAGTCAATTTTAGTTCTTTTTTCATTTGTTTACCACCAAGACCTTTTTTTCTACAAAACACTTAAACAAACATATCATATTCACAAATACATCTAAGTTCTTACATATTTTATTTGTTTTAAGAGTCAAAAATGCGATGAAACCATGACACATCAACACACTCAACTTAGAACATTTGCATGCTGTCAGGCAGACAAATAAAAAAACACCTACGACGCTTAACTAAGAGAAACCTAGGAGACCTACGGCAGTCATAACATTGCTTTGTAGCACAAAATTTTCAACCCCATCCTTTACAAGAATCAAAAACAACTATGTGCACACATACAACCCATTACTATGAAACAAAGGATTAAGAGATGGCATCACATTATGAACAAACAACTAAACACATACGCAAATGACAGTACCCAAATAAATAGCAACTAACAATGCAACTCGTGTGCCCTTACAACAAAAGAGTCCCGTACTCTCATAGTCTAAAGATGCAAATATAAACAAGGACTGAATCAAGACAGTCACTCTGACAAAGAAGTTCTAACAATGTGCATGAAATATCATAGACTTTCCCTTATTTGCTATGCCTTAGCTTTTTAGACTGTTGGACTATGATCACTATAGGACTTTTATTGGCTTGTAATGTAGGCTTGGGGACGGTACAGTAGATATGGATACAGTGACTCAACCATCCTTGGCACTATGTTATTTTTGGCTCCGCTTTTCAAACTCATTTATTTTCCCCTCTCTTCTTCTCCTTTGTTTTTCTTCTGATTTCGGATGTGGTTTTCATTTTACACTTTATCTCTCTTTTTTTCTCAAACTTTTATTCATTATTTTTTTCTTTTTCTTACTACACCTAAATCCCTTTTCTTTTACTTTTATGTCATGACCCAATATCAGACCATGATGGCACTTATCAATCCCACCAGTATAGGTAAGCCTAAATCCCAACTCGAACATAATAACTCGAAAGTATAAAAGAGGAAGGAACTAAGAATAAAACAAAACCCAAAATAACCTCCAAAATAGATGAATGGAGTAATATAGCAAAAATATAGATAATCCCACATATGGTAATCTCAAATGCAGCAAAATGCATAAAGATAAGGGTGGAGGATATTTCAGTAGTCACTAAAAGAAACAATGCAACTATCTTAAATCTCTAAAGATGCTAGCACAAGGAAACCACAACAATTATTTTCCAAAGGTCGTTGGATCGGTACCTGCACATTAGGTGCAGAAAAATAGTAAAGGTGAGTATAAAAACACTTGTACTCAGAAAAAATCATCGATTGACCCTAATTCAAAGTGGTGAAAAGTGATACCACGCCAACCATCTATGTCAACCATACAACCTGCACTCAGGAAAGCCACTCTAATCTAACAGGATAATCCAGTCATAACAGTCATAAGGATATCATAACACAGTCTAAAGAGAGACTTAATTCAAGGGAATCAGGTAACAGACGCTCAAATCTTCCACAACTAACACGATATCAACAAATACACATTACTCAGTCTGAACCAAAAGAATGGATGAATGCAATGCAATGAATATGTTGTGTACACATGAACCGAGCAATGGCTTTAAAGTCAAGACCTATGGGGGACTAACAAGGTCCATGTACTATACAGGCGTGCACTCCAATCCCAATAAATATATTGTACAGGCATGCACTCCAATACCAATAAATATATTGTGCAGGCATGCACTCCGATCCCAATAAATATATTATGCAGGCATCCACTCTGATCCTAATAAATAGATATAAGGTGCAGGCGTGCACTCCGATCCCAATAATATATAATGTGCAGGAGTGCACTTGAATCTCATATGAAAGGCAATGCATGATGTGCAGGCATGCAACTACGATCCCAAATCAACAATCAATCAATACCGTTTAACCAAAGCATTTCATATCTTAATTTAAAATAGACGTCAACCCCAAGAATCAACTCAACTTATCTATGGGAGTATTCCCAATAGCTAACATTTTCAACAATTCATTTACAATAGTAAACCAGCCCAATCATGCTAGCAAATAAGAGAAACAGTTCAAAACAGGTAATTAAATGATTTTAACCCCTCAAATAACAGTGGTATCCACATAGATGCTCGTCACTTCACCTATACGGGACCTCCAACTTTATTACTCCCATTACACACAGCTAACACATAAGCACTTCAAAAATGAGTCAAATAAAGTCTCAACTTGCCTTAAAAGAAGACCCGCAATGTAACTCAAAATTGGAAATATCATATGGAAGTTTTACCTTTTTGAATCTCCTCCGAACGATCCCAATCTAGTCAAATACAAAATCCCCAATTTATAAATTCTTACTCTAAGAATCCTAGACTAAAAACCTAAATTGTATCAAAAATATAATTGTAGAAAATGAAAATGATATATAAAAAAATCGTATTGATATTTCAAATTTTTGAAGCAAACAACGAACCAGCACTTCTCCAAATAAATTATGCAAGCACCATTAATTCATTAACCTCCACTCCATTATCATGATTCATGATTGCCTAATGATTGATAATAATTACATTATTATGAAAAAAGACAATTAAAATACTAATTTCACACCTAATTCTACCAATTCACACGCATGGAACTGTATATATAATGCACAATTATCATTACCGCTTAATGATCAGCAATCACTGTTTCATCTTAACATGTAACATTGTAAACCAAATAAAAATGGACAAATTATACAATACCAAACCTTAACTTACCATTATTACTTAAAATCCCAATCCTTTAAAATAATTATAAAAATCCTTTTTTTTACTTTCTTTCTCTAAACCATCAGATAGATCACTAGATTCCCCTTAACTAGTGTAATGGACCATAATTTTTTGCAAAAATCAAGGGCATGTATCGGGCGTTTTTTCCCAATTCACCGCATTTGAATTACAATCGTTTTCCGCTCCACTTTATCTTTAATTTCATCAAATCTTCAACAATTACTTACAATCTCCATTTAATTTTTTTCTTCATTTTTTTGGAGGTTAGTTTGTTTTCATAGTTATTTTAAGTTGAGTAGATCGGAAATTTGAGCCAATATATGGTCGATTTACTATTCTTAAATCAATTTAAGTCAATTAATGGATTCAGCTCCTTTCCCAATTATGTAGAGTAATGTGCTTATATATCAATGTAGAGAATAGGTCTACAAACTTAGAATATTAACCTTTGAGCTAAGGGGGAGATGATACGGTGAAGAACTAAGTCAGATCTTGAGATATATATAGTAATGAATTCCAGCAAAAAATAGCTATGATGAGGTAGCAATCCATTTTTATATCGTCATATTTCTTGTAATTTTTCAAAGATGATAATTTGCTCACGTCTTGCTGCAATAACTCTAGTAGTGAATTTTAACTTTTTTTATATTTTGACCATTTTTTCCTTCTTGATAGTTTATATATGTCATTTATGAGTTATGAGGATGATTTTCACGGTCCCCAAAGCATTCGGGAGTGATTTATATGAGTTTGAGATTTTGAGTAGCTTTTAAAGACTGATATTTGACTTTGATCAATATTTTGTGATCCAAGCGTCGGATATTAATTTTGTTGGTTCCATTAGATTCAAAATGTTGATTTTGGGTTAGTAGCGAGGTTGGTTCAGTCTCGAGTCTTTATTTTGGATTTTGAGTGCTTAGACAAGAAACTAGTTAAATTAGCCAAAAAGAGTTCTCGGGGGTTAACTTATTGATAATGACCTCTTTTGATATATCCAATAATTCTATTGAGTCCGGAACATCGAATTAGCCTGTAGCATTATGGATTATTTATGTGGGGTCCCAAACGAATCTTGAGGGTCTGTTCGGAGGATTTTGGTTTATTTTCCTTAGCTGGTTACTGATATCTAGTGCATGTAAAATCTTTCTTCGCTTTTACGAGGGTTCCATTGCATTCGCAGAGAAAGAATTCTCTGTCCATCGCCAATGCAAAGTTGTAGCCGCATTCACAAATAGATATCGAGGTCAGGTTGAGTTTTTTTTGTCATCACATTCGCGATAGGTTTGGGTCGGTAGCCTTAATGAATGCGAGGTGATATGTGTGGAATTACAGCACTTTCGATGCTTAAAACTATGAATAGTTGCAAGTACGAGGGTTGTAAACCAAAATATCAATAGTAATAGTTGTTGATTTGTTGTATTTGTAATTAGTATAAGAGAGACACTAGGACTGTGCTCCCCAATAACTTCATAACTCTGTAGGTTCTTTGTACTTAGCAATCTCTTGTGGTGTTCAGCATGCAGAATCGATAGGTTATGTTCATCTAAACAACTATGTTACGTCCCTAATAGATGACTATCCCTAATCAGGAAGGTTCATGTTTCATGGGTTTTGCATTACTAATCAGGAAGGTTCATGTTTCATGTTTCATGCTTAAGATCTAATTAAGTGGAGGTTGATAGCTCCAAGTCTCATTGTTGATTCTTTTTTTCCATCCGATTACCCTTGCTAAAGTCTAGAGTAGAGATAAGGCGAGTTCTAATGTTAAGCACCGTCAAAAAGCAATCAATCTGAAGAGAATAGAAATACATGCCTAAACACCCTTTGAGAATCACCTCGTACTACGAATACTACTTCGTTAATCCATCATGATTTCCACAACCCTAGTTGTAGTATTTAGCTACTCATAGTTGCAAGAACACAAGAAGAATTTTAATAAGAAACTATAATTATGAACTTACAAGAATAAGATGAAAAACTCCAAAATCTCACTTTGAAGTAATACTTAAAAATTGATGTTTTTGAATTCAAGATCAAGGATATGTCTTAAAACCTTAGAATAATGTAACAAAGCGTAAACTGGTACAAAATACCTAATAGGTATTGACACCCAATTTTGACCTCCCAGTACCCAACTCGGGCTTCTATTTGACTAAGTAATGTCTTTTAGATCTTTTTAAAAAATTAAATTCTTTTATGTAATTATTTATACAATTAGTCATACATCTTACTATCTTGACACATCTTAAAGTGTATTATTTATTATTTCAATTAATTTTGTACATAAGTCATATATACATACTTTAGTTAAATAACGTCTTATTTCGAAATTTAACTTTTCACAACTTTCGTACTTTATTTATGATTAATTCCAAAATAACTTTTTTATTTATAGTGTTATATTTTTTTTTCTATTATTTATTTATATTTATGGTATTCTATTTATTAAATTGTAGCCTAATTCAAATCAATTTCTCAAATTTATCTAATTTCTAGCCTGATTTTACTCCAATAATGTCATTTTTAGCCTAAATTGAGTCCAATTTGGCCCAATTTTAAATTTCAATCCAATTTCAATTAAACCCAATTTAAATAATCCGAATTTTGATCCATCTTGCAATTTTAAATCTCAGTCGTTGATCAAGATTGATCCAACGACTGAGATTAATGCTCCCCTTTATTTCCTTTTTAATAACTCAATCCCCCAAACCCTAATCAAAAACTCATTTTTCACTCCCTCTCTAACAAAATTAGCCGCCTATCTCCCTCTCTTCTCCATTCCCACCACCCATCGCCACCGGTGGACTACAACCCGGTGACCACCACTTCGCCATTGGCCTTTCTGGCCGGCAAGCACACACCGCCGCCCCAACCGCCTCCATTCTCTCATCTTCTCTTCTCTTTTCCCTGTCTCCTCCCTTCACTCTCTTACTCTCTATACTCCGTCCACAGCCACACCTTCTCCTCGCCATCCACCAGTCACTACACCACTGCCGGCGAAGCCCACAACTCCGACAAGTCGACACCATGCCACCCCGCCTCTGCTCCATGCTCCGGTCAAGTCTCGACGGAGACTATCAAAGTTTTATGATGGATTCTTAAGAATCCACCCAGGTTTGATTTCTTGTTAAACTTTATGTCTGAATTTTAATTCTCTCCTCCCCCTTCTTTTTTTTCTATTTTGACAGATTCTATGATCTAAAATTGGTGAAGTTTGGTTGAGACTTTTGACGAATTTCTTTGTGATTTGTGTTTGTCAACTCATCTAGGCTATCATATGTGAAAATTCCCAATTTGTATGAACGTTGACTCAACCCTAATTTTTGATTAAGTACTGATGTTGCAATTCTTGAAATCTCGGTTCTCTCTTTATTTGCTGCTAGGAATTTTACCATTGATATAGTATTGAAATTAAGTTGGAGTTGTGATTTTTCTAATCTTCTTAATCAAATGTAGGTAATTTTTAATATCCTTGATTCGTGTACTTATGCTAGATTATTTTTGGCAAACTCGAGTTTTTGTTGATTGATATTAGTATGCCTACAATTGGTTTTCCTCCCTTGAAGGGATTATAACAGCTCTGTATGTGATTATATTGGTAATTTAGATCGGATTTTGTGCATAATTGAAGTGATTTGATTAAGAAATATTCTGATATGAATAATTACCCTTACTGTTTTACCATTTTTTGTTTTATATGGTAAGTGTTGGCTTCCCCTCTTAATTTTTAAACAGAATTTTTACCTACATATTTATTTATGGTAAATTTGGCCCTTTTATTCTAAATTGATTCAACCGTCTCTTTAAGAAAAGATTTTCATTAGTTGATTCATTTGAATATTTTTTTTTTTCCTTTTCAATTCTCCTAATTGATCTTTATGAATATTTTCTCCCTTTAATTTTGTACGACCTTTACCTATATAAACTATTCCTTTTAACTCATATGGCTCATGCTTTTAAGCACTACTCTCCTCAACACCTTAAATGTATCTCTCTATTTTGTCTTCTTGAGGCTGCCTTGACTGCTAATTATCACTGGTCCTTATTTTGGAAGTGTTGGTTGGTGTTTGTCTTTTATCATTCTTGCCTCGTAACTAGTAAGTTTTCTGTCGAAGTGTTCCATTATTTTTTTTTACATGCTAGTTCAGTGTAGATAAGTTCCTACGTTGGTCTGAATAATAATGTATAAGCAGGTTGTTTGGATTGTGTGATTATATTCGACATTTGTTCGTTTACATATGCCTTCACTAATTGTCATCTTAAATATATAAACTGGAAGGCCTGTTTTGTATTCTCTTTGTGGTCATCCAAAATGACCTTGGTGCATCCCATAACCCCTTTGACGTGAGCTTGCCCGGGATCCATGAGGTCAAGGGTTGGTTATGGGTTGTCCGAGGTTATTTTTGGATGTTGGTATGGTTGGGGTGTTTTGTTCTGTTTTCAACAGGCTGGAGACAAACATTTTGTGGTTTGAAGAGTTACCTAGGGAGAGGAAGCTATAAGATCTTGTAACCAGATTTCATATGTTTATTTTTAGTTTGATTCTTATTTTTGGTCTGTAATAATTTGTATAAACTCTTTATCTATAATAAAGTTATGGGGGACTGCTTAGGGGGTGAGGATTCTGTTATTTGAATATTTTTATCACTTAGATATCATGCCTATAGGATTTCAAATGTTAATTAATTAAATTGTTTTATCACTTAGAAAAATATTCTAGGGCCATTAATTGTTTTATCGCTTAGAAAATTATGTTTTGAGAATCATTAACTATCTTTTGACATATTAGATTAAGTTCAAATATGTCAATGTAATTTAAGCATGTTTAATCAATTTTTGGCATGTTAAAATAATTTTCAGCATATAATAATAATTTCCAACATGTTTCGTTAATTTTTAGCATATAAAAAATTAATTTCCAGCATGTTTCATTAATTGCCAGCATATAATAATTAATTTCCAACATGTTTCTTTAATTTCCAGCATATAAAAAATTAATTTCCAGCATGTTTTATTAATTTCCAGCATATAAAAAAATAATTTCCAGCATGTTTTAGTTAATTTTCAGCACTTTAAAATAATTTCAGCATGTTTAGTAAAAATTTCAGCACTAGTTAATTAATTTTCAGCAGGTTAGAATAAATTTCAGTGCTTGCTAATTAATTTCCAGCAACTGTCCATTAACTTTCAGCATATTAATTAAATTTTCGGCACTTAGATTAATATACCTCACCTAGAAATCATGCCTATAGGTCTCAATCACGTAAAAAATGAATAATTACCTTTTCAAGCATGTTGATCACCTTAGACAACCTCTAATTAACCAAGAGGCTTCTATGAAACCATTATGTGCTAATTGCAAGTTTTATTTGATTTGTTTGACGCAATCCCAAGTTTAATTAGGAAGCCTAAGACTTTTTTGTATCTAGATCCTTATCCAAAATAGGTTGTCCAACGCCTCTTGGACATCAAGTTGGGACAGGTAAGCATTTTAAGGGAACGCTAGTTTTGTCGTTTCCTTTAGAACGCCTTTAGGCTTAATAACCAACTAAGTGGGGCGGGTAGATAGATGGAAATGATGGAAGTTGACCCGAGCAGAATCCTACAATGCGACATATGGCATTATCATCCATTAATAAGCCGGGCGCTGATACGAATAGGCTACAATTAACTCCTTGTCTAATGCGGCTTTCCTTATTTTGAATGTTTAATTATATAGGTTTGTTTAGGTTCATTATTATTTAAATAAATCTTTCGTCTATATAAAATGTGTCCTTCTCTCTTCTCACTTATCTAATATTTTATTTTCTATTTTCATATATGTTTTTTCTGTAATTTTTATCACTTAGGTCTATATTAATTAGATAAATAATTGTTTTCCTGTTTAAACACTTAGTTAACATTAAGTTAATAAAAGACATTTGCTTATCACATAGAATCCCCCATGGAACATGTGAATTTGGTTGGGACCCACATTTGTGGACCTCGAAAGGTGACTAACACCTTCCTTTCGAGGTAATTTGAACCCTTACACTATACTCGGATGTTGTGCCTTCGCACTTCTCCAAATTCTCTTCAAGAATCCTATTATAGAGAGTCGGCTAAGACGTGGTGAAGTGGATAGTTTTACTACCGTGGGACCATGTGCCTTCTCGCATAAGACTACCCTCGGTCCATGTTTACCCAAATCTTAAAAGATTCTAAATTATGCATGCATTAATCGTTATGTGCTATGTGTTTATTATTCTTATTTAAATTGCTGTTCGACTCACACTATGTCTCCAACCATCATTTAATTTTTTTTTAGTATCAAGTTTCGAACTACGTCTGACCTGATTCTTGTCCAACAAGATACGTAGGTAATCCTGTATAAGAATGCGGTCCTCCTTTTTTAGTTCCTTTTCAAAACATCCTCGTGTTTAAAATTGTGACGTAATTTTTGTCATTCAAATAATTTTTCTATCAAATCTTATATTCTCTCTTTCTTTCACCTCCCCATAATGTCATAAGGGTGAAAACTGGAGTATTTTTGAATTATTCAAATGATTTCTCACAATCTTTTAAATTCTCAATTGTTTCATACTAAATGTTTCATTTGAGCTAATTTTTTCAAAATCTTTCAAAACTTTGCAAATCTTCAACCCTCCCGCTTTTCAAAATAAAATTTCTTTAAATATTCTATGCGTATCTTTTAAATATCTTATCATTATTTACTTGATCACCCCCATCAGCTTAGGTACGAGCTTAGTATTTAGGTCTTTCTTAGATTCTATCTTCTACCTTTTGATATCAATTCACCTCTCAAGCTTAAGTTCTAACCCATCCATTCGTCCTAAGATCCTATTTGACAAGATAGCTCGTTTATTTTTGTGATACTATTACCTCAAATTTTGTATATTGATTCTTATTTTGATTGACTTACTTATTTTTGTTTTAAGGTTGCCTATCATTTGAACTTCGACTCAATTGAAAATCTGCAACATGAAAAATATGCTTAATATCCAAAAAAAATTCAATCTTCTTCCTTATCGCCCAATGCAAACCACTGTTTGGGTTGTATCTCCTTATTATCTCCTTACTTACACACCCTCTCAACAGTTGCCTTCAGCACACATCACTCTTGAAAGTAAGAGAGTCGATTTAGATGCACGGCAGCAAAAGCTTCATGACTTAGAAAAGAGGTTGGATGAGAATCTATGTTCCAAAGGTATTCATGACTTGAGGTATGAGAAACTATGTCTAGATCCAAGGGTTGAGTTACCTCTATGATACAAAGTCCCAAAGTTCAATATGTTTGATGGGCATGGAGACCCAATCACACATCTAAAGGACTATTGAGGCAGATTAGTTGGCATAGGGCATAATGAGACTCTCCTAATGAGATTGTTTATTCAAAGTTTGTCAGGGATAACACTCACCTAGTTTTCCAAACAAGACTTTGACAAATGGCATACATGGGAAGACATGGCTCAAGATTTCATGGGGCAATATAAGTTTAGCATCAAGATTCATTAGACAATGTTGGATTTACTCAAAGTAAAGAGAATGACTCACGAATCTTTTGAGGACTATGCAATTCGATGGAGATTGGAAAATTCTAAGATACGTCCTTTTGTTCCTAAAGAGGAGTTGGTCTAAACTTTCATTAGGTTGCTAGATGGGATATACTAACAAAAACTGTGCTTTTTAAGCAGTCACAGTTTCGAGAGTCAGATTTCAATCAGAAAAAAGTTAGAATATAGTATTCAAACAGGGAGAATTATTGATGTTTCTACAATGACGACCACTTTTCAAGCACCAAAAAGTCTATCCGAGGAAGGAGAAGAGGATTTATCACCTCAGACACAATTCTATCAGAATAATGAAGAAGTCCTTGTTGTATTTGCTTCCCATCATGAGCATCTCGGACCTTATGAATCACAAGGTTCTCAACACGAGACTTATCAGATTCAACCCTACTCTTTTCAGCAAGATTTTCAAGATGAGGTTTATCATACACAATCCGACTTTCAACATCGATCTTATCCGGTATGAGGTAATTTTCATCAACCAAAGAGAATGTGGCCTCGTACCTTTACTCCTTTGACTGAGCCATTGGCGAGAATATTTGAAAAATTGAGAGCCCAAGGTATTGTACAACCAAGAAGGGGATGGATTCCTAAGTATCCATTTTCTAACTTTGACCCATCCAAAAATTATGCTTATCACTCAAACATCCAAGGCCATGATATTGAGGAATGTTTAGCACTAAGGTACAAGATTCAGAATCTGATTGAGAAAGGGGAGATAAAAATGCAGCGAGGCCCAATAAGCAACATCTATGACCCCATCACTATAGGAGAAATCATTTTTCAAGGTGATCCAATAAAAATATTTCCAAGAGGTTTGCGAAAGAAGCGCAAATCTCATCACATGAACTGATAGGGAAAAGATCTTCATCACTCTCCATTTGTCCTCCCTACATCCAATAAATTTTTCTATTCTCTTTACCTTTCTTTATATTCATGAACTATGTTTGACTTGATTTCCATTTGGATACGTAGGCAGCCTATTATTGGGCCCGATCTCAATATAATAAAAATTTTCTTTTTTCCCTCCATATCCAATTCAAACACTTCTCTCAAATTCAAGTCTAAAATACCAGGCCAATAGGCCCGGCTCTTGAGCATATAAAGACAAATTCAAATTGAGATCACGATGTTCAAATGTAAGGCAATCATTTCTTTTGAACTAATATTTTTTTTTGAGTGAAGTAGGAATATGAGACGCCGAAGTGAAAACTGGGTAGAATTTTTGAGGAAACCTCCAAAATTCCATAAGGAAGCAGTATGTCAATTCACAAAGACATGTGAAAGGCATCTTTTATTCTAAATTGGGGCAGAAATTTTTGAGAAGTTCTCAAAAATTTCACCATAAAGAATACAAGCCTCAATCTCTGAGATCAAAACAATAACGAGGAGCCAAGCCAAGCAAAGGTATGAGTCAACCTTACTTTTTGACTTATAATTTGTTTTTGAGTGCAGACAGCAAGTACAAATTCAGCCACTGCCTTGCAACATCATAAAACGGATCCCAAACTACATTCCCAATCTAAGAAAGAGGCTAAGTCACTCTATTTCTTTAACTTTGACGATATAAAAATCAACAATATATTGCATTAACAATTCTGCATCAAACTCGACATTGGGTTCCTTAAACGAACCTTAAAATGGCACTGGATTCCTTAAACAGACCTTAAAATGGCATTGGGTTCCTCAAACGGACCTTAAAATGGCATTGGGTTCCTCAAACAGAAATTAAAACGGCATTGGGTTCCTCAAACATACATTAAAACGGCATTAGGTTCCTCAAACGGGTCTTAAAACGGCATTGGGTTCCTCAAATGGACCTTAAAATGGCATTGGGTTCCTCAAAAGGACCTTAAATCAGCATTAGGTTCCTTAACGGACCTTAAAATAAGCATGGGTTCCTCATCGGACTTTAAAAATGAGCACTATTGGCTTCCCCGTTGGACCTTGAAATGAGCTACTCTTGAGTTTCTCGACAAACTAGAGATGATTAAATAATTCTCTCTTTCTCTCTGCTTTTGACATATAATTCGTCATCCCTATATCTCTCAACATAACCTAAATCATATTTGTGCTTCATCTTTTACGTTACTCATACTCTAATCTTGTCGACTAGTGTTATCCTCACTCAAATTCATTAATTCTCTTTAGGAATCTCATTTGTCCCGAATCTAGAACTACACACAACCAGATTCTCATAAACTCGAGATATGTAGGCGACTTGAAACCAAAGTCTCGGTCATACCATTTTGATAACTCACTTTTTCTTTTCAATTCCAGCAAACCATCCTCTCGGTCGGACAAAATTGGCTACTATGTCAATGTTCGTTGCTCGACAATTCTTACATCATTCCCAAGCAATGAATAAGAAGTTGTTGACCTCCCTAGTACCCAACTCGGGCTGCTATTTGACTAAGTAATGTCTTTTAGATCTTTTTCAAAAATTAAATTCTTTTATGTAATTATTTATACAATTATTCACACATCTTATTATCTTGACACATCTTAAAGTGTATTATTTATTATTACTATTAATTTCATACATAAGTCATAGATACATACTTTAGTTAAATAACGTCTTATTTCAAAATGTAACTTTTCACAATTTTCGTACTTTATTTATGATTAATTCCAAAATAACATTTTTATTTATACTATTATATTTATTTTTCACTATTATTTATTTATATTTATGATATTATATTTATTAAATAACAGCCTAATTCAAATCAATTTCTCCAATTTATTTAATTACTAGCCTGATTTTACTCCAATAATGTCAGTTTTAGCATAAATTGAGTCCAATTTGGCCCAATTTTAAATTCAAATCCAATTTCAATTAAACCCAATTTAAATGATCTGAATTTTGACCCGTCTCACAATTTTAAATCCCAGTCGTTGATCAAGATTGATCCAACGGCTCAGATTAATGCTCCCCTTTATTTCCATTTTAATAACTAAATCCCCTAAACCCTAATCAAAAAATCATTTTTCACTCCCTATATAAACAAATCAGAATCCTCTCTTCTCCATCGCCTCCACCCACCGCTACCGGTGGACTGCAACACTTCGCCATCGGCCTTTCATGGTCGGCGAGCACACACCGCCGCCCCAACCTCCTCCATTCTCTTATCTTCTCTTCTCTTTTCCCTATCTCCTCCAATCACTCTCTATACTTCCTCCACAACCATACCTCCTCCTCTCCATCCACCAGTCACCACACCACCACCACCGAAACCCACAACTCCAACAAGTCGACACCGCGTTGCTGCTCCATGCTCCGGTCAAGTCTCGCCGAAGAATATCAAAGTTTTATGATGGATGCTTAAGAATCCACCCAAGTTTGATTTCTTACTTAACTTTATGTCTAAATTTTAATTCTCTTCTACCCTTTCTTTTCTTTCTATTTTGACAGATTCTGTGATCTGAAATTGGTGAAGTTTGGTTGAGACTTTTGTCAAATTTCTTTGTGATTTGTGTTTGTCAACTCATCTAGACTATCATATGTGAAAATGCACAATTTGTATGAACGTTGACTTAACCCTAATTTCTGATTAAGTACTGATTTTGCAATTCTTGAAATCTCGATTCTCTCTTTATTTGCTGTTAGGAATTTTACCATTGATGTAGTGTTGAAATTAAGTTGGAGTTGTGATTTTTCTACTCTTCCTAATCAAACGTGGGTAATTTTTTATATCCTTGATTCGTGTAATTATGCTAGATTATTTTCAAAAAACTCAAGTTTTTGTTGACTGATATTAGTATGCCTGCAATTGGTTTCCCTCCCTTGATAGGATTATAACAACTTTGTATGTGATTATTTTGGTAATTTAGATTGGATTGTGTGCATAATTGAAGTGATTTGATAATATTCTTATATGACTAATTGCCCTAACAGTTTTACCATTTTTTGTTTTATATGGTAAGTCTTGGCTCCCCCTCTTAATTTTTAAACAGAATTTTTACTTACATACTTATTTATGGTAAATTTGGCCATGTTATTCTAAATTGATTCAGCCGTCTCTTTAAGAAAAAATTTCATTAATTGATTCTTTTGTATATTTGTTTTCCTTTTCAATTCTCCTAATTGATCTTATGAATATTTTCTACCATTAATTTTGTACAACCTTTACCTATATAAACTGTCTCTTTCACTCATATGGCTCAAGCTTTTATGCACTACTCTCCTCAACACCTTAAATGTATCTATCTATTTTGTCTTCTTGAGGCTGTCTTGACTGCTAATTATCACTGGTCCTTATTTTGGAAGTGTTGGTTGGTGTTTGTCTTTTATCATTCTCGCCTCGTAACTGGTAAGTTTTCTGTCGAAGTGTTCCATTATTTTTTTTACATGGTAGTTCAGTGTAGATAAGTTCCTACGTTGGTCTGAATAATAATGTATAAGCAGGTTGTTTGGATTGTGTGATTATATTCGAAATTTGTTCGTTTACATATGCCTTCACTAATTGTCATCTTAAATATATAAACTGGAAGGCCTGTTTTGTATTCTCTTTGTGGTCATCCAAAATGACCTTGGTGCATCCCATAACCCCTTTGACGTGAGCCTGCCCGGGATCCATGAGGTCAAGGGTTGGTTATGGGTTGTCCGAGGCTATTTTTGGATGTTGGTATGGTTGGGGTGTTTTGTTCTGTTTTCAACAGGCTGGAGACAAACATTTTGTGGTTTGAAGAGTTACCTAGGGAGAGGAAGCCATAAGATCTTGTCACCAGATTTCATATGTTTATTTTTAGTTTGATTCTTATTTTTGGTCTGTAATAATTTGTATAAACTCTTTATCCATAATAAAGTTATGGGGGACTGCTTAGGGGGCGAGGATTCTGTTATTTGAATATTTTTATCACTTAGATATCATGCCTATTGGATTTCACATGTTAATTAATTAAATTATTTTATCACTTAGGAAAACATTCTAGGGCCTTTAATTGTTTTATTGCTTAGAAAATTATGTTTTTAGAATCATTAACTATCTTTTGACATATGAGATTAAGTTCAAATATGTCAATTTTATTTAAGCATGTTTAATCAATTTTTGGCATGTTAAAACAATTTTCAGCATATAATAATTAATTTCCAGCATGTTTCATTAATTTCCAGCATATAAAAAATTAATTTCAGCATATAATAATTAATTTCCAGCACGTTTCATTAATTTTCAGCATATAATAATAATTTCCAACATGTTTCGTTAATTTCCAGCATAAAATAATTAATTTCCAGCATGTTTCATTAATTTCCAGCATATAATAATTAATTTCCAGCATGTTTCATTAATTTTCAGAATATAAAAATTAATTTCCCGCATATTTCATTAATTTCCAGTATATAAAAAATTAATTTCCAGCATGTTTCATTATTTTCCAGCATATAAAAAATAATTTCCAGCATATTTTAGTTAATTTTCAGCACTTAAAAATTATTTCAGCGTGTTTAGTTAAATTGCAGCATTAAAAAATAAATTTCAGCACTTGTTAATTAATTTCCAGCAGTCTAGAATAAATTTCAGCCCTTGCTAATTAATTTTCAGCAACTGTCCATTAACTTTCAGCTTATTAATTAAATTTTTGGCACTTTAATTAATACGCCTCACCTAGAAATCATGTCTATAGGTTTCAATCACGTAAAAAATAAATAATTATCTTTTCAAGTATGTTAATCAACTTAGACAACCTCTAATTAACCAAGAGGCTTCTATGAAACCATTATGTGCTAATTGCAAGTTTTATTTGATTTGTTTGACGCAATCCTGAGTTTAATTAAGAAGCCTAAGACTTTCTTTGTGTCTAGATCCTTATCCAAAATAGGTCGTCCAACGCCTCTTGGACATCAAGTTGGGAAGGGTAGGGATTTTTAGGGAACGCTAGTTTTGTCGTTTTCTTTAGAATGCCTTTAGGCTTAATAACCATCTAAGTGGGGTGGGTAGATAGACGGAAATGATGGATGTTGACCCGAGCAGAATCCGACAATGCAACATACGGCATTGTCATCTGTTAATAAGCGCGGGCGCTAATACGAATAGGCTACAATTAACTCCTTGTCTAAAACGGCTTTTTTTATTTTGAATGTTTAATTATATGGGGTAGTTTAGGTCCATTATTATTTAAATAAATCTTTCGGCTATATAAAATGTGTCCTTCTCTCTTCTCTCTTATCTAATATTTTATTTTCCATTTTCATATATGTTTTTTCTTTAATTTTTATCACTTAGGTCAATATTAATTAGATAAATAATTGTTTTCCTGTTTATACACTTAGTTTACATTAAGTTAATAAAAGACCTTTGTGTATCACATAGAATCCCCCACGTAACATATGGATTCGGATGGGACCCACATTTGTGGACCTCGAAAGGTGCCTAACATCTTCCTTTCGAGGTAATTTGAACCCTTACCTCGAATTTATGGTGACGTAGACTAAATTAATAAAATTAGTCTAGAATGGTGCCCTAACGCACCTTAATTTGTTAGGTGGCGACTTTTCTCTCTTAAATCATCCTAAAAAGAGTTGTCACATCGAATCCCGCTTTTCACGAGAAAAATGGGGAGCGACAATAGGTGTATTTATAGAAAAAATAAAAATCTATACTAAACACATAGGGATTTGCTGAGTTGGTGCCTCAAAAGGAAGAAAGGTACAATCGTGGTGACATCCCATAATCGTCCTGGGTGCTCGTAGGTTGGCACATGACTTTGGTAACTTGTAGATCATGGTTGGTAAACCACTCAGTACCAGCTCATAGCTTCTTGGTACGATCGTGGAACCCTCTCGTAGGATCTACCTCTGACTTGCACTGTTTCTGTATTTTCCTCTTACAATCCTCAGTACACCCTCGTGCTTTCTAGGTATGATCGTAAGATCCCATCGTCTGATCCTCACAACCCTTATCATCTGAAAACCTCACTTTTGTATTTCCTTCCCACGATCAAAAGGTATGATCGTGGAATCACAGCACGATCCTGGGAAGCCTTCATCTGATCAACTACTAAATGTTGCTTCTCAAATACCATCACACGACAGCCATGGTACGACTGTGTCATATCCCACAATCGTGGAATTCCTCGTCTGATGTCTTTAAGTCCAAAAAATCTGCACTTTCCTTCTCTGAACCTGTTTGACCTGCAAATACCCAAAACACATCATATCCACATAAAAATACCTTCGTACTTGCAACTATTCATAGTTTTAAGCATCGAAAGTGCAGTGAGTCCACGGCACATCTACACCCTCAACTTAGATTGTTTGCATGTCCTCAGGCAAACAAAACATAACTAAACTTCAGTGATGCTTAACCAAGAGAAAACCCAAGAGTACTATGGGAATCAAATTTTCACAAAACCACTTTAAGCACGTATTAACCAAAAACACATGTCCAACATCCTCCAATACCATCAAAACCAACATTCGTTGTGTATACAAAAACACCTGATCATGACACAACGAGATCAAGTAATGGCATTACATTATCAACAGACAACCTAGCATGCTAACAGATGACACTACCCGAACAAGAAGACTTCGGTGCAACCTCTATGCCCTCACATCAAAGAGGTCCCTAACACTCATCATATGTAACGAATAAGGACTGAAACAAATCACTCACTCTCACAACAAAATTAGATAGTGAGCGTTTGATACCATAGGTTTACCCTTATTTTCTACATCTTAGTTTTACAGACAGTCGGATAAGGATCACAATAAGACTTTTATTGGATTATAGTATAGGCTTCGGACAGGTATGGTACATATGGATAAAGTGCCTCATTCCTCCATGGCACTACACTATTTTTGGCTCCACTTTCCTACTTTCTTTATTTTTCTCCATTTTTTAACTTTTCGGACCCCGGGTGCGGTTTCTTCTTATTATTTTTTCTCTTTCTCTTTTCCTCTTTCTTTTTTTTTCAAATTTTCTTCTTTTTTTTTTCACATATTACCGCACCCGCATCCCTTTTATTTTCCTTTACTAACTTTTTTTTCATACCCATGCTCGAATATGCACCCCTATGATAGCCACTCTCAATTTAGGCAATTTTCCTAAGTTGAAGTACACAGTGTCCAAGGAGGGATCAGGGCCAAAATAGATTCATTGCAATTAAGTCTGGGAAGGTGATTGGCTAGTGAAAGAAATTGGTCTCTTCTAGTCTCAAATTACAGGATCAAGGGATATTACTTATTCGGTAGGCTTTTTAGGTTTTTAGTGGACTATTCAAGAAATGGCCTATAATCCTTTCCTAACCTACTATCCGACAACTTTGGAGAGACTAACCGGGCAAGTTTTAGATTGCACACGTACATGCCGACTAGGTACACCTCATACACACTTGGCTTAGGGTTGCACACACAGTTGCTACCTATCCGGTTCATGCATAGCTAAACTACAGTTATCACACTCATAATCCTAATTCCATGACAAGATTCAAACATTGGTTACATTTCAAGTAAGCATACAACACAACATATAAACATAATTTTTCTGGAGGGGTACCATTAAAACATTTAAAACATAGATTACCTGCTCTTTTTATTTTGACTGCACTAAGTTCTCATATTTCTCTCTTAGTTACATAAACAACACAAAAATATAAACACGCAAAAACATAAATAAATTCCTAAACATGCCGGTTCTAAATAGATAGCACAGCCGAGGGAAAAGAAACTCGGCAACAAAAACCCTCAATTGTGTACACCCTTACCCCCAACTTAGAAATCATGCAATGTCCCCATTGCACAATAACATAGAAAAAATGTAAAACTGGGGTAGGAAACATACCTGTGGTGCACTAGACGTCTGTCGTACTTTGATCATTCGGGATCACAGATGGGACCCCTCCAAGCTCCACAGCTCTAGTGGCCTTGGTTGTGGCTGCTCTCAGTCAAATGGGCACAGGTGGCGGCCGGTGCACTCAAAGATGTCATTGTGGGGGAAATCTCCGTACCCCCTCCACTCTCACTAACCACCTCAGCAACAACAGTGGCAATACTATCACGTAGGACCTTAATCATCTACAAACCATGAACCTCAGAGGTCCATTCAGTCTTTTTTTATTTTTTGTTCTTGCCATCCTTATCTCTCCTCTTCTTGCTATCTTTATCTTTCTTCTTTTCTTCCTTGACCTCTCTCTTCCTCTTTTTACGAGGCTACATACCATCACCCATCTCATTCACCGGCCCATCTCATTCACCGCCTCCACTGCATCTATATCATTACCTCTAATTGTCAAGGCCTGAGTATACAATTTCGGCACCAATGTATCCATGTCTATGGCAAAGTCCGCCAAAGACGGGATTGGTAGAGGTGGAGGTGGCACAATAGTGAACTGTCGCTCGATCAACTCCTTCATCACCTTTTTCAGTTTAGCTATCTCTTCTGTGATTGTGCTCAATTTGGGAGCCTGCATATCCTCCAACTTAGCCGTCATCCGGCTCTCAAACCTATCAAAATAGGTCTGTATATCCCGTACCACTGCTGAAATTTCATACGACATATAGGGTTTTACCCCTACCTCCAGCTTTTAATTCTTACATCATGAAGGGCCTGATTTCTCAATAGCTACTCTAAAAGAGTTATGGTATCAAGGTATAGCCCGCAGGCACAGACTGTATTACGCTCGTAGGTGCTATGGTCTACTGAGAAGATAAAGACAAATCTGGCAAAGTGCCTCGAGCTCGAGAAGCTGAATTCTGCAAATACTTGATCAAAGCAATGTTTGTAGTCTTTGTCATCCTAATAAGATTGTCAATTTTAGGAATAGATGGTATCGAAGCTTTCCAACATAACGATGTCACCAAACTCGGTAAGGGTAGACTAGTTTGAAAAAGTCGTGCCCTCTCCCGCATCTAATTTTTCCTTGAAAGTGGCTACTATGCCAGCATTGTCAGCACTAAGTGTGTTGTCATTCGAGGTCAGTACTAAATGGTGCTTGACAATGAACCACCATGCCTTGGCAGTGAAACTTAATGAATGCTTGTAGAATGTTAAACCATTTAACCATGTTGCATTTTCCTTATCCTCTACCACTGAAAGTGTATAAGTATGTCTTCACTGGATAAATTTTCAGCTTTTTCAGTTTGGTCATCTGATCTTAGGCGTATTTGTAATCCTAAGTGTCATTATGTATGCACTTTTAGCTTAGTTTGGAGGATAACTTGAGGTGATTGTTGAGCTATAAAGAGTATATATGTGTATTTGTATACTAACGTACTTTTTTATAGTTTTCAAGGTCCATTTGAATAAAGTCAAGAGTTAAATTGATCAATTAGAACTTAGATGAGGAAACTAGTGTCGCTAGCTTGAGCTATGCTTGTTCTAGTGTACTTTGATGTGTTCTATTGAGTTGTATGGACTTATGGTAGTGTTGAGATATTGTAGGGGGACATTTTATGAGCTATGGAAGCTAAATCAATCCCAAAACCAAGCCACAAGACGTACTAGAGCAAGGGACAAGAGCGAGAGAAGGATGAGCACAACCCTCAAATGGCATGGACTAGGTTGTGTGCCGCACCCTCAATCGCGCATGAGAGGGGCATACGCCGCACCATACATATCTCATGAGAGGATTTGATCCACTCACCATCCCCGAATCCCACCCAAAGTTGGTTTTAACTTGTTTTTAAGTGGGGGTAAAGTTGTAAATGGATGGGATTCGTGTGAGGCACCTATTGGAAGACCTAAAACACTATAAAAGGATAAATTCTCCACAATTACACACATATTTTAAAACCTTCTACCTTACACACAATTTGGAGAGAACACAAGGCATCAAGGAGCTCAAACTAGGGTTCTTTCTTCCTTTACATTTCATTCTTGTAATTTTTATTGATGAACTCTTTTATGGAGATTGTAGGTATGAATATAAGTAGATAAACACCATCATTATAGGGTTGATGCTACAAACATGATTGCTTAATTATGGTTTTATAGTTGGTTTATATGTTTATCAAGCCATGTAATTATTCTTGCATTCTTGTTTAACTATTCTAAAGCGTCATGAACTTTAGGATAAATCTCAGTCTCGAAATGAATTGACCATAGGAGTGGAGAGATGGAATGAATAATGTAAGGAGTGTGGATCATGTCTTTAATGGTTATGTATTGATTGTTAAAGAATGATTTGCTGTTAGGATAGCAATATGCCTAAACGCCCCATTTGGTTAATGGAACGGGAAGATAGTTTAATGCATCTGAATTAAAGACTCATATCACCACTCAACGATGTAATTATGAGATTAATTTGGGTAGAATACTTAGAGGATGACCATTCCCAAGTTGAATATCAACCCCGTAGATCAATAATCACGATAGACACTAACACCAGTTAGAAACCATAGTTAGGCATAAATGTGAAGTAAACGCCTCAACCCTAGAACTCTCCATATATTGTTTACAATCCAATTTACTTATCGTTGTTATTTCTATTCTGTAGTTATAAAAACAAACTAAATTTCTCTTAGTTACAATCTGTACTTGTTTAACTTGAATAGTAACGCTTGAATCAGATTGCTTGTTAAACACAAGTCCCTGTGGGATTGATATTTGACTCACAAAGATCCACTGTATTATTTGCACGACCACATACACTTGTGTGTGCACTTGGGAGTGACAAGTTTTTGGCGCCGTTGTTGGGGAACTAGAAAATTAGCAACCTTTTAATTCTCAGTTTTACTATTTTATTTGATAAGTGCTAACAACTTGGTCTTAGGTACTGAATTTGTAGGTGCAAGTTTGAATATTGAGTAAACTAGCAAGGGAGAGGGAATTGGTTGAACCATATCCCAAACTTGAGCGACACTTGCACTAATTGAAGAGAGAAACAACATTTCTCTATCAAATCCCGTAATTTTAAGAGGATGAGACCATTCATGCAGCAATGGGTGATGAAAAACCACCTCGCAGAACAGTGCGCAATATGGTAATCCCACTCGCAACTAATGTGACCTTCTATATTCAAAAGCCACACGCAGGGGGCAGATTTGAGCTGAAGCAGACCATGGTGCAGTTGTTGCACACAAGCGGGCAGTTTACTTGCTTATCACATGAGGATCCACAAGTTCATCTACAAAACCTTTTGGAGATAAGTGATACTTTTATTCACATTGGAGTATCCACAGACTATGTGCTCATACTTTTCTCATTCTCACTATTGGGAGAAGCAAAGAAATGGTTGAAAGCAGAACCTTCAAACTCAATCACAACTTGGGACGACTTAGCAAAGTAGTTCCTCATTTGATTATTCCCATCAGGCAAAACTGCAAGGTTAAGGAGTGAGATTTTGAGTTTCAATCAAAAGCCAGAAGAGAATCTCTATCATACATGGGAAAGATTCAAGTCACTTCTCAGAGATTTCCCGCATCAAAAACAAACCAATGAGGTACTGGCTGACACTTTTTTTGAAGGCCTTGACCACAATACAAAAATTTTGCTAGATTCAGCTGCAGGTGGTCAAGCATTAGAGAAAACTTAGGATGAGCTATACACTCTCCTTAATAGAATTGCACAAGGTAATACAGATTGGAATAGTGATATGTCTAGAAGTATGGTGAAGAAGCCGATAGGTGTTATTGAGGTAGATAGTGTCAGTACATTGTTTGTCCAATTGGCCAGCTTTCAGAATTAAATAATGGCCCTAGTTCAACAAGTTGAGTGTGGCTCAGCCTCAGGCTTAAGTTAATGTAGTTCAACAGGTTCAGATGTGGTGTGAAACTTATGGAAATAGTATTCATTCTTCAGATTTATGTGCAACAAATCCAAAATCTGTGAATTTTATGGGTAATACACAGAGAGGCAATCAAACTTCTGGTAATGCCTACAATCAAAATTGGCAGAGTCAGCCAACTTATAGTAATCACTCATGGGGCACTAATCAGGAACAACCTCAGTAATTTCAACAGCAACAAGGTATTCAAAATAACACTCAGGCCAATAATATTGAAGAGACTTTGAAAAAGATCATGGCCACCTAAGAACAAATGGCTGCAGATATCAAAAATCTGCAACTTGCCCAAAAGAATTTGGAGATACAAATAGGTTAGTTAGCTCAAGTGCAGAATCCAAGACCTCAAGGGGATTTTCCTGGTGACACAAAAAATCCAAAGCAAGTGATGGCTATCACATTGAGAAGCGGTAGAGTTTTGGGTGATGCACATCCAAAGAAAAATCATGAGGTACAAGTTGAATTGATCACACCCAAGCAGGCAGACAAGCAAGTTGAGTCTAAAGTTTCCAATGAAAAGGGGAAGTCTGAGTACCCAAAGAAGAATCCGGTTGATAAACCTCATAACAGACCACCACCACCTTTCCCTCAAAAGCTCAACAAAGCGAAGGAAGATGCTTGTTTCAATAAGTTCTTTGACACATTCAGAGAGCTTCACATTAACCTTCCTCTTGTAGATAGATTGCATGGGAATCCAAAGTATGCTAAATACTTGAAAGATGTGGTGATAAATAAAAGGAGGCTTGGTGATATTGAAACTGTGGCACTTACTGAAGAGTGCAGTTTGGTGGTCACGAGCAAGATGCTATAAAAGCTCAAGGACCCTGGGAGTTTCACCCTTTCCATACAAATTAGTAAAAGTAATGTGGTCCATGCCTTGAGTGATTTGGGGGCAAGCATCAATGTGATGCCCCTTTTATTTTTTGATACTCTTGGTTTGGGGAAGTTGAGGCCCTCTGCGGTGATCGTACAAATGGCGTACATAACTAGAGTGAGGCCCAAAGGAATTATAGAAGACGTTCTCATTAAGGTTGGTAAGTTTATTATTCCTGCTGATTTTATTATTCTTGACTTTGATACAGATGACAAGGTACCAATCATACTGGGACGTCCATTTTTGGCGACTAGTGGAGCATTAATAGACGTGAGAGTGGGCATACTTAAGATGAGATTAAATGATGAAGAGGTGGTCTTCAGGGTGTACAAAGCACTCAACACACCTTCACACTATAGAGATATATGCATTATCACAGCTATGGAAGTGGATGAGTGTGGGGTGGATGAGTGTAAACCACCAATTACTTCTTTGGACACTCTCATGAAGTTGCCTGAATCAATTAATAAGCCTAAACCTGCACTACTTGAATGGCATGCCAAAAAGGTAGGTGTGAGAAAAGTTGCAGACCTCGATTATTTGCACTTCAGAGGTCAAAAAAGAAGGAGAAGATGGGCTCCAAGTAGGAGGAGGAGGATGAGAGAATGTGGATGATGAAGTTGTGATGTGAGTCGTGGCGCGATAATAAATCAGGTGTTGCTTGGGAGGAAACCCAAGTTAAGGTAGTTATTTTATTTTATTTTATTTGTTTTCTTTAGTATCACCTTTGTTTTTTTTTTTGAGTTGACAGGTTGAGGGGAAGTCTGAGTACCCGAGATCTTAGCTAAGGAGCATGGCAAAAACTGAGTGTGGGGTCCCCCAAACCTCTTTGATAAATATAATGCTACTAGCTAGGCCTAGAGGCCTCAGGGAGTATTTATAACCTTACTTTTAATTTATACTTTGGGGACAAAGTGTGATTTTAAGTGTGGGGTGGGAAATCTTCTGATTTGGTCAGGGTGGAGTGCGCTATAGGAGTCTTTTGATTATTTGGTTATTTTTTAATGCTTATGTTGCTGAAAATTTAAAAAATACAAAAGTATTTTCTTTTAGTAATTTTTAGTTTTATTTAGGAGCACACTTCATCCACCCCTCGGTTTTTCTTTTCGGTTCTTTTCCGAGGGGAAGCCCTTTGAACCCAGTATCCTTTTTGATTTTTAGGAGTAATTTTAAAATTTTTAGAGATATTTTTGTTAGATGCTACGCATGATTGCATGATGCAAGTGGGTGTGAATGTCGAAGCATGTGTAGTGAATTGAATAACTACTGTGAGACACCTAGGTTCATTTGTTTGACTCTTGTTTGGTGTTGGCTTAATATTGAATTCTTGCTATTGCTTGGTTGACAGCCTATAGGGATCTATCTTGATTTGAACATGTGCCATTTGTGAGTGAGATTTTGTGATACTCCATGTCATGCCCTATTTTTCACCAAAGGTTAAAACAAGCACAACTTATGAACTCTAAAAGAATTGATTTTTGTACAGAGTCGCCACCTAATTTTTAAGGAAAATAGGGAAACCTATTTTTTTTATTATTGACATGTATGACTTATGTTTTAATCTGCGAAAACCAGTTTAGATTCTAGGTAAGGGTTCAAATTATTCCGAAGGGAAGGGATTAGGCACCCTTCAGAATCCACAAAAGGTGATACCCGACTAGACTAAATTTATCAAGGAGGGAGGAGGTAAAAATCATTCTCTTTAAAAAGTATGAATATGTGGAGTATGTACTAAAATAATGTAATAATATATATATATATATATATAGAAGGGATGTATTAAATGTATAAATAAAATCTATCGTTATAAAATGTATATATAAAAATTATGTAAAGGTATATTGTATAAAATATGTATGAAATATGCATGGGAAGAAAGTGATTTTTTATGAAACGAAACCACCTTTTGTTTGTAATATATGGAAAGAAAAATATGTAAAATTATTCTCCAATAGTATTTTAACTTAACAAATCATTGAAGGAATGTGCCGTAAAGATTAAATATAAATGATTTAAAGGAGGAGACTACGATATTTTTTTCTAACAAAAATGCGAATCAACCAATTAAATACTTGAATCAATTTAATCTTTTAGGTTAGTATTTACGGCCTAAGTTTTGCCTAAGCGCGTGTAATAAATATGTAAGTAAAGGATAATCCCACCCGACGCCCCAAAAGTAAAGTTTTCACTATGATTAATATTTGTACAATTGTAGGAATGTAAAATACAAACAGAAAAATTTAAACTCCTTTTTGAATACCATCTTTAAGAAGTATCTTCGAAAATCTGCACAAACACTTGATAGAAATGTTAGTAATGAGTAAATAATTATAAAAATATGTATGCACATATGTATGTAAATGTATATATGAAAAAATAATATTTATATAGTGGGCTCAGATGAATTTTAGATACGCCATGGCTACGAAGTGGTTGCTCGAATTTATCGGCCGTCCTAATTCGTCTTGCCAAGATACGAATCATAAAAATTTTGTGTTGTCGTGATAATATAATAATTTCGTCATCGCCCATATTTATTTATTTATTGTCACGTATTTGTATACGTCATGTCCGTCTTTTATTTGTGGAGGCCTCAAAAATCGACGGGAATTTTTCATTGGCCAATTGTGTAGTATCTTGCGCATTATCAGTTAAAGTAAAATGTAAAGGACAAAATCGTTCGAATTCAGTCTCTTGAGACGCAAAACGATAGCAAACCCAATGACAAAGATAGAGAAAAATGACAGTAACAAATCTAGCAAAGGGGCCAAAATTACCCAAATAGTCATGAGCAAAGCAACAACAATGGACCCTGATGGAGCACACAGAAATAAAATCACAAGACATTTCCGAATGTAGCAGCAACATGTCAAAGTAAGGCAACAAACATAACAACAAAATTATAAGCAACAACAACAAAGTTAGCCAATTTTAATGGCCGCACAAAAATGTTAAAGGCTTTGCCAGAGAGTGACAACTCCGTCCAGATCTGCAAATGGTAAAACAGAGGGGGAAAGGGACTGTGGTGGTGGCGTTGCTTCCACGGCGAATGCCGGAGCAACGCCGGAATTGCAAAAGCCGATCAGATCTGGCCCATTTCAGTGTAGGCCACCATTTTTAATAAGCAATAGCAAATAAAAGGGAGAGGAAAAGAGGGATGAAATAGCGGTGGTGGCTCGTTGGAGCTCGCCGTTCACCACCTTCGGCGAGGCGGTCGCGGGAACGAGGGAGAGAGGAGAGAGGGACAAGGGTTGTTTGATGGGTGGTGGTGGTGGCCGAAGCTCACCCGCCGATGATCAATTCCAGCGAGGTGCGTCTGCTAAGAGAGAGGGAAGGGAAGAGAGGAAAGAGTTGTGAGTTGAGAGAGAGAGTGTATGCGTGTGTGTCTGTTGACTTATGGCCGGAGTTCGTTCGCCAGAACTTCGGTCGTCGCCGGTGATGGCGGTTCGCAGCGGCTGCCTTGGGAGTGAAGAGAGGGGACGAGAGAGAGAGTGAATTGGGAGGGGAGATAAAAAATGTAAAGTGTGTGTATGTCTGTCCTTTATGTCTGTATGTGTGTATATATATATATATATTAGGTAGATAGATAGATATTTTGTGTGTGTAGTATGTAAATGTAGTGTAGTGTGTATTGTTCTTGTTGAAAAGAAAAAAACAATTCACCCCCTCCCCCTCTATTTATAATAAAAATTATTTCCTCCTATTACCCAAAAAATAAAAGATTAACCTCTCTTGTCCCTTGTATTATGGTTTAGTCCACGAGTTATTATTCAAAGGGAAAAAAATATGTGTAGTCATGTCACACATCACCTTTAATAAAGGTGACGCGACAAGTCACCTTTAATAAAGGTGACAAGACCTCGACTTGATTGGATTATTGCTCCGTGTATCAAAGTAATTGATCCGGCTTATCATTTGCGGATTGTAACTAACGTATAAAAATATGGGCATCAAAATATAATTACAAAAAATGTAAACAATAACAAAATACAATTATCTTGAAAAAATATATTATTATGTAAATAGTTAAAAAGGTAGTGTAATACAAAGAATTATTGTGTTATGTTGTGTATGTGTGCAGATGACTATGAAAAAATTAAAATGACAATAAATTGATAAAAATCCTAAAAGAAGGAGAGTTATCAATAAATTGTGTAAAAATGTGTAAAAATGTATTTTGTGCTCTTTAACGATCAGGAAGCCTGAAGACGTTAATTTTAAGCGCGGAGAGCCAAAATTGGGTGTCAACACTCCATATTTGTATATTGATGTCTAGAACTTGCCTGATGTGTTTGCAAAGCAAAATAAAGAGTGTTGAGTTTAGGAGATGATATAGACATTTCTTTGATAGCCATGTGTTATACCTACTCTATCTACCCTTTTTTCATAATCTTAGTTAGCCCCGTTGAGCCTTTAGCCTATTCTTTGGTAGCCTTATATGTAGCTTATTCTCTTTCTTTCAATTGAACGTAATTTGATCCAAAACTCCTAAGCGCTTTAGTTGAAAATTTAAGATGTTAAGGAGTGTGAAATTGAAGAAGGAAAAAATTGAAAGTGATGCCCCAAGGAAAAAGCGTTGGTTGTGTTAAAAAGTTTATGTGTTGTTGGTAAGGATTAAAGTAATGAAAAGAAAAATTGATCAAAATTTAATCATGTGTTGATAGAAAATACTCCCTGCTAAATATGTGTATGTTAGCTTAAAGAGATGGGGCAAACCAAAAGAAAGTTGGGAAGATGATAGTGGTGTAAAATAGGTTGGTTGGAGATGAGTTTAGTAGAAATTGTGATGTATTAAAGCGCTTAGGGAAGATAGTCACTATTCTTGACCAAATATTTACTACCCGTTCCTTAGCCTACATTACAACCCTTAAAGTCCGACTTGATCTTGAGCATTGACATTCTGATATTAGTGGAGTACTACACTAAGGGTAAGCTTATGGTTAATCGTATGTGACATGTGAATTCTCTGTGAGAATGGGCGGAATTTGATTCTTACACCCATTCTTGTGATAAATTACATATCTGTGAGTGAATGTGGGTGACTCTCTTGTGGTGAGGGTGCATGTTTGATGATAGATAGGTGACTTATATGATCTATTTGTTGATTAATGTGCATGAGTTTTCCAATTTTTTAGAGAGTCAATTCTTAAGGCTAGGAGGTTTCGAAGTAGTATTCATGTGTTTTGAAGTTGTAATATGACATGTCGAATGAAGAACTTGCTATTCATGTGGTGTGTGTAATTCTAGCTTGAGCGCCTTAGTTGTAGTAATGTTGTTAGAGTCTTCCTTGATGGTGATTAATGTAAACAATTGTTTGAGGACGAACAAGGCTTTAAGTGTGGGGTGGTGATCTTACGCGTATTTGTACTCCGAAGTGTCATTATCTATACGTTTTTAGCTTAGTTTGGAGGATAACTTGAGGTGATTTTTGAGATATAAAGAGAATATATATGTATTTTTCTATTAATGTACTTTTTTATAGTGTTCAAGGTCCATTTGAATCAAGTAAAGAGTCAAAATTATCAATTAGAACTTAGATGAGGAAACTAGTGTCGCTAGCTTTAGCTATGTTTGTTCTAGTGTACTTTGATGTGTTCTATTGTGTTGTATTGACTTATGGTTGTGTTGATATGTTGTAGGGTACCATTTGAAGAGCTATTAAATCATGTTCTAGTGTACCATTGTAGGAGCTATGTAAGCTAAATCAATCCCACAACCAAGCCACAAGACGTACGGGAGCAAGGGATAAGAGTAAGAGAAGGATGGACGCAACCCTCAAATGGCATGGACTAGGGTGTGCGCCAAACCCTCAATCGCACATGAGATAGGTGTGTGACTTACCCTCCATATCTCATGAGAGGGTGTGTAACACACCCTGGGTCGATCCAAGTTACTGTAATTTGCATGCGACCAGCCACGCGACGCACCATCCCCGAATCCCACCCAAAGTTGGTTTTAACTTGTTTTTAAGTGGGGGCAAAGTTGTAAATGGATGGGATTCGTGTGAGGCACATATTTTAATACCTAAAATACTATAAAAGTATCATTTTGCAACAATTACACACATCTTTTAAAATCTTCTACCTTACACACGATTTGGAGAGAATACAAGGCATCAAGGAGCTCAAACTAGGGTTCTTTCTTCCTTTATTTTTCTTTCTTGTAATTTTTATTAATGAACTCTTTAAGGGAGATTGTTGGTATGAATATGAGTGGATAAACACCATCATTCTAGGGTTGAGGCTACGAACATGATTTCTTAATTATAGTTTTATAGTTGGTTTATATGTTTATCAAGTTATGTGATTATTCTTGCGTTCTTGTTTTACTATTCTAAAGTGTCATGAACTTTAGGATAAATCTTAGTCTCGAAATGAATTGACCATAGGAGTGGAGAGATGGAATGAAGAATGTAAGGAGTGTGGATCCTGTCTTTAATGGTTATATATTGATTGTTGAGGAATAATTTGCGATTAGGATAGCCCTAAACGCCCCACTTGGTTAATGAAACGGGAAGATAGTTTAATGCATCTGAATTAAAGACTCATATCACCACTCAACTATGTAATTATGATATTAATTTTGGTAGAATACTTAGAGGATGACCATTCCCAAGTTAAATATCAACCCCGTAAATCAATAATCACGATAGATACTAACACCGGCTAGAAACCATAGTTAGACATGAATGTGAAGTAAACGCCTCAACCCTAGGACTCTTCATATATTGTTTACAATCCAATTTACTTATTGTTGTTATTTCTATTCTGTAGTTATAAAAACAAACTAAATTTCTCCTAGTTATAATTCGCACTTGTTTAACTTGAATAGTAATATTTGAATCAAATTGCTTGTTAAACATAAGTCCCCGTGGGATTGATAGTCAGCTCACAAAGAGCCACTGTATTATTTGAATGACCACGTACACTTGCATGTGTGATTGGGATCGACATCATCCAATAGCCATATTCAGAAGTTTTCACTTTTGGCTTGAACTCATCACCAAATAACAACTTTGAAATCTGCTTTATCGATATGCCAACTGGCTTACCCCACACCATCACTGTGTCTAGTTTAGTCTGCTTGCTTATGTGTTTCTCCTTCTTGGAAGGATCCTTGTTTTTTACAATTGCAATATAGTTTGCGTAGAACTCTCTCACTAACTCAGCCACACATGTGCCAAGTGGCTTAGTCATCCACTTCAACTTGTACTTTTACAATACCTGGTCTAAGTTAGGACATTGTTGAAGTGCCTCGAGCATCATGCGGGGTTCTTCCTAAATGGTTCTCTTCCTATTCTTTTTGATGATCAAGAAAATCCCATCAAGATAGTAGTCTCGAGCATTTGGGATCAACCATTGACTCGGGTTTGATCCACTTTACAACTTGCTTGCAGCAGGTCTGTTGGAGGATTCAAGGTTGGATTCTTTCTCCTCTGAGGAACTTATCTCTTGAGCATCTTGCTCAGCTTTGGGATCACTCCCATTAGGACTTAATTCTTGACCTCCCTCTTCAGACTGGTAAGGTTCAACTGGAGTAGCTGCGGGCACCAAAGTAGTCAAAGGTGTATCTTTATCCTTAGCTTTTGACCTAGTGGTCCGAGGTGTATGCAGATCATCGAAAGTACTTTCAGAGTACTCGACCTTGAAACCACTGGACTGTTCAGACTCACTCTCCGAGGCTGGAGGTGTGTCTTAGGGTGCCCGCTTCTTCGATATCTCCTTTTGCATCTGCTTGAGTGTCTTAGCTGCCATATTACCTGTACGGACAAATGTTAATCTCAGGAAAAAATAGTACTAGGTATGCAGTTATTCAAACAGATGAGCCTTTCTACAATCGTGGTGTGAAGGTATGATCGTACCTTTGATCATAGGAAGTCTCTTCCAAAAGTACTAGGGGGTTGTCACATCAGACAATCATATACTAAGATCGTACCAAGATAGGACTATCGTGGGATATGATAGTTTGATGAGCTCCTGCAACTTGACAAACTGGCACCCACAACGATCCAACCCACGATCGTACGTTGATACCACGATTGTGGGTTTTGTCGTGGAGTGTTCACTGACACATAATCATCTTTAAACACAAGATTAACCCTATTTTGAACTTATAGGGGTACTCAGACTTCCCCCTTTGATCATACCCACCATTCAAACAAGCACTTCAATGCACAATTATTAGAAACTCATTTTGAACACCCATTTCTTATGCAAACTCCACAGGTATGTAATAAATTCGACCTCTCTTTTACTTTTAAGCATGCTTTAACAAATTGATAAACAAAGTGCAAGTTACTTAGTAGCAGTGCAAAGCAACTTGAATTTCAGAGGGAGTTCGCGGAATCTGAGAGAGAACATGAATAAAGCAGTTAAATTTGCTTAAATTTCCAATTAGAGTCAAGTGATTTTGCTTGCTTGATCGTATTCTTCTTGTGCAATTTGATTTTGAATAATCGAGTAGTTGTATCGGGTCATAAGGTATAAGTTTTAACAAATTAAAATTGAGTTGGGTCAGGTTTGATAGGGTTTTATTTAAATAGGTGGACCCAACAGATGACTTATACTCACGATCATGGACTCAAACCATGATCGTGGTAAGTTTTCGTATTATGGGAGTATAGAAAACATACTTAGGAAACTACGACTCTTAAGGACGACCATGGTATCCAGCCACGATCTTTCCATAAAATCATAGGTTCAATAATCTGGGTGATGGTTTTTAGGAATTTGATCAGATGATTGATACCACGATCGTGATGTCTAGGTACGATCGTGGTACCTAATCATAGGATAACTCCTAAAACACATCCCTCTAGAGTTCATGCAGACGACTGAACCCACAATCGTGGGACCTTCCCATGGTCGTGCAACCCTTTCATGGGTTCAGTACTGGTTTCAATTCTTCGATTTATTTTCGGCATTGTCCCTACACAAGTATCACACATTACCTTATAATTAAAATAATTACAAAATCCTTGGTTTGCCTCCCAAGCAACGCTTGATTTATTATCGACGTGGCTAGTTTGGTTACTCAGACTTCACCAACTAACCCATGGGTTGCCTCCCATGAAGCTCCTGATTTAACGTTGCGGCATGACTTGGGTGTGCTTGATTTCTCAAGCACCAGCTAGATCCACTTCACATATCACCTTAACCTCTTCAACCTCACCGAGATAGTTTTTCTCCCTTTGGCCATTTACTTTAAACCTTAGTCCCTCATTATTTTCAAGATCAATTGCACCATAGGGGAACACTGTCACCACTATATATGTCCCTTTCCATCTTGACCTCAACTTACCTGGAAACAACTTCAGCCTTGAATCAAATAGTAATAACATCTAACCCATGGTGAATTCTCTTCTCTCAATCCTGCGATCATAATACGATTTCATCTTCTCTTTGTATAAGGAAGAGCTTTTATAGGAGCGAAGACAGAATTTATCCATCTCATGCAACTGCTCTAGTTTCAACTTTACCGCATCACTCTACTCCAGACTCAACCTCTTCAATACCCACAATGCCTTATGCTCAAGTTTGATAGGCAAGTGGCATACTTTGCCGTATACAAGCTAAAATAGGGACATACTAATGGGGGTTTTGAATGCTATCCGATAGACCCACAATGCATCATCTAAATTTCAATCCCAGTCCTTCGTATTAGCATTCACAGTATTTGCCAATATGGACTTGATATCACTATTGGCAACTTAAACTTGCCCACTTATTTGATAATGGTAAGGTGTTTCCTCCCTATGATTCACACCATACTTCTCAAGCAAGGATTTGAATAGACGACTACAAAAGTTAGAGCCTTCATGACTAATAATAGCCATTGGTGTACCGAATATGCAGAATATATTCTTCCTCAAGAAGACTGTGACACGCTTCTCTTTGTGGTTTGGAAGCACAATTGCCTCCACCCATTTTGAAACAAAGTCAACAGCGACCAAAATATACTTCACGCCATATGAACTCACAAAGGGGGCCATGAAATCAATACCCCATACATCAAATAGCTTAAGCTCAAGAATTGTGGTCATTGGAAGCTCTTTCCTTTGCGAGATGTTTCCTTGTCTTTGGCATTGGTCACATGATCTTGCATAATCATGCACATCTTTATGAATATTGGGTCAATAGTATCCACATTACAAGATCTTATGCGCAGTCCACGTACCACTAGGGTGACCATCAACTGGTGACGAATGACATGTATATAATATACTCATCATCTCTACCTAAGGAACACATCTTCGAACCACTCCATCTGCACAAATTCGGAACAGGTATGAATCTTTCTAAAAGAACTTCCTCACGTCATGCATAAACTTATTATGTTACTGAAATGATAGGTCTTCAGGAACCACATCACTTACCAAATAATTGGCAAACTATGCAAACCATGGAATCAAATCTTGCGATACGGCCAATACCTACTCTTCCAGAAAAGTATCATCAATCTCAAGCTCGTTCTTCAGTTTTAGGATGGCCTCTTCTTCAAGTCATGATAAGTGGTTAGCCACTTGATTTTCAGTCCCCTTTTGGTCCTTGACTACAAAGTCAAATTCCTGCAACAGAAGTACCCACCAAATCAACCTTAGCTTAGCATCTTTCTTCGCCATAAAATACCTAAGAGTTGCATGGTCTGTATGCATAATCACTTTTATGCCAAGCAAATAAGATCAAAACTTCTCAAATGTGAACACCACAATAAGCAACTCTTGTTCAGTCACAGTATAATTTTTCTGAGCATGATTAAGCATTTTTCTAGCATAATAGATGGGATGTAAGATCTTCTCTCGCCTTTGGCCTAGGACTGCTCCTAACACCACTCCGAGACTGCTCCTAACACCACTCCGCTAGCATCACATAACCTCGAATGACATGGACCAATCCAGTGACACAATAATAGGGTCTGAAGTTAATTTCTCTTTCAAACACTCAAACGCCTTTAGACATGCTTTATCAAACACAAACTTCACCTTCTTCTCCAACAACTTGCACAAAAGATGTGCGATCTAAAAGAAATCCTTGATGAATCTACGATAAAAACCAGAATGCCCTAAAAAGCTTCGAATACCTTTCACAAAAATTGATGGAAGTAATTTTTTGATTACCTCAATCTTTGCCTTGTCAACTTCAATACCATTCATTGAAATCTTGTGACAAAGCACTATTCCCTCTTTGACCATGAAGTGGCACTTCTCCCAGCTTAGTACCAAGTTACAATCCTCGCATATCCTCAACACACTAGAAAGAAGTGCTAGACAGTATTAAAATAAGTCACCAACAATCGAGAATTCATCCATAAACACCTTAATAGTGTCCTCAACCATGTCAAAAAAATGGCCATCATGCAACGCTAAAAAGTTGTTGGTGCATTACACAGACCAAAAGACATTCGCTTGAATGCGAAAGTCCCATATGGACAAGTTAAAGTGGTCTTCTCTTGGTCCTCGAGAGAAATTATAATCTAACTACTACCCAAATAACCATCAAGAAAACAATGCCATCCTCTACCAGCAAGAAGATCTAACATCTGATCCATGAAAGGCATCGAAAAGTGATCATTTTCGGTCTATGCGTTCAGCTTCCCATAGTCCATACAAACACGCCACCTAGTGACTGGCCTGATAATAATTCTTCTCATTTGGGATCATAGTTATTCTACCTTTTTGGTGACATCACGAGGGTTCGGCCACATTTGTGATGAAGGAACTATTCACCCAAATAGTATTTAAGCCCTTTTTTCGTATTTTTCTCCACTGTTGGACCTAGAGACCTCGATTTTTGGTGACTTCTAGAGAAATCTCCTTCAATATTGCTTGGGTAAAATTCTAAACCTTATTTCTATCATTACCCATTGATTTTATCTTAAAAATAACATCAAAACTTGGATTTAAATTTAGATTTTGGGAGTTTTACCCGGTAAAGTGAGAAAATGGTATTTCTTAAATTTCAAGCTCGATTTCAACTTTTTTTCTGTGGGTTTTCATATTTATAATCCTTAAAGTATGGGAACATGATCTTTAATAAAATTTTGATCCTACCCCTTTTTATAAATATTTTTGGACCCAAAATAAAAGTAGCTAATATGGGCATCATTAGACTCCTCTTAACGTGTAGATTACATTTTTGATCGAATAGGTTTGTTCTGAGACCGCATGAAAAGGAAAAGCTCCTTGTTTAAGGTTCCAGGCTCGTGATTTGGCTTTTTGATGTAGGTTATGGCTTAACTTTCTTCAGACCGGGCTGGATAGTTGACCATTCACGTAATTATACTATGGGTTGGAGATTTTATCGTAAGATTCATTTATTGAGATTATTAATTTATTATGTTGCCCATGTGAGGTCTTATGTAATTATTAGTATTGACTTGAGAGATTATTATTATTGTGATGCCCGTGCGGAGGCTGGTATTGATCTTATTTTTGCATTATTTGCCTTTATTATTATTGTGATGCATGAGTGGAGGATTGGATTGATATTATTAATATATTACATAACTCTTTAATACTGTGGTACCATGTGATGGCTTATATCATGATCTATTGAGATTTTAGGAGATTTGAGCTCATTTATACCATTATTGAGTTGATTCATTACATGATTTTGATTTGGTTATGAGCATGCATCCTCATTTCATTCATTCATAATCATGGAATTGGTATTATTGAAAAACACTAATTTTGAAAGAAAATGAGACGCCTTATAAAATGTCTTGACCGAGGGATATGCCGGCAAGGTTGGTTGATGAGATTATGAAAGCATATGGGTTGCGAACCCCGCCCCCCACCCCACCCCATGAGTCTTGTCTTGGAATCTTATGCTCGGAAGGTGTAAATGAGGTGATATTAAGATATTTTATCCTTATCATATCATTGCATTGCATCATTTGCATTTCTTTTATGTTGTTTGCTAGTTTGGTAATTTAGCCTTCCTTTATATGTTTGTGTGTAGTTATTCTTATACTATTATTATACTTGTAGTATTTATAGTGTTAGGATATATGGTTTGAGTCACCTTTTGGAACTTTTCTGTATACAGGTGGAAACATACTCATAGTATTAGGAATTTTATTTTATGCAGGTGGAAACATGCTCATAGTATCCTTTATATGTTTTATTTTTCTACTTTGCTCAGTTGTCCTATGATGTTTACTGAGTAAAAGTGGACCATACTCATCCTAATCTTTGTACCCTTTTGGTGTAGATCCCAGTTTGAGTGCGACCGCAGAACTTGAGATCGTGGTGAGTTAAGGCTATTTCGAAGTACTAGTGAGCTCCTTGTTTGGGGCATGATTCCAGACTTTATCATTTCTATATCTTGTCTTTATTTTATATTTCAAAGATAGAGTTGTGTATTTTCGTATCCTATGTCAGGTTTTAGTGCTCTTTACTCATAACACTAGATTTTGGAAGTGGAATTGTATTTAGTCGGTTTTGGAGATTGTTTTATATATTTGGCATGACTTTATTTTAAAGTCTCGTATTTGAGTGTTATTTATCTTCTTTCTACATTTCTATCTCTTTTGGATGTTGGGCTTACCTACCAAGGTAGGAATAGGGTAGGTGTCATCATGACCTCAAATTTTGGGTCTTGACACTTGCGTATTAGCGACATACCCATAACCTAGGTTTATGCACTCTATTAAGATTCATATCCCTACTTAGTTCCTAGTATGAAAAGTAATAGCTTCACTCACCAGTCCTAATATTACATTATGAATCTATAAACTCCAGCCTTTTGTTATACAGCTCATGATGTATGCATTCATATTTGTTAGTATGCTTAGTCCCATAAACTTATGTTATCTCCTAAATGGCTAGTGAAATTATGTTACGTCATGTATATGCTTAGATCAAGTTTCTTGAAAAAGTTATGCTTATGATCTCTTTTTTATAAGCTTTATGCACGTCCACCTATGATGGTGATGGATGGTTATTGCATGTCTATAATTAAAATGACTCTCTATTCATACTTTATATGTTTGACGTCTGAAGTATCTGTGCTTATCATACTTTACTCCTTGGACCTTATTTTGAGTGTCAAGGTTTTGATAAGTGTAAGTTAGAATTGATCAATTATACCTCTTATTCCTAATGCTCATACTCTATTCCTTTAGTGATTTTCCCCATGACTTGATAGTGGTGATGAAAACATCTGATTTATGGTAAATAAGAAAGAGTAGATGTTCCTTATTATGAAAACTATGATGTGGTTGTTCCATATAAGGTTGTAAGTGTAAAGAAAGAGAGAGATGAGGTTTTTTATGTGCAATAGTAGGTAAGAATATGAGGTGTCTCTTTATAGAGGTTCATGAAATTGCATTTGTATACATGCTAAGAAAGACAAAAAAAAGTTTCTTAGATAATTTTAGCTACAAAGAAGCCATGAAGTAATTATAGTGATAGGCTTGAATGGCGTGTTGATATACTTTTGGATAATGGCATTATGTGGCTAGTGACTCCTTGATTAGAGCTTGAGGTAGGTTAATTAAGGTTGTAAGAAAAAGTAGTATTCTAGAGGATGAAAGTTCTAAAGGGATATAGGATATAGAATCTCGTGACTTGATTAGAATGATCACATTATATGTAGCACATTGTCCATCCAAGTTAGGCTTGAACATGGGAAACATATGCAGTTAGACTCAGACCCTAGTATTTATATGTACCCTAGTGCAGATTATACGTAACTAATGATTAACTGTGGCATTTCGAGGAGAAAGCATAGTTGAGAAGTGTTATCAAGCTTAAAGTCCATCAGTCATATCGCTTAAGGCGAGAGTAGTCCAATTCTTACTCCATACCCAATTTACATATGTTTCATGTCATATACTTTTAGATCGAGTGTGGCTTGTGTCCAAATCTATGTCGTTCATACTCTATGAACCCATGTCAGATTACTAAGATACTCAGGTCATGTGTGTGCTTCATATTTAGATATCTTGCATGACTCGTGCCTATGATTCTTTCCTCAGAGTGTTATGAGAATTCCCATGAGGTGTTGTCTATGATGTCAATTTAAGTAAAAGATGAGCTTCAGTATAGTTCTCTTCTTCATGTTTTAAAGAGGCCAATAGGGGCCAAGTCCATGTTCATATATAAGTTCTTCATATCTATATTCATTTCTTGCACGAGTAACTCGTAATGTTACATTCCTTAGTAGCTGATTGTCAAACCCCTATTTTTAGTACAGTTTAGTCCATATTGATGAGTACAGTTCCAAAAAATAGATTGAAACTAGTTTAGTTCAACTCATACATTGCCTTTTAGTCAATACCATCATTCAAGGACCAATGATCCTAAGGGGGTTATTTTGTAACACTTCAAATTTTAGGCTAAGATTTAAACCATTCTATGTATGTAGATAGACCTGAACCCAATAAATTTAAATTTTGAATAGGTTTTAAGATCAATTATTTAGTGTGAGAAGTGCATTGGATATGAATTAAGGTCATAAGAAACCTCTAGCACAAAGTTGAGTGAGATCCTTCCTATCGAGTAAGATTTAATGTAAGTTTTTACTAGGGTCAACTTCAAATAATCATTCCTCCTAGAATATGAAGATCATTACCTACCAAATTAAAGATTTTTGAGTCTTCTTTCCAACGCAATTGACCTCTTGTTAATCTGAGTTCCAAGTAAATAGTTATGTGCGTTTTATTGAAGGACAGTCAAAACAAACGGGAAGGCCAAATTTTGCCGAGCTTCTAGAACCATGTGTGGCTGTCCATCAGAGTGCGTGGTCCGCATAATGACCAATGGAGAGTATTTTAAGTCAGTGCTTTCCCAAAGTTTAGCAGTCTTTTCCTATTCTTTCAAGCTTTGGACTGGTTTTCTCTCCTCTCCTTATTCTCCTACACTAAGGTAAGTTCCTCTCATGATTTTCCCAATAATCCTAGTTACTTCCATCATTCGAATATGGATTACTAATGAAATTCAATTCTATAACATTACAATTTTCAAGAAAAGTTCAATAAAGATTTCAAGAACTGAATTCATGGAGCTTTTTTCTCAAACTAGGGTTCCTCATTGATTACTTGGAAAGCAATTAATATATGTGAGGTTAATTTAGTGGGGGAACCTTGTCCTTCCTCATGCCCATAATTTCAAAGTTATTCAAGTTGCATTCAAATTAGGGTTTTTAAATATCCAAACCTCCAAATTGATTTCCTTTACTTCTTGTATTGATTCTATGGTAATATAACTTTGGGGAATTATAGAATTTCATGAGAATCTTGACTATCCAATATCCTTTATTTGTAATTCAAGTACTAGATGGTTTATGAACTATGAAACTTACATTGTGACTCTAGGCCAACTGAACTCTAAAGATAATGCAAGTATAAATAACATGAAAGGAGATAATAAACAATGTATGTAATATAAAAGGAAATGATATGCAAACTAGTAATTAGAAGGGAAGTACTTACCTACAGAAACTAGCTTGACAGTCTAACATAGCAAGAATAGTCTTAAGAAAGAATATCAATAGTAGTATACTCAGAATGTCTACCCAAAGTTAGAGAAACAATGAGATAATATAACACTAGAGATGAAAGTGTTAAAAAGAGGTCCACAAGACATACCTAGGTCGCGAGTACACACTAGAAATAACCTATCACAAACTAAGCAGTAATAATCAAACAATAACCTAACCGGGCCCCCAAAAGCCCAGAAGGTACACAACAACAGACAAAACCTAACCGATCCCCATAAGAACGGTAGGTATAAATAGCAAACATAACCTAACAGACCGACATAAGCATGGCAGGTACAAAACAATAATCATACTGGTGACGGCAGTGCACATGAATAGATGAGTGTGATGGAAAACTAAGTTATGCAATATGAGATGAGTGCCACATCTACCATCGTGTATACACCTCCTCCAGCCCTAACCATAAATCACACCAGTCTCAAACCAGATTTTCAATTAGAATCAATAACAATATATGTCGGACTCAAATTGGGACTAAATTGATAGATGAGTAGTAAAACTAGGCGCTCGAACTGGAACTAACTAGGTAATATTCAGGGAAACCACGTGCCGGACTCAAACCAAAACTAAATAGGTAATAACAAGTGAAGTCAGGTGCCGGACTCGAACCAGAACTAAATAGGTAATAAGCAGTGAAACCACTTGCCGGACTCGAACCAGAACTAAATATGCAATACAAGACAATAATCCAGAGATCATACCCAAACCAAGTCTAGCTATTACTTTTTTCCACTTTAAAAGACCAAAATCCTTAAAGATTTACGAAATCTCATTTCTTAAGTTAAAAATGATGGTTTAAGGCCAAATCGACCTTGGAAATGATAGAGAAAATCCGTTATAAGGTGAAAATATAGCCAGTGTTTGGACTTGAACTGGAGCATAAATAGTGTATCTCAGTCATAAAAGTCATCATCCAATAGTAATGGTGGTACGATTTCTATTTTTAAAACAGTTTATGAGTGAAAAATGAGAAATAATCCTTTTTTTAAAAATAGTAGTGAAAATTAATATTTTTCCTCAAAATTGTACCACAATGCATGCGAGTGTACATTTGAAGAAATGCATGCCATCAAACGATCAGAAGGCAGACCGTAGCCTACATCGAAGCAGAAGAGCAGTCTCAGACTGACAACGAGTTGCTTGCCCCCTCTACTAGACCTCAGAAAGTCTCCAAATCAAGAACTTCTAAGAATCAAGAAAAATCATCCTAGGTATGAGCTTCACATTAGAATCTGAGCTTGAATAACTTGATATAGATAATTGATTTCCTATCGGTGATCGAATGAATTATAAAAATGGCTTCCCTCAAAATCTCCCTAATAACTTGAGTTATGCAGCATATCATAAGAAATAGTTTTAACTTGTTGGAAAAAAATCAATTAAATAGCAATGTGGAGTACATATATATACACCACCTCTAACATGCAGCAACCTCAAAAGAGAAGTGAATGGATGTAAGTAATTATATTTAAAAAAAAAATTGATATCTTTATGATTAATTTAATAAAATAGTGATGATAGGTGATAGGAGCAATTATATGCCACCACATTAGAATAAATGGTGTTTTACACTTTTTCCACCTCCACTTGGGTGACTTGGTGTCAACACCTCAATTCATCTCTATCCCTTTATTTATGAACTTGGGTATTGCATAAGTTCGTAATAAAATAAATATAATATTTTGAATATATCATAATTAATAGAAAATTATTTTGAATAAAACCTAACTTAAACAATAATAATTTTTTAAAATAACTAGACTTACTATCTCCGTTTAAAATATTAATAAATTATAAAACTATTATAAAATAATATACATATATCATAACTAAAGAATTTTCATAAATAACTAAAATATTTTAGAAAGATAATAAAATGTATCTTTGCCAAATTCTAGTTTAATTCAAATATTTCAATACATGTTCGGTATTAATAATATTCTCAAATGAACTGCCAAAAATCGAACAACCTGTTCCGACAGGTTATAAATGACGAGTAGAAACTATCAGGAAGCTCAAAACGTAGGAAACACATAAATAGTCGAAAAATGACTTGGAGGGTCATTGCACCTCTTTAGCCCAAGAGGGTCAATTTTTGATCTATAATTTAATCAGGTTTTATACCCCGATAAGGTATAGTGCAACTCTCCAAACTGGGTCAGAGGTTGGGCATCATGAGCTCATGTGGTGTATGTCGGTTGTAAGAAACTCCCCCAAATAAAAAACTCACTTATTTTTTAGATAATATATGTTTGGCTGAGGTCACTAATTTATAAATAGTTTTATGATGCATTGTATACAGTTTATTCAATTATCCAATCATTAAATTTCAGTAATATAAATTACTAACTACACGATTTTCAGTATTACGTAAAGTTTTAAAATTATTGACTTTGATTTTTTACACAAACACTAGTTATATTCAGTCTTACTATATAACTCTGCTTTTCAGTTAAGATCTTATTTTATGTTGTCATCTTATTAGAGTATTTTAAAAGATTATCTCACTTATCTCAGCTTTGATCCTCTTCATTGAGTTACTGTGTATAGATTGTTCATGCTCAGATTCAGCCTTTCAGTTATTATGTATCTATCATATTTAGTGTTTCCTTATATACCAATACATTTCATTGTACTGACTCTACTTTTGCACTACATTATTTCATGATGTAGATTCTGACACTCAGTCTCAGGCCTGCAGCCAGACGTTTCATTAGTTCTTTACACTTAGTTTGTGGTGAGTCCTCCTTGCATCCGGAGGACTTAGTTATGATTGATCAGCTTACAGTTTAATTTTTAGTTGTTTTACATAAAGGTAGTCAGGGGCCTTGTCCCAGCAAACACTATCCAGTCATGTTAGTAGAGGCTTCATAGATATTCAGTTAGGCTAGTTGTAATCAGATTTCAAATGACTATATGTTTCAGCTATTAAAAGTTTATTTTTATTTCATTACAAAGGTTCAGTGCATGTGTAATCATATAAATTTTAAATCTATTAGTCCAAATAAATATTGTGGATTAATATAATTGAATTAATTATTTAAGTCCAACAAAATATGGATTTAATTAAAGGTCAAAATTCATCGGGCTAGTCCATTAATATGGGCTGCAAATAATGAGCCCACTTGGTTAAGCCCAATATGTCATGTTATTCTAGAGGCCCAATTTGGAGCCATGTGTCAAATGACGTGGCATGCCAAGTAAAGTGAAGGAGCCAATAGGATCATGCCACATGTCAAAATGATGCAACAGGCCCAACTAAATCCAAGGCCAATAAAAATGCACCACGTGTACAAATGACATGTTTCAACCAATCAAATATGGTCATCTCACTTCAATCTGATTGGCCGGAAGGAGTTCAGATTTATCATGACTCTTTCCTTTCTACAACTATAAATAGGGGCCTCATAATTCAAAAAAGGGACCAACAATTCTAACAATAAGCAAGAGAAAGCTCGTGGATCAAACACCACAAATTTCTCTATAAGCTACAAGTTCAAGCATTCAAGTTCATAAAAAACTGAAGATCAAGACGAAGATTCAAGATCAAGCTCAAAAACCCTTGAATCCAAATTCACAAGTCAAGATCAAGTTCATTAAATCCACAAATCAAGTTCAAGTTCATCAAATTCAAGATTAAGCTCGAAGCCCTTGAATTTATATTTTAAAAGGTGAATCAGAGGATTCATAGAGATTGTAACACTCACATATTGAAATCAATAAACGATTGTTGCAATATTTTTCTGTCCCGATTATTATTTTTCTCGACTCGAATTTTATTGTCTACAAATTTTGGCATGCCCAGTGGGACAATCTCTACCTCTCATCTCGACTTTCTGACTTCAAAGTTCAAGAATACCGAAATGACTTCCAAGAAGGTCAACTCTCAATCCACTGCCCCTAAGGCTGCTGATTCCAAGTTCTCCGCCGAGGTAGAAAGCATTCTTGATGTTACTTTTGGAAGCTTTGGGGCTGTCACAAGGAGCAAGGCCAACATGATGGGGCAACAAACACATCAAGTGTTGACGACATCAACTCCATTTTTTGGATCTTCAACCCCCAAAAGAACAAGGTCCTCTACAAGTGCTTCATAAGAAGGAAGCAGTGTGGCAGAGAAAATTAAGAAGACTCTGGCTCTACTTGATCTCTCTGGTTCAAAAAACTCTGGGACAAAGAACGATGGTCATTCAACCAACATGTCATCTCCACTTACTCCGCGCGAGCCAAGGACTTCAGAGATCAACTTATGTGAAAATCAGTGCTACTCTCCGATGTCTCCAATAATCATACAAACAATGGCAACTGATGTCTCATCCATAGAGGAGCAACTTGCGAATATGGCGAAAGAGATTGAAGGTTTGACCAATTATGTGCAAAATCAAGACACTCGGATCGATAAGTTGATGGATCGAATGGAAGGCTTAATAGATGGAGATTCTAGCCATGCACCTAGAAAGGCTCCAGAAGTTTAAGAGATAGATCCTCTCACCAAACAGATACCACCTACTAAGGAGGTGCCAGTCGCTTCTGACGGAATGATCCCAATTGATCTATTGAAGGAGTTCATTGAAGGACCCTCAAGGACAAGTACGACATTGCTACCAATTCTTCCCTGACGTATGCCAAGCCTTATACTGCTAGGATTGACAGTTTCACGATGTCTGCCGGCTATCAACCCCCCAAATTTCAACAATTTGAGGGCAAAGGGAATCCAAAGCAACATGTCGCCTACTTTGTTGATACATGTAGCAATGCCGAAAGATATGGTGACTATCTCGTCAAGCAATTTGTCCGCTCCCTAAAGGGAAACGCCTTTGATTGATATACAGACCTCGAACCTAATTCAATTGATAGCTGGGAGCAACTGGAGCATGAGTTCCTAAATCGCTTCTATAGCACGAGGCGTACAGTGAGCAAGGTAGAGCTCACAAATACTCGTCAAAGAAAGGATGATCCAGTTATCGACTTCACCAATCGATGGAGAAATGCTAGCCTAAACTGTAAGGATATGCTCAGTGAAACTTCCACAATAGAGATGTGTATACAAGGAATGCACTGGGAGATTCTCTATATTTTGCAAGGCATTAAGCCAAAATCCTTTCAAGAGTTAGCTACCCGTGCTCATGACATGGAGTTGAGCATGTCTTTTGCCGAAAAAGGAGTAGCACCCATCCATTACCCTTGAAAGGGAAAGGACAAATAGAAACCCAGGAGATGGACCAAGTTTGTCCCCAAAAGCAACAACAAAGAATCCATGAATGTCAACGTGTCTCCTGTGAAGCTCACCACAAAGGTGAGCAAGAAACAAAGCGTAAAGACTACTTCTCAAGTGCGTCCAAACCAGAAGTCGACTTTCAAGGAGATGCTGCAAAAAGAATACCTATTCCTTGATTTTGAGGTTTTTGAAATTTTTGATGAACTTCTTGAGTTGAAGCTCATTGATCTACCAGAAATGAAGTGGCCCGAAGAAGCTGGAAAAACTGATGACCCAAACTATTGCAAGTATCACAGGCTTGTGAGTCACCCTTTGGAGAAATGTTTTGTCTTCAAGGATAAAATCATGCAACTTGCTAATGAGAAGAAAATTGTGCTTTATGATGAGAAGGCCAGTTCTCATCAAATCTCCATCACTTTTGGCTCACTCAATCCGATCCAAATATGTAACTTCAAAGAGCATAATGAAGAGCTATTAGAGCATGACAAGTCTCTAATTAATGAAGGTGATGATTAAGGTTGGACTTTGGTGACTAGGAGGAGACGTAACAAGAGGATGAGTCTACAAAAAGACTTATCCAAGTAGCCAACCAGAAGGATAATGGTAAAGAAACCGAGGAAACAGAGGTTGGTTGAGCTGCCAAAGAGGGCGAGTGTAGTGGAGCATCACCACAAAAAACCACGGTGTCCTGTGACCTTGGAAGAATTCTTCTAAGTTGGTTCTGCACCAAGACTACTCAAGACAACATTAAGGCATCTTGTTTCAATACTGACAAAGAAGAAGCAAAGGGCGAAAGCCTAATGATGGAACCTCCTTCTACTAAAAGTCCTACTAAATCTCTTCACCAAGAAGCACATGTATGTAATACGAAAATCATATTTACAGACGATGATCTCCTGTTTGGTGAAACACTACACAATCGTCCCTTGTATATGGTAGGTCATGTTCTAGAGAAGAAGATAAATATAATCCTGATAGATGAAGGGTCTGGAGTAAACATCCTGCTTATTCGCACACTGAAGGAACTTGGCATCACAACTGATGAACTTACTGAAAGCCATTTGATGATCCAAGGGTTCAATCAAGGGGTCAGAGAGCCATAGGATCCATCAAGTTAGAAATCCATATGGATGATTTACGATCAAATGTATTGATGCATGTGATCGATGACAAGACTTCATATAATATATTGCTTGGTAGGCCTTGGGTACACAAGAAAAAAATTGTTTCATCCTTCTACTATCAATGCTTAAAGTATCTTGAAAATGGAGCAGAGAGAAAGATAGTTCACTAAAGTTGAATCACACTTCGCATATGCAAAATTCTACTTGAAGAATTATGTCGTGAAGGAAAAAAAGGTTGATGATGTGACATCAACCAAGAGTGATGATCTTGCAGCTAAGAAGGTCGAGGTGGCTGTTGAAAACATTGTCATTAAAAAGCCTCCCTTCACTTCAAATAAAGGAAATGTCGCGTACTTGAAGAAGAAGGCAACTCCTGTGCTCCGTTATGTACCAAAGGTGGGGAAAGAACGACACTCATCCGATGTCCAAGATAATATACTAGGGGGGCTAACTCTTCCGATAAAGTAAATTGATGCAATAAATTTGTCCTCAAAGCTACTTGGGGAATTTGTGGCTCAAAATTCATCACGAGATATGATACTTCCTTCAAAGTGCACGAAAGAAGGCTTTGATCCAAACGCTTACAAGTTATTTGTAAAGGTTGGATACAACCCTAATGAGCCATCAAATTTGGGAAAAATCCCATTAGAAGCCACTACTAAGCAAACACGCGAAGGCTTAGGGTACATGCTGCCACCGCCAGTTCGCATCTCTATAAGAAGGGTAGCTAGTGACTATATCACTGTGGAAGAGGAGTCCACTACTTCCAACAAAAAGGCCTTCTGTCTTTGATCGACTTGAAGAATCAACCACAAGAACTTCTGTGTTTGAGAGGTTAGGTCCACTGAAGAAAAAGAAGAGTAACAAACCTCGGAGAAGTTATCAAGGCACTATGACATACTCTTCATCTAGAATCCAGAAGGATGTCCAAAGTTTGATTCCTTCTAGAATGAGGTGACAGACAGAACTTGTGGTTTCGTGCAAGGAGGTGTTAAAGGCAAAGACTCATACTGTGGTTTATACCAAGGAACATGAGGAATACAAATAAAGTGTAGGATCTTCATATTATATTACAACCCAAAGTGAGTACGATACATCATCTCTAATAAAGGTTGAAGAGTTGGAAGATATTTCCTGGTGTTACCATATATCTGTCAATGACAATAATCCTCAAGAAGAGGAAGATGCTGGAGATGCTCCGTTAAAACTTGAAGAAGGAGTAAAGACGACAATAGATCCCCTAAAGGAAGTTAATCTTGGCACTGATGAAGACCCAAGGCCAACTTTCCTAAGTGCTTTTCTAGAAATGGATGAAGAAATCGCTTACATGGACTTACTCAAAGAATATAGGGATGTTTTTGCTTGGAGTTATAAGGAGATGCCTGGCTTAGATCCAAAAGTATTAGTTCATAAGTTAGCAGTCAAGAATGGTGCTGTCCTGTTAAGCAGGCTCAAAGACGCTTTAGACCCGACTTGGTTCCATTGATTGAAAATGAGGTTAACAAACTCATTGAAGATGGATTTATTCATGAAGTTAAGTACCCCGCATGGATATCAAGTATTGTTCCTATACGGAAGAAGAATGGTCAAATTCGAGTTTGTGTTGACTTTAGGGATCTCAACAACGCATGTCCTAAGGTGAGTTTCGAATCCCTATTCCAGAGTTGATGATTGATGCTACTACTGGTTTTGAGGCGATGTCTTTCATGGATGGATCATCCGGCTATAACCAAATCCGCATGTCACCAAAGGATAAAGAGCTCACTGCATTTCGTACGCCTAAAGGTATTTATTGCTACAAATCGCCTTTTGGTTTGAAGAACGCTGGTGCCACTTATCAAAGGGTTATGCAAAATATCTTTGGTGATCTACTCCATAAAAATGTTGAATGCTATGTGGATGATTTAGTGTTAAAGTCAAGAAAGAAGAACGACCACTTGAAAGACTTGAGAATGGTATTTGAGTTACTTCGAAGATATTAGATTAGGATGAATCCGTTGAAATGCGCCTTTGGAGTTACTTCCGGAAAGTTCCTTGGCTTTATTGTACGACACCGAGGAATTAAAATTGATCAATACAAGGTTGATGCAATTTTAAAGATGCCCGAGCCTCAAAACATTCATGAATTAAAAAGTCTTCAAGATAAGCTAGCATACTTAAGGAGGTTCATCTCAAATTTGGCAGGAAAATGTCAACCATTTAGCCATTTCATGAAGAAGGGTGCCCCTTTTGAATGGGACCAAGCTTGTAGTAAGGCCTTTGAAAATATCAAATCTTACTTAATGAAGCCTCCAGTTCTTGCGGCACCTATACCTGGAAAATCGTTGATTCTCTACATCGCTACACAAGAAAGGTCAGTCGGAGCACTATTGGCCCAAGAAAATAGTGAAGGTAAACAGAACTCTCTTTATTACCTGAGTAGAATGATGACACCAAATGAGCTGAATTATTCACCTATTGAAAAGTTGTGTTTGGCATTGGTCTTCTCAATTCAAAAGATGAAGCACTACTTTCAAGCTCATATTGTTCATCTGGTGTCTAAAGCAAATCCCATCAAGTTTGTAATGTCGAAACCAGTCCTCAGTGATCGAATTGCAAGGTGGTACCTTCAATTTCAACAATTTGAGATCATGTACATCCCTCAAAAGGCCGTAAAGGGACAAGCATTAGCAGATTTTTTGGCAGACTACCCGATACCTAATAATTGGGAGCTAACTGATGAACTTCCTGATGAGGATTCAATGGTTATTGAAGTTCAACCTCCATGGAAGATATACTTTGATGGTGCGGCACATCGTGGTAGAGCTGGTGCTGGCGTAGTGTTTGTCACTCCACAGGAAGAGGTTATCCCATACTCTTTTACTTTGACACAATGTTGCTCTAACAATGTCGCTGAATACTAAGCGTTGATACTTGGACTTGAAATGGTCGTCGACATGAAGCAACTACAATTGCAAGCCTTTGGTGACTCCCAATTGGTGATCAAGCAGCTCTTGGGAGACTATGAAGTCAAAAAGCCTGAGCTACGCCCATATCATAGTTATGCTCAGAAGTTGATAGGATAGCTTAGAGAAGTTACCCTCCAACACGTGCCAAGAAAGGAAAATAAGCAGGCCGATGCATTGGCTGCTTTAGCTTCAACCCTTACTCTTTCGAATCAAACATGAGTTACTATCCGCCAAGAATGGGTAGTACCACCACCAGATAAGGAGGAATATACAGAAAACAAACTTGAGCATCTCATCGATGTGTCTAAAGCCGTAAAGGTAGATTGGCGACAACCAATTATTGACTACTTGTGTTGTGGAATACTTCCTGAAGATCCAAGAAAAAAAACTGACATCCATCGTCGTGCACCTCATTTCCTTTACTACAAGGACACGCTATATAGAAGGTCATTTGAAGGAGTACTCTTGCGATGTTTAGGAGAGGAAGAAGCAGTTCAAGCTTTGCAGGAAGCACACTCAGGAGTATGTGGATCTCATCAGTCTGGCCCGAAGCTCCACTTTCACATAAAAAGGATGGGATATTATTTGCCAACGATGGTGAAAGATTGCTTGGACTATGCTAGAAGATGCAAGGCCTGTCAATTTCATGCGAATTTCATACATCAGCCTCCTGAAATATTACACCCCACTATCGCATCCTGGTCACTCAATGCTTGGGGATTGGATGTTGTAGGACCACTACCAAAATCTTCTGGTGGACACTTGTACATCTTAGCTGCGACAGATTACTTCTCAAAATGGGCCGAAGTTGTTGCACTCAAAGAAGTGAAGAAGGAGAATGTTGCAAAATTTATCCGAGTAAATATCATCTACCACTTTGGAATTCCCCATTACATAATAACTGACAATGGCAAGCCATTTGATAACAAGCTGATGAACAAGATTTGTGATCTCTTTGGTTTCAAGCAGCGTAAATCTTCTATGTACCATGTTGCCGCCAATGGTCTAGCTGAAGCATTCAATAAGACTTTATGCAACCTGTTGAAGAAAGTCGTCTCCAAATCCAAACGAGACTGGCATGAACAAATGGAAGAAGCTTTGTGGGCATATAGGACGACTCACCGCACACCGACGCAAGTAACCCCATACTCACTTGCTTTTGGAGTTGAAGCAGTCCTACCACTTGAGCGTCAAATTCCTTCTTTAAGACCTTTTATTTAAGAAGGGCTCACCGAAGAAGAAAATGCTAAGTTGCATCTTGCAGAGTTAGAAGATCTTGATGAGAAGAGGCTAAAGGCTCAACAAAATCTTGAATGTTATCAAGCCCGTCTATCTCGTTCTTTCAACAAAAGGGTTCGCTTGAGGTGCTTCCAAGTTGGAGATCAAGTTCTAGCAATAAGGAGGCCCATTATCGCTTCTCATAAATCTGGGGGCAAATACACCTCAAAATGGGATGGACCATACGTCATACAAGAGGCATATTCAAATGGCGCTTACAAGCTTGTCGATGCAGATGGCGTGAAAATTGGTCCTATCAATGCCAAATTCTTGAAGAAGTACTATCCTTGAGGGAAGATGACGCTCCTTAAGGCCCGAGCATAAACTGCATATCTACTCCTAGCCCACAAGAGTATAAACTGTGTATGGCTCAAAAAAAAAAATGTCTGCTAGGTTGAAAATCTCGAAAGTGCGGCCTAGGCAAAAGTTAGGACCAAAAAAATAAAATAAAAATATATATATATACACTCTTCCAGAACTACATTGTGACTTGATCCTCTTCACCGAGGTACGTAGGCGCTTATAAGTTTCATTCTAAGTTCAGTTGCATGAGTGTCAAAAAAATACATGTTCCCGCTTGATCCGCCACATGAAAGTTAAGTCTGCAAATATTCTGATTAAACTTTGGGCTTACACAAAATGTTCATGACTCAATAGGGGCAGAGCTCCATATAAAAGGTAAGCTTCTACAATAGGATTTGAGACCCTCAAGTTCTTCGAGCCTACAAGTTAAAGTTGTAAGTCTTCCAAGACTGCGAATTGAAGCGTGCTTGTTGAAGTTAAAATTCACCCAGTCAGTAACGTTGAAGTCTCAGGTTCACCATATCAACATGCTAAAGTTTTCAAAGTTTAGCAATTCTGCAAGATGAAAACTCAAATCTACCAAGTATGCAAGTTGAAGTTGTCAAAATTGCCAGGTTTGCAAGCTGAAGTCTCCAAATCCGCTAAGTTTGCAAGCTAAAGTCTCCAAGTTCGCCAAGTTTGCAAGGTGGAACCGTCAAAACCTTCAAGTTTCAAGTTAAGGCCTTCAAAATTTTCATGCCTTAAGGTGGACGAAATTTGTCCCTTTGGACCTTAAGTTGACCTTTTCACGGGTTTATCCTTAAAAGGATCTATAAATCTCCATGCCTTAAGGTGGACAAAAATTTGCACCTTAAGCTGGACTTTTCACGGATTTATCCTTAAAAGGATCTATAAATCTCCATGCCTTAAGGTGGACAAAAATTTGTCCCTTTGCACCTTAAGCTGGCCTTTTCACGAGTTTATCCTTAAAAGGATCTATAAATCTCCATGCCTTAAGGTGGACAAAAATTTGTCCCTTTGCACCTTAAGCTGGCTTTTTCACGGGTTTATCCTTAAAAGGATATATAAATCTTCATGCCTTAAGGTGGACAAAACTTTGTCTCTTTGCACCTTAAGTTGAACTTTTCACGGGTTTATCTTTAAAAGAATCTCTAAACTTCCATGCCTTAAGGTGGACAATATTTGCCCTTTTGCACCTTAAGCTAGCCTTTTCACGGATTTGTTATGTAAAACATCCAAAGTTGAAGCCGAACTTATCAGGTCTCAAGGTGACGAAGGCGAAGTTAGACTCTCGCACCTTAAGCTGATTATTGCATAGGGACCAAACTTAACGCCGAACTTGTCAGGTCTCAAGGTGATGGAGGCAAAGTTAAACTCTCGAATCTTAAGCTGATTATTGCATGGGGACCAAACTTGACGCCGACCTTGTCAGGTTTTAAGGTGACGGAGGCAAAGTTAAACTCTCACACCTTAAGCTGACCATTGTATAGGTACATCGATGAAAGTGACCAAACTTGAAAGCCAAACTAGTCAGGTCTCAAGGTGACCGAGGCGAAGTTAAACTCTCGCACCTTAAGCTGACCCTTCATGAATGCTATTTGTTTCAATCCTACAAAAGAAGAAAGGAAAAGACAACACAAAAAAAGTCACAAGAAGAAGAGAGATTGTTACCTGTTAGGACGTTTCAAACTCGAAATCCATACATCATCAACGTGGATAGGCTTGAGACAAGATGTTTTGGTGAGAATGAAGCCCTTGAAGTCTGATTTCCAGCAATCAAAACACTTTTTAAAGTTTACCCTAAATTGAAGCGTGTGAATTGAAGCGTGCTTGTTGAAGTTAAAATTCACCAAGTCAGTAACGTTGAAGTCTCAGGTTCACCACATCAACATGCTAAAGTCGTCAAAGTTTAGCGATTCTGCAAGATGAAATCTCAAATCTACCAAGTCTGCAAGTTGAAGTTGTCAAAATTGCCAGGTTGGCAAGCTGAAGTCTCCAAATCCGCTAAGTTTGCAAACTAAAGTCTCCAAGTTCGCCAAGTTTGCAAGGTGGAACCGTCAAAACCTTCAAGTTTCAAGTTAAGGCCTTCAAAATTTTCATGCCTTAAGGTGGACGAAATTTGTCCCTTTGGACCTTAAGTTTACCTTTTCACGGGTTTATCCTTAAAAGGACCTATAAATCTCCATGCCTTAAGGTGGACAAAAATTTGCACCTTAAGCTGGCCTTTTCATGGATTTATCCTTAAAAGGATCTATAAATCTCCATGCCTTAAGGTGGACAAAAATTTGCACCTTAAGCTGGCCTTTTCATGGATTTATCCTTAAAATTTTGCATCTTAAGCTGGCCTTTTCACGAGTTTATCCTTAAAAGGATCTATAAATCTCCATGCCTTAAGGTGGACAAAAATTTGTCCCTTTGCACCTTAAGCTGGATTTTTCACGGGTTTATCCTTAAAAAGATCTATAAATCTTCATGCCTTAAGGTGGACAAAACTTTGTCCCTTTGCACCTTAAGCTGACCTTTTCACGGGTTTATCTTTAAAAGGATCTCTAAACTTCCATGCCTTAAGGTGGACAATATTTGCACCTTAAGCTGGCCTTTTCACGAATTTGTTATGTAAAACATCCAAACTTGAAGCCGAACTTATCAGGTCTCAAGGTGACGGAGGCGAAGTTAAACTCTCGTACCTTAAGCTGATTATTACATAGGGACCAAACTTGAAGCCGAACTTGTCAGGTCTCAAAGTGACGGAGGCTAAGTTAAAATCTCGCACCTTAAGCTGATTATTGCATGGGGACCAAACTTGACGCCGAACTTGTCAGTTTTCAAGGTGACGGAGGCAAAGTTAAACTCTCGCACCTTAAGCTGACCATTGCATAGGTACATCGATGAAAGAGACCAAACTTGAAAGCCGGACTAGTCAGGTCTCAAGGTGACGGAGGCGAAGTTAAACTCTCGCACCTTAAGCTGACCCTTCATGAATGCTATTTTTTTCAATCCTACAAAAGAAGAAAGAAAAAGACAACACAAAAAAAAGGCACAAGAAGAAGAGAGATTGTTACCTGTTAGGACGTTTCAAACGAGAAAGCCATACATCACCAACGTGGATAGTCTTGAGACAAGATGTTTTGGTGAGAATGAAGCCCTTGAAGTCTGGTTTCCAGCAATCAAAACACTTTTTAAAGTTGACCCTAAATTGAAGCGTGCGAATTAAAGCGTGCTTGTTGAAGTTAAAATTCACCAAGTCAGTAATATTGAAGTCTCAGGTTTACCACATCAACATGCTAAAGTCATCAAAGTTTAGCAATTCTGCAAGATGAAATCTCAAATCTACCAAGTCTGCAAGTTGAAGTTGTCAAAATTGTCAGGTTTGTAAGCTGAAGTCTCCACATTCGCTAAGTTTGCAAGCTAAAGTCTCCAAGTTTGCCAAGTTTGCAAGATGGAACCGTCAAAACCTTCAAGTTTCAAGTTAAGGCCTTCAAAATTTTCATGCCTTAAGGTGGACGAAATTTGTCCCTTTGGACTTTAAGTTGACCTTTTAAAGGGTTTATCCTTAAAAGGATCTATAAATCTCCATGCCTTAAGGTGGACAAAAATTTGCCCCTTTGCACCTTAAGCTAGCCTCTTCACGGATTTATCCTTAAAAGGATCTATAAATCTCCATGCCTTAAGGTGGACAAAAATTTATCCCTTTGCACCTTAAGCTGGCCTTTTCACGAGTTTATCCTTAAAAGGTTCTATAAATCTCCATGTCTTAAGGTGGAAAAAAAATTGTCCCTTTGCACCTTAAGCTGGCTTTTTCACGGGTTTATCCTTAAAAGGATCTATAAATCTTCATGCCTTAAGGTGGACAAAACTTTGTCCCTTTGCACCTAAGTTGACCTTTTCACGGGTTTATCTTTAAAAGGATCTCTAAACTTCCATGCCTTAAGGTGGACAAAATTTGCCCCTTTGTACCTTAAGCTGGCCTTTTCACGGATTTGTTATGTAAAACATCCAAACTTGAAGCCGAACTTATCAGGTATCAAGGTGACGGAGGCGAAGTTAAACTCTCGCACCTTAAGCTGATTATTGCATAGGGACCAAACTTCAAGCCGAACTTGTCAGGTCTCAAAGTGACGGAGGCGAAGTTAAACTCTCGCACCTTAAGATGATTATTTCATGGGTACCAAACTTGACGCCGAACTTGTCAGGTTTCAAGGTGACGGCGGCGAAGTTAAACTCTCGCACCTTTAGCTGACCATTGCATAGGTACATCGGTGAAAGAGACCAAACTTGAAAGCTGAACTAGTCAGGTCTCAAGGTGACGGAGGTAAAGTTAAACTCTCACACCTTAAGCTGACCCTTCATGAATGCTATTTGTTTCAATCCTACAAAAAAAGAAAGGAAAAGACAACACAAAAATAAGGGGCACAAGAAGAAGAGAGATTGTTACCTGTTAGGACGTTTCAACTCGAAAGCCATACATCACCAACGAGGATAGGCATGAGACAAGATGTTTTGGTGAGAATGAAGCCCTTGAAGTCTGATTTCCAGAAATCAAAACACTTTTTGATGGTGACGGTTCGACATCATGATATAAATTATTTGGTGAGACGATGCAAATCTGAAATTCTCTGCAAGACAGAATTTAGGGTCAACTTCAAAAATTTGTCTAGAACGATCCAAGAGATGTTAAATTCTAAATTTTGGATATGTTATATCTGCATGTTTATGGTATCTATATAATTAAGCTGATCATGATTTAGGTACCCCCACATTGAGATATAATTTTTTTGGTGTCGTCGCGCAAATCTGAAACTACTGGTGCATCAAAATCTAAAGTTGATTTCGGGATAACCTCTGAAAAGATCCCGAAGGTATAAAATTATGAATTTATGATATGTTATAGATATTCTTGTCTAGTTTCAAAAGAATCAATCGGATTGTGATTTCGTCATTCCTGCTTCAAGATATGTAAGTTTTGGTAAAGCTGCGCAGATCTAAAATTTTCAGCATAACAGAATTTAAATCTAAACTTCAAAAAATTGTATAGAACGAAATTGAAGGAATTTAATTCTGAATTTTGGATATGTTGTAGATCTCAAAGTATAGTTTCTGTAATATCAAACCGTTCAGGATTTCAACATTTCTACAATGAGATATGAATTTTCTACCACTAACATGCTGGGCTGAAAAAAAGTGACGAAAATTAAAAGGAGAAGAATAAATTACCTAGCATTGTGCTCCTTTGTGTGACTCGCGATGCTGCAATGTCAAAATAATAGAGAGCGTCCATCTATTTATAGATGCAGCAAGGCGATAATAATCTCCTTGTTTAAATAAAACTAGGAGAAATTTTCAAGTCCTTAAGGAGGTGGCGTACTCCTAATTGGAGTGAAATTGGGACAGTTCAAGTTTGTAGAAATATAGACATCCTGAATCTAATTGGAGAGCTTAAAGCTAGGGACGTGTGGAGGCAACACCAAATTTGAAAAGAAAAAAAAAATCCTAAGCCAAACTACAAAGTGCCAATCCCATGCAAATTGGGAAACATGATCCGGCGATGGTATTGTCAGCCCCCAATCACTTTAAATTTAACATGAATCAAATATATACATATATATATCAGATATTTAATTAAAATATATTATAATTTGATATGGCATGTATTGGTCCGTGGCTTTTGTTACACAAATATTATGACATCAAGCCTATAATTCAAGTCTAGTCTTCGAAAGATTAAAAACTCCGACAAGTCTTGAAGTGGGGGCATTTGTAATCATATAAATTTTAAATATATTAGTCCAAATAAATATTGTGGATTAATATAATTGGATTAATTATTTAAGTCCAATAAATATGAATTTAATTAAAGTTCAAAATTCATCGAGCTAGTCCATTAATATGAGCTACAAATAATGAACCCACTTGGTTTAGCCCAATATGTCATCTTATTCTAGATGCCCAATTTGGAGTCATGTGTCAAATGATGTGGCATGCCAAGTAAAGTGAAGGAGCCAATAGGATCATGTCACATGTCAAAATGATGCAACAGGCCCAACCAAATCCAAGGCCAATAAAAATGTGCCATGTGTACAAATGACATGTTTCAACCAATCAAATATGGTCATGTCACTTCAATCTGATTTGCCGGAAGGAGTTCAGATTTATCATGACTCTTTCCTTTCTACAACTATAAATAGGGGCCTCATAATTCAAAAAAGGGACCAACAATTCTTACAATAAGCAAGAGAAAGCTCGTGGATCAAACACCACAAATTTCTCTATAAGCTACAAGTTCAAGCATTCAAGTTCATAAACAACTGAAGATCAAGACGAAGATTCAAGATCAAACTCAAAAACCCTTGAATCCAAATTCACAAGTCAATATCAAGTTCATTAAATCCACAAATCAAGTTCAAGTTCATCAAATTCAAGATTAAGCTCGAAGCCCTTGAATTTATATTTAAAAAGGAGAATCAGAGGATTCATAGAGATTGTAACACTCACATATTGAAATCAATAAACGATTGTTGCAATATTTTTCTGTCCCGATTATTATTTTTCTCGACTCGAATTTTATTATCTACAGCATGCTTCAGATTTCACAGCTTATGCTTTTCTTTCAAAATATGTTCTAGTATCATGCCAGGTCAAGTGGTTCACTCAAGTCAGTAATAGCGTCGGGTGTCGCTCACATCCAAAGTGTAGGCTTAGGGTGTGACATGTGGTCCCTGTTGTGCTTGAATAATTAAGAATTAAATAGAATTGATTTTTTGGTGGAAAGGTAGACCTTGCAGGTTTGGAAAGTGATTTAAACCCTAAACTTGAGGCTATATAAAAAAAACCTTATTTTATCAAGGAAGAAAGAATTTTACGCATCTTTCTACACTTTTTTCCATAGAAATTCGTCCATATGAATTTCGTAGATTTCGGTATCATTAGGGTTACGCAACAGAAGACCACGAAACTAGAGGATGATCGCATGGATGGTCTTGGCTTATGCTTGAAGGTTCGATTCGCAATCATGATCACGCTGCAAAAGATAAGTATCAATTCTATATTTGATTGAAATTTGTAATTATGTGTTGTCTATATGAGAAATTTTATAATGTGTCTCACATGCCAACTCAGAATTGTGTGACAAAGGTTTTTGCTTAACAAGTGGAGAGATTTGAGTCCCACTTTTCAAGCATTAGATTGAGAAAGACTTTCTCTCTCCCCTGCCAAACTCCCCCTTCGTTAATCTTCTTCCCACTTTCATTGAAGCGCCATTGTTATGGCTTTTTATCTCTTCTGAAATATTTTTTTACTCTATTCGATTTGATCTTCGTCACACTATTTATGACAAAAAATATAATATGAATATTTATTTTCATTAAAAGATTTTACGTTTTTATACAAATCGTGGCTTAAGCTTAAAATTTGATATTAAATTATTTACACTATTATGATAAAGAATGTTATATGAATATATATTTTTATTAAAATATTTTCCTTCTTTATACAAAGTGTGATTAAGTTTAAAATTTATATAATTTTTCTATTTTTTAAAACATTAAAAATTAAAATTAATTTGGTATGGTAATTGTATAGCATTTTTAATAATGGAATACCAAAATTATCGTTCCGAAGTTTCAAATATCATACCATGCACACCCCTAGGTGTGAGCTTGAATTTGAATTATTTATTGATTTAATTGTTTCTCAAAATATTTTGTTTCTCAAAAACTTGATCAAAGGGGAAGTTTGGCATTGGAGAGAGAAAAGTTTATTGCTTGAAAAGTTTAGTGCAAGTGATCCTAACTATTTGTTTCCGTTGTTTATGCATGTAATCCAACATGAGGAAGGGAAAATTATTGGCTAATGGAGTTTTGGACCTAATTGGCATTCAATTAGCTCGTGAGTCGTGTGTAACAAACTTTAGTAAAATTAACGGCTTAGAGATAAACGTGAAAATGAAGTATTGCCCCCTTTAACGCATCTCCAATCCTTAGTACCTAGCTTGCTGGTACGATCATGTTGCATGGCTAGGGATAGGGTTTTCTAATCATGAATTGAATGAAGAAGAAAGACAGCATAATGTCAAACCTCAACCTCACCGAGGACCCTTACCTCCTCAGCAAAGGGCTTGTAATATGCCGGGCTATCCATCCTCCACACACCTTTGGTATTTTTTATGGAGAAAATCCATTGCAATTCTCTTTTCCCCTTGTCTTGTTAGAGATCTCCACCATCATCGCCATCTCCCGTCTCATTCGTTATATTCTCAAGCCTCTCCGCCAGCCAAGAGTCATTTCTGAGATCCTCGTAAGTTTCTTAATATAATTTAACTAAATATCTTTTTTTTAAGTTTTTTACTCTTTTTGGTTTTCAAGTACTAATAGTGAGTACATCTTATTATTGTATGTTGTTCTTTTTTGTGTTCCTCGAATAAACTACGTATTTTCTTCTTCTTCTGAATCTGAAGGGTGGAATAATCGTAGGCCCATCTGTTTTGAGCCGAAGCAAGCGATTTCGCAACTTTATCTTCCCAGATACTGCTGACTACGCACTGAAAAATATTGGAATCATTGGCTTTATGTATTTCCTTTTCATATCTGGTGTAAAGACAGATTTGACCCAGATAAGGAAAGTGGGGAAGAAACAATGGTACATAGCCATATGCGGGGTGTTCATTCCCATGTTATGTAGTCTATTTATTGGAATAGGTCTTCGAAGATCTTTGGAAAAAGAATTAGCCAAAGCTTCTTCCATGTTAGGAGTAACGTCGGAATTCGCAATCACAGCTTTCCCTGTTATCTATCTGATTATCAGAGAGCTTAATCTCCTTAGCTCCGAAATTGGAAGAATGGCATTATCCACTGCCATAATAAGTGATGTAATTGGACTCAATTTTGTTGTTGTATTTGAGGCAGCTAAACAAGGGGAGCATAAAACTATGGCTACTTTATGGTTTGTCATTTATTCTTTTGTAATTGGGGCATCCATTTTTGGAGGCGTTAGACGGATTATGATATGGATAATTAGAGCAACCCCAGAAGGGAAGTCAGTGGAGCAAATTTATGTAGTTTTCATACTCTTGGGAGTAATGCTTTCTGGTTTCTTATGTGATTTGGGTGGTATTGCAGTGGCTAATGGTCCACTGTGGTTGGGCCTCGCCATTCCAGATGGGCCTCCATTAGGAGCTACTTTGGTGGAAAAGACAGAGACAATTGTCATGGATATTCTCATGCCATTTTCATTTGCATATGTTGGAATGTTCACTGACATTTCATCTATCTACGGTCAGTGGACACATCTTCAACCGATATTTTTAATGGCTGTCACAGCTTATGTTGTTAAAATGGTTACTGTCCTCTTCACTTCCTATTTCTTGAATATGCCCTTCAGAGATTGTCTTGCTCTTAGCCTTGTCTTGAGCCTAAGAGGTGAAGTGGAGCTTTTGATGTTTATTCACTGGATGGATTTGAAGGTGCTCTTTCTTTTCTTTTTCTTTGAATAACCTAGCTAAGAGTTTAAGTTATATGCATTGATAGTTTAAAGAATTATTATGCTATTAGTGCAATTGAAAAAAGTTAATACTCTCTCAGTATAAATTTATGTGACACTCCTTCTGTTTTAATCAATCTCACAAAAAGAACGACACACTTTTATATTAAGCATCAATTTATCTTTAAACTCGTCATTTTATCCTTACTAAAATAATTTATAGTCATACAAATATCTATAGCTTGTTTTAAGCCACGGTTTCAAAATTCTTTCTTTCATTCTTAAATTTTTTGCCAGTCAAACACCTTCACATAAATTGTGACGGAGAGTAATATGGTGTTATTCTATTTTCTGATCAGATTCCATGTGAAAAATTACGTGTTATTGTAGGTAAACATTACCTAATAGCATAACTATTTACACATTAGTGCACAAAACACGAACTCTAAATCTACTTGCTCTGTTCAACTTGGTATTTCTTCTGTTTTCGTTTAATGCAGATGATAACGAGACCATATTTCACAATGCTAGTTCTAATGACAATAGGGGTGACAGCTATAGTCACTCCATTGATCAGTATAGTTTATGATCCAACAAGGCCTTATATGATTAACACAAGAAGGAACATTCAACATACCGCTTCAAACACGGAGTTACACATTATAGCTTGTATACATGACGAGGAAAATGTGGCTGGAATTATAAATATTCTATTCGAGATCTCAAATCCAACTGTAAATAGCCCTTTCTTGGTTCATGCCTTGCACCTAATAGAACTAGTTGGCCGTGCTGCCCCTGTTTTTATCGATCACCAAGAATCGGAGAGCACAAACCAAAATCCAATCCATAATGCGTTGAAGCTTTTCGATGGAGAAAATATCAAGATTCATTCATATACATCATATTCTCCTAAGAAGAGCATGTATCAAGACATTTGCAAGTTGGCGCTAGAGAAGAAGGCTTCTCTTATTATACTGCCCTTTTATAAAGATCAATCGAGCACTCAAGTACTGGCAAGACAAGTGGTTAAATTAGTGAACATTAATGTCTTAAACCATGCTCCTTGCTCAGTTGGGATTCTTGTTGACCGGGGTGCTTCCCCTACAAGTCATAATGTAGGTGTGTCAGTGAGACGGTCATCAATTCACCATTTTGCTCTACTTTTTATGGGAGGATCAGATGCTAGGGAGGCACTTTCTTATGCTGATAGGATGGCTGCAAATCCAGATGTATCGCTTACTGCTATCCGTTTCCTTTCCCATAATGGTGAAGGGGATAATGAGATGGAGAAGAAATTAGATGATGGTCTGGTGACATGGTTTTGGGTGAAGAATGAGGGGAATGACAAAGTTATGTATAAGGAAGTTGTGGTGAAGAATGGGGAGGATACTATAGCAGCACTTCACACAATGAAGAATGATCAATTCTTTGATCTTTGGATACTTGGGAGGAACCAAGGGATAAATCCGGTGCTATTGCAGGGATTAACAGATTGGAGTGGTGAAAATGAACTAGGAGTTATAGGAGACTTTCTTGTGTCAATGAACTCGGGTACCACGGCTTCTGTTTTAGTGGTACAGCAGCAGATTTTGAGAGGCCAAGAAAGGACTTCTCTTGGTTTTCTAGAAAAAATTGCAAGTTGTAGATTGTAGAGACTTCATATTTAGGTTTTAGAATAGTAATGAAGTGTAGCTATCTCTCTCTCTCTCTCTCTCTCTCTCTCTCTATATATATATATATATATATATATACACGTTATCATGATCATCATATATATATACACACACACTTATATACTATTCAAAAGTGGGAAGTCACTAAATTGAAAGGTTGAATTACCAAAATGCCCATTAAATTTTGAACGACTATTTTCAATGAACTAGGAGTTATAGGAGACTTTCTTGTGTCAATGAACTCGGGTACCACGGCTTCTGTTTTAGTGGTACAGCAGCAGATTTTGAGAGGCCAAGAAAGGACTTCTCTTGGTTTTCTAGAAAAAATTGCAAGTTGTAGATGGTAGAGACTTCATATTTAGGCTTTAGAATAGTAATGAAGTGTAGCTATATATATATATATATATATACACACACGTTATCATCATCATCATATATATATATACACACACTTATATACTGTTCAAAAGTGGGAAGTCACGAAGTTGAAAGGTTGAATTACCAAAATACCTATTAAATATTGAACGACCATTTTATCCTTCACTTAAATACTACTTCTATTACTTCCTCCGTTTCAATTTATGTGATGTAGTTTGACTTGGAATGGAGTTTAAGAAAGAAATGAAGACTTTTGAAACTTGTGGTCCAAAATGAGTCATAGATATTTGTGTTGCTGTAAATCATTTCATTAAGGGTAAACTGGATATTTTAAAGTTAAATTGTTACTAAATATAGAAATGTGTCATTCTTTTTGGGACTAGCCAAAAAGAAAAGTGTGTCGTATAAATTGAGACAGAGGGAGTAATAATTGTGTACAAAAAAGTAAATTAACTTCCAATAAAAGAGAAATATCTACAAAAGGAAAAATAAATAATTTCTTCATATCCATTTAAAACTAAACTATTCATTAATAACCATGTACAAAACACGTTAGAGCATTTGAAGAGACAAAGGTTAGAGCATATGAAGACATGAGATATTTCATAAAAAGTGATGAATGGGAAGAATAGTACTCGCTACATTTCAAAATACTTGGCCTCTTTTGAGTTGTCACACCCATTAAGAAAACATTAATTAAAATTATATTTTATAAAATTAACCTTATTAATGATGTTTTGAAACACTAAATCTAACTATTAGTGTTTTTTTAATTATTTAATATTGAGGGTAATAAGGAAAATAAGTAATAAAATACTTTTGATTTGCAAAAATAAACAAGTAATTTGAAACAAACAAATTTAGAAAGAAGGCCAAATATTTTGAAACGAAGGGAGTACATACGTGGAAACTGTCCAAACATTTGCAAACTTTGATTTGTCCTTTATTTAATTACTTTTGATAATGCATGCATTTTATAAATGTAACAGTAACTGTTGGAAAGTGTAAAAGTTAATGTTATTAAAGTGACGTAATAATTAGTACTTATTAAATACTTTTAAGTGTGAGCCTATGGAAAAATTGATATAAAAAAACAAGAGTTCGGAATTGGTTAATTTTGAGTGATTTGGATAGCAGAAAGAACAAGAAATGCTATTTTTTCTTTGAAGACTTTTGCCAGAAAGAATTTTGCTAATTCAACTGTCTTTAATCTTCTTTTTTAAAAAAAAATATTTAACTTTTTTAAAAATTAAAGAATATATGAATTGTTATAGTTATAGGAGATTCTTCGGATATGAAATTCTGAGCAAGTTTTTACTTTTCAATTCTTCATCTTTTTAAATTCTCTGAGATTTGTTTCAAACGTATTGATTAATGAGAAGATGTGAAAGAATGAAAGCTATAGTCCATCAGTTACATTTATTTGATAAACCAAACAAAAGTTTAAATTAGACTTCAGTTCATACTCATTTTTTCCAAGAAACTCAAAGGTCATAGCTAAAATCACCCTAGCTAAGATGTTTCACATTTACAGTAACTAGTGGTGGCAGCACGGGCCCAATAATTAAGTGTTAATATTAAAAAATTGTTTCTTTTTTTTCAAATTGAAAATCAATGTGAGAGATTGTTGTTTTTTTTTGCCACTTAAAAATATATACATATACATAAAAATCATTGTATATCTTAATGAATATAATGTTTGGTTATTTTTCTCACAAATAATTATAAATCTTAGATCAAAATTCCTATCTCGTAAGTTATTGCAATACAATTCCCACTATCATACCTACAATTTAATCTCTATATAACTTATCTCTTTAGTCAAACGATCTTTCAAGTAATATCTCAGTTTGAGGTCTTGGTAACGTATACATTTAAATTTATGTTTTGGTAATTATATGAGTACAATGATATTATTTAAGTATACCGTGATAAATCATGCTTAGAAATTAAAATAATTTAAAATAGATTGGACAGAAAAATATTTCATTATGCAAATCCTTTTTTTTTTTTGTTCTTACAAAAAGTGTTTTTGTCACTTTTTGAAGAACATTCTTTACAGTGTAGTGAAAATTGGTGTAGATTTGTTTTCCTTTTTATTTTTGGTAAAACAAATATACTCCCTCCGTTTTAAAAAGAATGACTTTTTTTTTTTGGCAATACTTTAATTTCAATTTTTCACATGACATGTTTAAGACCATAAGATTAAAGGGCATTTTGGTATATTTGTCATAACTTTAATTTAGGACCACAAGATTCAAAAATCTTCTTTATTTTTTTAAATTTTGTGTTAAGTCAAATTAAATCATTCTTTTTAAAATGGAGGGAATAGTTGTTTAAGGAATAGCTGGATGCAGAATGAAAATATATGTGGGCTCATTTGATTAGATGGGTGGAGTAGACCCACACTTTCAATAAAGTTTGGCTCAAAGTAGTCTGCTATTTTGTCTAATTTGAACATAGTACACAATTAACACCATCACACAATTACACCACCAAGTACAACTGTGTTTCAAATAAAATAATATTGAAATACCAAAATTACCCTTATGCCAAGCAGGTATGTTGACGGTGAGGAGCCTGCTTGCAGCCTAGAATCCCTCTTATATATAAGGGAAAAAATATGAATGGCTCTCACATTCATTCTATATTATGATGTTACGTTTTGTTTTTGTTATTTATTTTTGTTAAGGCTTTTAATTTTTTTTAGAAAATGTATTTATATTTTTGCACCTAAATGTTTTTTTAAAATAATATTTGTTTGAAGGGTAAATAGCCATTTAAATTTAATGGCTATTTTTGTCTTCCAACTTTTTACTTAACGTCTCACTTATAACATAATTGGATGTTGGACTACGAAAATACCCTTCAAAAATTAAGTAACTATTTTTATTCTATCCTTCAAAAGTTTAACAACCAATTTGTCCTTATCTAGAAGTAAAATTACCTCCTACTAAATAATTTATAATTTATTTCTACTAATTAATGACAACCTTTTATCTTCTGGAAACATACATGCTGTAACCACTCATATTAAGTTCAAAAAGTAATTTTAAAAGAGGTCACATTAGTCGAAGAGTTGTAGTACGTGGGTAATGAAGAGTTTGTAGTGCCTTTAAGGCTTATCTATCATTATTGTATTATTTAAAGGATAAATAACATAAACATAAAAGTTAACTTATCATCTCTCTCTTCAAATCCGATACATAGCACAACATTCTCCTTTTCATGATAATGACCTACAAACGCGGCTACAATCTCGGCATGTATCGGTGGTTTCAACAATTTTAGAAAATTTAAAATTGAAGTCATCTTCTTCTCAACTTCATCTTCAATTTACAAGATTCAATTATTTTTCCTTCTCTATCTAAATTTTTTCTCCAAATCATTAAGGAGGTTAGTTTGTTTTCAAATTTTTCAAGTTCAGTACATCTTAAGGTTAGTTTGTTTTCAAATTTTTCAAGTTCAGTACATCTTAAATTAACTGTTCTTAAACATATTTTAGTTAGTTAATGAAATCAGGATCATCGTTTAGTCTTGGTATAACCCAATTAAATGAGAAAACTCCAATGGAGGAATTAGATGTAGAAAGTACAATGCTTACTTTAGTTGATAATAATCCACCGGGCAATTTTTTCCCCGCCGATTTTGATTCAAAAGATAAACATTTTCGTGAAAATAGATCCAAGCATCGCAATGACCCTGCTATGATGAAGAAGTTACTGGAGGAGTTGTCTAGAAAATCAAAAAAATTAGTGGTTTCATTTTCAAAAAGAAAAGCTAAAGAGGATACATCACGATGGCCTCCACCAAAGGTATGCAAATATGTATCATCAGTAGTATTGTGCCTCAGATACTTTTGAATAAAAGATCTTCTTTGAAAATACCTTAAAATTTATGTATCGGATTCTTATTTGATCAATCCGATACATAACATTTATGTATCAGGTCACATCATTGCCTTAAAGATACATAAATGTTGAATATCAGTGAGTGTTTTGTTTGAAAGATACATATGCTATGTTATGCCGTGTTATACATTCAGTATTCCGATACATAACATTTATGTATCATGTCACATCATTGCCTTAAAGATACATAAATGTTGAATATCAGTGGGTGTTTTGTTTGAAAGATACATATGCTATGTTATGTTGTGTTATACATTATGTGTTACAATTTTTTATGTTATGAATATCTAGTTAATAATTAAATATATATTTTGTTGATTGATTGGTGTGCAGGGCATGAAATATGTTGTGCAACATATTCCACCTCATCATTTGAGGTTCGGCAGCTCATGCAACCGGCATATTGTAACTGATTTTTTTGAGATTCTGAGTAAGGAGATTATTGAGTTATTCCGAGAAACATATTTTGGTGTCTATCTGAATATACCAAATTGTAAGTTCACCGGTCATATAACCAAATTCATTTTGATGCTAGAGTTCAAACAGGACAATCTTGATGAAGTTCATGTATGGGTCAATGACAATGTGCTCAGATTTTTCATATCAGAATTTTCTATCATTACCGATTTGAAATGCACCGGTAATACTGAAGATTTTGAGTACCCAGATTATCCGCCCAATGTGTTTATGGAAAAGTATTTTCCTGAACAAAATTTTGTGTGTAAGCTGGATTTGGTTCAACGTTTCAAGTTTGATAATTTCGACAATAATCAGGACGCCCTCCAGATGGCTATCGTGTACTTTATTCATACCTTTGTTCTCTCTCAACTTCACGATGCACCTGTGAGCGTTGCAGATTTTAAGATGGTCGAGGACGGGAGATACAAAGATTTTCTATGGGGAAAGATTGTGTTCGCCAAATTGATGCATTCACTGAGACAAGATATGAATGTGGTAAAAAAATTGTATCGATTAGGAGGCATGTCACACGCACTAAATGTATGGATGTACAAATGTTGTTCTGCAGTTGAGGAAAAGGTAGTTATCCGTAAGGGTAACAATATTTCAAGGATACTGAACTGGAAAGTTGTTGGAGTCAGGCCGCAATATGAATATTTTATGGGAGCAATGTTTAGCAAGGTATATCGCATATTCAATTCTGGTTTCTTTTATTTTAAAGTGCAATTTTTGTTACGTTTAGTACATTACACAAACTTCCAACATACATTACATACTACATTAGTACTTATGTATCTCAAGAAACACAACTATTATACATAGCATATTAAACTAACACTTATGTATCCTTTTTATCAACAAAAGAAACATCAACTTTCATAAATCATTAAAAGTCATATAGCTGATAAATGTAATCTATTTGAGTTACTGTTTAGTCACATATTTATCTGATACATAGGTGTTCTATTGTTATCGAAATTGATTTTTGACGATATTTTTTTTTAAACCATCATTTTCAGTGTGTGTGCATCAATTTAGTTCCTACAGAAGAGGAAATGAACAGACTTGACTTGCCAACCCCTTTGGCTATTATGTCATTTGATCATGTGACTTTGTCTATACCTTCATCATCTATTGGTACACATTTGAAAATTGTTTTTGAAGATAAGATTCCTGCTGTTGTGTCGAAAGATGATGGTTTTGACTACTTTAGAACAAAACCACCTGCTAATCTGCTGAAGAAGGATAAGGTTGTGTCTAGTACATCCCCCCCCCCCCCCAAAGAGAAGGAAGAATGATCTAATACCAAAGAAAAAAGTTGTTCAACAAGAAACAAAGAAGACAATAACAGATTCTCCCAAAGCAAAATAGACACCGGGTACTTCAAAAGGTCCTCATGTCCACATTGCTAAATTTGCTATTGACACACTACCTGGGGTCATTCAAGCTAAAGTGGCCTTTGTTAGTGGCGTTAAATCTCAGAATTTACCAAGTGTTCATCAACAATCGTCAGGAGGTGGTTCGCAGCAACGCGTGCCTGAAAAGTCACAAGATGCTACTCCCAGTAGTCATGAACAGTACTTGGTAAAAGCAAATCTAGATGCATTAAAGTCCTATGTCCGTACCTATATAAGTATCTGTGCATTTTATCATTTAAAATCATTTAAGTAAGATTTAAACTTAATCTATAATTATTTATTTTATAAGGTTAACAAAAAATTCATCCACCTTGAGACATTAGTCACTAATAGAGATGAGCATATGGATGGAAAAGATAACCTTGATTGATCTCAGAAATCTGAAAGTCCAAAAGATCCGCCAAAACAAGATGATGATCAGGAAGATGTCTTGGAAGACATAGTTGCTGGTATTAATAAACAGAAGGTACACACTAGTTAAAGAAGTGATTTTCTACGTGTACTCATATGTATCAGCTATAAATAAATTTCTGATACATCACTTTTATATAGTTCATTAGTTACAAGTTTGAAAACAACATAATTTGTCTTAAACATTAAAAAGTATTTACTAATTTAGTTTATTATGTATCCTTTGCATTTTGTTACATTAATTATGCATATTATTCAAAATTTTATGTATCTTTCAGAGAAATCATGTATCTTTATAATAAACTTTATCAATTATGTATCTTTCAGGATGATTTCACTGTACCTGCTATTGTTGAAGAGGATATAGTCACAACTCTTGCTAGACCAACTGATTCCACTGTGGCAGAAAAATTGAAGGCTGTCAGTCTGCTTCGAATAATCGATAGTCAATTTTACCTCCGTGACAGTCAGTGGCCAACAGAATTTTCAAGCACCGAGATAGTTCATAAAGATGACACAAAGACCCCGACTGCAAGGATCAGGCAACCTTCAAAAATATTCAGATCTCCATACCTTATAGTGTTAGGTTGACAAAAAGGATGTTCCTTCAGATGTTCGTCAGAATTATCCGTTTGAAGGTTTTAGCATTTCGGACGAGGCTCCAACACAGTTAATCAATATTTATTCAGAATGGATTGTCGATGGGCTGTTAAAGTATCATGCTAACAGGTAACATAAATCATTTTTTTAAAATCTATTTCATAAACTTCTTCTTATACATAACATAATCTTAACACATAACAATCATGCAGGAAACCAAAGGACGACCACTACAAATCAAAATCCTCGGGGCTTGGATTTTATATTGTCACACCCCAAATTCCATTGAGGCGGACTGGCACCCGAAGCCGATATAGCCCGAGAGAAATAATCTTTGCTCACGAAAATTTGTATGTATAACCTCGTATGAAACTTATTATATCTCATGCAACTACGCGAAAGTCATGGAAAACTTATACAATATAGGAAACTTGGCCGTTAGGGCCATCAAGTCAAACAGAACATACATCTCTTACATTCACTTTTCCACATATGTCTACAAAGCCTCTAACCGATACATGAACATAACAACCTATAGTCGGGACAAGTCCTCATTTTATACAATAATTACAATACCAAAACAATGTACACATGTGACTCGGAAAGCACCGAATCAACTAGAGCTCACCAATGATCCGCGGATGACTCGTAGCCTATTGTGGAGGTCTATTAACACCTGTGCCTGCAACAAATAAAGTAAGTTCCCCAAAGGGGTCAGTACGAAGAATGTACTGAGTATCCAAGGCTATAAGAATCTTCATGAAATTTAAGAACCATCAATGAACTTGATTGCAAGAGAATGGTCAATGGATAGATCATCGTTCAGTATGTGTGGAAACAGGTACTTTATATTCATTACTCCATTTGCCTTTATGCCCATTACCGTTAGCAGTTAGAACCGTCAATAGATAAGTGTCAATGATGTATAACCGTTAGTATGCAACCGTCAACATGCAATACAACCGTCAATATGCAATGCAACCATCAATATGCAACCGTCAATATATATATATATATATATATAGCAGGTTCGGCCCTTAGGGCTACCCCTTGTCAGGTTCGGCATCAAGTTAGGCTTTTGCCCCACTGAGCTTCTCCCCTGCCATCACTCGAAAATCAGTGAAGCAGGTTCGGCATCAAGTTTGGCTTATGTTTCACTGAACTTTCCCCCTGATCCAACAATATCGGGATCGGCTTGAGTTAGGCTTGTGCCCCCACAAAGCTATCACCCGTACTCAATAAGTACAAAGAAAATATAAAGTAACCATAAGGAAAAATATAAAGTATCCATAAGGAAAATATAAAGTATCCATGAGGAAAATATAAAGTATCCATACAAGAATTCTTCTTCCATTACTTCATTGGATTACTTCTTTCTTTTACTTTTATGAGATCGATGCATTGGGGATCATAACCTTATTGGACATACATATATGCATTACTTCAATCTTTTATGTTCATGAGAGTGATACTTTTGAAATTGTAACATTATTGGAAGCTTTGGAACATAATATTATTAGAACTTGGAATCATGTCCATAATTATGTGATACATGAGAATGATAACATATGACAACTTGAAATGAGATACCTTTTAACATTTCAAAATGGAACAAGGACAATGACAACGTGAACAATATGTGCTGCAGAAAGATACGGATAGAGTAACCTTACATACTTTGTCGTATCACTACAAATACACAAGCCTATTCGGGGATACAAGGGTCCAGCTTCCTCCTTTATGTTTCACTCTACAACACAAGTATGTAACGGCGTACGTTAACAATCAACTCTCTTACGTATGTGTAAGTGTCACAATGAGTTACGTGACTGCAATATAGCATCATTTCATCCTTCACAGTACATTCCATTACATTATCATACCAACGACACCATAACATTACACACATTGACCAAAAGATCATACATCGATAGCATTTCACATCACACTTACCCTTTACGCTTTTCTCTTTACCATTCCGTCACAATTACTCCTTTATAACAACATATGAACAACCATAAATACTTAATAAAGTTCAACACGCCTCCTTACGATACTTTAAAGTCATTAAAACGACATCACAAGTTGATAATTACATCCAAAAAGGGTATAGGGGCCTTCGGGGGTCGACTAGGTACGGAAACATACAAAACCGGATCTGGGGGTAACCTGCGCTGCCACCTGTGCACATAGGTGGATGAGGTGCGTGTGAAGATGCACTTTGGCAGCAGCCAGAGGCATCTGCGTTGGCATCTGCGCCCGCAGGTGCCTCCGTCTGCGGGGGCGGATGCCCGTTTTGGTCCGAAATGGTTTCTTTTGGGTCTTTTGATGTCATGAATGGTCCATGATCATAACCAAACTTATTTTGACATATTTTTGATCATATTAAACACCAACATTCATCCATGGTCTCACAACACACAAAAACATCACCAAAACCTCACTTTCGTTTCAATACGCCACCAAATCCGTAACCAAATTTACAACAACAATTCCAAACATTATATACAAGGGTAAAACAAGGTAAGACTATATTCACATCTCACATGTCAATATTGAATCCATCAAGTTCATTTCCTTCAAGATCACAAGTCCATGTTCAAGTTTACAAGACAAAACCATCCTCCGATTTAGCAAACATGCAATATTACACACATAGTAAATTCTCAATACATCACCAACATAACCAACATCATATATGCACCCTCTCATGCACATAATATATTAAACCATGAGAATAAATACTTACCAAGACTTGAAAAGAGTTGATCTTGGCCAAAGGGATGAAGGCCTAGGGTTTGTGTGTGTAGAGAGAAATTTTGGGAAATTTCTAGAAAAAGCATGAGAGTTCTGTGAAACAAAATCTGATTTTTAGTCCACTTTATATTCCCATAATGGTCCCTTTCTATCCAAACATTTGGTCCAATCCTGGTATATTGACTTGGTCACACAAGACATAGGTCAAATTTCCATTTGGACCATGTCTTCTTATTAATATTGGGCTTCATTTAGGCCCAATAACTTAAGCCCACAAATTTTAATGCATAAATCATCAAAGCTCTCATGTTTCATTATGTCCATAAATGTTACGGGAATTAATTAGACTCAGAAACTTACGGAGTGTTACATATATGATGGACTTTATTGTTGCAGATCTCAAAATAAAGAATTGTTTATATTTGATGTCCCAGCCTATAAAATGCTTGAATGATGAGGTATAAATATCATTTTCCGAACGAATTATCAATACTCTTATTCTTCCTGATACATTTATGTGTAAATGTATCTGTTAACTTATTTTTCTAACTTATTAATAATGGTTGATACCTTGTGCAGCACCTTGATGTCATCTTTTACTACCTCCGAAAGAAGTCCAAGTTGCAAACTCATCAACAATACAGATATACGACCACAAACTATTTGTTTAAAGTCTACATAAATAAGACCTACAGAAGTATTATCCAGAAAAAAGAGCTCAAGTTCTGTCATCGCAAGAGGATTATCAACAACATCTTCAAGTTGCTCAAAACGAGGAATATTTAAGCAACATCATCAAAGGTTTTAGCATCCCAGTTGGCCTACCTTTGCATTTGGTCGACGAGGTGTACATCTCAGTAAACTGTGATGGTGAGTTTCACTGGGTGTTGGCTGTTGTTCTAAAAGAGAGACGCATCCGCGTTTATAATTCGATGTTGGCAAAGAGACATAGTGAGCCATCGTCTGAGATACAAAATTTGGTCATAATATTGCCTACTTACCTACATTTCAGTGGTTTTTTAGACCAAAAGATTCGTACTGACTGGTCGATAATTAAAGCATATAAGGACAAATCAAATGATAGCCAGTTTTTACAGGATCATCCATTTGACGTTGAATATATGGAACACACTGCTCAGCAATCAAGTGGTATCCTGTAAGTATCATGATTAATTTTCAAATAATTCATAACTTTACATTACTTACATATGTATATCAATGTTAGCGGATTTTTTTTTATTAATGTAGGAATTGCGGAGTTTTTGTTGCCACTTACACTGAGTATTTGAGTGATGGATTACAAGTACCAAATGATGGACTTGATGCTGAATTACTCCATAATAGATACGCAACACTTTTGTGGAACTATGAAATTGTAAAGGCTCAAAATGGTTATGTCAGTGATAGTGAAGATCCACCAAGATCAAAGCCGAATTTTATACTACCTGATGAATCAGAATTGGTTAACATTGAGTAGATGTGTATCAGTTGGGTCTGTGTAGTTAATCTTAGGAAAAATACTATTTGTTTTTTGTGAACAATATTTGGATATGATGTTCGTAACTACTGATCAAGGCATGTCTTGATTTTTTATGTTTCATTCAAATTCTTTGTGGACATGATGTTTATCATGCGTTAAGTAATTACGTTTCTTTGTGGACCTGATTATATATCGCTTATCTATTTAATGACAAAGATTTTTCAGTACTTTATGCTTAGTAATGTATCTTTTATCAAGTTTGAGGGAAATGTATCTGTAGGATTATCAATAATGTAACTTTTTAAATATTTATTAGTAATGTATTTTTATTGTTCATTTATTTCTCACACATCTAACTTATGTATCTTTTATACATTTTTTGTTAGACAAAAGTTCTAAGGTAATAATGTATCTTTAGACGTATTTGGGCAAATGTATCTTTAGGATTATCAGAAATGCATCTTTCCACATATTGATATGCAAAGTATCTTTATATTTATAGGCAATGTATCTTCAAAACAACAAATTATGTATCTTTTATATATTTTTACGTTTGAATAATGTTATAAGGTAATAATGTATCTTAGTTTATTTTTGGGGAAATGTTTCTTCACAGTTAAAAGCAATGCATCTTTGTAGATATTTATCATCAATGTATCTTTATTATTGGGTGATTTTTACACAACCACGTTATGTATCTTTATATATTTTGAATGTTTGGATAATGTATCATTAATATGAACCTTAATTTTCCAAGAAACATTATGTATCTCCACCATAGAAAATTTTAAAAACAAAATATTATATAACAAAATCCAATGCCATTACATCTAATATTGTTCAGGAACACTACATTGATAAGAAAAAAACAAGTTCCAAATGCAGTTCTGCAAAGTGGAAAACACCTACATCATTTCTCCTTTGAAAAGAAATTACAAGTCCATCTATTGTGACCTTGATGACCATATCTTCCACAACAATTTGTGCTTGATGAGATAGTTTTATCAGCTTTCTTATGCCTCAATTTCTTTGGCCTCCCTGGAGATCTTTTGTACTTTGGTGGTAAGACCACTTCCTCCTCAATTTCTTTAGGCACATTCCGATCCTTCATATCGGGCATTGGATTCATTGGTACTTCATTTGTCTTGATGATTGTTGCTGGCTTGTAATGATTAGAATAGTAGGGTCCCATCTCTTTTACATGTTTGCTCTTCAAAACTGCAATTGCGTGGCGACATAGTATCTTGTCAAGTTGAAACCTTCCACAATTGCATGTTTCACTCTCAAGATCCATGATGTAGCTTCGACCATCTTCATATATAGAGTATACATATTTTGATGAAGCCTTAACCCGTCCAAACAATCATCAGTCAAGCTACTATTTGTTAAAAAGTATAAACTCAAAGAATCTGATACATAGTAACATAAACAAATTTTATGTACCAAGAATTGAAACAATAAGTATTTGTAAAAAAACAATCCACAATTTTCACATCAACATTAACCAAAAAAGCAGATATCAGTACGTAGAGTCTTTAACATCATTGTATATACATTTTTTTGGGTGTGTGTGTGCGTTTGCAAAATATAACAGATGTATAGCTAAGAACATATCGTCAACCAAACAGATTTTGCGCCGTTTAGAACTAGAATTTCTTCAAATCTTCTACCCAATGTAGTCTTTGTATATGATATTATTTCTTTGTTCTTGAAATTTCATGCCCCAAATAGTATTTGCGCTTCTTCCAAAAATTTCAAGATAGGCAGTTCACGCGCCTCTACTAGACAACCATTGATAAATTTAGCAATATTCGATGTCATCATCCTCCCTCTGTTTGTTGGAGCATGACATATTGCCCACTTATCGTAGCCGGCATTATACAAGTAATCCTTCATCCTGTGATCGATCTTGCCAACTTTAGCCATAATATACTCAAAATCCTTTTTTCAGTAAGCCTCGGCCATTGAATAGTATAAGACACTAAGTCATTTTCTGCTCCTCCTAAAGTTTTTGCACACATTCTTCCAAAAATGTCAAATACAAGAAAAAAAGGAACATTTGGATACACAACACTTACACTCTTTATAATGTTTTCATTCCGATTAGATATGACACACATATTCTTATGCTCTCCAAAGGCACTTCTAAATTTTTCGAAAAACCATAACCATGAGTAATCATTCTCAGTATCTACAACACCATCTGTTATTGGCAATATGCAACCTAAAAACCAGAAAAAATATGATACATTAAATTATCAAGCCAATGTAGTTTAGTTTATTTATGATGTTCATATACAATAAATTCTAACATAAATTCAAGAAATAGTTTTAATCTGGTTCTTTAGATACAGATGAGGTGATATACCTGCACCATCGAGAGTGCTAGACAAAACAAACATTCCTTTGTACGCTCCACTCAAATGAGCAGCATCCATAACAAATACAGGTCTACAAAACTCGAAACCTCGCATCATTGGTTGTAAAGCTATAAAAAGATACAGGAATTTATTTTTCGGTGACTTGTGCATCCTAATGTGTGAGTTGGGATACTTAGTGTTTAGCATATGAATGTACCTAGGCATTCGTCTATATCCATCGGTCGGTCCACCCCTTAGCATCTCTATTGCACGTTGTTTAGCCCTTCATGCTTTCATATAATTAATATCGACACCATATAAATCTTTCATCTCCTCAATTATGTCACTTGGAGTGTGTTTTCTCTTATGATTGACTAATTTTGGGGCTGTAATCCCACTAACAAAGGCTAATGTAGCTTGAACTTGGGTGATCGCCCTTTCACTCCACAGACAACTATGTACATTGTTGAAAGTCCTAATTTTAAATAGATCACAATTGTTCAGACAAAGAAGCTCTCATTATCCAGCTACAATCCTCTGAATGATAGTGTAGAGCATAGCTGAAAAAATTCGAACCAACTTATCTCAGATATAAAAAAGTATCAGTCAACAAAAACAAAATAGTGAACAAATTAATGTATCAGACAATGAATGTAATGTATCAGTCAAGTTAATATATTCAACAACTAATGTATCTGTCAATAATAACAATGTATCGTAGTTTACAATCCATGCATTTTTTCTTATGTAAACTGCAATGTAATTTAAAGGATACATAAATAAACATACCTTTCTTTATCGGAATGTTTTACTTTGAAGTTGAAGTTATGATCTATCGTATATTTGGCCATAACAGATACAAGAGTTGTCTTATCCTTGTAAAGGTGATCCTTCTTAACCTCTTCATTTTTGCAATCACTAATGAAGTATTCAATCTCTATTTTCGGTACATACAACGAGTCATCATTTGTTGACTCAACTACTGCAAATACTCTAGCATCCGTTTCCATTCCTTCGATGCAAATAATTGCACCAGTATCGGCTTCAAATTCCCTCTCATCGGTAGATTTTTTTATTGTAGTTATGCACAAATGATACATCACAAATTCTGGAATACTTTTTTTCAATTCGACATAAAGATTCACTCCATTGTCATTATGAATCACCATTGGTAAGGAATTCCCTTATACGATGTATCAGGCGTCGATATTCTTCAACGATTCAACAATTTCCAATTCAGCAGCTATAGCCGAAATTAAATTCAAATAACAAACATTCTTGTCGACGACAATACCATCACTTTTGTATTGTTCATATTGGATATCAGAAATTCAAACTCCGGAACGCCTCACCAAAATCAAAATGTTCATTGTGAATCCGATACAAAATTCAAAAGTGAAAAAAACAGAGATTGAGAAATTTGGGAGAATTTTGTTGAATTATCGAATTGTGAGACTGAATTTCAAGTTTTGAAAGTTGTTACTAATTTTTAGGGATAATACAGTTGTATTACAAACAACATCGCGTTAATTAATCATTAAATCACGCCAATTCTATTACTTACCATTTTTAAAAATATTTTTATCGAATTAAATGTATCTTCAATATATGTATGGGGGAATCAATTATGTATCTCGATAGCCTAAAATTTGAGATTTTCAATACATATGCAAAATGTCGGGATTTTCTATAACTATGCTCCAAACTATCGGGATTTATGTTGTTTATACTTTAAAAAACCACTTAAATTTAGATATACTCACTAAAATACAAATGAACAATTAATAATCTGATTACGTGATATGAAATTAGGGCAATTGAAGAGACTAATTTATTTGTTTTAGTAAGTGTACAATTAATATTATTCTGGTGAATTATTTAGATTTTGTTTTTAGCAAATAAATAGATCATATTGTTTGTGAGAGTACATATACCTTCACAATTTGAAAATACTTACGGAGACCTTTATTGTTATGGTGAAGATTTTCTTTGTATTTTCGATCAAGTTCATATGGAATTTTGAATTGGTTAAGATGGTCGTTTACGAAATTTTCATTTTTCGGCTTGAAGAATAAGTTGATCAAGTGGCGTTCAAGCTTATTTCTTTCTCTTTTTACATCCTAGAAAATCATAAATGTTGGTAGATTTGATGAAGAATATTGAAGGCTTGCATCTCATAATCTATCTCTCTTCACCTCCCAAATCCACTATTTTTGTTTCCCTTGATCTTCTATCTTGTTTTTTTCCTGATTTTATTATATTTTAAGACTAATTTTATTATATACAAACAATAGTTAATTAAGATGTTTTTTGATTGGTTATCTAATTTTGAATTTAGCATGTAATATTTTTAATTATTATGTAAACGTCATCCAATTCTTAAGTTTATTGTACATTTTTTTAATTATTATTTTATTTTTCTTACTTAAAAGTCATTCAACTTTAAAATTTATTACATAAAAGTCAATTTTTTTAAATTTTTTGTCACTTAAAAGTCATTCAACTTTGACCAAGTTAACTAAAAAATAAATTTCACCTGAATTTTGATATTTCATATCGAAAATATGACGGACTTCCAAAATAAATTAACACATTTAGTATAATTTATATTTTTTCTTCTTAACACATAACTTGGTGGGAGTATACAATATTATACTTATTTTCCTTAGTTTGATTTTTTTGCAATAATTTTAAAGTAATATCATTAATATTAAAGAAAATATGATTTGACTATTTTTTCACACTAATTTATGCATTTGTATAGTAAATTTCATAGACACCTTTGGAAAAATAAATAAAATAATTTTTGTGTAATAAATTGTAAAGATAGAATACTTTCATGTCACAAAATAGAAAAATAATTTTTGTATAGTAAGTTTTAAAGTTAAATGACTTTTATGTAACAAAGAATCATAAAGTTGGATTATCAACGATAAAATTTACTCAAATAATTTCAATTTAACTATCCAATTTTGCAATTCTTTCAATTTTCATCTACAATAACACGCCCACTATAATCGTACGATTTCACCTACCTCAAATTTCATTTCAAATTATGAAACTAAAAAATAAAATAATAATAAAATAAATATATTTTACAATCAAAAATACTGATCCAATGGCATTATAATTTTAAAAAATAAAAGATATAGGGGGAGGGAAGTGACAAAGAAGAATTAAGGACATGAATCTTTGATTGCTTGAAAAGTAGGATCTACTTCAGTCCATTTATCAATAAATAATGCCCTCACATAAGTATGATTTGGCCTGTCTCGCACATAATATAATTTACTATAGCATTAATAACCCTTTAGCCACAATACATTATTTGAAATAAAATATTATAATTAAATAAATATTTTTGCTTCAAATTCTAAAGAATTATTATAAAGAATTATTACAATAGTTAAACGACGTAGCCACAATTTTTTCGCTATAATAAATTTTATAGTTGATCATAAGTTTGTGCCTCGCGATAAATGCTATTTTGACAATAATAACCTTATAGTCACAATAAATTATTTTAAACAAAAATTGTAGTTAAAGAAACATTTCGCTTAAAGTTATAATAAAAAAAATTGTAGCAATAATTAAATTATATTTACTTTGAGTACTAAGAAATTATGGCAATAGTTAGCTTAATATTTATAACTATCTGAATGATACTTTTATGGTCTACTATTATATTTAATTAATTAATAATTATTACAAATATAATTATAATTAATTGAACCTAGTACTAATGATTGAACATAGGTAGTGTATAAGTATATATACCTCGCATTTTTGAACCTTTTAAAATATGGAAACTCAAACAAGTGTTGAAAAATAGAAAGTAACGCAAAATATTGGGATTTTTTAATTTTTTTGATATAAGTTGAAATTGGTGAATAGGCTCCTTTAAAAAATAATAATCTGAATTTAGCTATTTGTAGCCATTCCATAGTAATATTAAAACTTTTTAATATAATAATAATTATTATTAATATATTCAACAACATTTATTAATCAATACCTTTTTCATGAATAAGCCCACGACGTATAGTTTTTTGGGCCCACTCCGCTGCTTCTGGTGATATGAAGCAATTTCTATGTATCTGCGGTGGGTTATATGAAGATATAAATATATTTTTCATGATAGAAATATTTTATCATCACAGCCACAACATAATAAAATCTCACAGCAATAATATAAGTTTTTAGTGATAAATCATAAAAAAAATTTTAATTAACTAACTTTTAGCCACACGTATTACTACGAATGCTACAAAAATATTCATATTTAGTTACAATGTATTTTGTAGCAATATATGTCATATGTTGTAGTGAAATCCATTTATAAAACAACATAATGTAGCTAAAGTTTAAGCATGCTAAAATAATATCATTATTAAAATTCTACATTGATGTACTAGTTTCCACATTCATTAAAAAAATACTAATTAAATCGAATATGCGCACCAAAAATAAAAAATAAAAAAATTTTAATGTCTACTATTAAATTAAATTAATTAATAATTATTACAAAAATATAGTTATAATTAGTTGAACCAAGGATTAATAATTGTGCATAGTTGTTACGAAAGTATATTTATACAATAATTTATATCTAAATAAACAAGTGATTAAATTTAGTTATTTTTTATTAACTAATTATAACAAGTGAACTTCACTAAATTTTACTTCAAACATATTTCATCAAAATAATATTTTTATCGATCTAGTGTAATTGAAGTTGTCAATAGTTCAACTCAATTTTACAGCTTGTAAGTTTCAAATATAATTTTTTTTAAAAACGAAACTGATTGTAATGAATTTAAATAAAATTTCAATATGTCTCACTCAAGCTTCATCCTAATCAAGTGTTTTGAGAATTGTTAATTGTCACGACCTGATTTTCTCAAGTCATGAGGGCACCTACTACAACCCACCAGTAGGTAAGTCAACCCATAGCCCGAAATGACGAGTAACGGGCTAATAAGATGAAAAAGATAGCCAACATTGAATAAGTGGAGAAGGAGAACCAAAAGAAAGAAAATATCCCCTAAGATTTAGTGTCAGTCGATACTTGAGCCACTAGCAAAACAGGAGTACAAGGTAAACATAATATATATAGAACCGTCTCTGAAATACAAAATAAAGATCAATTCAGCTAAAGATAGAGGGAGAAGGAACAACTCCGGACACCAGGAGCTCACCCCAAGTCTCCTATCCATGACAGCTCCGCACAATGCACAGGTCAACAGTGAGAACTCATACTATTATCTATATGGTGCAGAAGTGTAGCATGAGTACCAAACATGCGGTACTCAGTAGGCGTAGACCGATTGAGCTCCAAAGATAATGCAAGTATAAATAGCACGTGAGATAAGGATATACATTATACGACACTAACTAAGAAATAAAATACAATAAGGATAGTAGAGAAGTAGAGATAAACCATCATAAACAAGAAGGGAGCTAGCTTTAGCACAATCAGAACATCTAACCCAAAATAAGAATAATCACCAGGTAATCTAATAACAAAGCTCATAATATCAAAAGGGAAAGGAGCTCCAAAGCGTACCTACGATCATGGGTACAAATCCATAACCATTCTGGTGCAAACTAAACAATAATAATCAAACAATAACCTAACTTAATCCCTATAAGCCCAGAAGGTACACAATAACAAGCATAACCTAACTGACCCCTCATAAGATCAGTAGGTACAAACAACAAACAATCATATTGGTGATAGGCGATGCATATGAATGAATGAATTAATGCCATGAAAAACTAGGTAATGCGAGATGAACCAAGTACCATATCCAATACAAGTGTATACACCTCCTCCAGCTCAGCAGCTCGCAAAAGCAGGACCTACGACGACCATCCTCCTTCGACGCAGTCTCTTACGAATGCGGGGCTCATAGGGGACTCGAGATATCTGTATACACTGTCTGGTCCCGAATCAGGACTTCCATATAATCTATAATTAATCCACTCTATCCAGTACCAGAGATAAGCATGAGTAATAAGCGCTCGAAATCGAACCGAGACTAAATAAGTAGTAATCAGTAAAATTCATTGCTCGAGATCGAATCGGGACTAAAGTAGTAGAAATCAGTACATATTTATCTTAAAATCTGTCAACCAATAGTAAGGGTGGTATGACTTCCGTTTAAAAATCAGTTTATGATAAAAAGGTGAGAATAAATACTTTTTAAAAATAGTAGTGAAAATCGATGTTTTTCCTTGGAATCGTATCACAATGCATGAGTGTGCCCTTGTGAAGAAATGCATATCATCACCAGTATCCAAACAAGAAAGTAACCGTACAATTATGTATAAATAGGTAGTGCTAGCCCTCAAAGATAAGCACACCAACCTGAAACTTCAACCCAGTCATAACCAAGGCCTTGAGCCCAACAATGTACCGAGCAGTGTGAATATATATGTACATACATAGCAATCCTGGAAATGAAAGTAAACGAGAGAAAACATGCTACTGAAGAATTAACCGAGTTATGACATCTTTATAGAAATGTACTACCCAAATCTATACTAGGGATTACTAATGCCAACCTAAGATTATAGCAGGTAAACATGAATCCTTATCCAAATCTGAGTTGTAGACGTAAAAAGGTAAATATATAAGCTAAGGGTCAATACCAAATGGACCATACAATCCTAAAGAAGTTTAAGGTCCACATGTTATAAAAAGGATACTATTCTATAGTAGTTACATTATGGAATTGCTATGCTAACTAAGGTACCCGAGGAACCCATTCTAAGGCAAGCATCTACCAAAAATTAAACTAAGGCTCTTAATTCTAATTTTACGGATACTACACACACTAAGCCATGCCAAAAGTGAGGAACGACCACCTAACCTAAGGATTTCGAAACATGGTTCTAGTCTCAAGCTCTTAACAAAAGTCAAGAACGTCGGAATGAAGAAATAATCTTAAACCTATCATATAGATCCCTATCCCGCATGCAATCTATACAATACACCATCTCGTAGAGCAAAGTAGACCGTAGCCTACCTGGATGTCGAACAGCAGCTTAGAATCACCCACAAGCTGTTCGATCCCTCCACTCAACCTCAGGAAATTTCCACGTCAAGAACCTCCTACTCCCCAACTTGACACAAAATTGATATCACCGAATAGGACTTTTTACCAAGATTAATATTAGAGATATGTAACAACTGACTTTTTAATAGCACGATAGACTCGAAAATCATAACTCTTATGAAATCATGCTAAAAATAAAGGAATGACCTTGACATACCTAGGATCCGAGATTGAATAACCTAAAGTAGATAATCAATTCTCTTTCATGGGTCAAATATATTGTCAAGATAATTTTTCCACTGAAATCTTTCTTCAACGTGAATAAACACATATTGCAGATGTTAGGAAAGTAACTTTGTAAAGACATTGAATTGAATAAAAGCAAAATCATATGTGATATATATATACATACTAGAAATATTGGAGCCTGTGCCAGCACGGGCCCAATGCAGGTTACTTTTGTATCTCAATTTATGTGGCACAAATAAAATTTGGAAAGTCAATCAAATTTTTTTGTATAATTTTTAAATATTTTAAGCTATTAATTATTGATTTATAGTATTTTTTACATAATTTTTAGATACTATATGTTGCTCTTTTTGTCCCAATTTATGTGGCACCGATGAGATATTTGGGCAAGTCAATCAAATTTTTTATATAGTTTTAGATATTTTAAGTTGTTAATTATTATGATTATACGACTTTCTATGCATTTTTCAAATAATATATGTTACTCCCTCTATCCCAAAATATATGACATTGATAGAATTTGGAAACTCAAACAAATTTTTTATACATCTTTCAAATATTTTAATTTGATAATTATAGTAATTTATGTTAATTTTCACCAAAATTTTAAATAATATATCCCAATTTATATTGCACTGATAGAATTTTGAGTCAATCAAATTTTTTTATGTGTCTCTAGATAATTTAAATTATTAATTATTATAATTTATAATTTTTTTACACAATTTTCAAATATATAACATATTTAAATAAAAATAGAAAAAATAAATTAAAATAAAAATATATAAAATTACAAAAATATCCTTCACCAAAAGTAGACATCTGGAAGAAGGCATGACAATCATTAGCTACCTGCTTCAGCTGTCTGCTCACTCATGCTTCTATATAGTAGTAAAATAATATAGAATATTGAGTGTTTAACGTTCTGCCAACTTTCTTTAATAAATGTATAACATCTGGTATATAAAACATATGTGTTAAATAGGCAGGTAGCAGCCCCTAAATTAAATGAAAACATGTTGTCCATCTTCCCGTGGAGGTGGCAACAATAAAAATGTTTTAATCTTGTTATACATGTATTCGAATATTTTATAAGTTAATGATAAAATAAATATAACTTTTTGAATATACCATAATTAATAGAAAATTATTTTGAATAAGATTTATATCAAATAATAAAGATTTTTCAACATAACTAGGCTCACTATTTTCATTTAAAATATTAATAAATTATAAAATAAGATAAGTATATCATAACTTAAAAAATTTCATAAATATCTAAAACATTTTAGAAATATATCTTTTATCAAATTCTAATTTAAATCAAATATTTTGAAACACATTTGATATTAATAAAAGTCTCAAACGAACTGTCCGAAAATCGAACCACTTATCACGGCAGGTCATAAATGACGGATAGAAACTACGGGAAGCTCAAAATACATGAAAAGTTGGAAAATGACCTGGAGGGTTATTACAGTTATTTGATTATAGCCTGTTTGACCAAGCTTCTAAAATCAGTTTATTTTCAGAAGTGTTTTTTTCAAAAGTGCTTTTCAAAAAAGTACTTTTGGTGAGAAACAGTTTGTGTTTGGCCAAAACAATTAAAAAAGCACTTTTGAGCAGCAATTAGTGTTTGTCCAAGCTTTTAAAAGTGCTTTTAAGTATATTTTTCTCATAAGTGCTTTTTTCAAAAGTGCTTTTGGAGAGAAACTACTTTTTTTAACTTATGAAAAACTATTTTTTTTACTCCCCAGAAGCACTTATTTTCTTCCATAAGCTTGGCCAAACACCTCAATTTTTTAAAATAAGCACTTTTGAGAAAATATAAGCACTTTTGAAGAAAAATAAGCTTGGCCAAACAAGCTATAAATGTGTTTATTATTCGAGTCAATTGAATTTTTGCACGATCTTACTTGTAAGTTTCAAATATAATTTGAATAATACATTATTATATCTAATTATTTTACTAACTAATATGCTTAATCTAAATAAAATTTTCCTAAACCTCGTTAATTATATGAAGGTAGATACAAATTCTATTTGTAGTGGAGAAAATCACTTTGTATACGTATATTTTGTAACATAATATTTTATAATTATAACTATAGTCTACAACATAATAAAACTTTGTAACAAGAAGTATAAATTTTTAGCCATGGACCATGTAAAATTTGTAATTAATTTTTAGCCACACATATTGCTACGAATGTTACGAAAAAAATATTGTGATTAAAGTGTTTAACCACAAAAAAAATTCACATTTAGCGACGACGTATTTTTTAAGCATATGTCGTGTGTTATTATAGTGCAAATTTTAAGCATGCTTTGTTATTATTAAAATTCTATATTCGTACACTAGTTTATGCATCCATTTTAAAAAACTCATAAAATCGAACATGCGCGATAAAAGAAATAAAACAATTTAATTAAATATCTAAAATATGTACAAAGTTATAACTACAATGAAACAAAATTATATCATATAAACGATAATTAAAAGCTGAATTAATATTAAACTACTTCAAACGGGAAAAAAAAATATAACTAACAACTAATCCATAAAAATAAATCAGAGAAAATCCTTTTGGCTACAATGGCCAAGTATGATTGCATGGACTATTCACACTGTAAAGTGGCTTCATTTTTGACACTTTTACCCTTCCTTCCCAATTTAAAATTTGCTTATTAATTTGTTCATTAATTATTTTCCCATACATGGGAAACTTTTTCAATAGATGGGAAATTGACAAATTTATAGCATTTATGACAAATCCACTTTGTTTTGCAAGGTTCTTGTCTTTTCCAATTAATTTTTGCCGCAACACTTGAAGTTTCTGTCATAATCCACTTTGCTTAATTTTCCTTTTTGTTATTAATATGACTTTAATTAATAAATTTCATTAATTATTATGTTTAATTAAATCTAAATTATATATTTGAATAAATTTTTAAATATAATTTGAAATATTTCAATAACAATGGTCAAACTCAAAATACATTAGGCATGCTAGACATAGACACATTATAGAAAATCATATACTAATCAATAAGTGTCGACACTGGTTGACAGTAATCCAAGAGAGTCACACAATGTTATAGTATTCTCTGATTTGATAACCTGCGAATCATTACTATGACATTTAATTAAGTATTTTTATCAATTATTATGTTTAAGTAAATTTAAATAATTTTTTAAATATACTTTGAAAATATTTCAATAACAACATTTAAAATTCAAAATACTTTAGATATGATAGATATCGACACAAAATAAAAATAATGAAAATCATAGTAGTTCATAAGTGTTGACCCTAATTAACAACAATATAAGAAAATCACATATTAATGTTGTAGTCTTGTGCCCCTATGTTAAGTCGACTTAAAAACTTGTGAATCACTACTTATATTTGTTATTAATATGATCTTTAATTAAGTATTTCTATTAATTATTATGTAAAATAAATTTATATTACATATTTAGATGATGTTTTTAAATACAGTTTGAGAATATTTCAATAACAATAGGCAAAACTCCACACACTTCAGACATGATAGACATCGAGACATTATAGAAATCATAAAATTCATGTATTTCATAAGTATCGATCCTAGTTAACATCAACCCAAGAGAGTCTCACATTAATATTGTAGTCTTGGGGCCCTATGTTACGCTAATTTGATAACTTGTGAATCATTACTTATATTTCTCTAACTAAGTAATTTTATTAGTTATTATGTTTATATAAATTTAAATTACATATCTAAAAAAATACATAATTTAAAAATATTCCAATAACGATAGTCAAAACTCAAAGCACTTAGGCATTATAGACATCAATTGTCACGACCCAATTTTTCAGGTCATGATGACACCTACTTTAACCTACCAGTAGGTAAGACAACCCATAGCCCGAAATGACAAGTAATGGGCTTGCGGGCGAAAGATAAGGGAAATGAGAATAAAATCGACAAAAACAACAATATAAGCGGAAGCAAGAGAGATATACATACATAACATACTGCACAAGAGAGGAGAGAGAACAAAATATATAAAATAACCCTCCCAAGACTTGGTAAGGTCGGTACAAGAGCCACTATAACCAAAAGAAGAGTATTAGACAGTATCCAAAATATACATATATATATACACAGTAGACTCAGATATACAAAAGAATATCATTGTAGAAAAAGGAAAAGGATCAACTCTGGAATCTAGAAAGCTCTCCCCGTCTCCAAATCAGTAGCAAGGCCCGAGGATAGCGTCAGCAATGGTGGTTCATACTCGGATTTGTATCAGAAAAAAGATGTAGAAGTATAGCATGAGTACCAAAGCAACGGGTACTCAGTAGGAATCATCGGCCGACTGAGCTTAAATATAGTAAAAGCATAAATAAAGTGCGAGAGTGTAAGCTAAGTCAACAATAAAAGGGCAGAAATATAAATAATAAGTTATGCTGAGCAAACGCGAAAAAGGAAGTAAGTAACTCGAAAATGAAAGTAAAGGGATAACTATAACCTAACTAGACCCCATAAGACCAGAAGACACACACAAAAAGACAATTAACCCAACCGAGCCCCCATAAGCCAGTGGGTGCAAACAAGCAAAAATCTAAAGTAAGAAACATAAATAATAGTAATAAACTTATGAAAAACCAAGATGGACAATAAGCACACTAAATACTCCCTTCTCATCCATAATTTTTAACTTTACCTCTCTCAAATAACATTCCGATCCCAAATCCATAATGAAAGTATGTACCGGACTTGAACCGAAACCAGTGGATAATAATAAGAGGCCAGACACCTGGCTTGAATCGGGAATAGTGGATAATAACGAGAGGCCAAATGATCTATATGCAACCGTTAGTACTCCCATACCAGAACCAAGTACAACTTCCAGAACTCCCAGTAATAACCATGATCAACACCAGAACACCCAAATCATAGTCATAGATTGATGCCGGACTCGAACCGAAACTGATATACATATATATATACATAAGCATGAAATAACTAGTGGAATTCCAGGGGTGTCAAGTATATCTCCAATCCATCTATCCATCTAGTTAAGTCTCGGGCGTTTAAATCCACTAAAGCCAGTCGAGTTCCAATTGCTAGGATATGGAGGTGCAGTCAAGATTAGTTACTATCTTAACCTGGAAAAGGAGCTCAACAGGAATGTAATCGAGTCTAAGTCACCCTAAACCAAGGTAATATCCTAAGGTAGCATTCACAAGCCCAACTAAGCCTAAAGGAACATTATTCAAAACATTCTATCTAGAAAGGGCAGTGGCCTACTACTGGATCCCGATAACCTAACCCAAGGCAAACACCTAATCGAATCTAGAATAAAGCCTCCAAATCCTTCCCCAAGGTACTCTTGGAACTAATTCTAGTCCTAAGGGATGATAGGGTACTAATCTAAGGGGGAACAGGCCCAAATTCTACCGAAAAGGGGTCCTAACTAGCTAAATAAGGCATAAAAATGCTAAAACAATAATCGGGTCATAAATACCCACCCAAAACTAGCAGAATAGTATACTAATACCATAATTAAGTACAATTTAGAAGAAGGATAAACCTAGCCTAACTGGGTGCCGTAGATAGCTCGCCGAAACCTCTATACCTGAGCTTTTCCCTTTTGAGAAGCCTTCGACTACTGCCATGCTACCAAAACAACGATCTACGTATCAAGACAAGAAAATTGATACTCATATTGCATATAAATGCTTTGTATCAGAAATTGGGCTAAAAATCTCATATGGGGCCCACTTGCAAAATCACGAAATTAAAACCGTCACAGCATCCCTCTCAACTCAAGGATCATTTTCCACATATATTTAGCTAAATCCAAGCTCAAATAGCCCCCAAATAAGTCCCAACACAATTCTAAATAAATGAACTAAAACAGAGAACTAATCAAAATTTCGAACTGAAATTTACGAGAATACAATAATATAACGATCATTACAACGCCTCTAAATCAATCCCAACACCAGATAGTCGATTCCTCTTAATTTTCTAACCTTACAGTTTATACAATGGTGGTTTAGCACTTAGTGTATAAGCTGAAAATGACAAGGGTGAAGTATATATAAGTACCAGCGATGGCCTCTTTAGAGGCTAAATGACCGCTAAAGCAGCTAATGGTCGCTAAAGCGACCAAGCCTCAGTTGAACCAGCCCTGCTAAAGCAGTCCAAAATTGCTTAAGTGGCCTCCGCTAAAGCGGCCTCCACTAAAGCGGTCTCTTGGCCGCTAAAGCGGTTACACCAGATAATTTGACACCAGTCAAATTTAACAAGTCCCAACGGACTTTGATCGGGTGCTCGGGATTGGTTCAGAATCTCGTACATACAAATGAACTATGCTACCCTACCAAATTCAGTATTCCAGACTCAATAGTGCCATCAAAATTTTCACCCGAGGTCATTTCGATAAAAAGTGGATCCCACACCCAAAGGGAGTCGTTTTAGCTAAAATCCACCCAATAGCCAAAAATGAGTTCGGGAGCCTCGAAACCCGAAACAAGGGTCCCCTAGACTAAAAGTGACATATTAAAGCTGATGAAATTGTCAGAATTGGCATCTGAGACCGTTTACCTGAAGTTTAGGCCCGATACCCTATTCTTAACTTCAAAAGTTCTAAAATAGGGAAATGGCTCTAAAAACCAAATGAACTGCCCGATAATCAAATTTTCAGTCCTAACAAGTCATAAATGACTTGATGTGATTTTAGGAAATCTCTAAACGCAGAAAAATATAAAAATATAGAAAATGACCTGGAGGGTCATTACATCAACACATTATAGAAATTACAAAAAAATGTATAGTTTATAAGTGTCGACCCTTATTAACAGCAACCCAAGAGAATCACGCATTAATATTGTATTCAAACTTTAGTACCGAGTTGTTAATCTTATTACAAAACCTTAAGATTTTGTGAGTGATGGACCTATCAACATTGAGGTAGGGAGAAAAAATAATAGTAATGCTCTAATTAGTAGCCAAACTAATAAATACAATATAATTAAATTTTTTATTTAATTATGAATTATATATTATATATATTGATTTTTTTTTATATATATAAATGCAAAATGTTATGAATAAATTAAGTCAAATCAATGCTATTATGAATACAAGAGACAAATTATTGGAATTTATAATTTCTCAATATACCAATAAAAAAATTATGTATTACTGAGTAACTAGTATAATTTTTAATTAGAGAAAATATTTATCTAGACTTATTATTAACATGACGTTTAATTGTCTTCTTCAATAGAAAACTTAATATAATAAAAATAATTTTTTAAAATGTATATCCTCATTATGTATTACACTATATTTTACATACATTAAAAATGATATAATTTAATATTGTATTCCACGTAAAATATATATTATGTTAAATATTATAATTGATAATTAGGTATTGTGTAATGACCCTCCAGGTCATTTTCTCTTTTTTCCATTTATTTTCGGTGTTTCATGCTTTCCCATAGAGGCTACAGGTCATTTATGACTTATTGAGACCATCGGTTTGGTTTTCGGACAGTTCGTTTGAGTTTTAAGCCCATTTCCCTATTTTGGAGCTTTTGAAGTTGAGAAATTGGTCTTGGACCAAAAATTCTAGTAAACAGCCTCGGATGAGAATTCCAACAGTTTCATTAGATTCAAAATGTGGATTTTAGGCTAGGGGGACCCTTGGTCTGGGTCCCAAGACTTCCAAGCTTGTTTTGGGCTATTGGGTGGATTTTGGTAAAGATGAAATAGTGAATGTGGGGCCCATATTTTGTTGAAACAACCTCGGATGGAAGTTCTGATGTTCCTTTGAGTCCTTAATACTGAATTTGGTGGGGTAGAATAGTTCATTTGCGCACACGGGGTTCCAAACGAATCTCGAGCACCCAGTCGGAGTCCGTTAGGACTTGGGTTTTTACTGGTGCAACAACACCTGGTGTAGGCCACCCTTCCTCTTCATATTTGTGAGGAGTTGACCACATTCACAAAGGGTCAAGTCTTTAACCTTCGCGATCGCGAGCCTCCTATCGCATTCGCAATGAAGGGTCAGTCCGACCCAATCCAGTTTCTTCTTCGAGTTTGTGGAGACTTCATCGCATTCGCGATGGTCTTCTCCAGTTGTTCATCATGTTCACAGCTTGTTCCTTGCATTCGCGATGAACAATTTTCCTGTGACTCGCGATCGAGGGCAGGGGTCCTCACGATCGTGATGGGTATACCCCTGGCAGTATAAAACCTTGTCTTCCCTGATTTTTCTTCATTTCAAAGCCCTATTTCACCTTTATTGGAGCTTGGAGCATGGGAAACTATGAGGAATCATCCATTAAGGCTAAGGTAAGCTAATTCAACACCTCATGATTATTTTTCATTGTTTTTCCCCGTCAAATTCCGTTCTTTTCCTTGTAAATTCCTAGAAATTAACTCTTGAATTCCTTAACTTTGTGGGCTAATTTGGGCTTTGATTCGAGCTTTGTTTGTGCTCAAATTTTGAGCACGCATTCCTTGTCCTTCGAGGGACCTCGTGATGAATTATGAAATTTTATTAGCGAACCCCACTGGCCTATTTTGACCTAATTTTTGGCCTGAATTTTTATATTGCACTCGTAGTAATGTGTAGATTATGATTTTGATAGTGCGGCATTGTTTAAAGATCATAGAGTGGAGACGAGCAGTTTGTGGATGGTTCGAGACTGCGGTTCGACAATAAGGTAGGCTACGATCTACTCTTCTCTTTAAGATTGTGTATTGTATAGATCGCATGTTTGGTAGGGATTATAGGATAGTTTTATACCTAGTTGTTGCATGACTTGACCTATTTAGGCGATTTAAAATAGAAATGTAACTCGAACCTTAGCCTAGAATACCCATTATGATTGTAAGATTCTATTACACCTGATTATAGACTTGTTTAACCATAGATTGACATGAAGGATCCTTTAGTATAAGACTTATCGTATTACTTAGTAAATTGTGCAATATCCCCTAATTAGGTCCTTCTAGTAGCTTTATGCCCTTGTTTATCTTGGTTTCCCAAATTATAGTGCTGATATATTGTTAATTTATATATTATTGGGTCCGTGGCTGTGGTTACGAGACCAATTGGACACCAAGTTAGGTCTTTATTCTATGAAAGGATATGGTTTACTTTATAGACCCCTAGACTCTTACGGTTGTATTATTTGGATACTGGTGATGAAATGCATTCATTTAGATGCATTTACGCTTCTTAGTGGCACAATTTCAACTAAAACATAGATTTTACTATTGTTTTCCAAAAAGGGAATTTTCCCACTTTTTAACTTTAAAACTGATTCGTTAAATGGAAGTCGTACCATTGTTATTAATGACTTATGAACTTTTAAACTAAACTTACTACTTTGGAAACTTAGACCAAGGCTGATTCTGGTCCATTTTTGATCCACTCTATTTACCACTGTTTATCATTTCGGTCGAGGGAGATCCCGACCCTTTCTACATTATCCTACTATTTTATTCCTGAATTTGATCTTGTAATGTCCCTCCCAGTTATTTTCTCCTTTTTTGTATATTTTTGGTGTTCTGTACCTTCCCATAGCACCATAGCAGCTACAGGTCAGTTATGACTTGCCAGAACCGTTGGTTCGGTTTTCAGGTAGTTCATTTGTGTTTTAAGCCCATTTCCCTATTTTGGAGCTTTTGAAGTAGATAAATAGGTCTTGGACCAAAAATCCTAGTAAACGGCCTTAGATGAGAATTTTGACAGCGCCATTGGCTCCAGAATGTGGATTTTAGGCTAGGAGAACCCTTGATCTTGGTCCCGAGGCTTCCCGACTTATTTTGGGCGATTGGTTGGAAATTGAGAAAAATGGAATAGTGGGTGTGGGGACCACTTTTTATCAAAACGACCTCGGTTAGAAATTTTAATAGTCGTTTGCATGCACGGGGTTTCGAATGAATCCCGAGCACCCAGTCAGAGTCCGTAGGACTTGGAAATTTTTTTTGCTGGTTGCTGATATCTGGTGCAACCGCTTTAGCAGTCGGAGAGCCGCTTTAGCAGTGGTCGTTTTAGCGATCTTGAGTCGCTTTAGCGGCATTGTCGACCAACTAAGGGTTGCTTTAGCGGTCTATGTTCACTTTAAAGGACGTCTCTTTAGCAAACGGGTGCCACTTAAGTGGCCCCTCGTCCCCTATTTACCCACTTCTTTAGCGGTCACTGTTGGGTCTATATATATATATATATATTTCATTTCTGTAATTTTCCACCATTTTTAAACCCTTATTCCACCATTAAGGGTACTTGGTCCTTGGGAGCTTAAGGAAGCATATGAATCGATCAATTGGAGTTGGGAATGTGTAAAGGACATTTAGGTGATCATTTCCCATTAATTTCTTAGTGAGTTTTTGGCCTAATCCCTCTGTTTAATTCTTATTTTCCTTTTTATTTTCATTTTCTCTAGGGGATGATTTGAGCCCCAATTTATGCTCAAATTTGAGCACACATTCTTTGTTTTTCGAGGGACCTCGTGACGAATTCAATTTTGGAATTCTATTAATAGGCCCTACAGGCCTATGTTTGACCTAATTTTTGGCTCAAACTTTTATATTGCAATGTGGATCTCATCTTACTCTTATTAACGTATAGAATATGTTTTTGATAGCGTGACATCATTTAAAGATTGTGGAGTGAAGATGAGCAATTCATAGATAGTTCGAGACTATTATGCGGCTATGAGGTAGGCTACGATCTACTCTTCTCTGTGAGATGGTGTCTTGTATAGATTCCATGCTAGATGGGGGTTATAGGATATGGTTAGGGCTAGTTGTAGTAGTATTTAGACTATTTAGGGGATTTAGTATAGAATCGTAAATTGAGCCTTAGCCTAGAATACCCGCCATAGTTTTAGCATACTGTTAAGACTGATTATTTATATTCACGACCTTAGGTCACTGGTAATCCTTAGTGTAGGAGTTGGGGTAGTACTTATCCATTTTGATGATATTCCTCGGTTAAATTCACCTGGTAGAATGATGCCTCTCATTGATCCCGCTTCTTACTTTCTACATATACTTATATACTTTTATTGTTCTATATATTACATTGTTGGGTTCGAGGCCTTGGTTACGAGACTATGGACACCAGGTTAGTTCTCTATGCTTTACAGGAGTTGTGGCTTAGTTTATAGATGCTTAGGCACTTATATTTTCTTTGTTTGGATACTGTGACGGCATGCATACATTATCCACATTCTCATGCTTATTTTAGCCGGTTAAGGCCCAAGGCCCTTTTTAGTAGAATTTGGGCCCGTCTTACCTTAGGTTAGTATATGGTTTGCCTTTAGTATTAGTCTTAGCTCTTTTAGTGCCTTGGAAGGGGATTGAGAAAACTTAGCCAGGTTCGGGTAGATTTCTGCCTTAGGTTGGGTTATCAGGGTCCGGTAGTGGGACCCTTTGCCCTTTTGAGATAGTATGCTTTGAATGACTCTTCTTTAGGCTTAGATGGGGATATGAATAATTTCTTAGGCTATTACCTTAGGTCTAGGTTGACTTAGACTTGATAGCGTACCTATTTATCTTATTTACCCTTGGGGAGGGCAGTAACTGACCTTTGACCGTACCTCTTTGATCTAGTAATTAGAACCTGCCTAGCCTTATAGGACTTAACCGCCCGAGACTGAATTTTTTTTGAATAAATGGATTGTTGATGGGCTTAGGACCCCTGTATTACTGCTAGTTATGTCATGCTTATGCATTTTGGTTTGAGTCTGACATTTGGTTATGGTTCTTATTTGGGAATTCCAGCGGTTGTAAATAGATCTTTGGCCTCTTGTTATTATCCACTGGTTTTGGTTTGAATCCGGCTATCATTATCGTATAGTTATGGATTATATGGACTTTTATTATTACTCAAATTCGATTCTTATTATTGCTACTATTATGGATATGGATTATGGAAGTCTTGATTAGGGACCAGGTAGTATATACGGATATCCTGAGTCCCCTATGGGCCTCTTAGTCCAATAAGCCACAGTATCAGAGAAGGATGGTCGCTGTAGGTCCTGCCTTTGCGAGCTACTGAGATGGAAAATGTGTATACACTTGTGTTGGATATGGTACTTGGTTTATCTTACATCTTCTGGTTCTTTTCATGACTTTCATTCATATGCATCGCCTATCACCACTATAATTTTTTGGCACTTGTATCTAGCGGTCTTGTGGGGGCGGTAGAAGTAGAGGTTATAGTTGTTGTTTGCTGAGTATTGCTTGTGCCTTCTGGGCTTATGGGGGCCCGATTAGGTTATTGTTTGTTTGGGCTAGCTAGTTACATTTTTGTTCAGTTATTATTGTATAGTTCGTGGCAGACTAGTTATGGATTGGTACCCGAAGTTGTAGGTATGCTTTTGTGTTCCTTTACTCCTTTTTATGGTAAGATTTATTATTATCAGACTATCTTATGATTGTTTACATTTCGGTTAGAGACTCTGATTATGCTAGAGTTAGCTCCCCTATTTGGTTATGATCCTCGAGATGTTAGGCTAGCTTTCTCATGTTAGCACTTTCAGGTTTAGCTATTCTTATGATATATGATCGGTTTCCTTTGTAATATTATATATATATATATATATATATATATACCCTTTTCTTCATATTACTATTATATATCTCTTGTATACCTCTTTCTTTGTACTATTATTATATATCTCTTCTTTTGTACTACTATAGTATTTTGTCCAGCTACTTATTGTATAGCACTGTCGTTCCTAATTGCTGGTGGAGTACAACAGGCTACTTGTACCTCTCTATTTTATTTATTGCATTTTTTTTCTTAAATAGTTGCCTGTAGTTTATATTCCTGCCTTACATGTTGTTTATACATGCATTATCTTTGGAGCTCAGTCGACCGATGCCTACTAAGTACCTCATATTGGTACTTATACTACACTTCTGTACCCTACAGATCATAGTACAATTTCTCACCGCTGACGTGTGTATCATGCGGAGCTGCCATGGATCTGAGATTTGGGGTGAGCTCCTGACGTCCGGAGTTGTTCCTGCTTTCCTTCAGTTGTTGGATTGATCTTTATTTTGTATTTCTGAGACAGTTCTGTATATATATATATATATATATATATATATATATATATGCTTATCTAGTACTTTTGATTTGTTAGGAGCTCTTGTACACCAAATTTTGGGGTTACTTCTCTATATTAGTCAGTTTATTAGATTCATTTTCTGCTGCTTTATTCTTTTCTCTTGATAGTCCGTTACTCGCTGTTCCAGATTATGGGTTGGCTTACCTACTGGTAGGTTATAGTATGTGCCATCATGATTTAGCATCGGTTCGAGTCCGAGCACCCCTTTTATATGCTAATTTCACTCCGGTACTAGATGGAGTAGATTTGCTATGATGGTTATTGGAAGTCCTGGTTTGGGACCAAGCAGTATATACGGATATCCCAAGTCCCCTATGGATTTCTCTATCTGGGGACCACACGCTGGAAGAGGTGATATCTATGGGTCCTGCTTTGCGAGCCGGTGAGCCGAAGGAGATGTATATAATTGGTACAGTTTGATACTTAGTTGATATGGTAGTATTGGTTTATGTTGCATTTATTCTTTCATATGCATTGCCTGTCACCAATATAATTGTTTAGCGCTTTTATCTATAGGTCTTATGGGGGGATATATAGGTACAAGTTATGGTTGTTGTTTGCTGAGTGTTTTCTTGTGCCTTCCAGGCTTATGGGGGCCCGATTAGGTTATTGGTTGTCCGGGTTAGCTGGTTACATTACTGTTTGGTTATTATTGTATAGTTTGTGGCAGTCTGGTCATGGATTGGTTCCCGAGGTTGGCGGTACCTTTCTGATACCTTTTCTCATATTATGGTAAGATTTATTATTGGATGATTATCTTATGATTATGCATATTTCAACTAGAGACCCTGATTATGCTAGAGTTAGTTCCCTTATTATTTATAATCTTTGTGATGTTAGGCTAGCTCCCTCAGGGTAGTACCTTCATATTGGGTTATCTGTATAGCGCGGTTATATATCTATTCTTCTCTAGCTATTATTTGTATATAATTTCCTTCTTTCGTACTATTATTATATACTGTATATCTTTTTCTTCACCCTACTATTGTATATTGGCTAGCTACTTACGTTATGGTACCTTCGTTTTAGATTACTTGTAGGGTATGGTAGTTTGTCTTTGTAATGACCCTCGTATTGAAATTTAGAAATTTTGTATTTTGACCATTTTGCCCTTCCCTGTAGTTGCTTTATTTTGTTTATGAGTTGCAGGAATGGTTGACACAATCCCCGATGCGTTCGGAAGTGTTTTATATGAAATTTTGATTTTGAACATCCTTAAAGGGATTAGTTTGACTTCAGTCAACATTTCGTGATCCGAGCATTAGATGGTGATTCTGACAGTTACATTAGATTCAAAATGTCGAATTTGAGTTAGTAGTAGTGTTGGTTCGGGTTTAGAACCTTTATTTTACATTTCGACCTTTCGGAAACTAGTTAAAATAACCTATAAGGGGTCCCGGGTATTAATTTGTTGTAAATGACCTTTTCATAAATTTGATGATTCCATTGGATCCGGAATGTGTTTTATGATCAATTTGCACTATTGGTTCATGTTCATAGGGTTTCAGATGAGTTTTGAATTAGTTTTAGAATATTTTGGGTGCTTTGGCCCTGTTTAAGTAAAATCGATCGACAAAAAAGTTCATTATAAGTTTTAAAGATCAAAAAATTATTTCAAAACTTCTGAATTGTCATGCATGAATTATAGGATTGATCTGGAGAGTTTGGTATAATTTCGATAAGTTGAGATCCAGTTTTTATTACAGAACATGAAATAATTTTTTAATGAGAAAAATAATATCTGACTGGGAAAACATGCATAAAATTGAGTTCCGACTGAACGACTAGATTCGTATCATTATTTAAAAATTATAGAAAAAAGAATCAGTGCATTTCGCTATCGTATGGGGGATTTATGGCCTTTTTAGTGAATATAAAAGTTGCTGGTGCACACCTTTATCTACGGAAAAATAGACTTTTAGCTATGGAACATGGGCTTTAGCTACGGAAATCGTACCTGAACATATATAAATTTCAGACTTCGTTCCATTTCCTATTTTTGACATTTTGGGAGCTAGGGAGCTTCGTTTTTGGCCATTGTTGATATATAATCATTTACTATGTGATTTTACCTTCACCTTTCCCATTTTCCAAGAATATCCATTCCGTTTTCCAAGATTTCTAGCCAAAGTTGAGCTTTGAAAACTCAATTCCACCATTTTCAAAGCTTCCAAGCTCATTTTTAGGAGTTGTAAAGCGGGTTTTCAAGATTGGAACTTTGGGTGAGCTTCTAAACTAGCAATTAATTATTTCCCATTGATTAATTTATTGTTTCATCTTCAAATCTTTGATTTTAAACTTGATTTTAGGGTTTTTACCCGATAAAGTATAAAATTAGATTTTCTTCGATTTCAAGTCCGATTTCACCTCATTTTCGTATGGGTTTTCAACTATAGACTCCTATGGTTATGGAGAACATTATCTAAAAATAAAATTCCAGTTTTACCCTTGTATTTTTTAAAATGACTTTTGAAGCAGATTTTAAATCCAAAACAAATATAGTCGATATGGGTATCGTTGGACTCCTTTTTAATTGTAGATGTTACATTTAATTAGATTGGTTGTGTTTGGTGATTCGAGGGAGTCGATCTTCCGATTGAGGCTTTAAACAGTGTTTGGACTTGCAGATCTTCTTTACATACAAGTTGAGATGTACCTTGACTTTCTCTGAAGTGTTTATATGTTGTATGTTTGTTTGTTTGTACTTTGTGAAACGCTTATGATTGAGGGTCTCGCTTAAGTGAAATGGCGAGCATCTCCATGGGTACTGAATTCTTTTGATCGGTCGTAGTTATTCAGTTGCTTATCTTAGTTAGTCTTGTTACTTGTGAATATACTTGGAATATATTATAGATAGTTAGCTCATTAATCTTGAATAATATTGATTGTGCATACCTAATTTAGAGCCTGAATTGTGTTTAGTGGACTTTGACGTAATGATTGAGGTTTTAGTGACATTTTAGGGGATGGTTATGCTATTATTGTTATTTGATGGAATGATTGAGGTTTAGAGGATACTTAGAGTATGAATAGACTTGTAATAGTTGATGAGATTTAATGTATGGACCAAGTTAGGTATGAGTAGTACACGATCTATTGTTATTGGGATTGCTGTTTATTTTGTGTTGTCAATATGGGGCTTATGTGAACTTCATTATGAACTTGAGTAATTATTTATGATCGTGTGCTCGAGTGGGGGCTTATATGTATATTGCTTGTGATTTGATAGGATATATTATTGTGATGCCCGAGCAGGGGCTTGACTTGATGTTATTGGTCATTTTTGTGCATTAAATGCCATATCTATTATTGTGTCACCCGATTGGGGGCTTGACTTGACATTATAGGCCTTATCTGAGCATTTAATTGCATATTTATTATAGTTATGCCCGAGTAAAGGGTTGGAAATGATAATATTGATGACTATATGACTATTTATTCTGGCGGTGCCAAGTGGAAACTGATATCATGAATTATTGATACTTTGAGTAGATTCTGAGATCACTTATACATGTATTGAATGAATTTTGATCTTCATACTGATTGGTTGTGAGCATTACATCCTCATATAACGCATCCATATTCATCAGATATTGGTACCACTGAGACATTCTGATTTTGTTAGAAAATGAGACACTTTATAAAATGATTATACCGAGGAATATGCGGTAAGGTTGATTTGAGATATGAGATTGAGATTGTAAGAGTATATGGGTTGCGAACCCCCCATAGGTCCTATATTGGGAGCGTTGAGGCTCGGTAGGTGTATACATAAAGTCATGTGATGGCTTTCAACCATTCATCATCACCATCACATTGCATTGCATCACTTGCATTGTATGACATTCCCTTGGTATGGTTTGATATTATCTTTGAGTTCTTACTTTTATAGTTAATTATTTTGGTTGAAACTTGTTTGTGATATTGTGTATTGAGCATTCATTTCACTTCGTTACATCATTCTATTCTACTTCTTAGTTGATTTGGGAGTTGAGGTATACATGAGACGTAGGGTATGGATATGGCTTGATTAGTGAGGCATGTAGTGTCGCACCTAGTAGTAGCATGACATATACATACTTGTACACTCTCACTACTTTATCACAGATTATTAATTAAACATGATAATTGAACCTGATATACTGTGTTGGTGAGTCTTCCTTATAAATGTTTTTACTGTTCTTGTTGATCATAAAATGGCTAGTGTTGACTCACCTAGACTTAGTGCCTACCCTGCTTATGGATAATGTTATGACTGTTGTGTTGGGTTACCCTATAAGGATGAAGTGGAGAATTTAATGGCTATAGATCTATTTGGCGAAACCTTGGGAAGCTGGAGGTTGTGGTTCTCGCCATCGCTTTGGATTAGGGTCAGTTATCGATGATACTTGATGTGTACACGTGGTTTTTGTACTCACCCTTAGTTCTCTTTTCGTTTTCTTATTTTTAGCACCCCGTGCAGGTATTGGACCGAGTAGCAGTTTGTAGATCGTCTTCTTCTAGTATTGGCATTGCGGAGATCAAGGTAGTGGCTGATGGACTCCGAGCTTACCCGGATCTCTCTTTATTTATCTTATGCTTCTCCGTATTTAAGATACTTTAGTTATTAATGTCTTTCTGTATTCAGAGGATTGTAATAGTGACAACCAGACCTAGGATGTATTTTTGGAGACTTATGCCTCAGTTATATATTTGGGATTATTCTATTCTTTTACTTCCATTTCTATTTTGCTTTACTCGTGTTTGTAGTCATATAAATTTTATTCAAATTAAATTCAAGATATATTAGACCAAATAAATATTATGGATTAATATGATTGAGTTAATTATTTAAGTCCAACAAATATGGATTTAATTGATGGCCCAATTTTATTAGGCTAATCCATTAATTTGGGCTACAAATGATGAACCTATTTTGTCAACCCAAGATGTCGTCTATTCTAGAGGCCCAATTTGGTACCACGTGTCAAATGACGTGACATGCTAAATCAAGTGAAGGAGCCAATAGGATTGCACCATGCGTTAAAATGATGCAGCATGACTAGTGAAATCAAATGTTATAAAAATACGCCATGTGTACAAATGACATATTCCGACCAATTAAATATCGTCATGTCACTTCAATCTGATTGGTCGGAAAGAGTTTGTACTTAACATGACTCTTCCCTTTCCACAACTATAAATAGGTGTCTCATAATTTAGAAAAGGGACCAAGAATTTCACAAAGCAAGAGAGAGCTCGTGGATCAAACACCACAAATTTCTCTACAAGCTACAAGTTCAAAAATTCAAACACTCAAGTCCAAATACAACTCAAGATCAAGGCGGCATTCAAGATCAAGCTCAAAAGCCCTTGGATTTAAGTACAAGTCAAGATCAAGACTACCAAATTCAAGAACAAGCTCAGAAGCCTTTGGATTCAAACACAAGTCAAGGTCAAGTCTATTAAGATTCAAGATCAAGCTCGAAGGCCCTTGAATTTATATTTGAAAAGGCGAATCAGAGGATTCATAGAGATTGTAACACTCACATATTGAATCAATAAATTATTGTTACGATATTTTCTTGTCCCGATTATTATTTTCCCAACTCGAATTTTATTGTTTATAAATTCTAGCACGCCCAGTGGGACAATATCTACCTCGCATCTCAACTCTTCCAACATCAAAGTTCAAGAACACTGAAATGACTTCCAAGAAAGTCAACTCCCAATCCATTGCCTCTAAGGCTACAAATTCTAAGTTCTCCGTAGTGGTAGAAATCATTCTTGGTGTTACTTTTGGAAGCTTTGGAGCTATCACAAGGAGCAAGGCTAACATGATGGGGCAACAAACATACCAAGTGTTATCCGCATCAACTCTAATTTTTGGATCTTCAACCCCAAAAGAAACAAGGTCCTCTACAAGTGATTCAGAAAAACAAATCAGTGTGGCAGAGAGAATTAAGAAGACTAGCTCTACTTGAGCTCTCTGGTTTAAAAAACTCTGGCACAAAGAACCGTTGTCTTTTAACCAACGTATCATCTCTACTTACACCGCGTGAGCTGAGAACTTTAAAGATTAACTAATATGACAATCTGTGCTACTCTCTAACGTCTCCAATAATTATGCAAGCAATGTTAACTGATGCCTCATCTATGGAGGAGCAACTTCCAAATCTGACAAAGGCGATTGAAGGTCTAACCAAATTTGTACACAATCAAGACTCTCGGATCGATAAGTTGGTGGATAGAATGAAAGGCCTAATAGATGGAGATTCTATCCATGCACCAGGAAAGGCTCCAGAAGTTCATGAGATAAAGCATCCTACGAAAAAGACACCACCTACTAAAGAAGTGCTAGTCTATTCTGACGGAATGATTTCGGTTGAGCAATTGAAAGATTTTATTGAAGGGACCCTTAGAGATAAGTACGATGTTGCCACCAAGTCTTCCCTGACATATGCCAAACCCTATACTACTATTGATAGCTTCAAGATGCCTATCAGCTATCAACCCCCAAATTTCAATAATTTAAAGGAAAAGAAAATCCAAAGAAATATGTCATACACTTTGTTGAGACATGTAACAATGCTAGAACCTACGATGACTATCTGATCAAGCAATTTGTCCTATCCCTAAAGGGAAAAGCCTTCGATTGGTACACGGACCTTGAGCCTAATTCTATTGATAGCTGGGAGCAACTGGCACATGAGTTTCTAAATTACTTCTATAGCATGAGGCATAAAGTGAGCATGGTAGAGCTCACAAATACTCGTCAAAGAAAGGATGAGCTAGTTATTGACTTCATTAATCAATGGAGAAATGCAAGCCAAAACTTCAAAGATAGGCTCAGTGAAACTTTTGCAATAGAGATATGTATCTAAGGAATATACTGGGAGCTTCTCTACATCTTGCAAGGCATTAAGACAAAATCCTTTGAAGAGTTGGCTACCCTTGCTCACGACATGGAGTTGAGCATATCTTTTGCTGGAAAAGGAGTAGCGCCTATCCATAACCCTCAAAAGGGAAAAGATAAGTAGGAACCCAGGAGATGGAGCAAGTTTGTCCCCAAAAGCGACAACAAAGAATCCATAAATGTCAACGTGTCTCTTATGAAGTTCACCATAAAGGTGAGCGAGATACAAAGCGTGAAGACAACTTCTCAAGCGCGTCCAAACCAGAAATTGACTCTTGATTATGACATTTCTAGAATTTTTGATGAACTTCTTGAGCTGAAGCTCATTGATCTACCAGAGATGAAGCGGCTAAAAAAAGCTAGAAAAATTGATGACCCAAACTATTGCAAGTATCACAGGCTTGTGGGTCACCCTCTGGAGAAATGTTTCATCTTTAAGAATAAAATCATGCAACTGGATAATGAGAAGAAGATCGTACTTGATGATGAGAAGACCAGTTCTCATCTGATCTTTATTACTTTTGGCTCGCCCGATCCAGTCCAAATATGCAACTTCAAAAAGCATAATGAGGATCCATTAGAGAATGACAAGTCTCCAATTGACGAAAGTGATGATGAAGGCTGGATTTTGGTGACTTAGCAGAGATGAAACAAGACAAGTCTACGAAAGAAATCATTCGAGCAGCCAATGAGAATGAGGATAGTGAGAAAACTAAGGAAGCAAAGATTATTTGAGATTTAAAAGAGGGTGAGGGTAGTGAAGCATCACCACCAAAAACCACGGTGTCCCGTGATCTTGGAAGAATTCTCGCCAAGTTGGTTCTGCACAAAACTACTCAAGTCAACATTGAGGCATCTTATTTCAATACTTGCAAAGAAGAAGCAAAGGATGAAAGCCTATTAATGGAACCTCATTCTTATGAAAAGCCTACGGTATCTCTTCATAAAGAAGCACATGTATGTGATACAAAAATCACATTTACAGATGATCTCCTATTTGGTGAAATGCTGCATAATCATCCCTTATATATGATGGGTTATGTTCTAGAGAAGAAGATAAATAGAATCTTAATAGACGAGGGGTCTGGAATCAACATCCTACCTATTCGCACAATGAAGAAACTTCACATCACAACTGAGGAACTTACTGAAATCCATTTGATAATCTAAGGGTTCAATTAAGGGGGGGCCATAGGATCCATCAAGTTAGAGATCCATATGGATGATTTGCGATCAAATGTATTGATGCATGTGAAAGATACCAAGACATTGTACAACATATTTCTTGGTAGGCCTTGGGTACATGAGAAAAAAATTATCTCATCCTCCTACTATCAATGCTTGAAGTAACTCAAAGATGGAGTGGAAAGAAAAATAGTTATCGATAATAAGCCATTTACTGAAGCTGAGTCACACTTTACCGATGAAAAATTCTACTTGAAGAATTATGTTGTAAAGGAGAAAAAGGTTGATGACGTCACGACAACCAAGTGTGATGATCTTGAAGCTAAGAAGGTCGAGGTTGCTATCAAAAAAGTCGCCTCTAAGAAGCCTCCCTCCACTTTAAATAAAGAGAATGTCGCGTCCTTGAAAAAGAAGGTAAATCATGTGCTTTCTCTATGTAACAAAGGTGTGGAAAGAGGAAGGACACTCATATGATGTCTAAGATAATGTACTATGGGGCTAACTCTTCAAATAAAGCGAACCGATGCAATAAACTCGTCTGTAAAGCTACTTGGAGAATTTGTGGCTCGAAATCCGCCACGAGATATGACACTCCCTATGAAGCACAAAAGAAGGCTTTGATACAAATGCTTACAAGTTATTTGTAAAGGCTAGATACAACCCTAATGAGCAATTAAATTTGGGGAAACCCTCATTAGGAGCCATATACACTACAAAAAAGGCCTAATTTGCGGAGGTTTAATTGCGGGGGTCACTATTAACCTCCACAAATTATATCAAATTGCGGGAGTTTGTATACCCTCCGTTAATTTTATTATAATTGGGTTGGTGAAAACTCTTGCTACCCTTAAAAAAAATAAAGCGAGCACATAGCTGAATATTTTGCAACATTTTTAAGGTTTCCCTTACTTTTTTCGCCTACTCCTTTCTCACTCTCCTCCACTCTCAAAAGCCCTAATGGATTTTCCCCAGTCTTCCACTTTTCTCTAAAGGTCCTCTTTCCAATCTTCCATAATCCTCCTCAGCTCTGTTAGCTCCCTTTCTCCTCCAATTATTTTGTAGGTAAGAAAAAATGGAGGACTTTTCTTCTGATTCCATTTCTTGTCAATAGGTTTTACCCTTTGATTTCCCTTTCCTATTCTTTCTTTCATCTTGCATGTGAATTTAAATTTATGTTTTTCCTTCACCAATTTTTGGATTTAATTTTTATTTGGTTTGATTTAACTCGATAGTATTAAAATTTGTGCTCCCTCCGGCAAAACTCCAACCAAAGCTACTACCTCTGATGTGAAATTCAAAGTGAATGTTCTGATGGGTACTTTAATTTTTTGTAAATGGATGTTTTTGGTAAATAAGTGTTTGTACTTTTAATTAGTTTCTCACACTTGGGATTGGGTGTATCATTGTCATCTTGTTTATTGTTGCATCTGCTGAGACATGTCATTTAATTTGTTTGATGAGAAGTGATAAATAGTTCTATTGTTGACATAAGAACCACTTCCTTGCCAATTATTGTTGACTTTTCATCTTATTTATGTTTTTTTCTTTAGCCAAAAAAAATGTCTGATGTTTTTCCAGGAAAAAAATGATTTTTTATATCCTATAAATTCTACTTTAATATGCAAAATTGAATTTTTTCAATTCGGATTGGGGGTAGCAACATATATTCTTACATACACAGTATTTATTTGAATAGTAGTGTCCGATTCAACTCGTCTCCGTCTTACTATCTTTTATCATAAATATTGTATAATTCTGTTTATCCAGGCTCATCTCTAGAGATGGAAATAGGGAGGGTTAGGGCGGGTGAAGTCTTGCCCTACCACATATTCAACCCGCCCTGCCCTGCCCCATTTAACAATTTTTCTATTTTTCAACCCGCCCTACCCCATATATCCCTTTTTATTTTTAGCTTAACAATGAGATTTATTCACGTTATAGAATGAAACAGAAGGTGCTCACAACAAGATATTATGATTCCCCTGTTACTATAATGCAAAGTCGCAAACCATATCACAAGATCCTGTCTAAAGCTATCTATAGAAGATGTGCAGTGTAATCTTTTCATAACCTAAGCCTATTTTATTGTTCATCATGACGATGTATTTGAAAAGATAGATGATGAAGATATATGTCTTTCCATCCCTACTCATCTCTCTCGCATATAAGTTAAAAAAAATACAACGTCACAATCAGTTCAAAGAAATGCCCATCATTGTTAAAAAGAAGAAAAAAAATAGTTCCATGACATATTGACATTTGCTAGCAAGATCCAGTACCTAGATGAATTCTTTTAGTTGTCGTTCCACTGCTTGAAACAGTATGCCCACCTGCATTATGTGTCATTGTCCTTTACAAGTTTGTAACTGCTAATAGATTATGCATTACAGAGGAACCTTCTGGAGATGGTAAATCTAACTTGATAGTTTATTTTACTCCTAGAATTGCTTTTTTCCCCAAGTATGTCCTTGCTTTAATCAATATGATTTTATACATTCATGATCATAAACATTTTTTGGGCATTTGATTTTATCATACTTCTTGCTTGGTTGTTATTAATTGTTTTTTTAGTTCTTAGTTCTTACCATTCCTCTCGCGTATAAGTTAACTTTTTTTTTTTGCCTAAATTTCACAAAGGAACCACAAATTGCACCTCTGTCAAAGATTTGTTTTTTAAATATTGAAATTAGAAATAGTGATGGGGCATATGATGTTGTAGTATACATGTTTAGCTAATATTAATGCATACTGGTTTGTGTTACTAATGGTTAATTTTTTGTTTTTGTTGGCTGATCCTTGAAACAAAGTCCAAATTATGATTTTTCACATTTATATAAGAAGGTTCTAGCTCTTTGTTTCAAGTTCAATCTCTATCTTTACATTTCATAATTAGTTTTGAATGAACAAACTTAATCTCTCTGATAATCTAAGTTTCCTTTATCACCTGCACTCTTGATTGTGTTCCATATTAGTTCTTAATACATTTAGATGGATAAATATTGGATTGGAAAGCCCAGGAACACATCTGAATATAAGCGTGGTTTGGATCAATTTATGGGCTTTGATTTTATGAATGCAGATGTAGGAGATAAAATAAAATGTCCGTGTTATAGTACATGACCATTTGATCTGCAGGCAATTTTCTCCTACATCTGCATTCATAAATTTTGATTTTACAAAATGGCAAACAAGAGATATAGTACATGACCATTTGATCTGCAGGCAATTTTCTCAAAATTATGTCACTTGGGTTATGCATGGAGAAAGTAATGTGTTGAATAACTCACCAAATATAGAGGTTACTCATGATATACCACCTCCTAAAAATCCCGTAGAATTATTGATTAATGAAGCATTTCAGGGCTTAAGTCATTAGGGTATGGATGTAGATCCATCACAAATAGCGGGAGAAGAAGAAATGTCAAATTACATGCCTGCTTTGAATAACAAAGAATTTCTTGAGTTGCTTAGAGATGGAAATCAAGAATTGTATGAAGGGTCCAAGTATTCAAAGCTAGAATTTTTGTTGAAATTGTATCATATTAAGTGCTTGGGTGGGTTAAGTGACAAGAGGGTGAGTACATTCCCGACCCTACTTGACGACGTTGAACAATGCTTACTTGGGTGTTGAGAGCCACAAGTATGTATTTTGTAATGTTATTGATGAGATAGTTGATATTGGCCCTCGTACATGTGATTAGACTTTTGTAGGAAGTGTTTCGTGACTTCGTGGAACATTTGTGGGGTTACAAACGAGGCTTGGAGGACCTCCAAACAAAGGATATTAAAGGTAAGAAGTAATTTAAGGAATAGAACTTGAAGTATCTAACCGAACCCGGCAAGCTGGTGCGCCCAAGGGCGAGCCAGGCTGCTTGTGCGCACCTTTCAAAAGTTGGAAATTTTTCTAAGTCCCAAGGGTGCCCGGGGACGTACCGGGATGATTTTTACCACATTTCTTCTACAACCACGAACCTATACATGAAATAATTGAATTAATTGGAATTCCATTTGATAAGAGTATTCATGGACGAATTTGGCATCCAAATGACGGTTTTACCCTTTCGGTCAAAATAAGCCATACATGGCTAGAATCACTTGTTTTTGGGATTGAGGCTACGAATGTAAATTGCGTGAGTGGGAATATTGTCGTAACACGTATGAAATGATTTAAAAATGAGAAATTATTGATTTTATTAGGTTAAGTGATTTGGGATCAATAAAAGCCCAAAATGAGGAAGAAAACATGGGCCAAGAATGGGTCAAATGACCCATTCTTCCATTGACTAAGCCAAACTTAGCATTAAATGCCAAGAGTGGATAAGTATGACCCCAAGGTATATATAAAGGTCCAAAATCTGATTTTTATTCATTTGGAACTCTCATGCTTTCTAGATATTTCTCAACCATTTTCTCTCAAACCCTAAGAACTCTAAGCCATCTTTTGGAGCAAGATCATCATTTCTCAAGGTTGGGTAAGTGATTATTCTTATGGATTAATATATTATATGCATGGTATAGTATGTATATCATGATGAGTATGTCAAAAAGTGTACATAATGCATTTTTGCTTTTTGGCTAAAAGATGTGTTATCCATGGAACTTAAACTTGAATTATGGCTTGTGATTTTGATGAAAGAGCATGGTATGGATGAAATATGAACATGTATGGTGTGATTATGTTATTAAACTTGTTATTTTTCTATAAGTGTAATTTATGGGATTTTGGCCGATATGTGATATGAGGTGTATTAAGGTGACTTGATGGATTATTTGTGATATGGTGTGAATGAGAAAGTGTAAATGAGAAGCTTTGTGGTGAAATGTTATTGGTATATGATGTTGTGGTCAATGTATGGTATGATTGAGGTATTGTTGGTATGACAATGCCGAAAATGGTATTGTAGAGAAGGAAATGATATTTTTAAGGCAAACATGTAACTCATTGATGTCATATACATTTGTAAGGTAGTTGGTGGTTAATGTAAATTCCGTTATGTATTTGTGTTGTAGAGTGAAACATAAGGAAGGAGCGGGACATTGTATGCACCTCTAATATTGTATATTTGTATTGATAATACAAGGTATGTAAGGTTACTCTGTCCGTATTTTTCTGCAGCAAATAGTATCCACATTGACATTACACTTGTCCCATTGCGAAATGTGCTAAGGTATCCTATATCTGGTTATCAATGGTCATTATCACATGTTTCCTACTCATTGATCAATTGTGAATCACATGTCTCATATTCATTGATAATGTTCCAAAAGTCCAATAAGGTTGTGTTCCAAAGTTCCAATAGTGGTTATACTCATGTATCTTGTTCATTGATTATTGTCCAACGGTTCCAATAGTGTTATGCTTCCAATAAGGCTATGTTTCCAATAATGTTTATTCACATGTCTCTCACTCATTGATTATTGATCCAAAGCTTCCACTAAAGTTATGACTATCATTGTATCAATCTCAAAGTAATGAATAAAGTAATGCATATATGTGGTCAATGATGGAGTATGGGTGGTAGCTTTGGGGGCAAAATTCCTAGCTCAAGCCGATCCCGAGATTGTTGGATCAGGGGGCAGTACTAGAGGCATAAGCCTAGCTTGGACCGATCCTGACAGGGGTTAGCTCTAGAGGTAATAACCTAGCTCGAGCCGAACCTGATATATTGGTATGGGTGGCAGCTCTAGAGGTAATAACTTAGCTCGAGCCGATCCCGATATATATATTGATTCATGGGTGGTAGCTCTAGAGGCATAAGCCTAGATCGAGCCGATCCCAACATAACGTTATGTTATATTAAAACCCACTGTTCAGTCGGGGCCCGGGTATCACAGGTCACAGGCGAAGATGAATAATCATAGAAGCAAATAAGCAAAGAAAGTAAAGAAAGCAATATACATGGTTCCCAAAACACAGAATGATGATTTATCCATATTAGTTATGCATTTGTAATTGAGCTCATTGACGTATTTATGATTCATACAGTTTCATTTGAGCCTTACATTCTCAGTACATTCTTCGTACTAACGTCCCTTGTGGGACTTACCTTACTTGCTGCAGGCGCAGGTACTAGTAGGCCTCCATAGTAGGTTGCCAGTTGTTGCGGATCATTGGTGAGCTCCAGTTAGTTCGGGGCTTCTCCGAGTCACAGTTGTTCATATGCTTTGGTATTGTACATATTGTATAAAGCGGGGACTTGTTCCGACTTTCAGTTAGTTTTGGTAAATGTATCTGTTAGAGGCTTTTGTAGACAGATGTGGGTGAATAAATGTAAAAGGTATAGGTCGTTTGACTTGATGGCCTCGAAGGCCAAGTTTCACATATGTGATATATATCACATGTTCCACGATTTCCATTTTTAGCCTTTTATGCTCGTAAATGTTAGTGGTGTGTCTTATGTCATGCATATGAATGAGTATAAGAAAAGCTTGATTCTTTTGGGCCTTATCGGCTACGGGTGCCAATCCGCCCCATTGGGATGCGGGGCGTGATAAAAGTGGTATCAGAGCGGGTCGTTCTAAGGGTGTCTACAAAGCCGTGTCTGAGTAGAGTCTTACTTATCGATGTGTTGCGCACCACATTTATAAGTAGGAGGATCCGGGACATTTAGGATATTGTTTCTTTTCGTCATTTCTAGATCGTGCAATAGAGCTAGTGTTGTAGGTTGAATTGTATCTGACCATGGTAATTGGTTTTCTTTGGTATAGTCAAAATGCCAATCACGAGAAGAGGTAGAGGTAAAGGTAAGCAGGTAGATATGCCTGCTGGAGAAGGAATGAGTAGATTACCACCTAACCAAGCTAGTCAAGGTGGAGCAAATGCTGAAATTTCATCGCGGTCTTCTTCTACTTTTCCAGCTCTGGAAGAGCCAGTCGGTAGACAAGTACCCGCAAAACCACCAATGAATGCTACAGATCAGGATCATAGAAATGCAGTACATATGTTGACACAGTTAGTGGCAGCACAAAGTCAAGGATGAGCTGGTCCAATGACACATGAGGATGATGCGGCTAGAGTGGTGAGTCGCAGAACACAGGATTTTCTAAAACTGGACCCTCCTATATTCACTCGGTCAGATTTGAAAGCAGATCCACAGGACTTCGTGGATCAGATTCAGAGGGCTCTGGAAGTTATGCACGTGACTGGGGTAGAAACAGTTGAACTTACTGCGTATAGATTGAAGGGTAAAGCGATATTGTGGTATGAAGATTGGAAGAATTCTCGGGGTATCGGTGCAATGACACTAAATTAGGAAGAATTTAAAGCAGCATTCCTTGATCATTACCTCTCATATGAGATTCGGGAGGCACGTGCAGATCAGTTTTTAAATTTTCGGCAGGAAAATTTGAGCGTCAGAGAATATAGTTTGCAATTTAATTCCTTGGCATGATATGATCCAACTGTGGTAGCTACAATGACAGACAGAGTCCATCAATACATGGAAATATTAGAGCCATATTGGGTAAGGGATTGTACCATTGCTGCATTGAATAAGGATATGGACATAATGGACATAGCTAGGATACAAGCCTTCGCCCAGAAAATGGAAGATCAAAGACAGAGACAAAAGGTACATGAATTTGACAAAGGACAGTCCAAAAGGGCTAGACCTATGGGACCATCTGCGATGTCCCAAGGAGTATCTAGGCCTCGTATGTTTCCTAGACCACCTAGACCATCGTTCTCATATTCTATAGCAGGTGCTCACTCTCAGTTTTGAGGGTCTAGAGGTGGTCCATCTGGGCAGAGTAGTGGAGTTCACGGATCACAGGCAATAGGTTTTCCTCATCTGCAGTGTCAGCACTGCGGCCGTATTCATGTAGGTACATGCTGATTGGGGACAAATGCTTGCTTCTGGTGCGGTATGACGGGAAACATGATAGAAGAATGTCCCCAGAAGAGTATGGGTGGTATAGCACGATCGGCAGGATCGACTGTTGCATCATCATCATCGGTTCCTTCTTTGGGCTGAGGTGTGTAGTCTGTTAGCCGTGGTAGGGGTGCCAGAGGAGCAGCCAGTACTAGTGGGGTCCAGAATCGCACTTATGCTTTAGTGGACCGACAGAATTCAGAGGCTTCCCCTAATGTCGTCACAGGTACATTATCCATATTTTCATATAATGTATATGCATTGATTGACCCAGGTTCTACATTTTCCTATGTTACTCCATTGGTTGCTGTAAAATTTGCAAAGGCACCAGAATTATTAACTAAATCAATTGAAGTGTCTACACAGGTTGGTGAATATATTATTGCAAAAAGAGTATATCGTAACTGTGTGTGGTCATGATACATTGGCCGATCTCATTGAACTAGACATGGTGGATTTTGATGTGATAATGGGAATGGATTGGTTGGCCTCTTGTTATACCACAATAGATTGCCGGGCCAAGAAGGTGCATTTTTGTTTTCCATAGGAAAATGTTCTTGAATGGCAGGGTAATGTGGGGGCACCACGAGGAAAATTTATTTCCTATCTGAAAGCAAGGAAAATGATTGCCAAGGGGTACATATGTCACTTAGGACGAATGAAAGATAATGATGTGGAACCACTAACTCCGCAGTCGGTTCCAGTGGTCAATGAATTTCTTGATGTATTTCCAGAGGATCTTACAGGCTTACCCCCAGAACGGGAAGTAGAGTTTGGCATTGATGTGATTCCAGGCACTCAGCCTATATTTATTCCTCCATATAGAATGGCTCCAGCAGAATTATGTGAATTGAAGGAGCAGTTGAAAGATTTACTGGACAAAGGCTTCATCAGGCCTAGTATGTCCCCGTGGGGTGCACCGGTATTATTTGTACGGAAGAAACATGGCACATTGAGATTGTGCATCGACTATCGACAACTGAATAAGGTAACGATCAAGAACAAATATCCCCTCCCTCGAATTGATGATTTGTTTGATCAGTTACAGGGTGCCAAGTTTTTTTCAAAGATTGACTTGAGTTCGGGTTACCATCAAGTCAAGGTTTGAGAAAAAGATGTACCCAAGACAGCTTTCCGAACACGGTATGGCCATTATGAATTTTTAGTTATGTCATTTGGACTAACAAATGCACCCGCTGTGTTCATGGATTTGATGAATAGGGTGTTTAAGCCAATTCTGGATGTGTTCGTCATGGTATTTATAGATGACATCCTAGTTTATTCAAGATCACCAGAGGACCATGCTAATCACTTACGACAAGTATTACAGATTCTCCGTGAGTGTAAGTTGTATACAAAGTTCTCCAAATGTGAGTTTTGGTTAAAATCAGTCGCGCATTCTTAGGTCACATTGTGTTAGATGAAGGGATACAGGTGGATACACAAAAGATTGAAGCAGTGAAAAATTGGCCAAGACATACGACCCCCACAGAGATTCATAGTTTTCTTGGATTGGCAGGTTATTACAGAAGATTTGTGGAAGGTGTTTCCTCCATTGCTCACCGTTAACAAAGCTTACACATAAGGCAGTTAAATTTCAGTGGAATGATGCGTGTGAGAAAAGCTTCCAAAAGTTGAAAGATAAATTAACCTCCACACCAGTTTTAGTACTTCCCGATGGTACCGAAGGTTATGTAGTGTATTGTGATGCTTTTGGGGTTGGCCTCGGGTGTGTATTGATGCAACACGGTAATGTCATAGCATATACCTCACGACAGTTGCGACCACATGAGAAAAATTATCCCACACATGATCTTGAGTTAGCAGCGATGGTTTTTGCTTTAAAGATATGGCTTCATTATTTGTATGGAGTTCATGTTGATATCTATACTGATCACAAAAATTTGCAATATATCTTTAAGCAGAAGGAACTCAATTTGAGGCAATGAAGGTGGTTAGAGCTCTTAAAAGACTATGATATTGACATTTTTTATCATCCAGGCAAAGTAAATGTGGTAGCTGATGCATTGAGCCGTAAGGCAGTAGAAAGCACTAGTGGCCAGTTGACTGAAAAGCAAGAGATAATCAAAGATCTACATTAACTAGCCAGCTTGGGAGTTCGCCTTATTGAATCTACAGATGAAGGGGTTATTGTGCAAAATGCTGCGGAATCCTCCTTAATAGCTGAAGTGAAAGAGAAGCAATTTGCGGATTCTATGTTATTGCAGCTAAAGGAAAATGTACAACAGAATTTGACAAAGGCATTTGATCTTACACAAGAAGGGGTGCTCCAATGCCAAGGTAGATTATGTGTACCAGATGTAGATGAGCTGAGAAAATGAATTATGACAGAGGCGCATCATTCGCGCTATTCTATTCACCTGGGTGCTACTAAAATGTACCATGATTTAAAAGAAGTGTATTGGTGGGGAAATATGAAGAAGAACATTGCAGAATTTGTCGCTCAATGCCTGAATTGTCAACAAATGAAAGTAGAGCTTCAGAAACCAGGGGGTTATATGCAATGTATCAATCTTCCAGTTTGGAAATGGGATATGATTAACATGGATTTTATTACACGATTGCCTCGTACACTTCGGAAATTTGATTCTATATGGGTTATAGTGGACAGGCTTACCAAGTCAGCGCATTTCCTACTAGTCAAGACCACCTATACAGCTGAAGAGTATGCAAAGTTGTATGTGAAAGAAATAGTGCGGTTACATGGGATTCCGATCTCCATTATATCAGATAGGGGAGCTCAGTTTACTGCACATTTTTGGAGATCTTTTCAGCAGAGTTTGGGTACACAGGTGAACTTGAGTACGACTTTCCATCCTCAGACTGATGGACAAGCAGAACGTACTATTTAAACACTCGAAGATATGCTACGAGCGTGCGCGTTAGATTTTCAAGGCAGTTGGGATGACCATTTGCCTCTTATTGAATTTGCTTAAAACAATAGCTATCATTCAAGTATTAAAAGGGCATCTTACGAAGCTTTGTATGAAAGGAAATATAGATCACCAATTGGATGGTTTGAAGCGAGTGAAACTGCTTTACTTGGGACGGATCTTGTTCATCAGGCTATGGAAAAAGTTAAAGTGATCCAACAACGGTTACAAATGGCCCAAAGTCTCCACAAGTCATATGGTGATGTTAGAAGAAGAGGGCTTGAATTCGCCATAGGTGATTGGGTGTTTCTAAAGGTGTCACCAATGAAAAGGGTAATGCGATTCGAAAAGAAAGGAAAATTGAGTTCACGTTGCATAAGCCCATATGAAATTATTAGAAGATTTGGGCAAGTTGCGTATGAATTAGTACTATCCCAAGAACTCTCCTCAGTCCACCCAGTGTTTCATGTTTCGATGCTTCAAAAATGCATAGGAGATCCATCTCGTATTATTCCCATTGAAGATGTCCAAGTTACGGAGGATCTTACTTATGAAGAGGTACCCATTGCTATTCTAGCTCGACAAGTAAAGAGGTTGAGAAATAAAGACATAGCTTCCGTAAAAGTTCTTTGGAGAAATCAACAAATAGAGGAGATCACATTGGAAGCTGAAGAAATGATGAAATCCAAGTATCCCTATCTATTTCAAATGGACTAAGAAGTTCAAAGTGCGGAAGTGGAGCAATAAAAAGTAAGTATCCATGAGCCTTAAGTGTTTACGTATATGTATACTAATATAGAGATGCATTTGTTGTAATAGAAGCGATATTGTTAACATTCGAGGACGAATGTTCCTAAGGGGGGGAGAATGTAACACCCCATACCATCCTGACCCTACTTGACAACGTTGAACAATGCTTACTTGGGTGTTGAGATCCACAAGTATGTGTTTTGTAATGTTATTGATGAGATAGTTGATATTGGCCCTCATACATGTGATTAGACTTTTGTAGGAAGTGTTTTGTGACTTCGTGGAACATTTGTGGGGTTACAAACGAGGCTTGGAGGACCTACAAACAAAGGATATTAAAGGTAAGAAGTAAGTTAAAGAATAAAACTTGAAGTATCTAACCGAAACCGCAAAGAAAAGTCGAAAATGAAATTTTTTTAAAAAATAAGGGCCAGGCACGCCAGAGGGCGTTCCAGGCCGCTTATTACCCAAATTTTTTGGACACAGGCAGCAATATGGCACGCCCAAGGGCGCGCCAGGCTGCTTGTGCGCACCTTTCAAAAGTTGGAAATTTTCCTAAGTCCCAAGGGTGCCCGGGGACGTACCGGGACGATTTTTGCCACATTTCTTCTACAACCATGAACCTATACATGGAATAATTGAAGTAATTGGCATTCCATTTGATAATATTATTCGTGGACGAATTTGACATCCAAATGAAGGTTTTACCCTTTCGGTCAAAATAAGCCATACGTGGCTAGAATTACTTGTTTTTGGGATTGAGGCTACGAATGTAAATTGCATGAGTGGGAATATTGTCGTAACACGTATGAAATGATTTAAAAATGAGAAATTATTGATTTTATTGGGTTAAGTGATTTGGGATCAATAAAAGCCCAAAATGAGGAAGAAAACATGGGCCAAGAATGGGTCAAATGACCCATTCTTCCATTGACTAAGCCAAACTTAGCATTAAATGCCAAGAGTGGCTAAGGATGACCCCAAGGGCTATATAAAGGGCCAAAATCTGATTTTTATTCATTTGCAACTCTCATGCTTTCTAGATATTTCTCAACCATTTTCTCTCAAACCCTAAGAACTCTAAGCCATCTTTTGAAGCAAGATCATCATTTCTCAAGGTTGGGTAAGTGATTATTCTTATGGATTAATATATTATATGCATAGTATAGTATGTATATCATGATGAGTATGTCAAAAAGTGTACATAATGCATTTTTGCTTTTTGGCTAAAAGATGTGTTATCCATGGAACTTAAACTTGAATTATGGCTTGTGGTTTTGATGAAAGAGCATGGTATGGATGAAATATGAACATGTATGGTGTGATTATGTTATTAAACTTGTTATTTTTCTATAAGTGTAATTTATGGGATTTTGGCCGATATGTGATATGAGGTGTATTAAGGTGACTTGATGGATTATTTGTGAATATGGTGTGAATGAGAAAGTGTAAATGAGAAGCTTTGTGGTGAAATGTTATTGGTATATGATGTTGTGGTCAATGTATGGTATGATTGAGATATTGTTGGTATGAAAATGCTGAAAATGGTATTGTAGAGAAGGAAATGACATTTTTAAGGCAAACATGTAACTCATTGATGTCATATACATTTGTAAGGTAGTTGGTGGTTAATGTAAATTCCGTTATGTATTTGTGTTGTAGAGTGAAACATAAGGAAGGAGAGGGACATTGTATGCACCTCTAATATTGTATATTTGTATTGATAATACAAGGTATGTAAGGTTATTCTGTCCGTATTTTTCTGCAGCAAATAGTATCCACATTGACATTACACTTGTCCCATTCCGAAATGTGCTAAGGTATCCCTTATCCGGTTATCAATGGTCATTATCACATGTTTCCTACTCATTGATCAATTGTGAATCACATGTCTCATATTCATTGATAATGTTCCAAAAGTCCAATAAGGTTGTGTTCCAAAGTTCCATTAGGGGTTATACTCATGTATCTTATTTATTGATTATTGTCCAACGGTTCCAATAGTGTTATGCTTCCAATAAGGCTATGTTTCCAATAATGTTTATTCACATGTCTCTCACTCATTGATTATTGATCCAAAGCTTCCACTAAAGTTATGACTATCATTGTATCAATCTCAAAGTAATGAATAAAGTAATGCATATATGTGGTCAATGATGGAGTATGGGTGGTAGCTTTGGGGGCGAAATGCCTAGATCAAGCCGATCCCGAGATTGTTGGATCAGGGGGCAGTCCTAGAGGCATAAGCCTAGCTCGAACCGATCCTGACAGGGGTTAGCTCTAGAGGTAATAACCTAGCTCGAGCCGAACCTGATATGTTGGTATGGGTGGCAGCTCTAGAGGTAATAACTTAGCTCGAGCTGATCCCGATATATATATTGATTCATGGGTAGTAGCTCTAGAGGCATAAGCCTAGCTCGAGCCGATCCCAACATAACGTTATGTTATGTTAAAACCCACTGTTCAGTCGGCGCCTGGGTATCACAGGTCACAGGCGAAGATGAATAATCATAGAAGCAAAGAGGCAAAGAAAGTAAAGAAAACAATATACATGGTTCCCAAAACACAGAATGATGACTTATCCATATTAGTTATGCATTTTTAATTGAGCTCATTGACGTATTTATGATTCATACAGTTTCATTTGAGCCTTACATTCTCAGTACATTCTTCGTACTAACGTCCCTTGTGGGACTTACCTTACTTGCTGTAGGCGCAGGTACTAGTAGGCCTCCACAGTAGGTTGCCAGTTTTTTTTCGGATCATTGGTGAGCTCCAGTTAGTTCGGGGCTTCTCCGAGTCATAGTTATTCATATTCTTTGGTATTGTACATGTTGTATAAAGCGGCGACTTGTCCCGACTTTCAGTTAGTTTTGGTAAATGTGTCTGTTAGAGGATTTTGTAGACAGATGTGGGTGTATAAATGTAAAAGGTATATGTCGTTTTGACTTGATGGCCTCGATGACCAAGTTTCACATATGTGATATATATCACATGTTCCATGATTTCCGTTTTTAGCCTTTTATGCTCGTACATGTTAGTGGTGTTTCTTATGTCATGCATATGAATGAGTATAAGCAAAGCTTGGTTCTTTCGGGCCTTATCGGCTACGGGTGCCAATCCACCCCATTGGGATGCGGGGCATGACAGATACTAGATTTATTGAGAGATGCATTTGATTTTGCAAAGCTTCCTAGTTATTTTTATGACGCTAAGAAAACCATCAAAAAATTGTGTCGTGATTATATCAAGACTGATGCCTGCCCAAATGACTGCATGTCATATTAGGGAGATGCCCAAAGACGACAACTGAAGGTTAGCGAAATGTTAAATTTATCCTGTGAAGAATGTATAATTGTTGAATTTGATGATGATGCACCAATTGGAGAAGCACAAGGTCTTCTTGTAGATTTCTATTGGATTTTAGCAACTGATAGCTCTATTTTTCCAATTGGCTTTGTGAAATGGCATGATTTACTCGAGTCATACTTTAACTGCTTCTTTGGTCAAATTGTAAAGGTATAAACTCTATATTGTTATAACTATATCTATATATTATGTATTCATACTTTATATTGACATGTTATAGATAATTTAACCAATATTTCATTTCTAAAGCTCCGATTTTCTTTTGAAATAATCTAGTCAATTGCATGACGCTATGTCTATAATTCTATTTCAAACAAGTGGGGTGCAAGGAGGCTAAAGTTGTAGGATAAGACCTCTAACCCACTTAAGAGCAGAGCTGAACTTATGGATAAAGTTCTCGGTGGAATTTCACCAGATCAATAGACTTCTTATGTTGATTACCGTTTGAAAAAGAAAACACAGGTATCTTCCTAAATTCTTCAATTGGAATATGTAATTATATGATTATTTGTTTGTATATTGAATTCAAGTATTTCTTTTCAATAAAATGTGGAAGGAAAATGTTGAAAATCGGAAGAAATAATCTATTCCACACACTGGTGGCTCCAAATCTAACTCGAGAAGAAGAGCTGAAATGGTGAAATATATTTGTTCACTATATTTGTCACACCCCGAATTCCAACGGGGCGGACTGGCACCCGAAGCCGATAGGGCCCGAGAGAACCAATCTTCATCCATGTCCCTTCATATGCATGTCATTCAAGAAACATCACCATCACATATTCATACTAGATGCTAATAGCGGAAGTTATGGAAATATGTGCTATATACATATAAAATACTTGACCGTTAGGGCCATCAAGTCAAAATGGACATACATCCCCTTACACCCATATTCCCACATACGTCTACAAAGCCTCTAACAGATGCATACACATAACCATCTTAAAGTCGGGATAAGTCCCCACTTTATACAACATTTACAATACAAAAATAATGTACAACTGTGACTCGAAAAGCCCCAAACCAAGTGGAGCTAACCAAATATCTGCAAATGACCAACAACCTACTGTGGAGGTCTACTAGCACCTGCGCCTGCAGCAAGTAAGGTAAGTTCCCCAAGGGACGTCAGTACGGAGAATGTACAGAGTATGTAAGGCTCATGTAAAACTGTATGATATACAAGTACTTCCATGAAATCAAATATAAGAGATTAGTTAGTACAGATAAAACACCGGTCTGCATATGTGGAACCATGTACATTACGTCCTTTACTTCTTTTGCCTTTACATTTATTCATCTTTATCATGCTACCCATGCTAGGCTTTTCTGTCGCCCCTGGGATGAGATTAACCCATGATAGGTATTATAACCCCTGGGATGTGATTAACCCATGCTAGGCTTTTCTGTCGCCCCTGGGATGTTATTATGATAACCCATGCTAGGCAATTCTATTTCCCCTGGGATGTTATTATGATAACCCCTGCTAGGCTTTTCTGTCGCCCCTGGGATGTTATTATGATAAACCATGCTAGGTATTATAACCCCTGGGATGTTACTCAAGATTATTCAAACAATTATGCATTACTTCTGTTCTTTCATTATAAGAGCGATACATTACTTCATTTCTTTACTTCTATGAGATTAACACATTGGCGATGGTACATTATTGGAACAATGGGGACTTTGGAACATTAGTCAATACACATGAGACATGTGAATCACAATTTATCAATGCATAAGTAACATGTGATGAACAATAATTGATAACCAAAAATGGGATACCTTAGAACAATTCGGAATGGAACAAATACAATGTCCATGTGAATACTATGTGCTGCAGAAGGATACGGAAAGAGTAACCTTACATAACTTATCTTTCCCAATATGAATATATAGTCCTATATGTGAATACAATAATCCAACTCCTTGTTTACGTGTTACTCTACAACACAAGTTCATAACGGAGCTCACGTTAACAACTAGTTACCTTACAAGTGCACAAAACGACAATGAGCTACATGACTGCCATATAGCGTCATTTCACCCTTTACAATACAATCCACTGAATTACCATACCAAAAATACCATAACATTCTACACATTGACCAAGACATCATAAACCAATAGCATTTCACACCAAGTTTACCCTTTACGCTTCCTCATTATCATTACATCACAATTATTCCGTCAAGTCACCTCAATACCTTTCAGAACAACATATTAAAAACAATCCATAATTGTTATAATCCAACATGCCTCCAAATGACCCCTTAACGTCATTCAAAAGGTATCATAAGTTGATAATTACATCCAAAAAGGGTATAGGGACCTTCGGGGATCAAAGAGAGACAAAAACATGCAAAACGAGATTCTGGGTTGACCTGCAAATCCACCTACACCCGCAGGTGGATTAAACGTGGCCTCAGGTGACCCTTGTCCCTGTCCAGGGGCACCTGCGTTGGCATCTACGCCCACAGGTGCCCTGTCTGCGGGGGCGGGTGCCCGTTTCGGCCAAAAAGGGTCTCTTTTGGGTCCATTTTGTGTAATAAATGGTCCATGGGCATGAATAAGATTCTATTTACATATTTTAAGTCACTTGGATGTCAATTAACTATCATGGTTTCATAACACACATGAACATCACCAAAACCACATTTTTCTTTCAATACACCACCAAGTTCATGCACAATTTTGCAATAAAAATTCCAAACATTATCTACAAGGATAAAATAAGTTAAGGCTATAATAATATCTTACATGTTGATATTTAATCCATCAAATTCACTTCCTTCAATACCACTAGTCCATTTTCAAGTTTACAAGGCAAAACCCTTTTTTTGATTGCAAAAATAGACAGTTTTACACATAGTGAACTGTCCAACACTTTGCCAACATAACCAACACGATTTATACACCATCTTAAGCATATCATATACTAAACCATGAGAATAAATACTTACCAAAGATTACAAGAGAGTGATCTTGTCCAAAGGAATGAAGGCTTAGGGTTAATGTGAGATGAGAAATATTTGAGAAAAGTCTAGAATGGCATGTGAGTCTTTGTAAATAAGAATCTGATTTTTGTTCCCTTTTATAGTCCCTTTTAGTATCATACTTAGCCACACATTAATCATAAATGCTAAGGCTTACTTGGTCAATGCCAAGAATGGGTCATTCCCACTTGGGCCATGTCTTTTGTCTAATTTTGGGGCCTCAATTGAGCCCAAATAGCATAAGATTTATTTAAGACCAACAAATTAATGCATAATTCACCAACCCTCTCATGTTTAAATAATTCCATAAATGTTTAGGTAGTCTCATGGGTTCGAAAATGTACGGGGTGTTACATCCTTCCCCCCTTAGAAACATTCGTCCTCGAATGTTAGTGACATTATTCAAATTAAACAAATTCGGGTCTAGGATCATTCTTCATGTTATCATATATATATGTAATGCTTATAAGTTCTTACTTGTTATTGCTCCAGTCCCGTATCTTGAAACAAATGAGGGTATTTTGACTTCATTATTTCTTCAGCTTCCCATGTGATCTCTTCTATTTGTTGATTTCTCCAAAGTACCTTTACGGAAGCTATGTCTTTATTCCTAAACCTCTTCACTTGTATCTAGAATATCAATAGGTATCTCCTCATAGGTAAGATCCTCCGTAACTTGTACATCTTCAATGGGAGTAAAACGAGATGGATCTCCTATGCACTTTTAAAGCATCGAAACATGAAATACTGGATGAACTGTGGAGAGTTCTTAGGGTAATGCTAATTCATACACGACTTGCCCAAATCTTCAGACAATTTCATATGGACCTATATACCGGGGACTCAACTTCCCTTTCTTTCCAAATCTCATTACCCCTTTCATCGATGATACCTTCAAGAATACCCAATCACCTATGGCAAATTCGAGCCCTCTTCTTCTAACATCAGCATATGACTTATGTTGACTTTGGGCCTTTTGTGGCCGTTGTTGGATCACTTTAACTTTCTCCATAGCTTGATGAACAAGGTCTGGCCCAAGTAGAGCAGTTTCACCTGCTTCAAACCATCCAATCGGTGCCATTTTGATACTTGAATGATAGCTATTATTGTAGGCAAATTCAACAAGAGGCAAATGATCATCCCAACTGCCTTGAAAATCTAACGTGCACGCTCGTAGCATATCTTCAAGTGTTTGGATAGTACGTTCTGCTTGTCTATCTGTCTGAGGATGGAAAGCCGTACTCAAATTCACTTGTGTACCCAAGCTCTTCTGAAAAGATCCCCAAAAATGCGCAGTAAATTGAGCTCCCCTGTCTGATATAATGGAGATCGAAATTCCATGTAACCGCACTATCTCTTTAACATACAACCTTGCATACTCCTCGACTGTATAGGTGGTCTTGACTGGTAGGAAATGAGCTGATTTGGTAAGCTTTTCAACTATGACCTATATGGAATCAAATTTTCGCAGTGTACGAGGCAAACCTGTGATGAAGTCCATATTAATCATGTCCCATTTCCAGACTGGAAGATTGATACATTGCATGTAACCTCCTGGTTTCTGATGCTCTACCTTTACTTGTTGACAATTTGGGCATTGAGCTACAAAATCTGCAATGTTCTTCTTCATGTTTCCCCACCAATACATTTCCTTCAAATTATGATACATTTTGGTAGCTCCCGAATGAATAGAATATCGTAAATGATGCGCCTCTGTCATAATTCGTCTTCTCAGCTCATCTACATCCGGTACACATAATCTACCTTGGCATTGAAGTACTCCTTGTTGTGTAAGATCAAATGCCTTTGTCAAACTCTGTTGTACATTCTCTTTTAGTTGCAATAACATAGGATCCGCAAAATGCTTCTCTTTCACTTCAGCTATTAATAAAGATTCTGCCGTATTTTGTACAATACCCCTTCATCTGAGGATTCAAGAAGATGAACCCCCAAGCTGGATAATTAATGTAGATCCTTGACCAAGTCTTGCTTTTCCGTCAACTGGCCACTAGTGCCTCTTATTGCCTTGCGGCTCAATGCATCCGCGACCACATTTGTTTTTCCTGGATGATATAGAATATCAATATCATAGTCTTTTAAGAGCTCTAGCCACCTTCGTTGCCTCAAATTGAGTTCCTTCTGCTTAAAGATATATTGCAAACTTTTATGATCAGTAGAAATATCAACTTGAACTCCATACAAATAATGACGCCATATCTTTAAAGCAAATACCACAGCTGCTAACTCAAGATCATGTGGGGGATAGTTTCTCTCATATGGTCACAACTGTCGTGAGACATATGCAATGACATTACCGTGCCGCATCAGTACACATCCAAGGCCAACTCCGGATGCATCACAATATACTGCATACCCTCTGTGCCTTCTGAAAGTACTAATACCGGTGTAGAGGTCAATTTATCTTTCAGTTCCTGGAAACTTTCCTCACATGCATCATTCCACTGAAATTTAACTGCCTTGTGTGTAAGCTTTGTTAAAGGTGCAGCAATGGAAGAAAACCCTTCAACAAACCTTCGATAATAACCTGCCAACCCAAGGAAGCTACGAATTTCCATAGGCGTCGTAGGCCTAGGCCAATTTTTCACCACTTCAATCTTCTGTGTATCAACCTGTATCCCTTCATCTGACATAATGTGACCCAAGAATGCGACGTATTTTAACCAAAATTCACATTTAGAGAACTTCGCATACAACTTACGCTCACGAAGGATTTGTAACACTTGCCGTAAGTGATTAGCATGGTCCTCCTGTGATCTTGAATAAACCAGGATGTCATCTATAAACACCGTCACGAACACGTCTAGAAATGGTTTAAACACCCTATTCATCAAATCCATGAACACAGCTAGTGCATTTGTTAGTCCAAACGACATAACTAAAAATTCATAATGGCCATATCGTGTTCGAAAAGCTGTCTTGGGTATATCTTTTTCTCTAACTCTGACTTGATGGTAGCCCGATCTCAAGTCAATCTTTGAAAAACATTTGGCGCCCTGTAACTGATCAAACAAATCATTAATTTTGGGAAGGGGATATTTGTTCTTGATCGTTACCTTATTCAATTGCCGATAGTCAATACATATTCTCAATGTACCATATTTCTTCCGTACAAATAATACCGGTGCACCCCACGGGGACATACTCGGTCTGATGAAGCCCTTGTCCAGCAAGTCTTTCAATTGCTCCTTCAATTCACGCAATTCTGTCGTTGCCATTCTATACGGAGGAATAGAGATAGGTTGAGTGCCTGGATTCACATCGATCTCAAACTCTACTTCCCACTCTGGAGGCAAACCAGGAAGATCCTCAGGAAATATATCAAGAAATTCATTGACCACTGGAACCGACTGAGGAGTTAGTGGTTCCACATCAGTATCTTTCACCCGTACTAGGTGCCATAGGTACCCTTTAGCTATCATTTTCCTTGCTTTAAGATAGGAAATAAATTTCCCTCTCGGTGCCCCTATATCACCCTTCCATTAAAGAACATTAGTTTTTGGAAAATGAAAATGTAACTTCTTAGCTCGTCAATCTATCGTGGCATAACAAGACGCCAACCAATCCATACCCATTATGACATCAAAATCCACCATGTCCAATTCAATGAGATCAGCCAATGTATCATGACCACACACAGTTACCACACAATTACGATATACTTTTTTTGTAACAATATATTCACCAACTGGTGTAGATACTTCAATTGACTTAGTTAATAATTTCGGGGTTCTTTCAAATTTTGCAGCAATCAATGGAGTAACATATGATAATGTAGAACCCGGATCAATCAATGCATATACATTATACAAAAATATGGATAATGTACCTGTGACGACATCAGGAGAAGCCTCCAAATTCTGTCGGTCCACCAAAGCATAAGTACGATTCTGGGTTCCACTGGAACTAACTGCTCCTCTAGCACCTCTACCATGCCCACTAGGCTGTACTCCTCTTCCTAGGGTAGGAACTGATGATGATGATGCAGCGGTGGATCCCGTAGGTCGTGCTATACCACCTACGCCCCTTTGTGGGCATTCTCTCATTATATGCCCCGTCGTACCACACCAAAAACAAACATTTGTCCCCAACCGACATTCAGCTAAATGATACCTTCCGCAGCGCTAACATGAGGACGAGATAATCCTGTTGTCTATGAACCTTGCAACCCACTACTCTGCCCAATATGACTGCCCCTAAACCCTCGGAATTGAGGTTGGGTGCCTGCTGTGGAATAATAGAATGATGGTCTAGGCGGTCTAGGAAACATCTGAGGCCTAGATTCTCCTTGGGACGCCATAGATTGTCCCATAGGTCTAGCTCTTTTGGACTGTCCTCTTTTAGATTCATGTACCCTTCTTCTTTGCCTTTGGTCCTCCATCTTTTGTGTGAAAGCCTGAATTCTAGCGATATCCATATCTCTATTTAAAGCGGCAATAGTGCAGTCCCTTACCAAATATGGCTCCAATCTATCCACATATCGATGTACTCTGTCTGTCATTGTGGCTACTACATTTGGAGCATATTAAGCCAAAGAATCAAACTGCAGTCTGTATTCTCTGACACTCAGATTCCCTTGACGGAGATTTGAGAATTGATCTGCACGAGCCTCTTGGATCTCATAGGGAAAATAGTGATCAAGGAATGCTGCTTAAAATTTTTCCCAAATAGGTGGAATTGCACCGATACCACAAGATTTCTTCCAATCTTCATACCACAATATAGCTTCCCCTTTCAATCTATAGGCCGCAAGTTCAACTGTTTCCACACCAGTCACGTGTATAATGTCTAGAGCCCTTTGAATTTGGTCCACAAAATCCTGTGGATCTGCTTTTGGATCTGACCCAGTGAATATGGGAGGGTCTAATTTCAGAAAGTCCTGTGTCCTGCGACTCGCCACTCTAGCTGCATCATCCTCATTATTCATTGGACCAGCTCGTCCTTGACTTTGTACAACAACTATCTGAGTCAACATATGCACTGCATTTCTTAAATCCTGGTCAGTGGCATTCATAGGCGGTTCTGCGGGTACTTCTCTACCTCTTGACTCTTCCAGAGCTGGAAAAGTAGAAGAAAACCGAGATGCAATTTCAGCGTCAGCCCCACCTTGACTAGCTTGGTCAGGTGGTGATTTACTCATTCCTTCTCTGGCAGGCATATCTACTTGCTTTCTTTTACCCCTACCTCATCTTATCATCGGCATTTTACTATACCAAAGAAAAACAATTACCATGGTAAGATATAATTCCATCTACAACATTGGCTCTATTGCACGATCTAGAAATGAAGAAAAGAAACAACTCCTAAATGTCCCGTAGCCTCCTACTTATAAATGTGGTGTACAACACATCCATAAGCAAGACTCTACTCAGACATGGCTTTGTAGACACCCTTAGGACGACCTGCTCTAATACAACTTTTATCACACCCCGAATTCCAACTAGGAGGATTGGCACCCGAAGCCGATAGGGCCCGAGAGAACCAATCTTCATCCATGTCCATTCATATGCATGTCATTCAAGAAACATCACCATCACATATTCATATTAGATGCTAATAGCGGAAGTTATGGAAACATGTCCTATATACATATAAGAAACTTGACCGTTAGGGCCATCAAGTCAAAATGGACATACATCCCCTTACATCCATCTTCCCACATATGTATACAAAGCCTCTAATAGATGCATACACATAACCATCTTAAAGTCTGGACAAGTCTCGAATTTATATAACATTTACAATACCAAAACAATGTACAACTGTGACTCGGAAAGCCCCGAACCAACTGGAGCTCACCAAAGATCTGCAAATGACCGGCAACCTACTGTGGAGGTATACTAGTGATATAAACCCTAAAAGGAAAGCTAAGATTGATAAAGAAATAAAGCACGATTTAAACTAATGACAAGAGGATTAACAAGAAACAAGAGGAAGATAAATAGATAGACACAAATTGAGAATTAAAGACAACCACTTTAATAAATAAAGAGACCTTCCTTAAATATCCCAAAAAAGCACCTAACTCTAAGAAGAACCTCAAGGGAAATGATATCCCAAGCAACTCTTCTTTCCAAAACAAGAAACAACTAAAAGCTTAGCAAGCTCTCTTAAATCTCTCAACAATGGAGTTTTTAGTTTGTGAAAATTCTAAGTCTTCAAGCATAAAAGAGGCTATTTATACTAAGCAAATAAAGAAGAAACTATGTTATTACATTTCTACCCTTAATGAGGCAAGGGTCTAGTTTGGATGTCCTCTTTGTGATGAATTCAAGAATTCATGAAAAAGCACAATCCTCCTTGTTCTCCTCAACGTATTCCCCATCAAATGCTATCACGAATACATGGAATCCTCGGGAGGACTCCCTAATGCACTCGAGTGCATCCTTCTTCATGAATAACCCTTGCCAATTTTGAAGCTCACGAGCTTGTCTCCTTGTGAAAGGCCTTGTAAAAGGCTTTGGGAGCCCTTGGGTTGCATCACTCTCCCCTTCTTGAGAAGAATTTGTCCTCAAATTCAAAGGGTCTTCATCACACACATCCATAGGAGAAAGATCACAAATGTTGAATGTATTGTGCACTTGGTAATCTGGGGGAAGATCAATTTTGTAGGCATTGTCATTAAGACTTTGAAGCACTTCAAATGGGACATCACCTCTAGGCATTAGCTTGGTCTTTCATTTGTTGGGAAACCTCTCCTTTCGAAAATGGACCCAAACCCAATCACCCGGTTCAAGCACCACCCTTTTTCTCCCCTTGTTGACTTTCTCTGCCGTTTCTTGATTCTTCTTCTCAAGTTGAAGTCTCACTTTCTCATGCAAAGCTTTCATGGACTCGACCCTATTTTTACCATCTAAACTCAACACAACATCTTGAGATAAAGGGGTTAGATCAAGAGGGGTAAGGGGGTTAAAACCATATACAACCTCAAATGGATACATGCCAATAGGATTATGAGTGACACGATTATATGCAAATTCAACTAAAGGCAATTGGTCTTCCCAAGATGTGAGTTCTCTTTTAACCATGGCCCGAAGCATAGAACCAAGGGTGCGGTTCACAACTTCGGTTTGACCATCGGTTTGTGGGTGACATGATGTAGAGAACAATAATTTTGTCCCAAGTCTACCCCACAACTCTTTCCAAAAGTGGCTAAGGAATTTAGGATCCCTATCACTCACTATGGATTGAGGAATACCATGCAACTTGAAAACATTATCAACAAACAAAGATGGAACATGGGGGGCATCATCACACTTATGACATGCAATAAAATGAGCCATTTTGGAAAAACGGTGAACAACCACAAAGATGCTATCCATTCCCCTCTTAGTCCTCGGCAAAACCAATACAAAATCCATAGAAAGGTCAAGCCAAGGTCGTTGAGGGGTGGGGAGAGGTGTATATAAGCCATGGGGAAGTAACCTAGATTTAGCACTACGACCATCCACACATTGACCACAAATTTTAGCAACATCACTACGCATTTTAGGCTAATAGAAATGTTCTTCAAGGATCCCCAATGTCTTGTCAATACCAAAATGCCCCATCAAACCCCTATCATGTGCCTCTCTCACAAAAAGTTCCCTCCAAGAGCTCATAGGCACATAGAGTCACTTGTTCTTGAACAAGTAATCATCAAATGTAGCAAATGGGGTGGTAAATTTATCCTTGAGCTTATGGTCCCTTACCCATGCTCCACAATCTTGGCAGATTTGATTAAAAATGAGATCCTTGGGGTACAATGATTTCAAGCTCTCAAAACCCAACAACTTAGAAGTCAAAGTAGATACCAAAACATGTTTCCTTGACAAGGCATCCGCCACTACATTATCTTTCCCCTTTTTGTAATGAATCACATAAGGGAATGTTTCAAGAAATTCAACCCACTTGGCATGCCTCTGGTTTAACTTTCCTTGTGACCTAAGATGTTTCAAGGACTCATGATGTGTCCTAATGACAAACTCCTTAGGCCATAAGTAGTGTTGCCAATTACCCAAAGCCCGAATCAAGGCATAAAGCTCAAGGTCATAGGTGGAGTAATTCAACGTCGCACCTCTAAGATTCTCACTAAAGTAGGTAATGGGTTTTAAATCTTGCATCAAAACAGCCCCAATACCCACTTTACTAGCATCACATTCAATTTCAAATGTTTTATCAAAGTCGGGTAATTGCAACAATGGTGCAGAACTAAGCATTTGTTTCAAGGTGGCAAAAGCCTTTGCTTGTTCCTCACCCCAAAAGAAGGATTTATCCTTTCGGATCACCTTAGTCAAGGGGGCGTCTATAGTGCTAAATCCTTTAAAAAATCGCCTATAAAAACTAGCCAATCCATGGAAACTACGTACATCACCAATGGACGTGGGAGTTGGTCAATTCTTAATAACGTCTATTTTGGATTCATCAACCTCAACTCCCCTTGAACTCACAACAAAACCCAAAAAAACAACTTCGTCAACACCAAAAGAGCATTTAGACACATTGGCATAGAGTTGTTCTTGCCTAAGCACATCAAACACACACTTTAAATGATCAACATGCTCCTCCATGGTCTTACTATACACCAACACATCATCAAAGTACACAACTACAAACCAACCAATAAAAGGTTTCATCACATGATTCATCAAATGCATAAAAGTACTAGGAGCATTGGTGAGGCCAAAAGGCATCACCAACCATTCATAGAGACCAAATTTGGTCTTGAATGCGGTTTTCCACTAATCCCTGGGTTTCATCCGAATTTGATGGTAACCGCTCCTAAGGTCTATTTTTGAGAATATGCAAGAACTACTCAACTCATCAAGCATGTCATCAAGTCGAGGAATGGGATGGCGATACTTTACCGTTATTTTGTTGATGTCTCGAAAATCCACACACATGCACCAATTGCCATCCTTTTTAGGAACCAAAATCACCGGTACCGTACATGGGCTCATGCTCTCCCGCACTACCCCTTTCTCAAGGATTTCATCCACTTGCCCTTGAAGTTCCTTGGTGTCCTCTTGATTGGATCTATAAGATGACTTGTTTGGCAATTGGGACCCCGGGATGAATTCAATTTGATGCTCAATTCCCCTTATAGGGGGCAATCCCTTTGGAAGTTCCTGGGGAAACACATTGTCATAGCCCTGCAAAAGAGAAGAGATAGAACTAGGGAGAGAAGAAGTTAGTTCATTAGTAAGCAAAGAATAATCCCTGTACATGAGAAGGACCACCGGTTGCCTTTCCTTCAACTCATCCCGAATCTCCTTAAAGTTTTCCAAAAGAGCCACCTTGTCTTTCCCCTTAGAACAACCTTTCCCGTCACTCTCTTCTATGGCACCCTTGACCTCACTACAAGCATCCAAACCCTTTCCCTTATCAGTCAACTATCTCAACTTGTGGTACATGTCACTAACTTGTACCTGTGTCATAGGATATAGGATATGTTTATGCCCTCCATGTTCAAAGGAATACCGATTGGTGCGACCATCATGATTAGTAGCTCTATCATATTTCCATGGCCGCCCAAGTAATAAATGACAAGCTTGCATTGGCACCACATCACACAAAACTTCATCTTGGTACTTGCCTACCTTGAACTTAATCACAACTTGCCGATTTAAGTTCAATTCCCCACAATCGCTCAATCATTGAAGTTTGTAAGGGGTAGAGTGTTTGGTAGTGAGAAGGTGAAGAAAATCCACCAACGAAGTGCTTACAACATTAGCACAACTTCCTCCATCGATTATAAAGGAACACACATTTCCATTGATAAGGCACTTAGAATGGAAAAGGTTTTCCCTTTGGTTTGGATCATCCAAGGCCTTGCTTATCATTGTCCTTCTCACGACATAGTTCGGAAAGGTGAGCTCCCTTCTTGAGGCAAGTCCTAGATGAATAAGGCCCTCTTAGTCAACACATAAGGAACAACAAATCACCATACTCCGCACTCTCCTCTTCTTCATCATCATCCTTCACGTCATGAGTACCCGCATTATCATTCCCTTCAAGAAGAGGTACACCATCATCATTACAAGAATCATCAATCATAACAACAAATTCCCTCCGATTGGGGCACTCACTTATTCTATGGCCAAATCCTTGACATTTAAAACATAGAAGAGGTTTAGAAGAAGTACCCCCGTCATGGGGAGTGGATTTGGGAGTGTGCCTCTCAACTTGATTGGTTTTGACCAATGGTTTCTTGGTATCTTGTGTGGTGCCCTTGTTCTTTGACCAAGTGGAAGAGGACGATCCCCCTTCTTTGTTGTAGTTCCAAGAACCTTTGTAGCCTCTCGACTTGTCAAGTTTCTCTTCCTTGAGCTCCAACTCAATTTCAATGGCCGCCTCAAGAGTTTCATCAATATCACGATAATTATGGAGTCTCATTTTGGAAGCAATATATTTACTTAACCCCGCTCGAAATGGTGTCATAGCATGCAAAGGATCTTCTTCAAAGTATATTCTCATCTTCACAAGTTGGAACTCATCATAGTATTGTTCCACACTCTTTGTGCCTTGTTGCAAAGTGTAAACCTTCTTGAATTGCTCTTGGTGATATCGATCGGTGACATACTTACACCTCAAGATAGTTTTGAGTTCTTCCCAATTGGGAGTGGGAGCTAAACCATGCAATATCCTGGCCTTCACTTGATTTTCCCACCAAGTAGATGCAAACCCCTCAAATTGAGCAATAGCATAAGATGCCTTCCGCACCTGGGACATCTCATTAGTCAAGAAGATGCGATCACATTGTGTCACCCAATCAAGAAATACATCGGGGTTGCTCTCACCCTTAAAAGATGGAAGAGTTACCTTGATGGAGTTAAGACTCGTTTCTCGACCCCCAAGATGTCCATGAGGTCCATTATGTACATATGGATCCTCGCCATAGTTGGCATCATGAAATTCCCGACCTTGAAATCCCTTTTGCCTACCCAATTGAGGGATAGGACCATGTCTTCCTTCTCTACCTCTATGAGAACCATGGAATTGTACATGTGGACCCCTCATTCGGTGGGCGTAGTCATTATTTACTCCCTCAAACTCATCGTGGAACTCCTCTAGTAACTCATCACCCAATGGTTGGATATTTTGTATTGGTGGGACATTTCGGAGTGGTTGGTGGTCATTTCGGAGTGGTTGGTGGTCATTTGGTGGTGGTGGAGGTCTATTGAGTGGTGGTTGGGGAACATATTGGGGACGGAGAGGAGCATATGGTGGTGGTTGGGAACGCTGGTGGGTGGTATTTGCGGTTTGTGTTTGAGTTGGTGGAGCGGAGGATGTGGGAGGGGTGGAGGAGTCATGATGAGCTCCGCTTGTGGTTCCAAAATAATGAGTAGACGGGGGAGTGAAAGAAGCATCCCGACTCCTTACTTCTAGATTTTCTACTTGATTACCTAACCGGTCCAACCTCTCATCCATGCGGGTTGAGAAAGCGGTGAACATGTTCAACAATTCAAGTATTTTGGGATCCTGTGTTGTAATCGAGTCACCGTATCCTTGGTTCGACATAGGTACCTAGGTAAAACACTTAAGAAAAACAAGCAAACACGTTAAGTTAGTCCAAAGACAATCTCACAAACACTCAAGAAATTGCACCTTTGTGTGGCTCACAAATTGCCTCGGCTAATGGTTGTGACTTGCTTAGCTCCGAGGAGTTACAAGGGTCCAATCTCTACTTGAAGGTTAAGAATGGATTTTTGATGACTCAAGAATGAAAGTTCAAAAGCTAAGGATGGGAGCCAAGAAGTTTTCAAGGGAAAATAAAGAAGAAAAGCTAAAAAGAAAGTAGCACGAAAAAAATTCGGACTCAAAAACGAAGTAACAAAAGTAGAAGGAATTACTTGTTGTTACTTAGTTTGAAGGATCAAAGAAGAGGATTTGATGTTTTTAAACTAGTTAAAAAGTGATTAAAGATGTTAATTACTTGTTAAATAGTTGAGAAATCGAAAGAGGAAAGCGTAGGAAAAAAAATCACGGAGTTTGGACACTTAGAAAAATTTTTGGGTCCCAAAAACTTAGGACCCTTAAAAAAAACTAACTCCACAAAATGCAGCTTTCTGAAGTTGGGCCCCACGCGCCTGCAGGCTGCAGCTTTTTTTTTTTTTCAAAATTCCACAAATGGACCCACAAACACCTTTGACCAAAATTGACTTGGGATTTTTGGATCAAAGTGTATTTCCTCTCTTCTTCTCCAAGAACAATATGAAGATGTTCAAGAACACCTAGAACACACACTAAACCCCAACACCTCCAAATCATCTCGGAATTGACTCAAAATTTAGGAGAAACTTCCCCAAGACTTAGGGAACAAACCCCAATGGTTTTTAAGCCACAATTTCTTCTCAATCAACAAACCCACTTTCCAAGTTTGAAAAGTTTAAAAGCTTGAAAACCCTTTCATGGTAACTTCCTTTCTACAACTCCGAATTGAGTGAAATTCGAGATTTAGACTCAAAAAACACTAGAGAAGCAAGATCTAGTGTCAAAAACAACAAATAAAAACAAAAAAAATTCTGGATTTTTTTTTTTTTGGGGATGATTTTTTTTTTTTTTGAGAAAATACCAAACCCCAAGACTTAGGTTTGTAGAAACAAACCCAATACAAGCTCTTGATACCAAATGATATAAACCCTAAAAGGAAATATAAGATTGATAAAGAAATAAAGCACGATTTAAACTAATGACAAGAGGATTAGCAAGAAACAAGAGGAAGATAAATAGATAGACACAAATTGAGAATTAAAGACAACCACTTTAATAAATAAAGAGACCTTCCTTAAATATCCCAATAAGCACCTAACTCTAAGAAGAACCTCAAGAGAAATTATATCCCAAGCAACTCTTCTTTCCAAAACAAGAAACAACTAAAAGCTTAGCAAGCTCTCTTAAATCTCTCAACAATGGAGTTTTTAGTTTATGAAAATTCTAAGTCTTAAAGCATAAAAGAGGCTATTTATACTAAGAAAATAAAGAAGAAACTATGTTATTACATTTCTACCCTTAATGAGGAAAGGGTCTTGTTTGGATGTCCTCTTTGTGATGAATTCAAGAATTCATGAAAAAGCACAATCCTCCTTCTTCTTCTCAACGTATGCCCCATCAAATGCTATCACGAATACATGGAATCCTTGGGAGGACTCCATAATGCACTCGACTACATCCTTCTTCATGAATAACCCTTTCCAATTTTGAAGCTCACGAGCTTGTCTCCCTGTGAAAGGCCTTGTAAAAGGCTTTGGGAGCCCTTGGGTTGCATCAACTAGCACCTGTGCCTGCAACAAGTAAGGTAAGTTCCCCAAGGGACGTCAGTACGGAGAATGTACTGAGTATGTAAGGATCATGTGAAACTGTATGATATACAAGTACTTCCATGAAATCAAATATAACAGATTAGTCAGTACATATAAAACACCAGTCTGCATATGTGGAACCATGTACATTACGTCCTTTACTTCTTTTGCCTTTACATTTATTCATCTTTATCATGCTACCCATGCTAGGCTTTTCTGTCGCCCTTGGGATGTTATTATGATAACCCATGCTAGGCTTTTCTGTCGCCCTTGGGATGTTATTATGATAACCCATGCTAGGATTTTCTGTCACCCCTGGGATGTTATTATGATAACCCATGCTATGTATTATAACCCCTGGGATGTTACTCAAGATTATTCAAACAATTATGCATTACTTCTGTTCTTTCATTATAAGAGCGATACATTACTTCATTTCTTTACTTCTATGAGATTAACACATTGGCGATGGTACATTATTGGAACAATAGGGACTTTGGAACATTAGTCAATAAACATGAGACATGTGAATCAAAATTTATCAATGCATAAGTAACATGTGATGAACAATAATTGATAACCAAAAATGGGATACCTTAGAACAATTCAGAATGGAACAAATACAATGTCAATGTGAATACTATGTGTTGCAGAAGGATACGGAAAGAGTAACCTTACATAACTTATATTTCCCAATATGAATATACAATCCTATATGTGAATACAACAATCCAACTCCTTCTTTACGTGTTACTCTACAACACAAATTCATAACGGAGCTCACGTTAACAACTAGTTACCTTATAAGTGCACAAAACGACAATGAGCTACATGACTGCCATATAGCGTCATTTCACCCTTTACAATACAATCCACTGCATTAACATACCAACAATACCATAACATTCCACACATTGACCAAGACATCATAAACCAATAGCATTTCACACCAAGTTTACCCTTTACGCTTCCTCATTATCATTACATCACAATTATTCCGTCAAGTCACCTCAATACCTTTCAGAACAACATATTAAAAACAATCCATAATTGTTATAATCCAACATGCCTCCAAATTACCCCTTAACGTCATTCAAAAGGTATCATAAGTTGATAATTACATCCAAAAAGGGTATAGGGGCCTTCGGGGATCAAAGAGAGACAAAAACATGCAAAACAAGATTCTGGGTTGACCTGCGAAGCCACATGTGCCCACATATGGATGAAATACGGCCACAGGTGACCCTTGGCCCTGTCAGGGGCACCTGCATTGGCATCTGTTCCCTCAGGTACCCTGTCTGCGGGGGCGGGTGCCCGTTTCGACCAAAAAGGTTCTTTTTTGGGTCCTTTTTGTGTAATAAATGGTCCATGGCCATGAATAAGATTATGTTTACATATTTTAAGTCACTTGGATGCCAATTAACCATCATGGTTTCACAACACACATGAACATCACCAAAACCACATTTTTCTTTCAATACACCACCAAGTTCATGCACGATTTTGCAATAACAATTCCAAACATTATCTACAAGGATAAAAAAAGTTAAGGATATAATCACATCTTATTTTTTTATATTTAATCCATAAATTTCACTTCCTTCAAGACCACAAGTCCATTTTCAAGTTTACAAGGCAAAACCCTTTTCCGATTGCAAAATAGACAGTTTTACACATAGTGAACTGACCAACACTTTGCCAACATAACCAACATGATTTATACAACATATTAAGCATATAATATACTAAACCATGAGAATAAATACTTACCAAAGCTTGCAAGAGAGTGATCTTGTCCAAAGGAATGAAGGCTTAGGGTTTATGTGAGATGAGAAATATTTGAGAAAAGTCTAGAAATGGCATGTGAGTCTTTGTGAATAAAAATCTGATTTTTGTTCCCTTTTATAGTCCCTTTTAGTCTCATCCTTAGCCACACATTAATCATAAATGCTAGGCTTACTTGGTCAATGCCAAGAATGGGTCATTCCCATTTTGGCCATGTCTTTTTTCTAATTTTGGGGCCTCAATTGAGCCCAAATAGCACAAGATTTATTTAAGCCCAACAAATTAATGCATAATTCACCAACCCTCTCATGTTTAAATAATTCCATAAATTTTAAGGTACTCTCATGGGTTCGGAAATGTACGGGGTGTTACAATATTTTACTTTAGTTTATTAAACATGCAACTATTCTTGTTAAGATAATTTTGTTTGTACATGGTTGAGACTGGACATAAGCCTGGACGAGCAGAACTTTATCTTGCCACTCATAAGAAAGAAGATGGATCATACGTTAATGAGGCGGCAAAGAGATTTGTGTAAGTACCTCTTTTGAGCATTTTTTTTTAATTTAAATAAGTAATATGTTGCTTCATTAACTTCTTAGTAAGCGCATAAGTAGTGATTTATACTGCTTCATTAAATTCTCAGTAAAAAAAAGTCATATGTTGCTTTAGGTATAGAACTAGATGTAGGGGTATCTCTTTATACTTGTTAATTACTTGTTTTTTTTTCATGTATCAGTTATCTACCTACTTAATCTCCCAACCTTAAAACTTAGTGAATTTAGTCACAGGGAAACATCTTGTTACTCATAACCAACAACTTCTAGTGTTACCTTGGCATTGAGAATGTTTTTGATCATCCAAGAAGCTTGGTTGGCCTGTATGTTCCAAGTATAACCACCTTTAATGTAGTAAGCATGGACTCATTTTATCCATAACCTGTCCTTCTTTAAGCACAAATCCAGTGGTGTTTACAAGTAGCAGCTCTATTCCAATCAGTGAGGTCATGGGCCACCAGCAGTTTCGAAGCATTTTTGCTATGTCGTCTTCAACTTAAATAGAAATACTAGAGAATAACATATTACAACCTGAAAAAAAATCTAACTATTTTTTGATTGATGCTTTGCGATCTGATAAGTGATAAATCAAATTTATGAGGGTGTGTTTAAAGTACAAAAGCAGAAACTACCTCTTTTCTTTAAATAGTTTGTACTTTGAGTACTCTAGTTGTAGATAATGCAAAATTCATCTTTTTTGCTGTAAATCCTGTTAATGATTTTGTACTTTAAATTCTAGACTCACAAGTTTATACCAATTCAAACACAAGATATAGTTGCTGCATTTTAGCTGTTTTAAATTGGTGTTCAAACTGCTAGATAAACACCTATTTACATTTAGTTTAAATAGGATAAAAAGAGAAATAAAAATGTAGTTAAAATATGCTTGAAATCTAGTTCAAGCTTAGAGGAGAGGATAGGTCAGTTTCCCTTGGCTCTTATTTAGCTTCTTCATTCTATGTGTCATTGTACTTCTCTTAGTAGATAACAATTTAGAAAGTGAGGTTGCAATATCTTTCTAGTTTAAAAGTTGCAGCATCTATATCTTGCTTATATTTTTATTTCTTCTTTTATAGTCAATTACTAATTGAAGTTATACAATGGTTTTTGTGTTGTACAATATTTAGGAAAAAATTAAACTCACAGTGAGTCAAAACACCATGGACGAGTCTGAAGTTTCTCCAAATGATGTTGTTGGTAAGGTGCTAGGAAAAGAACACTGTGGAAGGATGAGGTGCTTGGGATTAGGAGCTGTTCCTAGCAGATCCTTTAAACAAACACGACCTCATTTTGATGGTATGAGTGCTTTAAGTAGTAACAGTTCATGTCCATCCAATTGCCAAGAATACTACACTCAAATGTTAAATGCTCACAAACAAAGTGTCACGCCTCGAATCCCATCGGGAAGGATTGGCACTCGTAGCCGACAAGGCCCAAGAGAACCAAGCTTTGCCTCTATTCAATCATATGCATGCTATAAGAAACCCATGATCGCATAAGAGCTTTAAATACCAAGAATGGAATTCATGGAACATGTAATATATATACATATGCGAAACTTGGCCGTTGAGGCCATCAAGTCAAAAATGACATGTACCTTCTACATTTATACACCCACATCCGTCTACAAAAGCCTATAACAAATGCATTGACCAAAATAAACTAAAAGTCGGGACAAGTCCCCGCTTTATACAACAGGTACAACACCAAAACATATGTCCAACTGTGACTTGGAGAAGCCCCAAACTAACTGGAGCTCACCAAAGATCTGCAACCCTGTCAACTTACTGTGGAGGCCTACTAGTACCTGTGCCTGCAGCAAGTAAGGTAAATCCCCCAAGAGGGGTCAGTACGAAGAATGTACTGAGTATGTAAGGCCATATGAAACTTGTAAGATGTGTAAATATGTCAAATAACACAAGTTCAAATGCATAACCAATATGGATAAGTCACAATGTAGATGAGTCCCTATTCTGTACTTTGGAGACCATGTGTTTTGCTTTCATTACTTTCTTTGCATATTTGCTTCCATGATTATTCATCTTTGTCTGTGACTTGTGATACCTGGGCCCCGACTGAACAGTGGGTTTTAACATAACATCATGCTATGTTGGGATCGGCTCGAGCTAGACTTATGCCCCTAGAGCTGCCACCCTATGAATCAATGTATATATCGGGATTGGCTCGAGCTAGGTTAGTACCTCTAGAGCTGCCACCCATATAACATTTCAGGTTCGGCTCGAGCTAGGTTATTACCTCTAGAGCTGCCCCATGTCAGGATCGGTCCGAGCTAGGCTTATGCCCCTAGGACTACCTCCTGATTTGGGATCGGCTTGAGCTAGGCATTTTTCCCCCAAAGATGCCACCCATGCTTGATCATTGATCACATATGCATTACTTTGTTCTTACTTTTGAGATTGATACCATGATAGTCACAACTTTACTTGAAGCTTTGGATCATTAACCAATGAGTGAGAGACATGAGAATAAACATTGTGAGAAACATAATATTATTAGCACCATAACACCATTGGAACCATTGGAACATAACCTTATTGAGCTTTTGGAACATTAACCATGAATATGAGACATGAGATTCACAAATGATCAATGAGTAGGAAATATATGACAATGACCATGGATAACCGGATATAGGATACCTTAGCACATTTCGGGGATGGAACAAGTGTAATGTCAATGTGAATACTATTTGCCACAGAAAGATACGGAAAGAGTAACCTTACATACCTTGTATTCTCAATACGATTCTACAATCCTAAGTGCATACAATAGTCCCGCTCCATCCTTGTGTTTCACTCTACTACACAAGCACATACGGAACCAACATTAACCACCAATTACCTTACAATGGCATATAATAACAATAAGTCACATGTTTGGCTTAAAAATGTCATTTCTTCCTCTACAATACCATTTACGGCATGGTTATATCAATAATACCACAACATGCCCAACATTAATCAAAATATCATTTATGAATTTATTATCCCAATAATTCCACAATATTCCATACATTTACCAATACATGATAACCAAGCTCATGTCACACCAAGGTCATACTTTACACTTCTCCATCACCACAACATCACAATTATGCCATCAAATTACTTCAATACACCTCACAACAACAAATCGGCCAAAAATCCCATAATTTACACTTCTATGAAAATAACAAGTTTAATAACATAATCACACCATACATGTTGGTATTTCCTCCATACCATGCCTTTTCATCAAACCCACAAGTCATATTTCAAGTTTAATTCACAAGGATGCACATCGTTTTGCAAAACCCCCAAGTGCCATATCCACACTTTCAGCCATAACCAACATGATCTACATAGTCTCTCATGCATATAAGATATTAAATCATAAGAATATACACTTACCAAGACTTACCAAATGATGATCTTGTCCAAAGAGTTGGCTTAGGGTTTTTAAGATATGAGAAATATCTCCTTTGGTTTCTTGGAAAATACTAGAAGTGCTTGTGTGTTTAAATGAATAAAATCTGATTTTTGGTGCCTTTTATAGGACCTTAAAGTCATCCTTAGCCATTTGTGATCAATAATTTCTTGGTCAAAGGGAGAATGGGTCATTTGACCCATTTCGCCCATGTTTTCTTTCACCTTTTGGGTCCTTTTTGGGCCCAATTCACTTAACCCAATAAAATCAATAATTCCTTGTGTTTAAATCATCTCATACGTGTTAAAACAATATTACCACTCACACAATTCATAGCCGTAGCCTCAATCCCAAAAACAAGTGATTCTAGCCACGTATGGCTTATTTGGATCAAAAGGGTAAAATCGTTATTTTGATGCCAAATTCGTTCTCGCGCAATTTTTATCATACCAATATAATAATTTACTCATTTCATGTATATACTCATGGTTGTAGAAGAAACGTGGCATAGCAATTGCGAAGAAGGAGCCTGGATCGACTAGGTTGGCTTCCTCTTCACAAACGCGAAGACTAGCTCGCGAATGTGGAGGTCAAGATTTCTTGACCTTCGTGATCGCAGACAAGGCCTCGCGAATGCGAAGACCAAAATCCTTCACCTTCGTGAACGAAGCCAAGGCCTCGCAAACGCAAAGGGTAATTTTGGCCTACACCAGGTACTGTTGCACCAACAACTTTGCTGAGTTGCAAAATCTCCTAACGATCCCTCGGGATTCGTTCGGAATTCCATGAACACAAACAAACTGTGCTACCCTATCAAATTTGGCATTCTAAACTCAATAAAACCATCAAAATTTCCATCAGAGGTTGTTTCGACAAAAAGTGAGTCCTATACCCAAAGTTCCATTTTTATCAAAATCCACCCAATAGCCAAAAATGAGTACGAAAGCCTCGGGACCAGAACCAAGGGTCTCCCTAGCCTAAAATTTATATTTCGAAGCTAACAGAACCATCAGAATGGACATACGAGGTCATTTACCTGAAGTTTTGGCCTAAGATCATTTTCTCAACTTCAAAAGCTCCAAAATTGGGAAATGACTACAAAAACCAAACGAACTTCTCAGTAACCAAACTGTTAGTCCCAGCAAGTCAAAAATGACTTGGGAAAGCTGTAGGAAGGCTCTAAATGCAAAAAAAGCACGAAAATGCAGAAAATGACCTAGAGGCTCATCACAACATCCACTACTAAAAGGACTTTCGTTCGCTAGAGTAAAGAGTTAAGAAGTACTTGAAGGCTCGAACAAAATTTGATGTCAACCAAAATATACCTCCGAAAAAGTACAATGCGATCGCTGAATCAAATATAGAACCCAACTAGGTTGGGGTCGATCCCACAGGGAATAGGTCGAAGTATGAGTAGACTACCAGATGGAATAATTGGAAAGTAAATAAAACTGTGGGGTTTTGCTAGTGAATAGTAATAATGACGATTGCTGGTTGTATTGAGTTTGTAAACAATAAGAGAAATTCACTAGGACTGTGATCCCCAATGATTCCTTAACTTCACCGGTTACTTGTGCTTAACAATATTGCCCCGCTGCGCTGCATGCAAAATCTAACAAGTTAGGTTCATCTAACTGTCTCTCGACCTTCACTAGACGAATTTCACTCTTCTCCTCTCGGACTCCGAGTGTCGCACTACTAACTCTTGTCCTGGATTTTGGATAACCTTTCCCGCTAAGGCTCCGGTTATTAGATGAAGGTTGATAGCTCCAAATCTCTGTTGTTATCTCCTTTTCCCGATCTCTACCTCTCTCTCGAGCAAGTCTAGAATACAGGCGAGTTTCTAACGTTTGCAACCGTCAGAAAAGCAATCATATCGAAGGAAACAACAATACATGCATACACAGCAGTACAAAGTTGCTTTACACTTAACCAGTTTCGTTAATTCCTCATGGTTCACACAACCCTAGTTGATGGGCTTAGCTGCTCATAATTGTAATACCACAAGAACAATTCAAAGATGAAAGCATAATTATGATCTCACAAGAATGAAGGAAAATCGAAATTTCAATTATCAATAAAACTCTCAATTAGGGTTTGTGAATACAAAACCAAAATCTGTCTGAAACAGTATGAAATAACTCTCAAAGTAGTAAATTGTCCATCTCCCGCACTTAGGACTACATAGGGGTATTTATAGATACAAAACTAGTCCTATCCAAATCCAAATAGGAGAACAGAGTCGGCAACTTCCACGGTATCGTGACTTGGTGTCGTGGAACCAAGTCACGCCACGTAGGTTGCTGTCGTGGGAATCAGGCTCAACTTGTGGTCTTCATAAGTTGGATCACGGCAGGCTTCCACATCACGTGGGTGTTAGTCACGCCACGTGACCCCTACCGTGGAAATCAGTCCCTGTTTCTTTAATCTGATGTTGAGTCACGATAGCCACTCATGTGGCGTGAGTGGCTTCCACGCCACGTGACTTGTGGCGTGAGTGGCTCTCTTCTGCAGCCTCTTGTTCTTTCTTCGTCCGACACTTTGTTCTCGGGCTTGATTCTTCCTCTTTTGCTCATTTTGCCTTTAAAGCCTGTTTTCCTGTAAATTAGGACAGAAACCACATCATACCAACAAAACACACCCAAGTTATTGGATATTTTCCTTGTTTTAAGCATCAACAGTGCCATGTAACCATGACACATCAATAGGTAAGGATACTGAGTCCACATATCATGCTCGGTCTCCCAGGTAGCCTCCTCAATCGAACTGTGTCTCGAGTGATCCTTAACCATAGGAATATCTCTGGAACACAATTGTCTGGCATCTCTAGCTAGGATAAAAACTGGATCCTCTACAAAGATCAACCTATCATCTAACTGAATCAATCCCACCGAAGCACGTGAGACTCATCTGAACATCGAAGAATCGATACATGAAAGGCTGGGTGAATAACTAAAATGGATGGAGGCAAGGCTAACTTATAAGCTACCTCTTCAACAATCTGAAGGATCTGAAATGGACCGATATACCTGGGGATGAGCTTGCCCTTCTTATAGAACCTCATTAAAGGAAAACCTAATCACCAACTCTAAACTTTAGAGCATGAAGCCTACGATCAGCATAACTCTTTTGCCTGCTCTAAGCGGCCCGTAGTCTATCCCGAATCACCCAAACTCTATCCAATGCCTCTTAAAGCAAGTCGGTACCCCGTGGCCTAGCCTATGAAGTCTTAAACCAACCAACCAAAGATCGACACTGCGTACCATATAATGCCTTGAATGTCGCCATCTAAATACTTGAATGATAGCTATTATTGTAGGAAAACTCCGCAAAGGCTAAGAACTACTCCCACTGACCCCCTAAGCCAAAGACACATGCTCGAAGCATATCATCCAAAACTTGAATAGTCTGATCCGAATGTCTATTAGTCTGGGGATAAAAAGCTGTGCAAAGGTTAACCTGGGTGCCTAGCTCCTACTGAAATTCCCTCTAAAATCTAGAGGTGAACTGAGAGCCTCTATCTGAAATAATAGACACGGGTACCTCATAAAGGAGAACTACCTCTCGAACATAGATCTGAGCCAACCTCTCGGCACTGTAGGAAGTCTAAATAAGGATGAAATGAGAAGACTTGGTCAATAAACCTAGGATGAAACAAATACTATCAATACCATAGGAAGTACGAGGCAAACCACCTACGAAGTCCATTGTAACTCGCTCCCACTTCCACTTAGGAATGGGTAGCCTTTGAAGAAAACCACCTAGTCTCAAATGCTCATCCTTCACTTGCTGATAACACAAACACCAACCTACAAAATCCTCTATGTATCTCCTCATACCACTCTACCAGTAATGTTGCCTTAAATATCTACACAACTTAGCTGCCCTAGTGTGAATAGAATATTTGAAGCTATGAGCCTCCTGAAGTATTAACTAAATCAAACCTCCTACCTTTGGAACACAAATGCGACCGTTGAATCTTAATATACTCTCAGAATCTAGGGTATCCCTCTTGGACTCACCTCTCTGTACCTGATCTCGAATGCTACACAACATACTTTCCTCAAACTGCCGACCTCAAATCTGCTCCAACAAAGTAGACCTAGCCTTAACACTAACAAAAATCCTCCTAGGATCTAAAATATCAAGCTAAATCAACCTATTGGATGAAAATTGGATGTCCAAGGCCAACGGTCGCTCCGAAATTGAAAGGAAGGCCAATCTCCCCAAACTCACTGCCTTCTAGCTCATGGCATTCGCTACCGCATTCGCCATGCTCGGATGGTACAGAATAGAGAGATTATAGTCTTTTAGTAACTCAATCCACCTGCGCTATCTCAAATTATGATCCTTTTGAGTCATAATGTACTGAAGAATACAATGGTTGGTGAAAATCTCGTAGCAAACACCATACAGGTAATGCCTCCAAATCTTAAGTGCAAAAACTAACACTGCCATCGCCAAGTCATGAGTGGGAAGTTGTGCTTGTGCACTTTCAGGTTCCTTGAAGCATATGCTATAACTCAGACCCATCGTATCAAAACACAATCCAGACCAACACCAGAAGCATTACAACATACAGTAAACCCCTAGTCCTCAACTGGAAAAGTCAGAATAGGAGCTGAAGCGATCAAGTCCTTGAGCTTTAGAAAGCTTACCTCACACCCATTGGACCACTAAAATGGAACCTTCCACCTAGCCAATCTGGTCATAGGTGCTACAATAATGGCGAATCTCTTGATGAACCACCTATAGTAGATTGCCAATCCAATAAAACTGCGAATCTCAATTGGAGATATAGACCTAGCCCAATCAAGAATTGCCTCAATCTTTACTGGGTCGACCATAATCCCATCCTTGTACCCCACGTACCCCAAGAATGCTACATACTCAAGACAGAACACACTTAGAGAATTTTGCATAAAGCCGATGATCTCTCAAAGTGTGGAGTACAGTCCTCAAATGCTGCTCATGCTACCTTATACTCCTCAAATCGACAAGGATGTCATCAATAAACACGATCATAAAGGAGTCCAAATAAGGCCTGAATACGTGGTTCATCAAGTCCATGAACGCTGCTGGGGCATTGGTCAACCCAAAAGACATCACTAGGAACTCGTAATGACTGTAACGAGTCCTGAAGGCTATCTTAGGGATGTCCTCCGCCCTAATCCTCAACTTATGGTAGCCATATCTCAAGACAATCTGAGAAAACATGGCTGCACCCTGAAGCTGGTTAAATAAATCATTGATACAAGGCATAGGATAATTATTCTTCGCTGTCACCTTATTCCCTGCTTGTAATCGATACATATATGTATAGAACCATCCTTCTTCTTTAAAAACAGAACAGGAGCACCCTAAGATGAGACACTTGGTCTTATAACACCTTACCTAGAAGATCCTAAAGCTGAATATTTAGCTCCTTTAGCTCGACAGAAGCCATCTGATAAAGTGCCATAGAAATAGGTTGGGTTCCCGACTCTAGATCAATAGCAAAATCAATATCATACTCAAGAGAAAAGCCAGGTAGGTCGGTAGGAAAGACATCAGGAAACTCAGGAACTATAGGAATAGAGTCAAGCAAAGGACTCTCAATACTGACATCACAAACATATGCAAGGTAAGACATATAACCCCTCGATACCAGTCTCCTAACCCTAATATAAGAAATAATCACCTCGGTACGTAGCTATAAGTACCCTGCCAGACAACCAAGGGTATGCCAGACATAGCTAAGGTAATATTTTGGGCAAAGCAATCTAAGACCGTATAATAGAGGGATAAGCAGTCCATGCCTAGAATCACATCGAAATCAACCATGTCTAGCACATGAAGGTCAGCCTGAGTGTCATACTCTCAAATAGTCACAACATATGATCTATATACCTGATCCACTACTAAAGAATCACTGACAGGAGTAGCTACACACAAAAGCACAAATAATTTATCCCAAGACAAACCCAACCGAGGTAAATAATAAGTAAACACATAAGAATACGTGAAGCCTGGATTAAATAAAATAGAAGATGGCTGATGGCAGACCGAGATCGTACATATAATAACAATATCCAAAGCCTCAGTCTCTGACCTACTAGGAATAATACATAAATGACCCCATCCACCTTCATACTGGTTACCTGCCCGACCACCTACCCTATCTGCTTGAGGACCTCCTCTAGAACCATAGAGACCACCCCTACAACCCTGTACACCACCCTTAGCTTGAGGCGACACTAACGTGATTGGCTGGATATTTTGCATAGAAGGCTCAATCATCCCACACCAGGGATACTCTATGGCAAAATGGCCCACAATACCACAATCATAGAATGCCCCAGGAACTCTATCCTATCGAGAAGGTTCGAATGACCTAGAATGGCTACCTCAACCTAAATACCTAGACTGGATACCCCTCAGAGTCTGACTACTGCTCTACTCACTATAATTATGATACCCAGGTTGACCCCCATCTGAAATCTATAGCGCTGCCTGAACAGGCCTACTGGAGTAACCCTGATACTGATACGACAGCTGTTGGGGATATCTACCTTGAAAACCTCTACCTCTGAACTATGAGCCACTGTGGATCATATTGTAACTGCCTTATTGACGAGGTCTCTTATTGCTGTACCCTTGGGCCTGGTGATGTATATCCTCTATAGTGTATGCATATTCAGCAATATCAATAAATGAACTGCCAGCAACTACCAAACCATATCAATAAATGATCTGTCCGTAGCTACCAAACTCTAAGTTTCCATACAAAGTGGAATTCTCAATCCTCTGATGAAGCACTAAATTCGCTCATGCTCAGTAGGTAGAATCATGGTGGCATATCTGGCTAACTCATGAAATCTTGCCTCATAATCTGCCACTAACATGGAACCCTATTATAACCCTATGAACTAATCCCTCAAATGCTCGCACATACTGTGAGGCTTATACTTCTTCAAGAAAACCTCAGAGAACTGAGTTCAATTCATAGGAAGAGATCCAGCTGGCCTATAATTAAGATATCTCCTCTACCATTGTCTCGTTGCTCTATCAAATTGGAAAATGGTGTAATACACACCATACGACACAACCAGGCCCAAATTATGCAACCTCTCCTTAGAGATAGTAATAAACTCAAATGCATCCTCACCTGAGGCCCCTATAAACCTTGGTGAAGGCATTCTAAGGAATTGGCCCAGCATCTTCTGCTCATCAGAAGTCATGGCTGACTAGGCTGCTGCTGGCTGTGGAACTACCAATATTGGTGGAACCTCTACTCTAGAAGCTGCAGCTGAAGGCCGCACTTCTATACTAAGTCCACCTTGGACTACCCCTTAAGTTGATATCTGGCCTCCATCCATCGGCTGGCCACCATCCATACCCAATAGCTACACCAAGGCATCACGAAGGACTGAAAAATATATAAATCTCAGTGGGTCTGGGCTGCTCCCTAGCCTACCGACTGTTGTAGTGGAAGATCCTCAGGTGCTATCTCAGGTGAGGCTTAATAATCGGATCTGGTGAAGGCTCTTTGGCTTGGAGTTGAGCTGGAGCTACAGCTCTGGCCTGATATCGACCTCGGGGTCAACCTCTGCCTCTAACCAGTGCCCTAACTGGAGGCTCGGGGTCACCGTCCCCAACCATCGTAGCCCGCGTCATAGCCCCATCTGTGAAAGATTAAAAAAAATGAAAATTTAGAAACTAATATGGACATAATACACGACAATGAATCAAAAGGTGAGATTTTCCTGTAACCTCCTGAAGATAGGATACAAATGTCATTATATCGATCCGGGGTACTCTACTAGACACTTGCTCTTATACTAATAATATCGATGAACCTAGGCTCTTATATAAGCTGTTACGAGCCAATTTCTTGAGTCATGATAGTACCTACTTTATTCCACCAGTAGGTAAGCCAAATCATAGCCCAATATGACAAGTAACGGGCTAACTAGCGGAAGATAAGGAAATAAGGATACAACAGTACTATTAAACAACTAGAAGAGGAATATATATATATGTATAAATATATATATAAGCATGCTATACAGGAGAGGGAAGGGGACAAAATACCAAAAAATATTCCCCCAAAGACTTGGTAAGGTCAGTACAAGATACACTAAGACAAAAAGTGTACTATATAGTGCAAAAATATACATCATAGTCTCAGAATATACAAAATAAGCATAACAGCAGGAGGAGAAGGAACAACTCTGAACTTTAAAAGCTCAGCCAATCTCCATTAAGCAACATAACTCGAGGATATCATCAAAAGAGCTGACTCTACTCAGATCTGCATCAGGGAAAAGATGCAAAATGTAGTATGAGTACCAAAACCATGGGTACTCAGTAGGCATCATAGGCCGAGTGAGATAAATCACAGTAAAAGTATAAATAAAGTGCGAGTATATAAAATAAAAAGGTAAAAATGGAATAATAGGCTATGCTAGGCAAATGAAATAAATAGTAAACAAGAAACTCAAAAATAGAAAGAAAAGCCTAGCTATAACCTAACTGGACCTCAATAAGCTCAGAAGGCACACATAAGGAGAAATAAAGCCAACTGAGCCCTCATAAACATGGTGGGTACAAACAAAGAGTAATACTAAAGTAAGGACAGGATAATAACTATACTGAACATAAAACAAGGCAACATGTGCGATATGCGTACCTTATACTCCCTTGCCAACCATAACCACAAATCTTCAAGGCCTTAGGCAAAAATGGAATAATAGGATATGCTAGGCAAATGCAATAAATAGTAAACAAGAAACTCAAAAACAGAAATAAAAGCCTAGCTATAACCTAACTGGACCCCGATAAGCTTAAAAGGCACATATAAGGAGAAATAAACCCAAGTGAGACCTCATAAGTAAGGTGGGTACAAGAAAAGAGTAATACTAAAGTAAGGACAAGATAATAACTATACTGAACATAAAACAAGGCAACATATGCGATGTGCGTACCTTATACTCCCTTTCCAGCCTTAACCGCAAATCTTACCGGCCAAGGCCTTGAGAATGCAAAGACCGAAATCCTTGACCTTCACGAACGCAGCCAAGGCCTCGTGAACGCAAAGGTAAATTTTGTCCTGCACCAAGTGCCGATGCACCATCAACTTTGCTAAGTTGTAAAATCTCTGGATGGGTCCTCAAGATTCATTCGAAATCCCATAAATAAAAACAAACTATGCTACCCTATCAAATTCAGCATTCTAGACTCAACTAAACCATTAAAATTTCCATCAAAGGTTGTTTCGACAAAAAGTGTATCTCACACCCAAGGTTCCATTTTTACCAAAATCCACCCAATAGACCAAAATGAGTTTGAAAGCATCAGGACCCAGACCAAAGGTCTCCCCAACCTAAAATTAGCATTCTAGAGCTAATAAAAACATCAAAATCGGCATCTGAGGTTGTTTACCAGAAGTTTTGGCCCGAGTCTATTTTCTCATTTTCAAAAGCTCCAAAATAGGGAAATGGCTATAAAAACCAAACGAACTATTAGTCCCATAAAGTCATAAATAACCTGGGGCATCTATAAGAATACTCTAAACGCATAAAAAGCATGAAATTATAGAAAATCACTTGGAGGGTCATTACATCCATTCAATTCCTCTTAATTCTTACATAAAGTTTAAGACAATTCTCCACCTTATTTAATTGTCTTTTTCAAATTTAAGATCGATCATTACAAAAAAAATAACATATCTCTTCAGTTACAAAAAGGGAGGCCTTGGTGATTTCCTTGTAAAGAGAAGTTGAGATGGCGACGACATTAGTCTACGTTGCATCTCTCCCAATGTATTTCAGATTTATACACGTTTCTTGTATCTTTTTTCATTATTAATTAGTTTAATTTTTAATTATGTCTTTGTTGATTTATTTTTATTATGTCAGTAGACATGTAAATCAAAATGTTAAAAGTCAAATACTTATCACACCATCGTGTTTCTTTCTTAATATCTGTTTGTTTCTTTGCCTATATGTCACGACCCATAAGCTCATGATGACACCTACTTTAACTCACCAATAGATAAGACAAAACCATAACCCAAAATGACAAATAATGGGTTAACAGGCGGAAGAAGGAAAAATAATGTTAAAAGAGTAATTTAGATAAAACACAACGAAAGATAAATATGCATAACATACAAAAAGAGGGGGGAGGGACAAAATGTACAAAATGAATCTCTTAAGACCTTGTAAGGCTAGTACAAGAGCGACTATACATAAGGAGTACTAGAAAAATGCCAAAATATACAAAATATTCTCTGAATATTCAAAATAAGACTAGTACTAAAATAGAAGGAGATGGATCAGCTTTAGACGCTGAAAGCTCACCCAAATCTCCGGTCAATAGCTCCACTCAAAGTCGATGTCAACGACAAATACTCATACAAAGATCTACATCAAGAAAAAGATGCAAAAGTGTAGTATGAGTACCAAAACATGGGGTACTTAGTAGGCATCATAGGCCAACTGAGCTCAATTAAAGTAAAAGCATAATAAAGTGCAAATCTATACCAAGAGGCAATAAAAGAGGGTAATAAATGGTAATAAAATGTTATGCTAAGAAAGTGTGGAAATCATATGAAAATAACTCAAAAATAAAACATAAATGCCTAGCTATAATCTAACTGTACATCCATAACCCTAGAAAATACACACAATAGAATTGTAATGACCCTCCAGGTTATTTTCTCATTTTTAATGCATTTATAGCTTTTTAAACCTTCCCACAGTGGTTATAGGTCATTTATGACTTGCTGGAACCATCGTTTTGGTTATTGGACAGTTCATTTGGCTTTTAGGCTCATTTTCTTATTTTGGAGTTTTTGCTGTTAAGGAATTAGTCTCGAATTAAAACTTCTAGTAAATGATCTTAGATGGAAATTTAATAGATCCATTAGATCTGGAATGTTGAGTTTAGGCTGGGGGACCCTTGGTTCAGGTCCCGAGGCTTCTGGACTCATTTTGGGCTATTGGGTAGATTTGATGAAAAATAGAGCTATAGGTGTGTCCCCCATATTTATTCAAAATGACCCCGGATGGAAGTTTTGGTGGTTCTTTTAAGTCCAGAATTTTGAATTTGGTATGGTAGCATAGTTCGTTTGCATGCACAGGGTTCCAAAAAAATCTCAAGCACCCAATTGGAGTCTGTTTGGACTTAGAAAATCTGATGCCTCAACGTTGCTGGTGCAGCCGCTTAAGTGGCCAAATGACCGCATAAACGAAAGACGCTTTAGTGAAATCAAGCCACTTTAGCAGCCTTAGCTGTTTAGCTGAGGGCTGCTTAAGCGCCCCTTGTTCACTTAAGAGGATGTTGCTTTAGCGGTCACTGACCTTTGGCACTGGTCGCTATATCGGTCAGTAGCTGCTTTAGCGGTGGCCGCTTTAGCAGACAACTGACCATTTTAGTGGTACCTGGTCCCTTTTACTCCATTCTTGAGAGAATAGGTCATGGGAAAAAGGGGAAAATCTTCCATTGACGCTAAGGTAAGTTAGCTCTACACTCCTTGGTCCTTATTCATCATTTTACCCATTGAATTCCCTTCCATTTCATTGTAAACTCTTAGAAATTAGGTCTTTAAGTCCTTAACTTTGGGAACTGATTTGAGCCCCGATTTACACTCCATTTGTGCTCAACTTTTGAGCACACATCTCTTGTCCTTCGAGGGACCTTGTGACAGATTCAATTTTGGATTTTTTTAAAGGCCTCGCAGGCCCATTCTTGAGCCAAATTTAGACTCGAGCTTTTATATAGTAATATTGGTATCATTTTACTCGTTATAATGTGTAGTTTAATAATTTAATAGTGTGGCGACATTTCAGGATCGTGAAGTAAATACGAGTGAATTGTGATGATTCAAGACTTGCGGTTCGACATAGAGGTAGGCTTCAGTCTGCTTTTCTCTATGAGATTGTGTATAGCATAGATTGCATGCTAGGTAGGGATTATAGGATGGACTTATGGATAATATATCATGACTTAGTCTATTTAGGGTCTTTGGGATAGAAATGTGATCCATACCTTAACATTGGATACCCGTTATGGCCCTAGAATCCTATTACTCTTAATTATAAGCATGTTAACCATAGTTTGATATTAAGGATCCTTTAGTATAAGAATTACCATATTACTAATCAAATTGGACAGTAGTTTCCCATGTTTTATTGATATTATTATACTACTTCTGTACTGTTGGGCCTGAGGCCACGGTTAATATATCAATTGGACTCCAGGTGATCATTTTACCCTTAAAGAGGGCATGATTCTTGTTAATACACGCTTGTACGCTTATGGTTGTATTTTTTGGATACTAGTGATGGCATGCATACTGTTTGGCATATTCATGCTCATTTAATAGTATGATTCAAACCCCAAACCTTGATTTTATTACTATTTTTCTAAAAAGGGAAATATTCCCTCTTTTCACCTTTACAATGGATTCCTATATAATGGGAATAATACCACCTTACTTAATGAAATGTGATCTTTTGGAACTAAAAGTGATAATTTGGAAATTAGACCGAGATTGATTCTGATCCATGGTTTACCCACTCTTTTACCACTACTATTTACTTCGGTCGACAGAGATTCTGACCCTTTATACATTAATATGATGATTTAGTCTTGAACTTGATCTCGAGCAATGGATTTATAGGCTTACACTCCTTTAGTCATGCTTTGAGTCCGTGCACTTATTCTACTATTTACACTCTTTTAGTCACGGTTCGAGTCGGTGCACTTATTATCTCTCTCTCTCTGCTATTGGATGGATTAGATTGATTATGATGGTTATTAAAAGTCTTGGTTCAATACCAGGTATTGTATATGGATATCCAAAATCCCTTATGGGCCCCTTCGTCCGTGAGCTATAGTACCGGAGAAGAATGGTCACTGCAAGTCCTGCCTTTGCAAGCTACTGAGTTGGAGGAGGTTTATACACTTGTTATGTTATGGTACTTGGTACATATGGCACTTGAATCCATTATGGTATTTATGGTTATGTTTCATTCTTTCATTTATATGTATCGCTTATCACCAGTATGATTGTTTGGCGCCTGTATCTATCAGTCTTATGAGAGACTATATAGGTACATGTTATAGTTGCTATTTGCTGAGTGCTTCCGTGAACCTTTCGATCTTATGGGGGTCCGATTAGGTATTTGTGTGTCTGGACTGGCCAGTTACTTTATTATTGGTTATTATGGTTAGTTCGTGGTAGGATGAGTATGGAATGGTACCTGCGATTGACAGTACATTTTTGATTCATTTCTTTATTATGGTAAATTACATTGTTGATAAACCACCTCATGCTTAGTCACATTTTGGTTAGAGATTTATCTATACTAGTATTAGCTCCCTTACTTAACCATGATCCTCTAGATATTAGGCTGACTCCCTCAGGTATTCACCTTAGGGTTAGTCCTTTATGTATGTGCATATATATATGGAATTACCATATATCCCTCTCTTTCTTGTCCACTCCAATTGTATATGTATTCTTTGTCCTTGTATACTACTATATATACTTCTTTCACTCTTCATTGGTATTTTGACTAGTGATATACGGTATTGTACTTTAGCTCCTGTGTAATATCAAGATAGGGTAGTTATCCTTATTGTTCCATTAGTACTATTATGCCTAGTTCCCTGGATAGTTGGTTGTAGTTGCATTCATGACTTACATGTCATTTTATGCTTACATTATTTCTAAAGCTTAGTTGGCAGATGCCTACTGAGTACCACATGTTTGGTACTCATACTACACTTCTGCAGCCTTTAGGTTATAGTACTAGTTATCGTATTTGATGTGTGTATCATGCGGAGAAGCTATGGATTGGAGATTTAGGGTGAGCTCCTTGCGTTTTGGAGTATCCCTACTCTCCCTCTTATTGTTAGACTATTCTCTATGTTGTACTCAAAGACATCTTTTTATATGTACTTATTCTGTATTTCAGTTGTACTCTTGATGTATTAGAAGCTCATGTATTAGTTCCACCAGGTTTTGGAATTATATTAGTCTTTTTATCATATTTATTCTGTAGTTTTCTTCCTTTCTCTTGGTAGTCCGTTACTAGTTGTATCGAACTATGGGTTGACTTACCTACTGATGGGATAGAGTAGGTACCATCATTAGCTGAGAAATCAGGTTGTGACAAATTAGTATTAGAGTGTAGATTTATCGGTGTTGTTGGTATAAGAGCTTAGTGTTTAGTAGAGTCCTGTCGATCGGTATGGAAACATCTGTATCCTATCTTTGGGAGGTTACATGACATTCTCAGGAAATTCTATTCTTGACTCTTATCATGTGTCTGTACTTCTATGAACCTCTAAGTTTTTATATGACTCCATTCCTTCCTAGATGGTTGGCATGACGTTATTGATAGATGCAGATGGTACTTCTACTCGTGTGACCAGAGTTTTAGTCCAGCAACAGACTAGGAAGTTAGAAATTAATATAGAGGATCTTCAGCATCAGACAGAGGTTATGGGACCAGTCTAGGCTCAGACAGAGTTTGCAACTGCCTCAGCTTTTCAAGATTCAGTGTTAGGGATTTTGAGTCTTTTCATGGATGCTTCACCGTCAAGGGTATTGCATGGTACATTGATTGATTCTCAGGCTAGAGTTGGGTTTATTGTTGTTCAGAAAGGTTCCTTATCAGTTTCCAAGAATGAGATTGGGTTTCTCGAGTGGACCAGTCAGACATCTACATTATATGCTACTGGGCCTAAGATGGTGTAGAGATTTATCAGAGGATTGGCTTTTCTACTCCGTTTGGCATTAGACCATTTGATAGCAGTTGAGTCTCCTTTCTATGAGGTTGTTGATCATGCGAAGGCTACAAAAAGGGCTTGTTTTGAGACATATAGAGGTGGCAGTAAGAGGCCATAACAACAGTGCAGCGTTAGTGGTATTCCATTTGGAGGTCAGGATCTTTCTATCAGAGGTCAGCATCACTTGCAACCTATTAGACCCGTACAGCTTGTACCTCAGATATTGGGTAGCTCTCAGGTAGATCATGGTGGTGTCAGTGGACAGAGTTCTGGATAGGCAGTATGGATTATTCGATTTAAGTTTTTAGGCCGTAGCGGCCATTCTGAGCCAGTAGGTACAGTACATCTGAGTATTCCAGGAGCTTGTTTTGACTGTGGAGAGGTTGGTCATTGGTCTATGGAGTACCCCAGGCTTGAGTTTGTTGTCCAGGCATATGTTTGTCATCGACCTAGAGCTCCCGAGGCATGTTATGATTATGGAGAGGATGGTCACTTCAGTGGAGAGTGTCCACGAAGTCAGTAGGTTAGCTAGTTGAGGCCAACTCATGTTTTTCGCCAGGTTAGAGCTTCAGGGGTTTGTTATGACTGCAAAGATATCGATCACTGATCCACAGAGTGTCCCTGACATGGGATTATTAGTCATTCATCTCATACAGGTCAATCTTATATTGATTGTTGTATGCCTTGGTGTAGATTTCATGCATATATGACTACCCCCGTAGATGATTCTTTAGTAGTGGATTGAGTGGATTTGTATTGTGATATTCTTAGGGGGGTAGCATTTGGGTTCGAGTCCCACTTCGTTTGGCATATTGACCTTGATTATGGCCTTAGAGTGATACTTATTGATGATTTTCATTTTTGGTACCACCTGCATCTTATTTTGTTGATATCATTGTCGTTGTTTTGACATTTATTGATTCTTCTTCGATAAACGGCTAGATTAGTGTTATCTAACTAGCATTTTTCCCTTCCTTGCGATTCCTATTTTGTTGGCTTTAATGGCTACCTTGATTGTTTAGCCTTCCCTTTCTGTTAGCAAGGTCAATTGTTGATCGAATTATGGAAGTGAAGGTAAGTTTGACCTTCTATGGCTTGGGTGTGATTTTAGCACTGGCAGTCTTCTTCCATAGCTCATTTCTATTGATTATGCATTTTGGATTTGACTCCTCCGATTTTGATAGCTCATCGCCTGGTAGTGGTCTTGATCTTGATGTTGATATTTAATTAGAGTTAGCAATTCAGTTCTATTGCCTGTTGCTAATGTTGGAAAGTCTAGGTCTGGCTTCCTAAACTGTTGAGTTCATCTCCTGTTGATCGTTTTGATCTTGGTATTGGTATGGAGTTGGGTACTTTGTTCTTCCTATGATGTGGTTCATGGAGCAGCCGAGTTAAAGTTAGTTTTCATGGGTGATCTCAGAAAATTCTCATTTTGACTCTTGTTCGGCCTAATATGACTTTGTGAGATGCTTTTACTCTGTGGTATGTTCTTGATTATCAGTTATTGGTTACCAAAGTGGGCATATTTGGGATTGAGTATTTGTTACCATAGATTGGGCATTGGATTGGCCAGATGTCGATTGAGTTATACATTCTGAGTTGCTCGAGTTTTGGCTACCATTGGTGCTTTTGTAGCCTTGATAAGTTCTTGTTTCTTCCTTAATGCATTATGCCCTTCAGTCGGTGTGGAGTTAGCTCTCTGTGTCTTCAGCTTATAGTCTTTCTCCATCATGACTATGTCCTCGATGACATTACTATTTCAGACCTTGCGAGGACCATTGAGTATATGCTCAATTTATGATATTGAGGTTGATTTGGGTATTTAACCTTAGCGAAGGCTTGTTGACTCTTGTTTTGGATTTTGATGCCTTCGAATGATGGCTTGGGAGTTATGATAGATTTCGGTATGTGTATGCTTACTCGTCAATAGGATTGGTTTGGATAGTTGAGATTGAGCATTTCAGTTTCAGTGTTGGGATTTTATCTTGGGTTTGCATAACTTGGTTGAAGCCTTATTTCCAGATTTTCCTCAGTTGAGTATACATTCATAGGCTGAATAAGCCTAATCCTTGCCTACCGGTTTGGTTCTTTTTAGTTCAGATAGATTGGGCTTGATTGATGCTCGGAGGATAGTCCATTGGCACATGGTATTGGTTTTTACTGCTTTTGACCTTGGCTCTCAGTTTTTGTCAAAAGTTTGGATTGTCTGCTCAGCAGAAAGAGTATGCTTAAGTTAGGCTTAGCATGACTTCATCCATAGTTAGTGGGACATCCTAGAGTGGATTGTTCAGTTTTGAGAGCTTATGCTCCAGACTCGTGATTATTAGTTTTGAGGGTCATTCGAACCAGTTGCAGCTTTAGCTTAAGAGTGTAGACTTTGGTCACCACCATTTGTGTGTCTTGGTAGCACCTTATGAGCCTAATTGTATGCTTATCATTATGGATTTCCAGTGAATCAACTTTAACCTTTCAAGTAATATGTGATGGGATTGCACAGAAGGTTAGACTTGGAAATTAGAATTAATTTTATGATTCTTGTTTTGGATTGCCTTTAGCTGGGTTGAGTATCTATTGGTTGTGCTTACTTCAGCTTGGTTTTTGCATGTAGTGTTTTGGGTTCACGTGTTTCCATCGCCCCCGATTCAGTTGGAGGCCAGTTGGTTGTTGAGGATGAGTTTAAGTTATTTGGGAAATAAAGTCAGGATATGAAGGAACAAGGGATGCTTTAGGTGGTCTTCAGCTTGGCTGGATTTTTGCTTAGTTGTGCTGGTATCGGTGAGATGTCAGTAAGGTGTGGTTTGTGTTTACATGCTTCAATTTTTCTCAGTTCAGTTGAAGGTCAGTTGGTTGGCGAGGTTGAGTTGTCGTTATTTGAAAAAGAAGTAAGGAGGTTAGTTGAAAAAGGGATAGCATTGGTGAAATCCCTTAAAAGTGTTGTTCTGCTTTAGAGGTTATTTGGGGAGTCTTGCTTGGAGCATGTTGGCCCAGCACCTCGTACTTTCGAGCTTTCGGTCTCTTTCTATCCATTGACTTTTGCAGACGAAAGTCCTTTTAGTAGTGGATATTGTAATGACCCTCCAGGTCATTTTCTTATTTTTTGTGTGTTTCTAGTATTTTGAGCTTACCCACAGTGGCTACATGTCATTTATGACTTGTTGGAACTGTCGGTTCTATTATCGTACAGTTCATTTGGCTTTTACGCTCATTTTCCTCTTTTAGAGTTTTCACTATTATGGAATTGGTCTCGAACCAAAACTGCTAGTAAACAATCTCAGATGGAAATTCTGATAGAGCCATCAACTCCAAAATGTTGAGTTTAGGCTAGGGGGACCCTTGGTTTAGATCCCGAGGCTTCTGGACTCATTTTGGGCTATTGGGTAGATTTGATGAAAAATAGAACTACAGGTGTGGGCCCCATATTTAATCAAAACAACCTTGGATGGAAGTTTCAATCATTTCGTTGAGTTCAGAATGTCAAATTTGGTATGGTATCATAGTTCATTTGCACGCATGGTGTTCCGAACGAATTTCGAGCACCCGATCGGAGTCCGTTTGGACTTAGAAAATTTGATGCTTTAAAGTTGCTAATGTAGCCGCTTAAGCAACCAATTGACCACTTAAGCAGAAACAACTTTAGTGACATCGACCCGCTTTAGTGGCCTTGGCTTTTTAGCTGAGGGCCGCTTAAGCGCCCCTTGTCCGCTTAAGCGGACTTCGATTTAGCGACGGGGATGCCACTTTAGCAGCCACTCAACTTTGGTACTGGCCGCTTTAGTGGTCAGTAGCTGCTTTATTGGCCAAGTGACCGCTTTAGCACCTAAGTTACCACTTTAGCGGTACCTGGGATTGATAAATCCCCTTCTTCACCCGAAAATCCTATTCATTTCTTAACCCTTTTCCTCCATTCTTGAAAGCATAGGTCGTGGGAAAAGGGGGAAAATCTTCCATTGTAGCTAAGGTAAGTTAGTTCTACACTCATTGGTCCTTATTCATCATTTTTACCACTTTGGAGACTAATTTGAGCCCCAATTTACGCCCTAGTTATGCTCAACTTTTGAGCATACATTCCTTGTCCTTAGAGGGACCTTGTGATGAATTCAATTTTAAATTTCATTTGCGGGCCCCACAGGCCTATTCTTGACCCAAAATTTGACCCGAGCTTTTGTATAGCAATATGGGTATCATTTTACTCATTATGATGTGTAGTTTAATATTTTGATAGTGTGGCAGCATTTCAAGATCGTGGAGCAAAGATGAATGAATTATGGATAATTCAAGACTTGCGGTTCGTCATCTAGGTAGGCTTCAGTCTACTTTTCTATATGAGATTGTCTATAGTATAGATTGCATGTGAGGTAGGGATTATAGGATGGACTTATGGCTAATATATCATGACTTAGTCTATTTAGGGATTTCGGAATAGAAATGTGATCCGAACCTTAATATTGGATACCCGTTATGGACCTAAAATCCTATTACCCTTAATTATAAGCATGTTAACCATAGTTTGATATTAAGGATCCTTTAGTATAAGACTCACCATATTACTAAGCAAATTAGATAGTAGTTTCCTGAATTTTAGTGATATTATTACACTAGTTCAGTACTGTTTGGCCTGAGGCCGCGGTTATGATATCAGTTGGACTCCAGGTGAGAATTTTACCCTTAAAGAGGGCATGATTCTTGTTTATAGATTCTTAGGCTCTTATGGTTTTATTGTTTGGATACTGGTGATGACATGCATACTGTTAGGCTCATTCATGCTCACTTAGTGGTACTACTCCAACCCCAAACCTTAATTTTACTACCGTTTTTCTAAAAAGGGAACTATTCCCACTTTTCACTTTTAAAATGGATTTCTTTATAATGGGAATCATACCACGTTATTTAATGAAATATGAGCTTTTGGAACTAAAAGTGATTTTTTAGAAATTAGATCGAGTTTGATTTCGGTCCATGGTTTACCCACTCTTTTACCACTACTATTTATTTCGGTCGATGGAGATTTTAACCCTTTATACATTACTATGATGATTTAGTCCTAAACTTGATCTCTGGCAATGGATTTACAGACTTACACTCCTTTAGTCATGGTTTGAGTCCGTGCACTTATTATACTATTTACACTCTTTTAGTCTCGGTTCGAGTCCGTGCACTTATTATATATATATATATCTCCGGGGTTGGATAGAGTAGATTGCTTATGGTGGTTATTGGAATTCCTGGTTTGAGACCAGGAAATGTATACATATATCCCGAATCCCCTATGGGACCCTTAGTCCATGATCCACAGTGTTGGAGAAGGATGGTCACCGTAGGTCCTGCCTTTGAGAGCTACTAAGCTGGAGGAGGTGTATACACTTGTTACATTATGGTACTTGGTACATATGGCACTTGGATAGGTTATGGTATTTAAGGTTATGTCGCATTCATTCATTTATATGCATCGCCTATCACTTGTATGATTGTTTGGCGCCTATATCTATTGGTCTTATGGGGGGCTATATAGGTACAAGTTACAATTGCTGTTTGCTGAGTGATTCCGTGAACCTTCTGGGCTTATGGGGGGTTCGATTAGGTATTTGTGTTTCTGTACTATCCGGTTACTTTATTATTAGTTATTATGGTTAGTTCATGGCAGGATGAGTATGGACTGGTACCCGAGATTGGCGGTACGTTTCTGATTCCCTTCGTTATTATGGTAAATTATATTGTTGATAAACCACCTCATGCTTAGTCACATTTTTGTTAGAGTTTTGAGTATGCTAGCATTAGCTCCCTTACTTGACCATGATCCCTGAGATGTTAGGCTGACTTGCCTCGCCTCAAATCCCATTGGGGCGGACATGGCACCCGAAGCCGTTGAGGGCCCGAGAGAACCAATCTTTATCCCTGTATACTCATACGCAAGTCATTCCATGAATATCAATACCAAAGGTAGATGCAAGATGCTAATGGCATAAGTCATGAAAAATGTGTGATGATAAACACATACAAATATGAAACTTGGCCGTTAGGGCCACCATGACATAGCATACATCCTTCGTTTGTCCCACATCGTCTACAAAGCCTCTATGAATACATGAACATAACCATCCTAAAGTCGGGACAAGTTCCCGCTTTACACAACTGTGATAAAATACCAAAACCAACATATACATAGGACTCGAAAAGCCCCGAAGCAACCTGGAGCTTACCAACAATCCACAGAAAAATCCAAGTCCTACTGTGGAGGCCTACTAGTACCTGTGCCTGCAACGAGTAAGGTAAGTCCCCAAAGGGACGTCAGTAGGAAGAAGGTACTGAGTATGTAAGACTACAAGTAACTATATGAGATATAGGAACTTTAATGGAAACAAGTACAAGTGAACGCATCAAATAGATAAACTATCATAAGGTATACGTGTGGGATCATGTACATTGCTTTCTTTACTTTATTTCACTTTACTTATCAATCATCAATCAGATAATCATCAATCATATAATGCCCGGGCCAAACTGATCAGTGGGAATAACATAATAATCGGGATCGCCTCTAGCTAGGCTTTCACCCCTTTGAGTTGCCACCCGTTCCTAATGAACTTTCGGGATCACCTCTAGCTAGGCTTTCGCCCCTTCGAGTTGCCACCCGTACTCAACAAGTGTGCATTACTTCAATTCCTTTGTTATGAGATTGGTACATTGGTGGTTGGACATTATTGGAACTTTGGAACATTAACCAATGAATATGAGTCATGTGAATCACAATTGATCAATAAATAAGGAACATGTGAGTAACAATGATTAATAACCGTAAATGGGATACCTTTGAACATTTCGGAATGGAACAAGTATAATGACAATGTAACACTATGTGCTGCAGAAGGATACGAAAAGAGTAACCTTACATACCTTATCCTTACCAACACGTGACTACAATGATTCATCTCCTTCCTTATGTTTTATTCTACAACACAAGCACATAATGGAGCAAACATTAACGGCTAGCTACATTACTAGTTCACAAGACAGTAAGTAGGTGCTTAACGGAAAGTAAAAACCTTCCAACTTCCAAAACACATGGTGCATCAATCCCCCCTTCATTATACCACCAAATAACATTATTCCACCATATTACACTATAACTTACTGCTTTAGCAAAACACCACCACCAAAACAGTCCACACATCAACATAGACATCACAAACCGATAAAATTTTACCCCAAGTTTCTACTTTACATTTACGCCTCAATTTAACTCCACATAATTATTCCATAAATTCACATAAATAACTTCCACAAAAATATACCAAAAACAACCATGATTTCACAACACACATAAACATCACCAAAACCATCTTTTCATTTCAATACGTCACCCCTTCCGTACACAATTTCACAACAACAATTCCAAAAGTTACACACCAAGAGAAATCAAGTTAGAGACATAACAACATCACACATATTTATATTCAATCCATCAACTAACTTCCTTCAAGACCACAAGTTCACTTTCAAGTTCAAGTCACCAAAATGACACATCTTGTATCACATAAGCAAAAGTGCACCAACCAACACTTTTAGACATAACAATAATAATACATACAATATATCATGCATATAATATATGAAACCACAAGAATTAATACTTACCAATACTTACAAGGTGATGATCTTGCCAAAATAAGTGTAGTTGCCTTGGGGTTTAAATTGGTTTCTTGTGTCTCTTGGAAATGTCTAGAAAATGCAAGAAATTGCAAGGTGTTATGTTTGATTAAAAATATTATTTTTGGGGAATTATATAGCCTTTTAATGGGCATCTTAATCCATACATTTGGTCCTTAATGATGTGTTTAAGAAGTCAAAGATGAATGGGTTATTTTTTTCCTTTTTGGGCCATGTCTTTCTTGTAAATTTTGGGCCAATTTTGAGCCCATTAGCCAAGATGAATTAAGTCCAACATTTTGCATACATAATATACCCTTTATTTCATGTTCAATTAATTCCATCACTTAGTCTCATACGTTCAAAAATTTACGGGGTGTTACATCCTTCCCCCCTTAGAAACATTCGTCCTCGAATGTTAATTGTAGTGGTAATCAACCCAAACAAATTTAAGTCTAAATACATTTGTCATATGCTCACATATTTATAATGCTCATATATAGTTACTTGTTATTCCTTTAATTCGGCGTCTTGGACCTCCTCTTCGGTTTGGAAAAAATACGGGTACTTTGCTTTCATTCTTTCTTCGGCTTCCCATGTAACTTCTTCTACTTGTTGATTCCTCCAAAGCACTTTTACGGAAGCCACATCCTTGTTCCTTAGCCTTTTGCTTTGTTTTTCCAAAATAGCAATAGGCATTTCTTCGTATGTAAGATCTTCCGTAACTTGCACCTCTTCAATGGGAGCAATTTGAGACGGATCTCCTATGCATTTTTGCAGCATCGAAACATGAAACACTGGGTGGACTGTGGAGAGTTCTTGGGGTAATGCTAATTCATACGCCACTAGACCAAAGCTTCGAATAATTTCATATGGCCCTATATAACATGGACTTAGCTTCCCTTTCTTTCCAAATCTCATCACCCCTTTCATTGGTGATACCTTTAAAAATACCCAATCACCTATAGCAAATTCAAGCCCTCTTCTTCTAACATCAACATATGACTTATGATAGCTTTTAGCTGTCTGTAATCGCTGCTGTATCACTTTAACTTTCTCCATAGCTTGATGAACGAGATTCGGTCCAAATAAAGAAGTTTCACCTTCTTCAGACCATCCGATAGGTGATCTACACTTTCTCCCATATAACGCTTCGTAAGGAGCCATCTTGATACTTGAATGATAGCTATTGTTGTAGGCAAATTCAACAAGAGGTAAATGATCATCACAATTGCCTTTAAAGTCTAATGCGCACGCTCATAGCATATCTTCAAGTGTTTGGATGGTATGTTCTGCCTGCCCATTTGTTTGGGGATGGAAAGTTGTACTTAAGTTCACTTAAGTTCCCAAACTCTGCTAGAAAGACCTCCAAAAATGAGCAGTAAATTGAGCCCCTCTGTCGGATATAATAGATATGGGAATTCCATGTAGCCGAACTATTTTTTTAATATACAACCTCGCATAATCTTCAGCTGTATAGGTGGTCTTGACAGGTAAAAGGTGTGCTGATTTGGTAAGTCTATCAACAATCACCCATATGGAATCAAATTTGCGAAGTGTGTGAGGTAAACCTGTGATAAAATCCATATTGATCATGTCCCATTTCCAAACCGGAAGATCTATACACTACATATAACCTCCAGGCTTTTGATGCTCTACCTTGACTTGTTGGAAATTTGGACAATGAGACACAAAGTCTGCAATGTTATTTTTCATGCTCTACCACCAATATATATCTTTTAGATCATGGTACATTTTGGTTGCTCCCGGATGAATGGAATACCGTGAATGATGTGCCTCGGTCATAATTCGCTTCCTTAAGTCATCTATATCTGGTACACACAGCCTGCTTTGGCACTGTAGTACTCCCTCTGGTGTAAGATCAAAGGCCTTTGTTAGACCCTATTGTACACTTTCCTTCAGCTGCACTAAAATAGGATCTACATATTGTTTCTCCTTTATTTCAGCTATAAGTGATGATTCTGCTGCATTCTGCACTATAATTCTTTCATCCGGAGTTTTTAGAAGACGAACTCCCAAGCTAGCTAATTGATGTAAATCCTTGGCCATCCCTTGCTTTCCCGCGAACTGGCCATCTGTGCTTCCACTTGCTTTACGGCTTAATGTATCGGCTACCACATTTTCCTTTCCCGGATGGTATAAGATATCAATATCATAATCTTTCAATAATTCCAACCATCTCCTCTGTCGTAAATTGAGGTCCTTCTGCTTGAGAATATACTGTAAGCTCTTATGATCAGTATAGATATCCAAGTAAACTCTATACAAATAGTGGCGCCATATCTTTAAAGCAAAAATTACAGCTGCTAATTCAAGATAATGTGTGGGATAATTCTTCTCATGTGAATGCAGTTGTCTTGAAGCATAGGCTATAACTTTACCGTGTTGCATCAATACACACCCTAAACCAACTTTTGAAGCAGCACAATATACTGCGTAGCCTTTTATGCCCTCCGGGAGTACTAATATAGGTGTAGAAGTCAATTTATCCTTCATCTCTTGGAAACTCCTTTCGCATGCGTCATTCCATTGGAATTTAGTTGCTTTGTGAGTTAACTTTGTCAATGGTGAAGAAATATAAGAAAACCCTTCGAAAAATCTTGTATAATAACAGGCCAAACCAAGAAAACTATGAATTTTTGTAGGCGTCGTAGGTCTTGGCCAATTCTTCACTGCCTCTATCTTTTGGGTATCAACCCGTATGCCTTCATCCGATACAATATGACCCATGAATGCCACAGAGTTCAACCAAAACTCACATTTAGAGAACTTTGTGTATAACTTACGGTAGCGAAGAATCTGTAACACTTACCGTAAGTGATTAGCGTGGTCCTCTTGTGATCTTGAGTAAACCAAAATATCATCAATAAATACTGTCACGAACACGTCGAGAAATGGCTTGAACACCCTATTCATCAAATCCATAAAAACAGCAGGAGCATTTGTTATGCCAAATGACATAACTAAAAATTCATAATGTCCATACCGTGTTCGGAAAGCTATCTTGGGCATATCTCTTTCTCTAACCCTGATTTGGTGATAACCCGATCTCAAATCAATCTTTGAAAAGCATTTAGCACCATGTAGCTAATCAAATAAATCATCAATTCTGGGAATGGGATATTTATTCTTGATTGTTACTTTATTCAACTGCCGGTAGTCAATACACATTCTCAATGTGCCATCTTTCTTCCGTACAAATAATGCTGGTGCACCTCACGGGGACATACTAGGCCGTATAAATCCCTTGTCCAGTAAGTCTTTTAATTGCTCCTTTAATTCTCGCAATTCTGCTGGACCCATTCTATATGGAGGAAGAGAAATAGGCTGAGTGCCTGGAATCACATCAATGCTAAACTTTATTTCCCGTTCTGGAAGTAAACTTGAAAGATCTTCAGGAATTACATCAAGAAATTCATTTACCACCAAAACTGATTGAGGAGTTGGTGGTTTCGCTTCAGTGTCATGCACTCTCACTAAGTGGCATATATATCCCTTGGATATCATTTTCCTAGCCTTAAGGTAGAAAATAAATTTGCCTCTCGGTGCTCCCGCATTACCTTTCCATTCAAGAACATCCTTTTGTGGAAAATGAAATTGTACTCTCTGAGCTCAGCAATCTACCGTGGCATAACAAGAAGCTAGCTAATCCATTCCCATAATAACATCAAAATCTATCATGTCTAGCTCAACAAGATCGGCCAATGTATCATAACCACAAACAGTGACTATACAATCACGATAAACTCTCTTTGTTATAATAGATTCACCAACCGGTGTAGCTACTTCAATTGACTTAACTAGTAATTTCGGCGTTCTTTTGAATTTTTCAGCAATCAATGGAGTAACATATGATAATGTAGAACCCGGATCAATTAATGCATACACATTATGTGAGAATATAGATATTGTACCTGTAACGACATCAGGTGATGCCTCCGAATTCTGACGGTCAGCTAGCGCATAAATATGATTCTGAGTTTTGCTGGAACCAGCTGCTCCTCTAGCACCTCTACCTCGTCCCATATGCTGTGCTCCTCTACCTAAGGAAGGCACAGATGATGATGATGCAATGGTGGATCCCGTAGGTCGTGCTATACCAACCATGCTCCTTTGTGGACACTCTCTCACCATGTGCCCTGGCTCACCGCAAAAAAAACAAACATTCTTTTCAATCCGACATTCACCTAAATGAGACTTCCCGCAGTGCTGACACGGCTGGCGAGAAAATCCTACAGTCTGTGGACCTCGAACCACACTGCTTCGCCCAACATAACTGCCTCTAGACCCTCGAAATTGAGGTGGAGTACTTGCCATGGAATAAGAAAATGAGGGTCTAGGCGGCCTATTCAAACTCCGAGATCCAAACTCTCCTTGGGACGCCATAGACTGTCCCATAGATCTATCCCTCTTTGACGGCCCTTCTTCAAACCCTTGTGTTCTTCTTCGTTGCCTCTGATCTTCCATTTTCTACGCAAAGGCCTGTATTCTAGCTATGTACATATCCCTGTTCAACATAGCAATAGTACAATCTCGAACCAAATATGGCTCCAGTCTGTCCACATACCGATGAACTCTATCGGTCATCGTAGCTACAACATTCAGAGCATACCGGGTCAAAGAGTTAAACTTGAGGCTGTATTCTATGACGCTCATGTTACCCTGTTGCAGATTTAAGAACTGGTCCAAACGAGCCTCTCGTACCTCATAAGGAAGATAATGATCAAGGAAGGCCATTTAAATTCTTCCCAACCAGCTGGGAGTGCATCAATGCCCCGCGACTGCTTTCAATCTTCATACCATAATATAGCTTCGCCCTTCAATCTATAGGCCGCAAGCTCGACCGTTTCCACACCGGACATATGCATGACCTCTAAATCCCTTTGGATTTGATCTATAAAATCTTGCGAATCTTCATTCGGATCTGATCCAGTAAAGGTAGGAGGGTCTAATTTCAGAAAATTCTGTGTTCGTCTACTAGCTGCTCTAGCTGTACTATCATCACTTGTCGTTGGACCACCTTGTCCCTAAACTTGTGCAGCAACTATTCGGGTCAACATTTGTACTGCATTCTTTAAGTGCTGGTCAGTAGTATTTACTGGTGGTTCTACAGGTACTTCTCTTCCACTTGGCTTCTCTGCAACTGGAAGGGTAGATGAAGCCTGCGATGTAAACTCCTGTTCGATGCCGCCTTGATAAACTGGTTCAGGCGGGGCTCTACTAGTTCCTTCTCCAGCAATTCTGTCTAGCCTTCTACTTTTACCTCAACCTCTTCTTATCATCGGCATTTTCCTATAATAAACAAGAACAGCAATTTTCATGGTCAGAAATGATTCCACCTATAACTTCGGCTCTAATGCACGATCTAGAAATGAAAGAATGAAACAACTCCTAAATGTACCGTAGCCTCCTACTTATAAATGTGGTGCACAACACATCGATAAGCAAGACTCTACTCAGACACGACTTTGTAGACACCCTAGGACGACCCGCTCTGCTACCATTTTTGTCACGCCTCAAATCCCATTGGGGCGGACATGGCACCCGAAGCCGTTGAGGCCCCGAGATAACCAATCTTTATCCCTGTACACTCATACGCAAGTCATTCCATGAATATCAATACCACAGGTAGATGCAAGATGCTAATGGCATAAGTCATGAAAAATGTGTGATGATAAACACATACAAATATGAAACTTGGCCGTTAGGGCCACCATGACATAACATACATCCTTCGTTTGTCCCACATCGTCTACAAAGCCTCTATGAATACATGAACATAACCATCCTAAAGTCGGGACAAGTCCCCGCTTTACACAACTGTGATACAATACCAAAACCAACATATACATAGGACTCGGAAAGCCCCGAAGCAACCTGGAGCTCACCAACAATCTGCAAAAAAATCCAAGTCCTACTGTGGAGGTCTACTAGTACCAGCGCTTGCAGCAAGTAAGGTAAGTCCCCAAAGGGAAGTCAGTACGAAGAAGGTACTGAGTATGAAAGACTACAAGTAACTGTATGAGATATAGGAACTTTAATGGAAACAAGTACAAGTGAACACATCAAATAGATAAACTATCATAAGATATACGTGTGGGATCATGTACATTGCTTTCTTTACTTTATTTCACTTTACTTATCAATCATCAATCAGATAATCATCAATCATATAATGCCCGGGCCCAACTGATCAGTGGGAATAACATAATAATCGGGATCGCCTCTAGCTAGGCTTTCGCCCCTTTGAGTTGCCACCAGTTCCCAATGAACTTTCAGGATCGCCTTTAGCTAGGCTTTCGCCCCTTCGAGTTGCCACCCGTACTCAACAAGTGTGCATTACTTCAATTCCTTTATTATGAGATTGGTACCTGGTGGTTGGACATTATTGGAACTTTGGAACTTAACCAATGAATATGAATCATGTGAATCACAATTGATCAATGAATAAGGAACATGTGAGTAACAATGATTAATAACCGTAAATGGGATACCTTTGAACATTTCAGAATGGAACAAGTATAATGACAATGTAACACTATGTGCTGCAGAAGGATACGAAAAGAGTAACCTTACATACCTTATCCTTCCCAACACGTGACTACAATCATTCAGATCCTTCCTTATGCTTTATTCTACAACACAAGCACATAATGGAGCAAACATTAACGGCTAGCTACATTACAAGTTCACAAGATGGTAAGTAGGTGCTTAACGAAAAGTAAAAATCGTCCAACTTCCAAAACACATGGTGAATCACTCCCCGCTTCATTATACCACCAAATAACATTATTACACCACATTACACTATAACTTACTACTTTAGCAAAACACCACCACCAAAACAGTCCACACACCACCAAAACAGTCCACACATCAACGTAGACATCACAAACCGATAGAATTTTACCCCAAGTTTCTACTTTACATTTACGCCTCAATGCAGCTCCACATAATTATTCCATAAATTCACATAAATAACTTCCACAACAATATACCAAAAACAACCATGATTTCACAAGACACATAAACATCACCAAAACCATCTTTTCATTTCAATACGTCACCCCTTCCGTACACAATTTCACAACAACAATTCCAAAAGTTACACACCAAGAGAAATCAAGTTAGAGACATAACCACATCACACATATTTATATTCAATCCATCAACTAACTTCCTTCAAGACCACAAGTTCACTTTCAAGTTCAAGTCACCAAAATGACACATCTTGTATCACATAAGCAAAAGTGCACCAACCAACACTTTTAGACGTAACAATAATAATCCATACAATCTATCATGCATATAATATATGAAACCACAAGAATAAACACTTACCAATACTTACAAGTTGATGATCTTTACAAAACAAGTGTAGTTGCCTTAGGGTTTAAATTGGTTTCTTGTGTCTCTTGGAAATGTCTAGAAAATGAAATAAATTGCAAGGTGTTATGTTTGATTAAAAATATGATTTTTGGGGAATTATATAGCCTTTTAATGGGCATATTAATCCATACACTTGTCCCTTAATGATATGTTTAAGAAGTCAAAGATGAATGGGTCATTTGTTTCCTTTTTGGGCCATGTCTTTCTTGTAAATTTTGGGCCAATTTTGAGCCCATTAGCCAAGATGAATTAAGTCCAAAACTTTGCATACATAATATACCCTTTATTGCATGTTCAATTAATTTCGTCACTTATTCTCATACGTTCAAAAATTTATGGGGTGTTACATGACTCCCTCAGGTATTCACCTTAGAGTTAGTCCTTTATGTATGTATATATATATATATGGCATTAACGTATATCCCTCTCTTTCTTGTCCACTCCAATTGTATATGTATTCTTTGGCCTTGTATACTACTATATATACTTCTTTCACTTTTCATTGGTATTTTGACTAGTGATATACGGTATTGTACTTTAGCTCCTGTGTACTGTTAGGATAGGGTAGTTATCCTTATTGTTCCATTAGTGTTGTTATGCCTAGTTTCATGGATAGTTGCCTGTAGTTGCATTCATGCCTTACATATAATTTTAAGCCTACATTATTTTTGGAGCTCAGTTGGCCAATGCCTACTGAGTACCATATGTTTGGTACTCATACTACACTTCTGCAACCTGCAGGTTATAGTACGAGTTTTCGCAGTTGATGTGTGTATCATGCGGAGCAGCTATGGATCAGAGATTCAGGGTGAGCTCCTGGCATTTTGGAGTATCCCTACTCTCCCTCTTATTGTTAGACTGTTCTCTATGTTGTGCTCAGAGATATCTCTGTATATATACTTATCCTGTATTTCAGTTGTACTCTTGATGTATTAGAAGCTCTTGTATTGGCTCCACCAAGTTTTAAGATTATATTATTCTTTTTATCATGTTTATTTTGCAGTTTCCTTTCTTTCTCTTGGTAGTCCGTTACTAGCTGTTTCGGACTATGGGTTGGCTTACCTACGGGTGGGGTAGAGTAGGTGTCATCATGTCCTGAGAAATCGGGTCGTGACAAGAATAAAACCCAACCGAGCCCCCATAAGCACTGTGGGTGCAAATAAGGTGTAATTCTAATATATAGCTAAGTATAACAGTTAGGAAAGTAAAACAAGCCAAGATGTGCGATAAGCGTACCTTATATTCTTCCTCCAACCATAACCATAATTCCTACTGGTCTCAAACTAGATTTCCAACCAAAGGTCAATAATAATGAATGTCAGACTCGAACTGAAAATAATAGTTAATAATTAGTTGTACCAGGTGTCGGAATCAAATCGAAAATATTAAATAATAATTAGTAAACCAAGCGCTGGACTCGAACCTGAACTAAATAGTCAATGGAAGTTAACAATCTAGGGCTCATAATCAATCCAAGTCTAACTAGTCTTTTTCCTATTTTAGAAGGCTAAATTTATTAAGTATATGCAAGGTTCCATTTATTAAGTTAAAACCACGATTTTAAGGTCAAAATACTAAAATTCCAAGGATCCCAAAATTAATGAATAAAAATATAGCGTACAAGCAAACCCAAACCTAATAACTAGTCTCTTGAAGCAACCCTATAAACATTTATGTCTAGAGGGGCGTTATCCTAAAGCAACCTACCCTAAAAGGAGCGATAAAGCTAACTACAAGTCCCAAGAACCCAACCAAAGGCAAGCAGCTATTCAAACATAGACTAAGGCATCTGAATTCAATCCCAAGGCCCTAAGTATGCTAACTCAAGTGCTAGAGAAGAGACAACTACCAGCTTAAGGGAATCCCAGGCTGAAATCTATCCTAAAGCCCCCTAATCAGCTAAAATAATCAGGAATTGACTAAATAACTATCAACCATAGTAACCTATCAAAAATTAACAAAATACCATACCAATACCATAAAAGAGCAAAGTCTAAAGGAAGGTAAGCCTACCCTACCTGGACGCCACTGAAAGCACTCAAAATCCTCTATATTGAATATTTTCCCTTTCGAGAAGCCTCCGACCTATGCCACGCTATCAAAATTATAATCTAGGCATCAAGACAAGAACAATGATACCCATACTTTGAATTTATGCTTCAGGCCAGACTGAGGCAAAAAATCAAATAATGGGACCCATTAATGGAATTGAGAATTGAGTTCGTTACTAGGTCTCGTTTAGCTCAAGGATCACTTGCTCCAAAATTGAGCATAATCCGAGCTTAACAACAACCCCAACAATGGTTAAAAAATCAAAAACCAAATAGAGAATTTAATCAAAATTAGACCGAGAACTTACGAGTTAAAGAATAGACACTGATCACTTTATTGACCTCTAACTATTCCCATCTAATTTAAGATTCCCACACAATTTCACCAGCTCCTAAGATCAAAAATGGTGTTTACACTTAGGAAATATTGGCTGAACAATGAAGGGGAAATAATATAATACCACCAGCTTTGGCCACTAAAGCGGCCATTTTACCTTAAGTTGTAGCACTAAGGTGAAAGGGAAACTGCTTAAGCGGTCGCTGGTGATTAAGCCTGTCAACGGACCGGGTCTAACCCATTTCGGTTCGGTTTCGGTAATGGACCCGATAATGGTCCGGCCCGGTATCGTTAGACCCATTAATGTCCGGGACTCGACGTTCCAGTATCCGGTCCCAGTGCGGAACATCCATTTTGCACCGGTTGACCCAGTTTTGGTCCAATCCATTTTGAATTTTTTTTTAAAAAAATAGTCGTTGGCAGCTGTTGGGGGGGCCCACAAATGGCTATTTTAACTATCTACCCTCCCAAAACACCCCCCACCCTCCCAAAACACCCCTCTACCCCCCTTAACTATTTTTCACTATAAATACCCCCACATATCCATTATTTTTCTCACAAATCTTCATATAATCTCTTTATCATTCCCTAAAAATCTTTTTATTATTCTCTTAATATTCTATAATTGTGGTATTAGCCTATTGGAGTTGGAGATTTTTTGAAGATATTGCAAGCTTCAATTATCATCTTTCAATTCTGATTTTTAACATTTGGTATACCTCTGCTTTTACGTAGACGTTCGGTACATTCGTTCCAACTTTAATCTATATATTTTTCTTTTTAAATATCTATATTTACTTACTTTCATTATTTTTGTTATAATATTTATATTATTTCTTTTTAATATTTTAGTTATATTTAAATTTAATTATGGATGCCAGTAAAAAAAGTAGTGGTAAAACATCGATGCTTCGTAAGGTTTTTCGTAAGGGTTAAAAGAATAGTGCTACTACATCATTACCTTCTAGATTTTTAAACGATGTTAATGGAACTTCTTTATCACAACCAAATGGTTACGATATTCTCCCCGGTGCACAATTAGAAAATGTGACCCTAAGTAGACGTTATGATATTTGTGATGAAGAATTACCGGAAGAAGATGATATAGAAGAACAAGAGTTAGGTGAGATCCCTACCCTTACTAGTCCGGTTACGGAATTACCGGAACAAGACGATGAAGTTTTGCCGGAATTTACTAGGGCCAAAGGGACCGAACGTACTAAATGGTCTATAGTTTGGAAATTTATGGTGCATGATAGGGAAAAAATACCGCTACTTGCAGTAGATGCCAGAGAGTTATGAAACATTTGACCGGGGGAAACAATGGCGGGACAGGATTGCTAAGTAAGCATTTGAGAAAATGTAGTAAAGAATTTATTCGTCTAGAACAAGAGGTTAAGGCCAAAAAAAATGGTACACCATTTCCGGAAGAATCTGTAGGAGGTAATATGGTTCAAACTCATTTAAACATGTCTAACCCGGCTGGCCCGTGCTCATCATCGATATATGGTGAAAATGTAGATAGAGAAGAATTAGCAAAAATGGTTGCTGTGATGGGTTTGTCTTTTAGTTTTGCTTCACACCCCGATTTTATTCATTATATTCAACGAGTTTATAACCCCTCTTTTAAAGGTTTTTAACAAAATACAATCAAAAGTGATATTTTTAAATATCAAGCTGAACATTGTCATTTTCTTCGTTGCTTATTTAAAATTTTTTATGGTAAATAATCTATTACTTCTGATATGGGTCGTAGTATATTAGGTAGTGATTATTTTACTATTATGGTTCATTGGATTGATCACAATTGGAACATGCAAAAAATAATTATTTGTTATAAATATGTTGACGAGGCTAAAACTGGTGTCTATATAGATACTACAATAGTAGATAGTTTGAAATATTTTCAACTTATTGATAAAATCATTTCATGCACATTAGATAATGCTTCTAACAATAGGAAATCTGTTGATACTTTAAAAACTAGACTTTTTCCAATAGATGAAGATTATTTTCATGTTAAATGTATTGCACATATTTTAAATTTGATAGTACAAGACGACGTGCAATTGTTTGGAAATGGTTGTTATAAAGTTTGAATTGCTTGTAGCTTTATTTTTAAAAATAAAAAAAAGAGTATATCAGATGATTTAAACGTCGTTGTGTAGAATTAGAAATTCCATATAGAAAAGTTCCAAAAGAAGTCTGTACTAGATGGAATTCTTTATATGAAATGCTTATTGTTGCTTATGATTATTGTGAACCTATAAAGTTAGTTTATAATTCTCAAAATACGAATCCTGATTTAAGACTATGTGATGATGATTGGGCTGAAATAAAAGAACTTTGTAAATTTTTGAAAACTTTTTATCAAGTTACACATACCGTATATGCTATATTTACTCCAACCATTTCTTCTGTGTTTAGTAAATATTACTGTTGTTTCTAAAATACTTGCTGAATATAAAAAAATTCCTTTGTTCAAAGAGTCTATTTTAGATATGATGGAAAAATTTTAAAAATATTTTTTTCCTATTCTGCAAATTTATTTGACCGCTGCTTTATTCAACCTATTTTACAAAGAAATTGGTATAATGATGATGGTTCAAAAAATTTATAGAAATGTAGAAATTGGTCCTAATGAAGAGCCATCGGTTGAAACTTGTTGTACTAATATAGTTCCTAACGCTAGGAGCTTGTATAACATGTATCAAGTTATGGAACAAAATATTTCGTCGGCCGAACCTTGTTCATCTAGGCCTAGATATGATGATTTAGATGATGAAATGGGTGAAGAACTTGGTCTTCAATGTTCTAGCAGTAATGATTTTGATTCATATCTTTCTCAGGATCGGGATAATATTAGAGATGCGAATGGACAACAATAACTTTTAGCTTGGTGGAAGACCCGTGTCAGACAATTTCCAAGGCTTTCAAAGGTGGTTCGAGATGTGCTAGCATGTCAGGCCTATTCAGTTGCTTCGGAGCAAGCGTTTAGCTCAGAAAGATTTATTATTAGAGATCATCGATATTCAATAGCAAAGGATAGTCCGGTTCGACCCAGTTCCACACCGGTTACCAACGGACCGGGTCGAAACTGCCAAAAATTTTGGTAGACTCGGTACCAGTAGACCCGGTTCTGTACGGGTCCCGATTTGGGGAGGACCGAAATGAACTCGGTAACAGTAAAACCCAGTCCAACAGGTCCGAAATTGGTCCATTGCCGGGCTTACTGGTGATGTCACCCAGCTCTTCTAAAGCGAGACCCTTAGCCGCTAAAGCTACTCCGCTAAAGCAAAAAAAGGGGTCGCCTAAGTGGTTGTGCTGACGCCAGCAGGCATTGCTAAAGCAACACCCTATCCACTAAAACAACATCACTAAGGTGGAAAAATGGGTTCTTAAGCGACTGCACTAGTTAATTTACACCAAAAAATTTTCGCTACCTCTAAATATCCTGATCGGGTGTTCGGGATTTGTTCGGAGTCCCATGCATGCAAGAAAAATATGCTACCCTACAAAATTCAACTTTCCAGACTCAATGGAACTATCAAAATTCCCAAAAAAGGTCGTTTTGTCATAAAGTGGGTCCCACACCCAATGTCCCATTTGTACCAATTTCCAACTAATATCCCAAAATGAGCCCAGAAATATTGGGACCTAAACCAAAGGTCTCTCTAGCCTAAACTCCATATTTCGGAGCTAAAAAAACTGTTGGAATTGCCATGCGAGGTTGTTTGCCTTAAGTTTTGGCTTGAGATCATTTTCTCAACTTTAAAAGCTCCAAAATAGGGAAATCGCTATAAAAACCAAACGAACTACCCGGGAACTAAATTGCTAGTCCCAACAAGACATAAATGACTTAGGGCAGATATAGGAAGGCTCTAAATATAGAAAAAGCCTGTAAAAGCCAAAAATGACCTGGAGGGTCATTACAACATACTTTCATATGCAAAAGTAAAGAGTTAAGAAGTACCTAAAGGATTGAATAAGTGAGGGTATTGGGATCGCATCTCATACTCGGTCTCCCAGGTAGCCTCCTTGACTGGACGGTGTCTTCACTGAAAATTAACCATAGGAATCTTTCTAGAACTCAATTGTCTAACATCTTCGGCTAGAACGAAAACTGGCTCCTCCATAAAGATCAACCTATTATCCAATTGAATAGAGTCCAGCTGGAGAATATAAGACTTATATAGAATGTAGCGCCAAAACATCGACATATTAAAAACTGGGTGAATGGCTTAGAAGGCTTGAGGCAAGGCTAACTCATAAGCTACCTCCCCAACTCTCCGAAGAATCTCAAATGGATCGATATACCTAGGGATGATCTTGCCCCTCTTCTCGAACCTCATTATTCCCTTCATGGGAGACACTTGAAGGAAAACCCGACCACCAACTCCAAAAATCAAAGCACAAAGTCTACGGTTGACATAACTCTTCTGCCTATACTGAGCTACCCATAACCTATCCTTAATAACCCAAACATTGTCTAAGAACTCCCAAAGTAAATCGGTACCTCATGGCCTAACCTCTAAAGTCTCATACTAACCAACTGAAGATTGACACTGCCTATCATATAATGCCTCAAATGGTGCCATCTGAATACTCGAATGATAGCTATTATTATAGGCAAACTCTGCTAAGGCTAGAAACTGCTCCTACTGACCTCCTAAGTCCAATACATATGCTCAGAGCATATCCTCCAAAACCTATATAATTCACTTCGACTGACCATCAGTCTCGTCAGTCTGGGGATGAAAAGTTATGCTAAGGTCGACCTGGGTACCCATCTCTTCCTGAAAAGCTCTCCAAAAGCTAGAGGTGAACTAGGAACCTCTATCAAAAATAATAGACACGAGCAGCTTGTGAAGACGAACCACCTCTTAAACATATATCTGACCCAACCTCTCGACGCTGTATAAAGATTGAATAGGTAGGAAATAAGCTTACTTGGTAAACCGATCTATAATGAAACAAATGCTATCAGAACCCTGAGAAGTATGACGCAACCACCCATGAAATCCATATTAATCCGTTCCCAGTTCCACTCAGGAATAGGCAGCCTCTGAAGCAGTCCACCTAGTCTCAAATACTCGACCTTCACCTATTGACAACACAAACACCAAACCACAAAATTTGTAGTATCTCTCCTTATACTGCTCTACTAGTAATACTATCTCAGGTCTGTACACATCTTAGCTATCCCTGGGTGAATAAAGTGTTTGGAGCAATGACCTTCCTAAAGTATTAACTAAATCCAGCCTCCAATCCTCGAAACACAAATGTGACCATCAAATTGCAATATACCCTCAGAGTCTAAGGTGGCCCTCTTGGACTCGTTCCTCTGCACCTGATCTCGAATATCACACAACCGACTATCCTCAAACTGTCAATCTTAAATCTACTCCAATAAAGTAGACCTGGCCTCAACACTAGTAAGAATCCTCCAGGGCTCTGAACTATCAAGTAGAATCAACCTGGTGGCTAAGGACTGAATGTATGAGGCCAATGGTCGCCCTAAAACTAAAAGAAAGTCCAAACTCCCCATACTCACCACCTTCTAGCTCAAGGCATTCGCTACAACATTCGCCTTGCCCAGATGGTATAGAATAGAGAGGTCATAGTCTTTTAGCAACTTAAGCCACTTGTGTTATCTCGACTTAATGTCCTTTTAAGTAAGAATGTACTGAGGACTACGATGATCGATGAATATCTCACAGTGAACACCATACAGGTAATGCCTCCAAATCTTAAGCACAAAAACAATCACCGCCAACTCCAAGTTTTGAGTGGGGCAGTTGTGCTTGTGCAACTTCAGATATCTCAAAACATATGCTATAACTCAACCCCATTTCACCAGAACACAACCTAAACCAACACCTGAAACATCGCAATATATGATAAGTTGGCAATTTACCAACTTTTTAGTCACTTAAGCTTGAATTATCATTTATTTTTCTTTGATTTGAGGTGTATCTCATGTTAAATTACTCACTTGTGTAGGTAATCGATAAATACGAGGTCGAGCTAACCATAAAAGTCAAATGGAATACAAAAAGTGAAGGAAAGAAGCTAACACACAAAAAGAGATGAGCCCACCTGTGCATGCAGGTTATGAGGTGCTCATGTAGGTGGAAAGGAAAAGAGAAAAGTAGCACACTGGAAGCCAACATGGATTGGTGAACTGCACACATAGGTTCTCACCCGCACTGACACCTGTGGCAGTAGGTGACCAGTACGGTGGCATTTTCATAATTATTAAGAACGCGAATTTGGCGCTTTAAAAGGGATTTTTAGATCTGAAACTCCACTTTTATAATTTTTGAGCTTTAGAAACATTAAATTGAAACCCTAAGAGTGAAATTGGTTACTTTCTTGTGCTTCCCATTGAATTTGGATTTCATTTTTTGTGATTTATCTTGGATTTGATGGAAGATTGGAATGAGAATTTTGGTATATTTCCTCTTTCTCTCTCTATGAGTAGCTAGTTTCTTAACTTGGGATAATGCTTAAATAAGTAGTGATAATTGTTTGGGTGTTGTTTATTTGTCTTCCTAATACTTTTACTCCATATTCTTAACCTATAATTAGAGGTTGCAAACTATAGTTACACTAGATCCCTTATCATTCTTGACAAATAGGATAAGAGTGAGGAGTATTAGTTAACTATAACTTGTTATTTATCATTTAATAGTGTCTCTTAGACATAAGGATGCTAATTAAGGCATTAGATTATTATATAGACACACCTTTGAGGTGTTTGATTGAAAGATTAACACCCAAGATCCATGATCTAGCCTGCCCATAGCTATTAATTGAATCTAGGCAAATACTCATCTACCTAAGCAGGTATTCACTCTCAAGATAGCATAACCCCAAGCTCTTTCCACATTTGATTACAACTCTATATAGCTCAAACTTTGCATCTCAAGTTACGATTAATATTGTGGATTATGAATTGTTGAAAACAAACCCCCATTTACTTTTTTGCATTATTTTCATAGCATTCCGAGCAAGCATTAGTTGCTTTTGACACTTAGAGGTGAAACTATTACATTAATTCCTCATGGATTTGACCCCGACTCTAAGTTGGGTAATTATATTGACAACGTGCGTTTATACTTTCAAGGTATAATTTGAGCGTTATCAATGATGGCTCTGTTGCCGTTGAATGAAACATAGAGTTTATTCTTTTTAGTGTTATTAGTTACTCTTGTTTACCGTAGTGTAATTTTACTTTGTTTGTTATTTTAGTCTTATTCAGGTGATAATCAAAGTCTTCACGATATAATGAGTCAAAATGGGGTGCAATACCGCTAGTTTCAATGGACATTTAGATGATAAGGATCACTTAGGGGATACCGGAAGGGCAAGTGCTATCCATATCCCACTAGTAGAGGGTAATGGAGTGTTTTACATGACTAGTGTGATGCTTCATCTATTTCAAATGAAGGGTCTATTTGGTTATCAAGCTCATGTAGATGCCAACCTTCATGTGAAGAAATTTATTGATGTGTGTATCCCATTCAACATTGCTCATATATCACAAGAGTGCATCCAATTGAGACTCTTTCCATTTTCATTGATAGGTGGTGCAGTTTTATGGTTACGGGAATTTCCCGCGGGTTCTATAAATTCATGGCTAGAGTTGATGGAAGAATTTTTAGACCGATTCGTTCCGCCATCCTGTATGATCTAATTGAGGGATGAAATCATTAACTTTTGGAAATTAAGTGGAGAGCCATTGCATGAAGCATGACAAAGGTTTAATAAGAAGTTGTTGTGATGCCCAAACCATAAGGTTCCAGAAAAGATGCTTCTTCAAGTATTCTATAGAGCATTAGATCAATTGAACAACACATTAGCGAATAATGCGGCCGAAGTATCTATCATTAAGCAAACCTATGGAGTTATGTTAGCCTTATTAAATCAAGTGACCAAACAAAGCCGAGCATGGCACACAAGAGATACTTAGGTGGACGTGGGGGATCCCTCCGCATCTTTTGTGAGACAAGAATAAAGAAAGAAGGATGAGGAGAGAGATAAGAATATGGCTCAGGTAATGACTTAATTAGACCTCCTTCCTAAATATGTAATGGGCTCAACTCCAAAGGTGGTCAATGCCAATGATTCTAAGGGCACAAAAGTGTATAAATATGATGGTGTGGAAGCTCTTGATGAAGAGATTCGATATTTGGCAAATCAAGCAGGGGGTTCCTGACCTACCTACCAAAGGCAAGGCGAGAATCAAGGTTGGAAGGAAAAAGGACCACGATTGGAGAGATCATGATCGTGATAGAGATTGAAGGGCTAAGGAGAGATATAAGGACCAAAATTAGAGAGACAAAAGCGTGACTGTGATAGATACATTCCTCCACATGATCTGGGCATAGGTAAAAAGGCAACCTCCATTGATCCGGAGAAATATAAGAATGAAGATGTACTTGCACATATTCTTATGGGGGTTGAAGGAAGTGATAAAATGTTGAGAGAAATGAAGAGACTTTTCATAACTCAACCAAATGATTACCTCATATTTGACCTCTATCAAATAACTTGAAACACAATTAGGCCAAATCTCGGCTCAACTAAATACAAGGCAAAAGGATGGTTTACTTAGTGACACTGTGATAAATCTAAAAAATGATGCTCAGATCATGGAAATTGTAACTAAAAGTGGTAGAAATCTTGGTAATGATGTGGTAAGTCTTGATGAAGACCCTAATGAGAAAGAAGTTGATGAACAAGCTAGTGAAAAGAGGAAGCGGCTTGACAAGTCAAATGAAAATGTCACTATTCTAAATAGTGGAAGAGGAGGTTATAGATGAAAAATCACCACAAGCGGTTGATGGTAATGTTTCAAAACCTGATGAATACTCGGCTGTTTCAAAGACGTAAATCAAAGCCCCTCTGTCATTTCTATAAAGGCTCAAGAAGTAGGAGGATGATTCAAAGTTTAAAAAGTTCCTTTCAAAATTTAGAAACTTATTAGTTAACATACCATTGCTGGAGACTTTGCAATAAATGCCTGGGTATGCTAAATTCATGAAGGAGTTGGTAACAAAGAGGCGAGTCATGGATTTCAAAATAATTGAAGTGACACACAGTTGTAGTGCAATCATATATAGCATAATAGTGGTAAAAAAGGAGGATCCAATAGCATTCACCATCCCATGTACTATTGGTGTGTACAAATTCGTAAAGGATTTATGTGATCTTGGGGATAGTATTAATTTGATGCCATTGGCCGTGTTTCAAAAGTTAGCTTTGGGTGTTCACATGCCTACTAAAATGAGGCTTCTAATGGCCTACCATTCTATAAAGAAGCCTGTGGGAGTGTAGTATGATATACTTTTGAAGGTGGACCATTTCATTTTTTCGGCCAACTTTGTGATTTTGGATTACGAAATTGAACTATTATTCTTGGTAGGCCATTCTTGGCTACCAGACGAATTCTGGGTAAAAACATGAAGAGGTTTCATTCAACTTATGAATGTCCATGAAGCAACCTATGGATTTATAAGTCATATCCGTAATTGATGTGATTGATGTCGAAGTAGTTAATGTTATGGAGACAAATTTTATTAGTGAGCCTTTGGTGGGAGTCTTGTGGAACATTGAGAGAAAGGAGATCGAAGAATATGATGAAGTAGTTGCATCTTTGAAAAGTCTTGGGTCGTACACCAAAAATCCTTGCAAGTTGGACCCTGATTTGAAAAATTGGGAAACTCTTCCCACAAGGTCGTCAATTGAAGATCCACCACAACTTGAGATCAAACCATTGCCACCTAATCTTCATTATATGTTTTTGGGGGAAGGTGAGACCTTACCATTATTATTACGGGTGACTTATTGTCTTGGCAAGTCGAGACATTAAAGTCGGTGGTGAGATGGTATATTAGAGCTCTTGGATGGACCATAGCCGATATTATTGGGATTCCCCCTGATATATGAACCCACAAAATCAAACTTGAGCCTGAGTTTGTAGCAAGTATTGAACATCAACGGAGTTTAAAGCCTCCTATGCAAGAGGTTGTGAAAAAACAAATCATCAAGTGGAGTGACGGGCTGTCGTCTATCCTATCTCGGATAGTACTGGGGTAAGCCCAATCCAATGTGTTCCTAAGAAAGGTAGTATCATGGTAGTCCTAAATGAGAACAATGATCTTATACCCATTCATCCAGTGATGGGTTGGAGTGTATGTATTGACTATAGAAAGTTGAATTCATGGATGGAGAAGGACCACTTCCCCATGACCTTCATGGATTAGATTCTTGATAGGATAGCGGGAAGGGGTTGTTGTTGCTTCCTCGATGGATACTCGAGCTACAATAAAATCTCAATAGCCCTCGAAGATCAATACAAAACTACTTTCATATCTCCCTATGAAACCTTCGCCTTAAACCACATGCCCTTTGGGATATGCAATGCATCCATTACTTTTCAAAGGTGTATGCTTTCTATCTTCTCAGACATGGTGGAGGATTCGATGGAGGTATTTATGGATAATTTCTCTGTTGTTGGCGATACATTTGAGGATTTCCTTGAACACTTGGATAAGGTGCTTGAAAGGTGTGTGGCAAATAATCATGTGTTGAATTGGGAGAAATGACACTTTACGATGAAGGGGGGAATTGTTCTTGGACATAAAATTTGGGCCAAGGAATCCAAGTCGATAAAGCTAAAGTGGATGTAATTACTAAGTTACCTCCTCCAATATCTATCAAAGGGGTGAGAAGTTTCCTTGGCCATGCAGGTTTTTATAGGAGGTTCATTTAAGATTTTCCTAAAATTTCTTATTCTATGTGCAAACTCCTCGATAAGGAAGTAAAGTTTGAATTTGATGGGGAGTGTTTGAGGGCATCCAATTGCCTCAAATAGAAGCTTGTCTTGGCTCCCATTATTGTGGCTCCTAATTGGTCATAACCCTTTGAACTCATGTGTGATGCAAGTGGGTTGGCACTAGGTGTGGTGCTTGGTTAAATAAAGGAGAAACTTTTTCATCCTATCTACTACTCTAGCAAGTCATTGAATGATGCACAAATGAACTATACATTTACGGAGCAAGAATTACTAGAGGTAGTTTATGAGTTTGAAGAGTTTTGGGCTTACTTGTTAGGCATAAAATTTATTGTTCACACCGATCACGCCGCCCTACGATATCTAATGGCCAAGAAATAAGTAAAACCTCGATTGATAAGGTGGATTCTACTATTTCAAGAATTTGATTTTAAAGTGAAGGATCGAAAGGGATGTGAAAACCAAGTAGCGGACCACCTAACTCGTCTCGAGGCATATATAGAAAAGTGGGGTGAGATTGAAATTAATGATGTGTTTTTTGATGAACTTGTCATGAGATTAAAGGGGATTACACCACCATGTTTTACTGATTTTGCAAATTATGTAGTGAGTGGGTTGCTTCCCGATGATTTGAACCACTATAAAAGGAAATGATTCCTCCATGATGTAAAAAGATACTATTGGAATGGACCCTATCTCTTTAGGGAGTGAGCAGATGGAGTTATACATTGTTGTGTTATGGAAGAAGAGATGAAATCTATTGTTGAGGCTTGCCACTCATGTCCATTCGATGGCCATCATGGTGGTGTGAGAACGGCCGCCAAAGTTCTTCAAAGTGGGTTTTATTGGCTTACCATTCATCGAGATACTCATGACTTGGTTAAAAATTGTACGCAATGCCAAATGCAAGGTAATATTATAAGGAGGTATGAGATGAACTTGATACCCAACCTCGAGGTAGAGTTGTTTAATGTGTGGGGCATTGACTTCATAGGCCCCTTTGTGAGTTCGTATGGTAACAAGTACATATTGGTGGCCATGGACTATGTATCAAAATGGGTGGAAGCAATTGCTTTGCTGAACAACGACAGAAAAAGTGTCATGTTTTTCTTGAAGAAATACATCTTTACAAGGTTCGGGACTCCATGAGCCATCCTTAGTGATGGAGGCTCTCATTTTTGTAATCGGGTGTTTGGTGCTTTGCTTGATAAGTACGGGGTGAAGCATAAGGTGGCTACCCCATACCATCCTCAATCTAGTGGCCAAGTGGAGGTGTCCATAGAGAAATCAAGTCAATCTTGGAGAAAACTATGAATGTGGGACGTACTAATTGGGAACGATAATTCGATGATGCTCTTTGGGCCTATAGAACCGCATTCAAAACTTCTATTGGCATGTCGCCATATCAATTGGTGTTCGAAAAGGCTTGTCACCTTCACATTGAGTTAGAACACAAGGCAACGTATGCCTTGCGTAAGTTGAATGTGAATTGGGAGAATGCCTCCAAATCTAGAGTGAAGAAGTTACATGAGCTAAAAGAATTTTACCTTAAGGCGTACGAGATCTCGGTGCTTTACTAATAAATAATGAAGAAGTGGCATGATGCTAAGATCTTGAAAAGAGAGTTGCATGTGGGAGATGAAGTGTTTCTCTTCAACTCGAGGTTGAAGGTCTTCATGGGTAAACTCAAATCTAAGTGGTCGGGCCCTTTTATGGTAGTAAATGTCTATCCGAGTGAAACTATCGAATTTGATGATCATGAGAATAGAAGGTTCACGGTGAATGGTCAAAGGTTAAAACATTTTTACGTGGGTAGACCCGAAGCAACCAAGGTCGAGGTTCTCTGTTTCAAGGATGCTTGTTGCTATGGAACAACGTCGTGCTATGACGATAGCCAAGGCGCTTCTTGGGAGGCAACCCAAGGTTTAATTTTTGGCATTTTATATTTTTTGAGTACTAATTTTAGGTTATTCTGGTGAATGCAGGTGAAAAATTCTAAGTATGGGGGTCGTTGCACACTATTTTAACCATGTACGGGAACCCTCTAGCGCACATGCCTACATGCCCATGCATGTCAGGACACATGTGGCTAGCAGGAAGAATGAGAACACTGGATTGGGGTGAAAAAGCCATCTACGGACGCATACCAAGGACTTGGGTGCGCAGGTTGGCCACGCGGGTTGCCTTGGAAAACTTGAACTGTTACCAGGTAAATTGGTCGGGCTTCGCCTTCCCACCTGTGTGCGCAGGCCATCAGCTGCGTGCACAGGGTGGTGCACAGGTGGGCTCCTGGTCAAAGTTTGATTTAAATTAAGTTTCTCTTGGGATTACTCGACCCGATAAGCCCAATACCCTTTTAAATTCTATTTTTAACCTATACCCACATAAATCCATCACTCTTACCTCACTCTCACACCTATATCCGATTTTCCCCTTTACTTTTCTCTAAATTTTCTCTTTCTTCTTCTTTACCCAACTTTTTATAAATTCCTTTCACAAGCAAACACACACACAACATCAACTACAACTCTGATGACCTCTGTTTCATTTCTCTCTTGCAATTCTTTTGATTTTTTATTGAATTGGAAAGTTTATTTTTATAATTTTGCTCCATGATTCTTGTGTTTGAATAGTGAAGCATTTCATATGCTATATTCTTGTTGTTAATTGGTTCATTTGGGATGTTTATGGCATAAAATTGTGGGTTTTGTGAAGTATTTGGAATGGGTGTCAATTTTACCATGAAAATAGGGGAATTCTTGAGTACCCAATTTCATGCACACCATGTGATTGATGAAATTCCCACATGAAATTCCCCTATTGTTTTCTCTTTGTGGGTAACCTAATGGAGTTTGTTGGGAGTTCTTGTTCATATTTAGAGTTAATTCCATCATAAAATTGTTGTTTTTAATTTTTTGGAGTTGAATAGTGTACTTGGAATGCCCATAAAGTGCCATCTTTATTATTTACTTTGTTCATTTTGTGATGTACACCATGTGTTTGTTGAAGTGTTCATGAGAAGTTTTTGACATGATCTTTACTAGTTATTAATTTAATTAATTTCGAAGCATAGTTTGGCCATTGCTTGAGTAAAAATGTGAATTAAATTGTCTTCTAAGGAGTGTGAAATGGTGGTTCAAGTTGGTGGTGTGTTGTTACTAGAATTGGTTGACCATGACTTTTGTTGACTTGATTGTTATATATTGAACTCTTGGGTGAAGTCTGAGTAGCCCCGTTGACAAAAATGCATGCTTTGCCAAATGATAGATTGGGTGACGTCATTCTTAAGGGAAAATCTTTGTTTTTGTTAATGTAATGGGAATGAGTTAAGTGTGTGCTACAATACTAAGTGTGTAGAGTGTGTTCATGTTCTATCTAATGGTATTAATTCTACACTTTTGTTCAATTGGCTTGTTGGATGATGTTTTGTATTTGACATGCTTGACACTTGTTGTGTGTTTATGAGAACATTAGAAGAGAGCGGCATAATACCCCTAAAACTCATCTAGCGTCCTCATAGAACACCCGCCTTGTGTCAAAACTCTCAAAACCCGAGTATTGAGGCGAAAAGGGAAATTTTTTCCATTGAAGTTGAACCTACCCAGTCCCTTTAAGGCACATGCGGACGCACCTGAGGCACCTGCGCACGTAGGTCGAGGCAGTGTGTCTGCCCCAGGCTGCCTAGGTGTTGGTTTTTCATGCTTTCATTTTTGTGAGACGTATTGCTCCCGTATGCTTTCATATATGCTTTTACATTGCATTTACCTCATCTAGCAAAGTTTCTTTTCCTTCGCCATATATTAAAAAATCCAAAAACATGTTTTACCTTTTAGTTTTTTTTGGTTTTTTTTTTCCCCTAGAAATGACTTTGAGAAACCAATGCCACGAGCTACAAAGAAGGACAACAACAAAGATAAGGGTTGTCATGTCCTATTTTTCACCATAGTTAAAACAAGCACAACTTATGGACTATAAAAGAATTGATTTTGTACAGAGTCGCCACCTAATTTTTTAGGAAAATAAGGAAACCTATTTAATTAATGGCATGTATGACTTGTGTTTTAATCTACGCAAACCAGTTTAGATTCTAGGTAAGGGTTCAAATTATTTCGAAGGGAAGGGTTTAGGCATCCTTTAGAATCCACAAATGTGGTACCCGACTAGACCAATTTTGTTAATGAGGAAGGAGGTAAAAATAATCATAGTTTAAAAAATGTGAATATGTAAAATATGTACTAAAAATAATATAAAAAATTTATGTGTAAAGAGTGTATCAATTACATAAATAAAATATATTATCGTAAAATGTGTATATAAAAATATGTACAGATGTATAAACAATATAAAAACTGTATAAGAATATATATGAAAGATAAAAATATTTTTTATAAAAGATAGAACTTTTTGTAGTGAAAGAAAAGTATCTTTCTATTATATAAAGGAAAAGTATTCTCAAATACTATTTTTTACTTGACAAAAATCATGAGGCGAAAAGATTAAATAAAAATAAAAATTTATTTTAAAAGAAAAGGTTATACAATATTTTCAAATGTAGAAGTGTGAATTAATTGATTAAGCACCTAAATCAGTGTGATTCTTTTATATAAATGCTAACGGTAGGGGTGTCAAAAGGGCGGGTTGAGCTAAAATTGAAGATATTAAAATGAGTTGAATTAGAAATTGGGTTGGGTTCAACCCAACCCAAATTTACTTTGGGTTCAAATGGGTTGGGCTAAAAATTGAGTTGGGTCTTGATTCGCCCAATTTGACCCACTTAATTTTAAGAATATTAATATATTGATATTTATCTCTTGTAACTATAATTTGAATTCCAACTCAAAAAAATAAAAAAGTAAGTTCTTACTATGAAAATGAAAGTCACAAAATATTATACCAATGAAATAAAATATACTATGGGTGTGTTCGGTATGGTGGAAAAATATTATACGTGAAATGTTTTTTAAAAAATTAAAAAAATTAATCTTTTTTTTTTGGGTGTGTGTGTGTGTGTGGGGGGGGGGGGGTTAAGACGGTTCAGAGGGTAGGAGGTGTGTGTGTGTTTGGGGTGAGAAAAAATATTTTAAATTTTTTTAAAAAATAAATAAAAAAATTCAAATTTTTTTTTCTTGGGGCGAGGGGGGGCAGGTGCAGTGAGGGTAGGAGGGTGGGGGGGGTTAGGGGGGCTAAGAAAAAAAAATTTTAAAAAAAGTTTTATAAAATAATTTAGTTGTCACTTGTTTTCTCCTCTTTCATTAAGGAAATCATGTTCCTTATTAAATGGGTTGAAGTGAAGATTGAATTGGGCTCAAGTGAAGATCTTTTAAAAATGGGTTTAGGTTTAATGGGTTGAGATTGAACCCAATTGTAAATTATCTTGAGCCCAACCCATAAATATTGGGTTGGGTTGGGCGGGTTCACTTAATTTGGGCTCACTTTGACACCCCTAGTTAACGGCCTATGTTTTGCCTAAATGCTTGGTGAAGATTACGTAAGTAAAGAGTATCCCTCTCCCAACGCCCCAAAAATAAAGTTTTCACTATGATTAATATTTGTATAATTGTAAGAATATAAAAAGTACAAACATAAAATTCAAACTCCTTTTTGAATGCCATTCTCCAGAAGTATCCTCAAGAACCTGTATAAACACTTAGTAGAAATATTAGTAATGCACAAATAATTATCAAAATAAATTAAAAAATATGTGTGCATATATGTATGTATAAAAAATAGTATTTTATTATATAGTGGGCTCAGATTAAGTTTTAGATATGCCATGGCTACGAAGTGGTTGCTCGAATTTATCGGCCGTCCTAAATTGCCCTGCCAAGATACGAATCATAACTTTTGTGTTGCCGTGATAATATAAAGATTTCATCATCACCCAAATTTATTTATTTTTTGTTACGTATTTGTATACGTAATGTCCGTCTTTTATTTGTGGAGGCCACAAAAACCGACGAAATTTTTTTCATTGGCCATGTATTGATATTTGATATAAAATGACTTAACTTGAAAAAAATAAAATCCGTCTTTTGTTATGGGGAGGCCTCAAAAATCCGACGGAGAGATATTGTCATTTTCCATGTATTGATACTTGATATAAAATAAGTAAACTTGAGAAAATAAAATCCATCTTTTATTATGGGGAGGCCTCGAAAATCCAACAGAGAGATATTGTCATTGGTCAAATTAATGTAGTACTTATTTGTTCATTATTATCAATTTTATAAAATGAAGGTAACAGTGGTTCAAAAAATTCATATTGATCAAAAGGAGCAACATCAAAAGGTACAACGACCAACAAGCATGTGAGAGTTGCCAAAAATAAAACTTAATTAGCACAAGTGTTAGCAATCAAAAGAAAGCCATAGAAAAACTTATGATTTCACTCAAAATATGAGCAAGATTAACGAGAAAGATGGTTGTGGGGTGGGGTGGGGTGGGGGGTACAAAAATCACAAAATCAGTAATAAAATAGCACTGAGCAAGATCTAGTAAAAATATATGTACAAAATATAGTCAACACAATCATGGAATGGAGCAGACGCGATAGAGTTTGTCGGAAAGTAATCCGGCTAGATCTAAAAATAAACAAAACAACCATAAAAATACAACACAAAACAAATATGAGGCAGCTAGCGGTGAGATAGAGAGGAGGGGCGGCAATAAAGCTTTTGAGAGGCAAGAGTTTACAAAATTCTGAAAATTGGGAATATGATGTGTGTTTATGAGGAGAAGTGAGAGAGAAAGGAGAAAGCATGAGGGAGAAGAAGAGAGGGGGGAATGATAGAGGGTTGTTGTGGTGTTTTTGTTGTTGGTTTGTGTGATGGAGAGAAGAGAGGAGGTTGTGAGAAATGGGAGATATAGAAAGAGGAGAGGAGAGACAAAGAGAAGACGATCCTTATGAGTTATTTTAAAGTTTCTAAAGAGGAAGAAAACTCTCATAAAAAATCAAATTTCAAAAACATATCCCATAAGTTTAGGAAGTGTAGATAGGAAAGTCAATAAAGAAGAAAAAGAGTGGGGCCCATGGAAAGAAAGAAGAGGAAAAAGAAAGAGAAAGAAAAAATCTTTACCTCTTCTTTCAAAATGGTGGTTGAGAAAATTAAGGAATGTATTTTTTCTATTTTTTTTAGAGGATTAAAATAAATGATGTAATATTGGTTAAAAAACATAACTAGGGTGCATATAATTTTTATAGAAATAAAATATAGGTATAAATATACAATAAAAATATAAATACAAAAATGTAAGCGATACGAGAAAAAATCTATTGTATAGTAAAAATTAAAATTATAGTGATTCTATTTGTGTATGTGTAGATAAAGTCTTCAAAAAAGCCTAAAATTAAGGGAGCAAAAATCTATTATTTTGCGTGTGGATAAGGAAAGAAAAGAAAAGAAAAAGGAAGAGGGTTTGTAGTCAAAATATAGTGGTTGAGGAAATCAAGTGATGTGTGTCTTTCCCTTTTTAGAGGAATAAAATAAGAAATATGATTGGACAAGAAGATATTACACATCGTGTAATTTTATTTTCGAATAGTATACACAATGTGAGTTTTGAATATCGGTTAATTCACTTTATTGCTATGTATGGACTGTGTCTAAAAATATAGCTAATGTATATATAATTTTTAAAAATGTAAGTATAAATTTAAATGTATAAATAAATGTATTATGTGGTTAAGAATAAAAATCATACTGTTCGTATTGTGTATATGTAGATGACTGTTAAGAATTAAAATGATAATAAATTGATACAAATCCTAATATTTATGAAATTAAGGATAATTATCAATAAATTGGGAAAGTTAAAATATGACAATAAATTGGTAAAAATTCTAAAATAAGGATAATTATCAATAATTGTAAAATGTGTAAAAATTGTATTTTGTGCTCTTTAACAATAAAGAAGCCTGAAGATGTTAATTTTAAGCACGAAGAGCCAAAATTGGGTGTCAACAAGGGCAAGTCCATTGCAACCACATCCAAGAAAAAGGAAATGGTTCAATAAGAGGCCATTATAAACCCCGATATTCAAAACACTATTAATCTTTTAAAAGGGTTTGGCCAAGGAGGTAGATAAAATCCTATTTGGGCTTGAAGGGATACGTGAATTATATGATAATAGGGTCGATATCCGAGGTTTCAACGCGAAAAAGGTATTTAGCATAAAAGGAGTTCCCGAACACTTTTTGGGGATTGTGAAATGAGTTAAGAAGAATGCATGGCAAGCTTTCAAAGATGAGACTTAATTGCCAACACCTATTTATTTTCCAAAGATTGTTAAAACATTCTACACTTCCTATCACATTTGACATGCGCAACAAAAGTAAAAAGTATCTATTGATAAGAAATCTTGTTTGCTGATTGTTCTTGTTAGAGGAGTTGAGATACCATGCACCCCCGAAGCTATCAATAAAATCTACCTTGACCAACCTTAAGAGCTAAGCAGTGAATATAGAAAGAAAGTAAAGGGTGGGCGCGCTCAATTACCATGGATTGCCCCAGTCATTGCAAAATGACTTCATCCATGGGCCGATGGGGTAGGACAAATTAAGAGAAAAGATCTTATGATTGAGGCCAAACATTGGCTTGGTTTTGTGGATAACCAGGTACTTCCATCTACTAATAACAAAGATGTCGCTATTGATAGAGATATCTTTCTTAGTTGCATCATGAGTGGTATACACATCAATTTGAGATAAATAATAGCTGACATGATCAAAATTTGAGAAAAGCAGCCCAGGACTTTATTGCCCTTTTCGGTCCTCATAACGATGTTGTATTTTATTTCCAAGGTTTCTCTCTTTCCTCGGATTAACAAGAAGTTGCTAAGTACTGGGGTTATTGATCTTACCACTAGTCAAGATGATAATAATCTGTTGGGAAAGAAAAGAAAGATTACTAAGGTCTCCGATTCGTCATTGTGTGAGATACCTATCCTTGAGGGCACTGATACCCCTTCTGTGACTTTACTTTCATCGAATGCTCCCCAAGTTTCTAGTGGTACTACTATGGAGATCAATCTATTTTATGCACCGCCTCCTTCGAGTACCACACCATCTACTCAGCCTACTCAGACTCGACAATCTTCTATTGTTACATTTGCTAAGGTCGTATCCATGACCTTGGCAAATAATAGTACTTTGGCAATGTTGTTTTTAGACATCCCACAATTTATTCAGGCAACCATTGATAGGAGTCTTGAGCCTCTTCGTGCTTGGATGACAGATTATGAGTGGAGATTAGCAGCGGTTAAGGCGAGAGAGGAGAGTGAGGTAGTTACCACTCTAAGAGATGATCTTGATTGCCGTTGTTCAGAGTTCCAGATGATCCAGCCCTCCTTCGCTCTAGATGATGCTCAGGTGACTATTCCACAGGTTACTACTAGCCCAATTTTTCCATTTTGTGATTTGTCCGGGCACACTACTATGTGAGATGAGACAGAGATTGATTTTATTATGGGGATTCCAAGAAGTTATCTATTGATGATTAGCATGCAAGGATGGTTGGTACTAGCTCTAGCTCACAGCCTTTTGAGGATGATCATGTTAGTTCAGTTACAGTTACAGGTCCCCAGTCTAAGGAGGCTCCTCGTGGTATAGTTGATGAGCAGTTACAGACCACCTATGATATGGGTCCACGCGCTTAGTGCTATTCAAGGAGTCCTTACCTTTCTCTCTTATTATTCTCTATTATTGCATTAAATGCAACATTATTTAGAGGGGGTTGGGATATTTATTTGATGGTCTGTAATATTATTTTTTGTTGATACATTTTCATGATGTTATTCGGATATTGCCCTTGTCGAGCCTACTTTGTGATGTTTATTCAACTATTGCCCTTGCTTGGCTTGTGCTATGATGGATAAGCTTTTAGACCTTACCGGCCTATGTTATGCGTTTGTTATCATTCAATACCCATATTCATTTTTCTTGTGTTGATATTCAAGACCTATATGCACATCACTCTATTTGCCTTATGTACATATGCGTCAAATAAACTCCAAGGGTTTTCTTTGAAACTCTATTCTTTCCCAAGGAGCATTTTATTTTTGTTATTTGATTTTCCGTGTTGAACCGAGTGGTACTTCCCCATGATAGATGGATCAGGCGACATTTTTAGGGGAAATACCCATTGTTTTGAGTTTGAGTCAAGTTGTAGTTGGCAAAGTTTGAAAGGGACCTCCAAAATTGGTCATTGGCAAGCAAAATGGTTTTGAAAATGATTTTTGAAAAGCAAAATGGTTTTTGAAAGATCAAAGAGCAAAGAGATTTCTAAATTTCTCTTGAGTCGTGACCTTTAAATTCAATTTTTGGTTCTATCTTCACAAAGGAAGAATTACCGATTTGGAGTAGTTTGTCAAGTTCATTTGCTCAAATTGTTTGGAAGACTAGCTTTTTATTTTAAGAGTGTGGTACCTTATGTGGTGAGATTTCCAACTAATTCTTGTGCATGCATTGTAGTCTAAAACTTTCCCCAAGTGTATTCAAGGTGAAATCCTAGGCCACGCTTGGTTTGGAAGATGACCCGAGGCCCTCTTTGAACAGCCACATAGCCCAAATCCCACCTTAACATTCTTCCTTAGTAAACCCATTTGAACCTCAATCCATTATCCTTTTCTTTGTGATAACCATACTATGAACCCTTAACCTTTTTTAACAACCCCTCTTTTAGTACCCAATCTCCTTGAACGCATCCATTGTTCTAATGTAGGGTGTAGGCAAGTGCCTAAGTTTGGGGGTGCATGATTGTGAGAATGACAAAAGTAGGCTTAAAAGCCTAAGTCTGGTGGGAAGGAGATTCATAAGATTTCTTAGGAGAGATGTATGGTTGGTTGTCACAACAAGTGCTTTATAAGACAAGATATGTGCTTGAAAATGAAAGCAAAAAATCTAGCCCTTAGAAAGTGAGTTGAAAAAAAATGGAAAGCTTAAGAAAAAGGGTGCTTGAATGGCTAATAAATTGAAAATCTCTTGGAAGAGCCGAAGAAGTGAATGAAATGGGAAGCTCATAAGTGTGTCTAGCCAAAGAAAGTTAGAAATTTAGGGAAACAAAAGAAAAGAGTGAGGGTGAATAAGGTGGAGAACTTGAAAGAATAAGGCCTAAGAAGTGTTAAAGCGATCGTGTTTAGGGAGGTCTTCTAGTCACTTGATCCATAAATTCCTTCCTTCACCCTAACCTTCATCAATTCATACGAGTCCTTGGTGATTTCAAACCTTGTAGGTCAACATTAGTGGCCAATGACACAAAGGGCAAGCCTATGGTTCTTCTTGTTGTACTTGAATTTCTTTGTGAGAGTGAGCGGAATTTCTTTCTATCTTTACGCTCCTTGTTAATTGAATTGTTCTATGTGAGTGGATCAAACTCTTGCATGTGAGTTGCACCTATACCTTGAAGTGGAGAGTGATGTCTTACTTTCAATTAGGGGAAATGAGTTAGACAAACCGCAAAGTGAAATTAAGGCAATCTTTGAAAGTCTTGTGTCAACCCTTGAGAAACATCTTGATTTGAAACTTTTACTTGATGATATCCTATATCTTTGCAACAAAAAGATTTGCATTTTGAAAGGAGAACTGTTAATTGCTTGTTTGTCATAACTTGTTGGGAGAACCGATCAAACTTTATGGTTTTGATTATTTAGCGTAGTAGGTTGTGTTTGTTTTGGAGTCATGAATATACTTTTTATTGGGAAAATCCTTGATTGCTTGAGGGAAAGCAATAGTTTAAGTTTGAGGGGTTGATAAGTTGACAATTTACCAACTTTTTAGTCACTTAAGCTTGAATTATCATCTAGTTTCCTTTGATTCATGGTGTATCTCATGTTAAATTGCTCATTTGTGCAGGTAATCGATGAATACGTGGTCGAGACAACCATACGAGTTAAATGGAATGCAAAAAGTGAAGGAAAGGATCTCAAAATAATGCCTAGGAAGAGATGAGCCCACCTGCGCACAAAGGTCATGAGGTGCGCACGCAGGTGGGAAGGCAGACTGAAAAGTAACACACTGGAAGCCAACATGCGTTGGTGACCTGCGCATGAAGGTTCTCACTTGCGCTGACACCTGTGACAGTAGGTGACCAGTGCGGTGACATTTTTGTAATTATCAAGAACATGAATTTGGGGCTTTAAAAGAAATTTTTCAGATCTGAAACTCCACTTTTGTAACTTTTGAGCTTTAGAAACATTAAATTGAAACCCTAAGAGTGAAATTGGTTACTTTCTTGTGCTTCCCATTGAATTGGGATTTCATTTCTTGTGATTATATTGGATTTGAAGGAAGATTGGAATGAGAATTTTGGTATATTTCCTCCTTCTCTCTCTATGAGTAGCTAATTTCTTAACTTGGGGTTATGCTTGAATGAGTAGTGATAATTTTTTGGGTGTTGTTTATTTGTCTTCCTAATTAGTTAATTATTATGGGTTTTATTTCTATTCTATGTTTTTAACCTATAATTAGAGGTTGCAAACTCTAGTTACAGTAGAACCCTTATTACCTTGACAAAAGGGATAAGGGTGAGGAGTAGTAGTTAACAATAACTTGATATTTATCATTTAATAGTCTCTTAGACATAAAGATGCTAACTAAGGTATTAGATTGGTTACATAGCCACACTTGTGAGGTGTTCGAAATAACCCACTTATGATATTTTAGTGTTTGATTGAAAGATTAACACCCAAGACCCATAATCTAGACTACCAATAGCTATTAATTGAATCTAGGCAAATACTCAACTACCCACACATGTATTCACTCTCAAGATAGCATAACCCCAATCTTTTCCATATTTGATTACAACTCTCTATATCTCAAACTTTGCATCTCAAGTTACGATTAATATTGTGGATTACTAATTGTTGAAAACAAACCCCCAATTTAATTTTTTGCATTATTTTCATAGCATTACGACCAAACATTAGTTGCTTTTGACCCTTAGAGGTGAAGCTATTGCATTCATTCCTCGTGAATTCAACCCCGCCTCTGAGTTAGGTAATTATATTGACAACCTCTGCTTATACTTTCAAGGTATAATTTGAGCATTATCAATATACTGTAAACCCCTCACCCTCAACTAGAAGAGTCAGAAAAGGAGCTAAAGTGAGTAAGTCCTTGAGATTCAGGAAGCTTGCCTCACACTCATCAGACCACTGAAATAGGATCTCCTACCTTGTCAATCTGGTCATAGGTGCTGCAATAAAGGAGAATCCCTCGAAGAACCATCTATAGTAGCCTGCTAACCCAATAAAGCTGCAAACCTCGGTCAAAGATGTAGGTCTAGCCTAATCACAAACTACCTCAATCTTTATCGGGTCTAACATAATCCTATCCTTGGACACCACATGCCCTAAGAATGCTACAGACTCAAGCTAGAACTTGCACTTTGAGAATTTGGCATAAAACCGTTGATCTCTCAAAGTGTGGAACACAATCTTCAAATGTTGTTCATGCTCCTCCCTACTTCTCAAGTAAACAAAGATTTCATCAATGAACACAATCACAAAAGAATCCAAATAGGGTCTGAACACGCAGTTCATCAAATCCATGAACGCTGCTGGGGCATTAGTCAACCCAAAAGACATCATCAAGATCTTGTAATGACTGTAGCAAGTCTTGAAGGCTGTTTTAGTGATGTCCTTTGCCCGAATCCTCAACTGATAGTAGCCAGACCTTAAGTAAATCTTAGAATACATGGTTGCACCTTGTAATTGGTCAAATAGATCATCAATATGTGGCATATGATACTTATTCTTCACTATCACCTTATTCAACTGCCTGTAATTGATACACGTATGCCTAGAGCCATCTTTCTTCTTCACGAACAAAATGGGAGAACCCCAAGGTGAGACACTTGGTCTAATAAATCCCTTACCTAGAAGATCCTGAAGCTTAATATTCAGCTCTTTTATATCGGGAAACCCATACGATAAGGTGCAATAGAAATAGATCGGGTGCCCAACTCAAGATCAATAACAAAGTCTATATCATGCTGAAGGGGAAGGCCAAGTAGGTCAATAAGAAAAACATCTGCAAACTCATGGACTATAGGGACAGGTTCAAGCAAAGGACTCTCAATACTAACATCATAAACATATGCAAGATAAGCCATACACCTTCTCCATACCAGTCTCCTAGCCCAACTATAAGAAATAATCCCCATTGATGCCAACTATACGCACCCTGCCATATAACCGAGGGTATGCCAGACATGGCTGCGATAAAAGTCTTGGCAAAACAATCCAAGACCGCATAATAGAGGGATAACCAATCCATTCCTAGAATCACATCGAAATTAACCATATCACGTACAATAAGATCAACCCAAGTGTTATGTTCTCGAATGGTCACAACACAAAATCTATACACATGATCCACTACTAAAGAATCACTAAGGGCATTAACTACACGCTTAGGGACATATAATAGTTCACAAGAGAATCTCAACAAAGATGCATAATAAGCAGAAACATAAGAATAAGTGGAGCCTTGATCAAATAATGTAGAAGCCGACTGATGGCACACTGAAATTGTACAAGTAATAATAACATATGAAGCCTCAGCCTATAACCTACCAGGAAAAGAATATAAATAACCCTGCCCGCCTCCAAACAGGGTGCCTACTTGACCACCTTCTCTGCCTACTTGAGTACCTCTACAAGAACCCTGGGGACTACCCCTACGACCCTGTTCACCACCCCTGACTGGGGGCGGTACTGACTTGATAGGCTGAACACCCTGTATAGAAGGTTCAATAATCCCAACCCGAGGAAACTCTCTGAAAAAATGACCTACAACACCACAATCAAAGCATGCATCGGGTACTCTAAACTGATGAGAAGGTCCTGCTCACCCAGAATAGCTACTTCAGCCTGAAGTCCCTAACTGAATACCCAGTAATGGCTGACTGCCCTTACTATTGAAATCACTATACCCAGGTTGACCCCATCTGAAATCTACAGTGTTGCATGAATGGGCCAACTAGATTGACCCTGCTACTGATAAAGATGTTGCTGTGGATACCTGCCCTTGAAACCTCTACCCCTAAACTTTAAACCACTATGGTTCCCATTGTGAACTGCCCTGATGATGGGGTCTCTTATCACTTCCCCCATAGGCCTCATAATGCATATGCTCATTAGTGTGAGGATAATCAACAATATCTACAAATGATCTCCTTGAAGATACCAGACTTTGTGTAGCCATATAGAGTGAAAGTATCAATCCTCTAACAAACCACCTCACCCTCTCGTGTTCAGTAGGTAGAATTATGGTGTCAAGCTTGTCTAGCTCATGGAATCTAGCTCATACTCTGACACGATCATAAAACCCTGTTGCAATCCTGTGAACTCATCCCTCAGACTCTAGTGCATGCTTGGAGGTATATATTTCTCCAGAAAGGATTTAGAGAACTAACCACATGTTATATGAAGAGATCCAACTGGTCTAGAATCAAGATATCCCCTCAACTACTGCCTCGACACTCTATTAAACTGAAATATGGTGTAATCCATACTATGCGACTCAACCAAGCCCAAATTACATAGTTTCTCCTTACAGTTGGTAAGGAACTCAAAAGCACTCTCCCCTGGGGCTCTAGTAAACCTTGGTGAAGCCAACCTAAGAAATCAACTCAGCATCATCTGCTCCTCAGAAGTAATGGCTCGTTTGGCTGTTGTTGGCTATGGAACTACCAGTGCTGGTGGGACCTCTACTCTGGGAGTTGCAGCTATAAGTTGTACTCCGGTACCTAGTCCACCCTGAGCTGCCCCTTGAGCAGATGTTTGGGTCCTATCCATCGATTGACCTCTAGCCATACTCAATAACTAAACTAGGGAATCACGGAGGACAAATGAAGATATGAATCGGGGTAAAGCCTGGGATACTCCCTGGTCCGCTGACTACTGTACTGACAGATCCTCAGGTGAAAACTCGGGCTTATGATCAATAATAAGCTTTGGTGAAGGCTCCCTGGCCTAGCCTCGAGCTGGTGCTATAGCTCTAGTCTGAGCTCGATCTAGGGTCAACCTCTACCTCTGCCCCTAACTTCAGACCTAGCTACAGGCTCGGGGGCCTCGCCCTCGGCCACCGTGACCCTTGTCCTAGCCATTTATGAAAGAGTGAAACAAATGAGAATCTAGAAACAAATATAGACACAACGCATGATAACTAGTAAAAATGTGAGATTTTTCTAAGAATGTCATGTAGCCACCCAAAGATAGGATACGAAAGTCATCTTACCGATCCGCGCGACTCTGCTGAACACTTACTCTTCTACTAATGATACCAGTGAACCTAGGGTCAGATACCAAACTGTCATAACCCAAAAATACAGGTCATGATGGCACCTACTTTAATCCACCAGTATGTAAGCCAAAACCATAGCCCAAAATAGTGAGTAGCGGGCTAACCTACATATAAAGAAGAAACAGGGTTAAAACAATAATTTAGGGCAAACTCAAAGAAAGATATATAAGCATAGCGTACAAAATGAGGGGGGGAGGGGACAAAATGTACAACATTAATCACCCCAAGACCTGGTAAGGCCAGTACAAGAGCCACTATACACAAGGAGTACTAGACATATGCCAAAATATACAAAGTAGTAATACAAAATAAGACTAGTACTAAAACTGAAAGAGATGGATCAACTCCAAATGCAGAAAGCTTACCCAAATCTCTGGTCTGCAGCTCTGCTCGAAGTCGGCGTCAACAACGAAGACTCATACTAGGATTTGCATCAGGGAAAGAGATGCAGAAGTGTAGTATGTGTACCAAAATATGAGGTACTCAGTATGCATCATAGGCCGATTGAGCTCAATTAAAGTAAAAGCATAATAAAGTGTGAATCTATACTAAGAGGCAATAAAAAAGGGTCAAAAATGAAAATAACAAGCTATGCTAAGCAAGTGCAGAAATCATATGAAAATAAATCAAAAATGGATAATAAATGCCTAGCTACAACCTAACTGGACCCCATAAGCTCAAATGGTATACACAATAGAATAAAACCTAATCGAGCCCCCATAAGCACTGTGGGTGCAAACAAGGAGCAATACTAATATAAGGCCAAATATAATAGTAAGGAAAGTAAAATGATCCAGGATGTGTGATAAGCGTACCGTATATTCTTCCACCAGCCATAACCATAAATCCTATCGGTCTCAAACTGGATTTCCAGCTAAAGGTCAATAATAATGAATGCCAGATCGAACCAAAACTAATAGACAATAATCAGTAGTACCAGGTGCCAAACTCAAATTGAAACTATTAAATAATAATCAGTAAACCAAGTGCCGAACTCAAACAAGAACTATATATGCAATATGAAGAAATAATCTAGGGCTCATACTCAATCCAAGTCTAACTAGTCATTTTCCCATTTTAGAAGGCCAAATTCATTATGGGAATGCAAGGTTCCATTTATTAAGTTAAAACAACGATTTTAAGGTCAAAACACTGAAATTCCAAGGATCCCGAAACTAACAAACAAAAATATAGCAAACAAGTCAACCCAAACCCAATAACCAGTCTCTCGAAGCAACCCTATAAACATTTATGTCAAGAGAGGAGTTATCCTAAAGCAACCTACCCTAAAAGGAATGATAAAACTAACTACGAGTCCCCTGAACCCAACCTAAGGCAAGCATCTACCCAAGCCTAGACTAAGATATCTGAATTCAATTCCAAGGCCCTAAGTATGCGAAGTCAAGTGCTAGAGAAGAGGCGACTACCAGCTTAAGGGAATCCTAGGCTAAAATCTATTCTAAAGCCCCCTAATCGGCTAAAATAATCAATAATCAACTAAATAACTATCTGAATTAGAGTAAACCACCAACAATTAGCACAATACCATACCAATACCATAAAATATCAAAGTTTAAAGGAAGGTAAGCCTAGCCTAGTAGGACGCTGCCGAAAGCACTCGAAATCCTACATATCGAATCTTTTCCCTTTTGAGAAGCCTCCGACTGCTGCCACACTATCAAAATAATAATCTAGGCATCAAGAAGAGACCAATGATAACCATATTGCAAATTTATGCTACTGGTCAGAAATTAGGCTAAAAACCAAATCGTGGGACCCATCAACGAAATTGAGAATTTAGTCTACCACTAGGTTCCTATTACCTAAAGGATCACTTGCTCCAAAATTGAGTATAATCCGATCTTAACAAAAACACCCAAACAGTCCCAACAATTGTCAAAAAATCAAGAACAAAATAGAGAATTTAAACAAAATTAGACCTGGAACTTACGAGTTAATGACCGAACAATGATCACTTTATCGACCTCTAACTATTTCCTGCTTTAATTTAAGATTCCCACACAATTTATAGAGCTCTCAAGATCAAAAATGGTGTTTACACTTAGGAAATATAAGCTGAAAAATGAAGGGAAAGAATATATATACCACCAGCTTTGGCAGCAAAAACGACCATTTTACCACTAAAGTGTTACTGTTAAGGTAGAAGGGAGACTGTTTAAGCGGTCACTGATGATATTATGCGACTCTGCTAAAGAGGCTTCGTTAAAGTGGAAAAGGGGTCTCCTAAGCGACTGGTGCTAATGCCAGCAGGCACCGCTAAAGCGACTCTACCAAGGCAAAAAAGGGCCTCTTAAGCTGCTGCACCAGATAATTTACACCAGAATTTTTATTCTAACTCCAAATATCCCAATCGGGTGTTCGAGATTTGTTTAGAGTCTCATGCATCGAAACAAAATATGCTACCCTCCCAAATTTGTCATTCCGGACTCAACGAAACCATTAAAATTTCCAACAAAGGTTGTTTCGTCATAAAGTGGGTCCCTCAACCAATGTTCTATTTTTACCAATTTCCAACTAATAGCCCAAAACGAGCCCAAAAATCTCGGGACCCAAACCAAAAGTCCCTCTAGCCTAAACTCCATATTTTGGAGCTAATAGAACTATCGAAATTTCCATCCAAGGCTATTTAGCTGAAGTTTTGGGTTGAGATCATTTTCTCAACTTCAAAGCTCCAAATAAGGGATATAGCTATAAAAACCAAATAAACTTCTCGAGAACCGAACTGTCAGTCTCAGCAAGTCATAAATGACTTGGGGTAGCTATAGAAAATCTCTAAATGCAAAAGAAGCATGGAAAAGTAGAAAATGACCTGGAGGGTCATTACACTTATGAATTTTAGTAATTTTATCTATCTCCGATAGGTTTCTAGAACAAGATTGTGTTTCTGAGTATGAGTTATGTGGCTTTTCACAGGTTGTTTCCTTTTTCTTCTTGTAGATTCTTATTAGCCACTCTTGGTAAACATTTTATATAACTAATTTCTTAAATTTTTATTTTTCGTTTCTCCTATGAATGTATGGAAGTAAAATATTCTTTACATTTTCAGATTTCTTGTTTTTGCATTTTCTTTTATACATTGGAGGATAGTAGAACCAAATTGATTCAATTGTACCAAATCACCAGATCTCTTTTGTATTTTATTAATGAATAAGTGCATCTTTAAGCATATTTTTCTTTAATTTTTTACTTTATAATTTCGTGTAACTCATGGCTCACATATTCTAATGTCTATTACGTACTCCATTTTAAGTCGAGTGTACTAATTAACATGGGATACACAGCAACACACGTGTTCAGAAACTAGTATTAGAATAAGTGTGTGAGGACACAAAATTTGAAAGGGAAAAGTACAAGTTCAAGCGGATTAATGAATGGAGACCCTATACGATCAATATTTAATATTATTACAAAATACAATTTTATTGAGAAATCTTATCGCATGAAGTTGAAAGCATATTTTTTTATTTTAAGGGAGATAGAAACGTTTATTTAACAATATTATTATTTTTTTAGTTCAGTCACTAATAAAGTTTGCAGATGCTACAAGAAAATCACAATATTGTAACAGACAGATCTATCACAATTCCATCACAAATCATTAATGGTGATAGATTTGTGAAAGAAACACGGACATTCCAGAATCCTTGGTCTTAAATTTATTGTGATGGATTTTAGGTCAGTCACAAAAGTTTGTAACATTATTGTGACAGACCATTCCATGACACTACAGAGCCTTGTTTTTGGCTTAGATATCGTCACAAAATTGAGACAGATTTTTGATGGATTGTTCAGTTACAAAATAGTGACAGAATAGTTTTCGTGACAAATTTCTAAATCTAGTTACAACACCTGTGCTGGAATATTTTGTCACAAATTGACTCTCTAGTAGCTTTTTTTTGTAACAGAATGAGGATATATTGTGTTAAACTAAATCCGTCACAAATTTAATTTGAATGTTTAGATTTAAAAAGTAATAATTAAACAATACTTTTGAGTTTGATAATAACATTCAATATATACAATAAATTAGCTAAAATCATAAGAAGATTAACCTCCAACACATACTATTAAAATTACAATACAAAAGATGTGATGTTAAAATAAGCAAAAACATAACTTCAATAGGAAAAAATCTACAAATATTAAAAACTTAACTAAGTATCCATCTAATAGAAGTCTAACAACATTAAAAACAACATTTTGAGAATTCAAGTAACTAAAATCTAAAATGTTAAACACATAAATATTTGGTGAGTCCCTATTAAGGAGAATAGGATAACTAGATGAGCGAGAAGATAACACCATCTCACTCATTATGTGAGGCCATCGCTCCACCATAGACTTAAGCTAATCATTAGCGTGAGACCTCCTTATCAATGCACTGTTGCACCTCCGCCTCTGCACTCTCTTGAATAATCTTCTCTTGATTTTCTCTCATTAACACCTCTTCCTCGAGTAGTTTTATGCACTCTTCAGAAGCACGATCAGTGTCTGCTCTTAACCAAATTAGGAAAACTACCCAATTAATAGATAGGTGCACCACACAAAAAATGGACATTCAGTTTTAAAAATTATAAAACTGTCACGACACAATTTCTCTGTTTATAATGGCACCTACTTCAACCCACCAGTAGGTAAGCCAAATCATAGCCCGAAACGGCAAGTAACGGGCTAACCAATAGAAGATAAGAAAATAAAGGAAAGAGGAATACAATAGAAATATACTAGGCAACGAAATGTTGAGATATATATACATATATAAATATGAACGTACTATATAATAGAGCAAGGAGGAGGGAAAAACATACAAAATGAGTTTCCCCCATGACCTGGTAAGGTCGGTATGAGAGCCACTATATAAAAGAGAGTACCAGAAAATGTCAGATATACATCATAGTCTCAGAATGTACAAATAAGATTATCAAAAATAGTAGAAAGAGGAGGATCAACTCGAAACTCTAAAAGCTCACCCTAACTCCAAACAGCAGCACGACCCGAGGATCTCGTCAACGACGGTGACTCCTATTCAGATCTGCATCAAGGAAAAGATGCAAAAGTCTAGTATGAGTACCAAAATAATGGGTACTCATTAGGCTTCATAGGCCGACTGAGCTAAATTACAGTAAAAACATAAATAAAGTGTGGGATGTAAATTAAAGTCAGAAATAAAGGGGCAGAGATGGAAATAATAGACCATACCAGGCGGATGCGATATATATAAGATAAGTAATCCAAACACGAAACTAAAAGTCTAACTATAACCTAATTGGGTCCCATAAGTGCAGAAGGAACAAACAAGAAGAAATAACCCAACCGATCCCTCATAAGCACGGTGGGTACAAGCAAAGGGTAACATTAATATGAAGATGGAATAACAACAATAGTAAGCATAAGACGAGCCAACATGTGATAAATGTACCTGAAACTCCTTTTCGATCATAACCCTAAGTCTTACTGGTCCTTATCGAATTTCCAATCATAAATCAGTATCCGTATAGATCATAAATATTGGACTCGAACCAAAACTAAGGAATAATATCGTAATAGTAGAATTCCAGACTCAAATCAAAACTGATAGATAATAATGCTGCTACATACCAGACTCCAACTGGAACTGATAAATAGTAATGATCCAGGATTATAGGTTCACTTAAGTCCAATTAGTCATAAACTCCAAAGTCAGGAGGCAAGTCTCTAGGCGATACGAGTCCTAATCACTAAGTCGAAAGATATGGTTTAAGGCCAAATACAACCCTTCCCTAGGTGACACAGCTAAATAGGGCTCATTTAAATGACTAAGTCATCTTAAAACTCAAGAATTAGCCTAGGGAGGCGTATAGAGGTCAGCAGGGGTAACAAGGAGCTATTTTAGGCAATCTACCCTAAAAAGGGTCGGTGGGGCTTACTACCGATCTTGAAATCCCAAACTAAGGAAAGCACCTACCTAAACCTAGGCTAAGGCTTCTCAATCCCATTCCAAGGCGCTAAGTAAACTAAGACTAATCCTATGGGATAATTATAAGCTAATACAAGGGAAGTCGGGGCCGAATCTATTAAAAAGGGCCCATAACCGGCTAATTTAATCAATAAATGATAAAATAACAACTGAGCTATAAGTAACCACCCGTAACTAGAACAATAATACACTAACACCATAAATAAGCATAGTCTAGGAGGTAGTTAAACCTAGCCTACCTGGGCGCCGCCAGGAGCATGTAAAATCCTCTACACCAGAGCTTTTTCCTTTAGAGAAGCCTTCGACTGCTGCCATGCTATCAAAATAAGGTTCTATATTTCAAGAAGAGAATATTGATACCCCTATTATGTATATACTCTCCAGGTCAAAAATCAAACTAAAAATCCCTTGTAGGGCACGATTGAGGAATCACATAATTGAAATCATCACAGCGTCCTTCTCAGCTCAAGGATCAATTGCCCCAAAATTCGACATAATCTAAGCTCAAATCAACCTTTAAAAAGTCCCACCCAATATCAAAAAATAAGAATTAAATTAGAGAATTAAACGGGAAATTAACCAAAAACTTACAGGAAAAAGGGTAAGGAAATGATCGCAACGATGTCTGCAATTCAATCCCACCACCATGTATTAATTCCCACACTGATTTCAAGCTCTCAAGTCTTTACAATGGTGTTTTTGGACTTAAAATGAGCTGGGAAATGATGGAACCAACTATATATATACAGTCAGGGGCCTTCATCACGAATGCGGGACCTCTGTCGCGAATGTAGGAATTATCCCAGATAGACCTTTGTGAATGCAGTCGGTCCGCCGCAGTCGCAATGAAGGAGGCTAGGCTGGCCACTTTTATGCGAATGTAAAGGCTAGACAGGGAATGCAGAGTACAAAATCCTTGACCCTCGTGATCGCGACAAATTCCACGCAAACGCGAAGCCCAATTTTGGCCTACACCAGGTGCATCAGCACCAACAACTTAGGCAAGTTGCAAGTTTTTTGACCGGGCCTCGGGATGTATTTGGAATCCCATGAATGCAAACAAACAATGCTATCCTACAAAATTTGACATTCTGGACTCAAAGACATCATAAAAATTTCTATACGAGGTCATTTTGATAAAAAGTGGGTCCCAAACCCAAGGGTCTATTTTAGCCAAAATCCACCCAATAGCCCAAAATGAGTTTGGAAGCCTTGGGACCCAAACAAAGGGTCCCCCTACCCTAAAATTTACATTCTAGAGCTAATGAGACTGTCAGAATTAGCATCCGAGGCTCTTTACCTAAATTTTAGGCCCGGGACCTTTTTTTAATAGCAAAAGCTCAAAAATAGGGAAATGGTTCTAAAAACCAAACAAACTATTCGGTAACCGAACTGTTAGCGCCAGCAAGTCACAAATGACATGTGCCCGCTACAGGAAAGCTCTAAACACAAAAGATGCATGAAAACACAAGAAAAGACATAGAGGGTCATTACAACATTCACTACTAAGAGGACTTTCATCTGTGAAAGTAAAGGATTAAGAAGTACCTGAAGGCTCGAACATGTGAGGATACTGAGTCCACATATCACGCTTGGTCTCCCAGGTAACCTTCTCGACTAGGTGGTGTCTCCAGTGAACCTTAACCATAGGAATATCTCTGGAACGCAACCGTCTTACATTTCTGGCTAGGGTAGATACTGGCTAATCAATAAAGGTCATCCTCTCATCCAACTGAATTGAGTCCCACTGAAGCATGTGAGATTATTCCAGAATATATCACTGTATCATAGATACATGGAAAACTAGATGGACGACTGAAAAGGTTGGAGGGAAAGCCAACTTATAATCTACCTCCCTAACTATCTGAAGTATCTCAAATGGTCTGATATACCTGGGGCTGAGCTTGCTCCTCTTCTCAAACATAATCACACCCTTCATGGGCGACACTCATATAGAATGACTAGGTCTCCAACTCTAAATCTCAAGGCACAAAGCCTACGGTCAGCATAACTCTTTTTCCTGCACTGTGCTTCCTGTTGCTTATCCTAAATCACCTGAACCTTATCAAAAGACTCACAAAGCAAATCAGTACCACGGGCCTAACCTCTAAAGTCTCAAACCAACCAACCAGAGAAGGCCAGCATGAGTGCCATACTTACTAGGAAAGCATATAAGTGACTCTGTCCGCCTTGAAACTGGGTGCCTTACCGACCACCTACCCTACCAACCTGAGGACCTCCTCTAGAACCCTCTGGACCTTCTTTGCTACGTAATGTACCACCTCTAGCTGGAGGCAGTACTGATCTGATCGACTAAACACTCTGTACTGAAGGCTCAATCATCCCACGTCGGGGACACTCTCTAGCGATATGGCCTACTATACTATAATTATAATATGTCTCAGGCACTATGCTCTGTTGAAAAGGTCTGACTGATTTAAAATGGCCACCTTATCCTAAAGACCTCTGACTGTACACCTCTCGAAGGCTGACCACTACCCTATCTGCTGACACCACTATAACCAGGCGATCCCCCATCTGAAAGATGAAATGCTGTCTGAACGGGCCTACTAGAATGACCCTGATGCTAATAAGATTGATGTTGGGGGTATCTACCTTGAAAGCCTCTACCTCTAAATTGTGAGACGCTGTGGCTCCCACTATAATTGTCCTACTGACGTGGCCTCTTATCGTTTCCCCCTTGGGCCTCGCGATGTATATCCTTCATAGTTTGGGCATACCAAGAAATATCTATAAAAGATCTGCTCGCAACAACCATACTCTGAGTAGCCATACAAAGTTTAAGTCTCAGTCCTTTGACAAAGCACAAAATGCGCTCATACTCGATAGGTAGAATCATTGTGGCTTGCCTAGCCATCTCATGGAACCTTTCCTTGCCAGCTCATGGAACACAATCATAGAAACCTAGTCCAATCCCGTAAACTGATCCCTCAAATGCTCATGTAAGCTACGGGGCATATACTTCTCCAAGAAGTCCTCGGAGAACTAAGTCCATGCTATAAGAGGAGATCCAGCTAAAATTAATATAACCCTTCCACCACTATTTGGCTGCTCGATCAAATTAAAAAGTCATCGCCTTTACAAAGCCCAAATTATGTAGCCTCTCCTCACAGCTAGTTAGAAACTCAAATGCATCCTTGCTTGGGGCCCCTATAAACCTAGTTAGAGCCAATCTCTGAAATTGACCCAGCATCTTGTACTCTTTAGAAGTCATAACTGGCTGGGCTATTGCCGGATGTTGAATTACTGGTGTTGGCGAGACATTTACTCTGGGAGTCGCTGCTGCAGGTTGTGCTCCTAAAGTAATACCAGCCGAGGCTGTTGTTTGGGCCCCATCAATCAGCGAACCACCTACTAAGCCCAATAACTGCACCAAAGCATTGCAAAAAATCAAAGAAGATATAAATCTTGGTGGAGTCGGGGCTGCCCTTAGCCTATCTGTTGCTGTGGTGGCTGAACCTCTTGTGCAATCTCTAGATCGAGATTAATAATAGGATATGGTAAAGGCTTTCTAGTTTGATCTTGAGTTAGGGCTGCAGCTCTAGCCTGACCTCAACCACTAGGTAGCCCTCAACCTATAACTGGTGCCCTGACTGTAGGCTCTAGGTCCCAATCCTCGGCCGCTGAGGCCCGCATTTTAGCAATCTGCAAAAGAGTGAAACAAATGAGAATCATGAAACCAATGTAGGTACAATGCATGAAAATGAATCAAAATAGTGAGATTTTCCTAAGAATTTCCTATAGCCTCCCGAAGATAGGATATGGACGTTATCGTACCGATCTGCAGGACACTACTAGACACTTACTCTTGTACCAACAATATCAGTAAACCTAGGCTCTAATACCAAACTGCCATAACCTAATTTCTTGGTTCATGATGGAATCTACTTTAACTGACCAGTAGGTAAGCCAAACCATAGCCTGGAACGGCAAGTAACAGACTAACCGGTGAAAGAAAAAAAAAAGGCATACAATACAAATACTAGGCAACGAATTGTAGCGATATATATACATATATAAATATGATCTTACTATACAATAGAGGGAGAAGACAAAAAAAATATTCAAAAGGAGTTTTCCTCATGACCTGGTAAGGTCAGTACAAGAGCCACTATACAAAAGAGAGTACTAGACAATGTCAAATATAGATCATAGTCTTAGAATGTAAAAACAAGACTATCAAAAGTATCAGGAGGAGGAGGATCTACTCTGATAATGATCCTAATCGAACAACTAGAAACATTATAAAAAATGCAGAATTAAACAGCAAAATTAAAGGATAGTTAAGAAATAAGAGATGAAAAGTGAAGAAAGAAAGAATTAATTGAACAACAATTAAACCAAGGGAGAAAGAGAACTCAATCAAATGCATGCGAAACTAAATTGAATCCACAATATGATAACTCAATTATCAATCAAGCAAAGATGATAACACAAGCAATTCAGGAATCCACCCTAATTACTTGATCTAAGCTAACAATTGGAATTGAGCCCAATTACTACCCTAACTAAGAGTAACAAAATATCAAGACTATTCAAGACAATTAAATCATCCAAAATCTAAGTATGAAAATGGCTAAGGCAACTATTTATAGTTATTGCCTTTACAAAAATAGCCTATTACAAAAAATAACCAAAAAGTGATTATTTTGGAAATAACCCACAAGGGCCCTTCTTGATTGCCCATTGGCTTATGTATTTATTTCTCCATGGCTTTCTCTGGGATCCAAGCTATCATCCATATGTGGAAGCCCCTCCTCTTGTGCCCCAAGCTAACCATGCTTGTATCATCCTCCCCTTCTTTAAAAGGATTCATCCTCGAATCCAAACCTTACAAAAACATGAGAAGGACAAAGAACAAAGATATCCTTATAGCATGAGGGTTAGCACAAGGGTTATCAATCATAATAACTTGCCAAGGAGACACATATTTGAAATACAACCAACTATCCTTTGTGTTTAATAAGATCCATTCATCATATAAGGTGCAATAGAATTGGTCATAAGTTTTATCATGAGACAAGGAAATTACAAAGGTCTTAAATGCATCAAGAATCCTAAGAGATGATATAACATATGATTTAGGAGACATAAAACACAATTATTTCATTACCTCATAATAAGACCTCACCAAAAATGGTGCAATCACCCATAAAGGCTCATCTGGGTCAAAAAAGTGCAAGACCCATAGACCTCTACCTCTATAGTAAACAAATCCTATACTAACATGGGTATCATCGCAAGCAAAGAGGTAGTAGAGAAAGGTACTAAGCCCGTTATCCTTATCTAGGGCATACTAAAAGATAATGACACTGGTAGATAAGGAGAGACATTTTAAGCATAAAACAACCCTCTCAATTATGCAACTTTCGAAAAAAAGGAAGTGCACCAACAAAGACATGCTATTAGAATGGTCAAGGGATCTATTAGGAGTCAAATCACTCCATATCAAGTAGTACTCCCAATGAGTTGGGGTCCCTTCTATCATAGTATCAAGCATGCGTTAAAAAGTTCCATTTGAAAACTCAACTTGTCCAACCCTTTAAAGGTGACAAGGAGCCTTTAATATCCATGGACTCTCCCACAAATAAGCAAACTACTTAGCATCCCCTAGTTGTGGGTCACACAACTTAAGCACAAATATGTCAAACAAGGATGCATGTATATAGAAAACTACCAAAATAGGCAATGACATATTTGTCTTGGGGTTCACAAGCATGAGACTGCATTTTGACAAAAAGTCATCATATGCAAAAAAATAGTAAAGAAAGGTGTTACTTAAATGCGCTTCATTCGATGTGTGCCCACATATAGAATCACCTTTTGATCCACAAACATTAAGGCTTGATCAAGAATGGGGTCACATAAGAATGAAGGGGTCATTGGAGAACATACACCCCTTTCTTTTGAACACTAACCCCTCCAATAGACGTACTATCATCTTTCAAGAAGAGAGTTCCATCTTTGAAAAGTCTGTCATCATACCAAATTAGATTCTCAATCACTTGGTAGCGTTCAAGAGGGGCTAAACTTCTATTATGACAAGGCACACCACTATACATTTTACCTTCATTAGTCATGTCAACCTCAAACAAGGGATTATCCCTAAAAAAGACATTCCACCTCAAAATCCGCATGAGAAGAACAAATAATGGAATCACAAATTCAAGGATTTATCATTTAGGTGTAATGACTTCACATGACTATCTACATGACCAACTATATCAATGACATCACTAAATTGAGGTTCCTTAAGTTCATCACAAAACTCCTTATTTACTGGGTCATCATTACACACAAGTTGATAAACACCAATATCACTTGATAATGAACTATCATTCAAAGCACATGTATCAACACTAGATGGACACATATTGATCTTACTAGAATAATCAATTTGGTAATCAATAGTATCAACTAGTGTATCCACATTCTTAATATGCACATTATCAAAACATGGAAAAGAATCACATGACAATGTACTATTATTCAAGGAACAAGTGTCAACACTAGGTGGACACAAATTGATCTTACAATAAGAATCAATTCGGTCATCAATAGGATCAACTAGTGTATGAACACTCTCAACAAGTACATTATCACTTTATAGGAAAGAATCATTAAGCTCACATGAAAATAAGCTATCACTTACACTCAATTGACTACTAGCCACAAAATGATCATTTACTTTTAACAAAGTGTAAGGTTTAGCTTTGTTACCTTGTAGATCATATGAATGATTGTATTCACCTTGATTTTCAACATTGGAGCACAAATGTTCTTTTCGGAAACTTTTTAGCGCCTCATGATTCTTCATTGATCGAGGTGCCTCACTAGGCTTGCTTCCAAGGATACCTACACAAGAATCAAGACAACTAGAAAAGGAAGAGAGGTTACAAAAGTTAGTATAAGGTTGTGACAACCCTTTCACATCACTCCTCACAACCTCTCCTTTTTCCACACTAGAGTTGTCACATATCACACCCTTGCTCCTTTCAATCTTTTGTCTCTCGATTTTATTGGAGTTACGATAAGTTCCAAGAATTCCTTGGGAAGGGTTTGGAGATCCCTGCACCTCTAACTTCCACTTTGGGTTGCTAAGAGTATACTTCATTTCTTTTATTGGATCTTCCTCAATCACATTTCCAAAAGGAGTAGTATTCTTTGCTTTCGACTCCTTGGTTTTAAGCTCGGAGACCATTTGGGAGATCTTGTCAAGAGTTCTTTGCATGGAAGCAAACAATTTATTCATCCTTAAAGTACTAGGATCCTCAATCGGGAGTGGTTCACTTGTAACTTTTGTTTCAAGAATCCATCTCTCCAGGTCATACACATCTTGAAACAATGAATTCCCTCTACTTGTATGGATCATTGATCCTTCCACCCTTCCTCCAGCATCATTACTAGATGGAGAACCAGTCACATTAAAATGCGGATAAAAAGTACAAGTTCTTGCACCATAAGAAGTAGAGAATGTTCTTCGACTATGGTCCACACTTTGAATTGGTTCCACCCACACATCTATACCCCCTGGACTAGGATAGGAAGTAGAACAAGAAGAGGAAGGAAATTCCTTCTCACAACTTCTTCTTCTATCACAATCTTCCTTAAAGGATTCATAAGACATAAAAGAGAAAGTATCGTACCTCACATCGTCTTTATCACCATGATGTGTAATATGAGAACCCCCATACCCATCATCTTCACAATCGAATTCATCGTAAGATACTTCTACTCCTTCATGTTCATCACAAGAGCCTTAAGCCACATTCATTTCACATTCATCTCTGAAGTAGTAGTTCTCACCACCATTTTTCTCATGATCACAATCATAGCCTTCATAAAACTCGTCTTCAAAAGATTTCGAGGCCATGTATGACATTGTTCCTTATACCTCCTTTTGTACCTACAAAACTAGCAAACAAGTTATTAATAAAAGCCTCACGTCACTCTTTATATGAACTCTCAACTCACCTTTTATGGTTTCTTTCCTAAATTGATAGTGTTACTAGCTTTGCTCAAACAATTCAAGGTTATCTATGCTTGTTGAGGAATGAATCCTTGGGACTCTTGAAAAAAAGGCGACTCAATTAAAAACTAATGGGCTTGAATCAGAAAAATTAACAACAAAATAAAACGAGAAAAGCACATAGAGAAACGTACAAGAAAAATAATCGAACTTGATAATATTTAGTAGGGTAATCTACTAATTAAAATCAAGTAATGAAGCCAAGAAAAGGGTAAAATTAATAAAATAAATTAATTAATCAAGATTTGGAAGAAATTTTGTTGAAATCCATGGGTAGGGACGACAATGGGGCGGTGTGGGTTTAGATATATGCTGGTGCGACGTGGGGCGGGGCAGGTTGAAATAAGAAAAAAATTACTTTTTCCGGGTGTGGGTTTAAATTTTTTACATCTTTAGCTATAGCATTTTCGTAATAGTAATGGCCTAAATCCTAATGTGTAAGAATTTAAAACCCAAAGCAGTTATTTATAAAGATACATGGTTGATAATGATATTCTTTTTTACAACTGAAAAGTTATTTGCAGTATGTGAGGTTTTCTTAATTAGTTTTTTATGCTACTATTTTAATTGGCAACTGTTACGTACTCTAAATACTATTTTAACAAGACAAATTGTGAGCATCAATAACAAAATAAAAAGGAGAAAAAATAAATTACTGTCAAATTAATACTAAATTAATCGTACTCAGTGGAAAATATGAAAAAGAAGTTTATAAAATTTATTTTTAGTATCAAATTTTAAAAATTATGCGGGACGAATTTATGTGGGGTGGGTCTATGTGGGGTAGGTGCAGGGCGGGTTAAAAATAGAAATTTTGCTATGTGAGGCAGGGCAGGGAGTGTTGAAGTCTTCGTGGGTTTATGAGGTCACAACTGCCCCACCCCGCCCCGCCCTGTTTCGATCCCTATGACCATGGAGAAAAGCTTGAAAAATGCTTCAAAATTAAAGAAAGTAGCTGAAAATTCACTATTTCCAGCTCTGGAGACGCATTGGAGGGCTTGGAGCCATGGCTTGGGGCGCTGGAGCCGCCTGGAGGGGCAGTAGCCGTCCGCTGACACGGAAGCTGCATTGCTTGAGGTGGAAGCTGTATTTGGTTCAGTTGAAGCAAAAGCTGCACGTGCAAGCTGAACTGGAGCTGACGCGTCCAATTGCTAATGGACAAGGCAGGACTGCTGACAGCTGGCAGACGTGGTGTGGACCTTGCTACTGACATGATGCAGTTCTCCTGCCAAATGTCAGCTGTTGGTTGGGTCCACGGATATACAGCTGAAATCCTTTTTTTTCCTTAATTTTTCAGATATTTTTTGTACTCCTTTGGGCTCACAAACACCTTTAACACTTTCTTTTCTTTTCCTTTTGAATCAATCAACACCTTTTTGAAGAATCTTCCTCAACAATATATGAATTTATGAAGAACACCAAGAATAAGATGAATCTTCAAAAATTCAGAACTTCTTCGTTTTAGCTCCAAATTCGATGAAATTTTAGCCACGCGCTCCTTTTAACACCACGAACAATCCTCAATTTTAGCCCTCAATTCTAAGACAAAAATAAACCCATTTTCTCTATCTTCATGCTTTGAAGAACACCATGAACATTCAAAAATTCAACCTCAATCAAACAAGCTCCGATTGACATGAAATTTTAAACACAAGCTCCTTTCAATACTCCAAACAATCTCCAATAATTTTTATGCTCCAATTTCAAACCAATTGCTCCCGGAAATTAAATCCATTTGTAATTTCTTCAAACCATGAAGAACACCATGAACACCAAAATTGACCCTTATGATATTTTGCTTCATTTACCTTCAAATTTTAGATTCGAGCTCCAAGTGACTAGAGAAATAAACCCCAATACAATTGAACCTCCAATTTTGCCTCAATCAACAAACCCACTTCACCTTTTTCAAGCCTTTTCAAACTCAATAATGCTGAAATTTCCAAGCAACTCCAAATCGAAGCAAATTTCAAATTCAAACTTCCAAAACACTAAAGAACACTAATCTAGTGTTAAAAAGTCAAACAAAACATGAATCACATGATTTTTTTGATTTTCAAATTTTTGACCCTAAATTTATTTTGAAACAATTTTCAAATTTATGAACCTAGGATTAAGAATTGTTGGAACAACACTTTAACCTAAGATCTGATACCAAGATGATAACGATCCTAATCAAACAACTAAAATTGATATCAAAACTACGAAACTAAACAACAAAATTAAAGGATAGTTAAGAAATAAGAGATGAGAAGTGAAGAAAGAAAGACCTAATTGAACAACAATTAAACCAAGGGAGAAATAAAACTCAATCAAATGCACGAAATGCCAAATTGAATCCATAATATGATAACTCGATGATCAATCAAGCAAAGAAGATAACACAAACAATTCAGAAATCCACTCTAATAGCTCAATCTAAGCTAACTATTGGAATTGAACCCAATTACTACCCTAACCTAGAGTAACAAAATATCAAGTCTATTCAAGACAATTCAATCATCCAAAATTTAAGTTTGAAAATGGCTAAGACAACGATCTATAGTTATTGCCTTTACAAAAATAGCCCAAAAGTGACTATTTTGGAAATAACCCACAAGGGCCCTTCTTAATTGCCCAAATGACATCTTGATCGCCCATGGCCTTATTTATTTATTTATCAATGGCCTTGATGTTCCATGGTTATATGGCACTTTCAATGCTTAAAACAAGGAAAATATGCAATAACTTGGGTGTGTTTTGTAGGTATGATGTGGTTTCTGTCCTAATTTGCAGGAAAATAGGTTTTAAAAGTAAAATGACCAAAAGAGGAAGAATCAAGCCCAAAGATGATGTGTCTGATGAGGAAACAATGAATCTGCACTATGGAGTAACCCACGACATCACTCATGAGCCGTGATTCCCCTTCACGAGCCTCCCATTCACGAGCCGTGGGTTGTGTCATGAACTGGCTTCCAGAGGACTAACATTTCACCTGAGTTCCACGACAGGACTCACGCCACGTGACTGACATCTACATGGCGTGACTTGATGGCGTGAGTCCACTTCAGAGATCCAAGAAAAGGCTGATTTCCACGATACAAGTCACGTGCAGTGACTTGGTTCCTCGACACCAAGTCACGACACTGTGAAAGCTGCCGACTCTGTTCTCCTATTTTGTTTTGGATAGGACTAGTTTTGTATCTATAAATATCCCTAGGTAGTGCTAAGTGCAGGAGTTGGATAATTTACTACTTTGAGAGTTATTTTACACTGATTGAGACATATATTTTGGTTTTGTATTCACAAACCTTAATTTTGAGGTTGATTGATAATTGAAATTTCAATTTTTCCTTCATTCTTGTGAGATCATAATTATGCTTTCATCTTTGTATTATTCTTGTGTTCTTGCAATTATGAGTAGCTAAACCCATCAACTAGGGTTGTGTGAACCATGAAGAATTAACGAAACCGGTGAAGTGCAAAACAACTTTGTACTGCTGCTTATGCATGTATTGTTGTTTCCTTCGTATTGATTGCTTTTCTAATGGTTGCAAACGTTAGAATCTCGCCTGTATTCTGGACTTGCTCGAGAGAGAGGTAGGGATTGGGAAAAGGAGATAACAATAGAGATTTGGATCTATTAACCTTCATCTAATAACCGGAGCCTTAGCGAGAAAGGTTATCTAAAATCCAGGACAAGGGTTAGAAGTGCGACACTTGGAGACTAAGAGGAGAAGAGTGAAATTCGTCTAATGACAGTCGAGAGATAGTTAGATGAACCTAACTTGTTAGATTTTGCATGCAATGCAGTGGGGCAGTCTTGTTAAGCATAAGTCACTGGTGGAGTTAAGGAATCATTGGGGATCACAGTCCTAGTGAATTTCTCTTATTGTTTACAAACTCGATATCAGCCAGCAATCGTCATCGTTACTATTCATTAGCAAAACCCCCCAGTTTTAGTTACTTGCCAGTTATTCCTTCCAGTAGTCTACTCATACTTCGACCTATTCCCTGTGGGATCAACCCCAACCTAGTTGGGTTCTATATTTGATTCAATGACCGCATTGTACTTTTCGGAGGTATACTTTGGGCGACATCAAATTTTGGCGCCGTTGCCGGGGAATACGGTTACGAAGTTGAACATTACTGGTTGGAGTTGATTGGGTGTATTTTTACATACTCTCGAGGGCATACGCCGGTGTATGCCAAATACTAGGAGTCAAGGCAATCCCCTGATTCCACTTGATCTTGAAATCGAAAGGACTTTAAGAGATAATTGGAGAATGGTGAATACTGAAGGAATTCAGAATCTCGCAGCTATGGGGGATGTTCACAATCAGCCAATGCATCCGACTGGTCAAGAAACAGCGGAGCAAACTACTGCTCGATTGACCCGAGAAGAGCATGCTAGACAAGCTGCTCTCAGATAAGCAAAAAGAGATAATCGAGCTATGCAGGAAGCAGCACAGCGTCTGGCTGACGGTGAAGAGCGACAAAGACAATTAAGAGAACAACCGAGACAACGTGTGCCTGTTTATGATGATCCTGAAGATGAATATGTGGCCTATTTTGAGCCGATTGAGAATGGTGCTATTGTTCCACCTGAGTTACCTCCAGGCACTAAGTTTGACATTACTAGTGCCATGATACATCTGCTGAACTTGAAGGACGTGTTTGCGGGTCCTCCTTCTGATGATCCAAACTTGCATGTAATGAATTTTGTAGGGGTTTGCACGTCATACAATCTGCCTGGAGTTGACCAGGAGGCGATTCGGTTGAGGTTGTTCCCATTTTCTCTTACAGGAGAAGCTATGTTGTGGTTGGCTGAGCTGCCGCGAGGTTCTATCACTACTTGGCAGGAATTGAGGAATCAATTCTTGGAAAGATTTTTTCCACCGTCAAAGATACTGCAGTTGAAAGATGAGATCTATAATTTCAGACAGCTTGATTCGGAAGTACTCTATGAGACTTGGCTGAGATTTAAAAACAAGCTGCAGATGGTGCCAAATCATAGGATGAGCGGCAGGAACTTACTTGAAATCTTCTACAGAGCTTTGAATGTCAACACAAAAGTGGTAGCAGATACTATCACTGGTGGAGCATTCATGAGTTTGAGATGGGACCAAGCTTCTGAGATATTAGATCGTGTCACCAAGACCAATCGAAGATGGCATACTCGGGAGGCAGATACGCCGGCTGGGACATATGCTATTGGAGCTTCAGTAGCTCAAAGGGCATTGGATGAATCTGTGGCGCAAGAGGGTACTTAGTTAAGGACAGACATTGGTCTTATGGACAAACAGATAGCTGCTTGAGATGCGGAAAAGGTGTATGTTGTTGGTGCACAAAGCAAATTGGTTAGACATGATGATAGTGAGTCAGATGAAGAGGTGAAGTATCTAGATTGTGAAGTGGAGGGTTTTTGAGCAAAGGGCCAAGGGTCTAATCAAGACTCTTGGAACTCAAGGCAAGGGAATCAAGGTCGAAACTATTATGGGGACAGCTACAACAAATCGAGATACAGAGATCGTGAACGGGACCGTGATGGTGATTGGAGGTGGAAAGATGATCATAGAGAAAAGAATGACACTTATGTACCACCTGGAAGACGTGATGAGGAGTCTGGAAATTCGAGGATGGAGGCACTGCTAAATAAATTGGTGAAAGGAGCTGAAATTCAGGAGAATTGCTTGAAAGAAATTAGAATTGACATCTCGGGCATAAGTCAAAAAGTGGAGTCTCACTCGACTGCCATCAAACAGTTGGACAAACAGTTTGGACAAATTTCAGTGGCACTGAATCAACGTCAGCCAGGCACCCTTCCAAGTAATACCGTCCAGAATCTTAAAAATGATAGTCATTGCCTCGCCATCACTACTAGAAGCGGGAAGTGCATGACAGATCCACCTATGCCTGCCGACAGTAGTATGCCTAATGATCCAGTGGTTATCGATGTTGAAGTTGAGTTAGAGTCAGATAATGCAAAGGGTAACAAAGTTCCAAATCAGTAGGATGATAACGACAATGCAAAATCTGAGAAGAGGAAGGAGAATGAGGTACCAAAAGTACTCAAAACTATTCCGCGACCTCCTCCTCCCTATCCTCAAAGGTTGAAGAAAAAGGCGGAGGAAGGAAAGTATCAGAAGTTCATCACCATGTTGAAGGAGCTATCAGTTAACATCCCTCTTGTAGAACCATTAGAGCAGATGCCAGGCTATGCCAAGTTCATGAAAGACTTGGTGAATAAGAAGAGAACGGTCAGTTTTGAGCCCGCAGATAACATTCATCATTGTAGTGCAATTGCTTCACGGTCCTTAGTTTAAAAGAAAGAGGATCCAGGAGCTTTCACAATCCCGTGTACTATTGGGTCATACGACTTTGCTAAAGCACTGTGCGATTTGGGTGCTAGCATCAACCTAATGCCATTAGCCTTGTTCAAGCAATTGGGGGTGGGTGCACCAAAACCAACCTCCATGAGACTTCTCATGGCCTATAGAACTGTGAAAAAGCCGGTGGGCATTCTGTACGATGTTTTGGTGAAGGTTGCTTCTTTCATATTTTCGGCTGATTTTGTGATCCTCGATTGTGAAGTTGACTTTGAGGTTCCCATCATACTGGGGAGACCATTCCTTGCCACGGGTCGTGGACTGGTTGATATGGAAATCGGGCAACTGCAATTTAGATTGAATGATGAGCAGGTTACCTTCAATGTCTGTCGATTAATGAAGCAGCCAAAAGATAAGAGAGTCATTTCAGTGATAGATGCGGTTGATGATATTGAAGTTGCTGTGCCCATTGAAGAAAGGTTAGGAGTGGAACCTCTGGCTGCCGTAATCATGAAATTTGAAGACGATGGTATAGAAGACTATGATGAGATGGTGGGTGCACTAGCTGGTAAAGGAGCGTACACTTATGCGCCCAAGAAACTGGATCTTGATTTAAAGAATAGGGTAACTCCACCAGCTCGTCCGTCTATAGAGGAGCCTTCAGTGTTAGAGCTCAAGGCTCTTCCGACCCACCTTAGCTACACATTCTTGAGAGCCAACAATACCTTGCCAGTGATTATTTCTGCTAAGCTGGTGGAATGGAAAGTAGCGGCTTTGGTTTCGGTTTTGAGAAGATTCAAGAGGGCCATTGGTTGGTCCATTGCAGATATCATAGGTATTCCACCCGGCATTTGCACTCATAAAATTTAGCTTGTGCCAGAATGCATACCTTGCATTGAACACCAACGTCATCTAAACCCACCTATGCAAGAGGTCGTAAAGAAAGAGATCATCAAGTGGTTGGATTCAGGAGTGGTTTACCCTATTGCTGATAGCAAATGGGTGAGCCCGATTCATTGAGTGCCATAAAAGGGAGGAATCACGGTGGTTTCGAATGACAAAAATGAGTTGATTCCAATGAGACCAGTGACTGGATGGAGAGTTTGCATGGACTATCGGAAGCTGAATTCGTGGACTGAAAAGGATCATTTTCCTATGCCCTTCATGGACCAGATGTTAGACCATCTTGCAGGTAGAGGTTGGTATTGTTTTCTTGATGGGTATTCGGGGTATAACCAGATCTTTATTGCCCCCGAAGACCAAGAAAAGACCACTTTCACTTGTCCATATGGGACGTTCTCATTTAAGAGGATGCCTTTAGGTTTGTGTAATGCACCAGCCACCTTTCAATGCTGTATGATGTCTATTTTCTCCGACATAGTGGAAGACACTATCGAGGTGTTTATGGACAATTTTTCTGTAGTGGGTGACTCGTTTGAGGGATGTTTGGCAAACCTTGCTAATGTGCTGCAAAGATGCGAGGAGTGGAACCTAGTGCTGAATTGGGAAAAGTGTCACTTTATGGTCAATGAAGGTATCGTATTAGGGCATCAAATTTCGAAGAACGGCATGGAGGTGGATAAGGCAAAAATCGAAGTAATTGAGAAGCTTCCCCCACCTATCTCTGTAAAAGGTATTCGGAGTTTTCTAGGTCATGCTGGTTTTTATAGAAGGTTCATCAAAGACTTCTCCAAGATTGCTCATCCCTTGTGCAAACTTTTAGAGAAAGAGGTGAAGTTCGTGTTTGATGAAGCATATCTTAAAGCGTTTGAGTGTCTTAAAGAGAAGTTAGTGTCAGCCCCTATCATTGTGTCACCGGATTGGACTAAGCCGTTTAAGGTTATGTGCGATTCTAGTGGAGTGGCTTTGGGTGTAGTCCTTGGCCAAAGACTTGAAAGGATATTACATCCGATCTACTACGCTAGCAAAGTGCTTAATCCAGCTCAAAGGAATTACACTGTGACTGAGCAGGAGTTGTTGGTAGTAGTCTTTGCTTTCGAGAAATTCAGATCTTACTTGATTGGCACGAAGGTGATTGTACACACAGATCATGTGGCTCTTCGATATCTTATGTTGAAAAAGGATGCTAAGCCAAGACTGATTCGGTGGGTACTTCTATTGCAAGAATTTGACTTTAAGTCAAGGATCGGAAGGGGACCAAAAATCAAGTGGCTGACCATCTGTCACGCCTTGAGGAGGAGTCCATGCTGAAATTGAAAGATGATCTTGAAATTGATGATACTTTTCCAAATGAGCAAGTACTGGTAGCATCCCAAGATTTAATCCCTTGGTTTGCTGATTTTGCCAACTTTTTGGCAAGTGATCTAGTTCCAGAAGATATGACGTATCAGCAGAGAAGAAAGTTCATGCATGAGGTCAGAAAATTCTTATGGGTCGAGCCATATTTGTTTAGAGTGTGTGCTGATGGTATTATTCAAAGATGTGTCCCAGAGATCGAAATGATGAGTATTTTGGAGGCATGTCACTCATCTCCAGTTGGGGGTCATCATGGAGGTACAAGGACTGCCCATAAAATCTTGTAATGTGGGTACTATTGGCCCAGCATTTACAAGGATGCTCATGACTATGCCCGTGCTTGTGACCGGTGTCAAAGGCAAGGTAATATTTCACGCTGACACGAACTTCCCATGACTACTATTCTTGATCTTGAATTGTTCGATGTGTGGGGAGTTGACTTTATGGGTCCATTTGTGAGCTCGCATGGAATGAAGTACATCTTGGTAGCTGTTGACTATGTTTCTAAGTGGGTGGAGGCAACTGCGCTTCCTAATAACGAAGGAAGAAGTGTCACAACCTTCTTGAAAAAGAACATTTTCTCACGATTTGGGACACCTCGAGTTATTATTAGTGATGGAGGATCCCACTTTTGCAACCGGCTGTTTAAGGCTCTTTTGGAAAAATACGGTGTAAAGCATAAGGTGGCCACACCTTATCATCCGCAGAAAAGTGGGCAGGTTGAGGTATCAAATCGTGAAATCAAGTCTATCATAGCAAAAACAGTTAATGCTAATAGGACTGATTGGGTTCGTAGATTGGATGATGTATTATAGGCATATCGGACGGCTTTCAAAACACTGATCGGTGCTTCACCATATCAATTGATTTTTGGAAAAGCTTGCCATTTGCCCGTCGAACTAGAACATAAAGCATTTTGGGCGTTGAAGAGGTTGAATTTAGACTGGAGTGAAGTGGCTAAAATGAGACTGGAACAGATGAATGAGATGGATGAATTTTGCCTCCAGGCCTATGAGAGTTCAGCATTGTATAAAGAAAAGATGAAATTGTATCATGATCGGCGAATTGAGAATCGAGAGTTTCATCCGGGAGATTTGGTGCTACTGTATAACTCCAAGCTTCACCTGTTTGCTGGAAAATTAAAGTCCAAATGGTCTGGCCCATTCACGGTAGTTCGGGTATTCTCACATGGTGCTATTGAGCTAAAAGGAGCGGATAATGTCCTATTCAAAGTCAACGGACAACGTGTTAAGCACTATGTAGGAGTTTCGGAAGAGATAAGGACAATTGAAGAACTTGAACTTGATGAAGTCTGAGTAGTCAAGTTAACCATATCATGCCGCGACGTTAAATCAGGCGCTTCATGGGAGGCAACCCATTGGATAGTTAGGAAATTCTGAGTATCCAATATAGCCATGTCGTGTCGCGATGTTAAATCAAGTGCTGATTGGGAGGCAACCCAAGATTTTGTTATGAGGAGATCAGATTATTGAGTAGCAGTTAGTTAAAAATCACAGAATCCACCTGAAGTGGTGAAATTTCCTCCACGACATAAATCACGACACGTGAGGGGGTTCTACGCCACGTGGATGACATCGTCAAACTCAGAGAAAGATTTCCAGGTTCTAAATTAGTTCCACGGAAGCAGTTCACGTGACGTGGATAGGATCCACGCGACGTGACTGGTGTCGTTGAAATCAGACAATCAGTTCAGTCACAGCACACTAGTCACGACATACTCCACGTCACGTGGGTGTCAGTCACATGGCGTGGGTAATGTCGTGAAACTTAAAAATACCAGAAATCAAAATCCGACCTGACCCGAGCCTAGTTTTTCCAAAATAAATCCAAAACCCTTTCTTCCTCACCCGATTTATACCCGATTAAAAATCTTTCTTCCTTACTTTAAAAACAGTCAAATTAAACCCTAAAATTCAAATTCCCTCTACTTCTCCTGATTAAATCCGAATCCCATCTCTCCCAAACTCCAAAAATCCAAAAACCAAATCCCCAACACTCACCACATCTGTTCCCTATTCAAAAATCCAAACCCCATTACCAAATAGGTTCAAAAATTTGAATAAACCATACCAAACCCGACCCAAATCCGACCCCATACCCGAGAATTTTGATCCAAACCTGTTACCATGCCTCCAAAATCCAATCCCAAAAGTGACCACCTTGATGCATCATCCCAGATTCGGACCAAAAATCCGGACTTACCGACCCATCTGAGGGATGAACCCACTGATTCTGAACCAAGTGGGTCCGTGGAAGAGTTTGAGATTAGTCAGGATGACATGACCTTAGTCCCACGGGCTACGAGGTTACAGACGCGTGCCCGAGCGGCTACCCGGGCTGCAATTCAGCCGGTGCCACCACCTACTGAGCCAGTTGTACTAGTGGCGTCTGCTGAGTCTGCCCCCCAGTCTTAAGAGGGGGAGGATGCTTCTGAGTCAGGGTCTGCAGATGAAGCTACAGGTCAGGGTTTGTCTGAGGATGAGGATACGGGTCAGGATACATCTGTGGCAGAGGCTACAGCCTCTCTTTCAGGTACTGGTGCCGAGAGTGCCCCGACTACTGCCCAGGATAGCGAGGTTCAGAGGTGGTGTGTACAGGGCATGCGTGCTATTTATGATCGAGATGCTGAGCTGACAGATCGTGGTGTGTGTCGGAAGAGCATTATGGAGGAGCCCCGATATAGAGTGGAGGAACTGAGGACATTGCCGGATATTTGGCATCTTTTTGAGCGATATGGCTTGGGTTGGATGGGGAAGCCTTCTGGAAGGTATAGCTCGAAATTGGTCCGAGAATTTTATGCTTCCTATGTTGCATCGATTGGTTTGAGCACTCCAGTTGGGCAGCGATATATTTTGCAGCCAGTGCTGACTCAGGTTATGGTGCACGGTACCCGAGTTGACATTTTAGAAGAGACCATTCACCGCTTCCTGTTTGGGCCTAACCGTCCACTTTCGGCTTCGACAGCTGAATTTGATCACAGGATGGACACGGTCAGAGATAGAGTTTGGATGAGAGATGCAGAGCATAAATTAGAGTTGATTAAATGGATTGCAGGTTACATAGTCGAGGAGGGTGTAGCGGCTAGTTGGGTGACTGGGAAGCTGGACATCAAAAATTCCACGCTTTATTTTGCTGGTCGATTTTGGTGGTCAGTGGTTCATCATAGGTTGGCTCCAACCAACGCTGATAACTCTCTCATATTGGACAGGGCTGTAGTGGTAGCCAACATCTTGGCGGGTTATAAGATTCATTTCGCAAGGTACATCGTCCAAGAGATCCACGAACGAGAGTTCAGGGATCACACGAGTATCCCTTTCCCATGTCTGATCCAGGGTCTGTATGATAGAGCAGGGGTGGCCAGGATGCCTGCCATCGATAATTCTATAGAGGTGACCCGGTTGGCAGATATTGCGATGATGCAGCAGAGGGGTTTGTAACCAATTATTCCCCGAGGGTCACAGCCGTCTGAGGCATCGGGTGCTGCCCTGGATAAGCTGAGTAGTGTACCGTTACCTATTCCGATATCAGTTAGGATACCTGCACTGACTGAGGGCGCAGGCACTGTTGATGAGGGAGGACCCAGTACTAGTGCTCCACCGACTCCTGCTGGGATGGTGTCCGTCTCTCGAGACTTTCTGCAGCAGCTAGTTGACTGGCAGACAGAGATGTTTGAGCGCCAGGCTCACACTGAGACTCAGATGGCTAAGCTGGTATCCCAGCTTAAGCCTTGGGTTCGATCTACAGTCGAGGCTGCAGAGACTAGGGTGGAGGATTGGATGACTGTAGCTATAGACCAGTTTATGCGGGGCCTGCATGGTCGGATTGACAGTTTTGAGGCACGCATGGCCTCCCGCTTGAGTGCTGCACCGAGCCCTGACTTGGCCAGCTTGACCCAGGAGGTTGCTGTGTTAAGAGAGGAGGTTCGAGCACTGGCATCGACTAGCACGCCCATTATACCACCTATGCCCGTCCCAACCTCCGTACGACCAGCCTTCGAGATTGATTTATTTGTCGATATGGAGCCGCCCATGGATAGAGGCAAACGACCCCGTAGTCCGGCGGATGAGGGTGCAAGTGATGCTGAATATGAGACCGATTTGAGGAGGGATGTTAAAGCCTCCCGAGTAGAGTATAAGGCTAGCCAGATCGAGGCAGAGCAGAGGACACGTGGTGCATCTGCTAGCCAGGCAGTCCCTCCACCTGATGCACCTTCTACCACACAGGCTGATGATCTGGCAGCTGGTGGGCCCACTTTTGGTGCTTAGAGAGCCACAGGTATGTCTTCACTCCCTTATTTTTGATATGATATCGGTGCATTGAGGGTATTGCACCATGTTTAGTTGGGGGTGGGGGTGTACCACCACTTGGGGTTTTTTGTTGCCGTGTTTCTTTTCCCCCGAGTGTGCTATCATAGTAGAACCGGCAGATTTAGGATGTTATTGTTGATGTTTTTATGTTTCTTGCTATATTAGGAGAAAATGAGGGGACTTTAGTGCAGTTCAGTTTTGAAAGATCTCTTATGTGTTTTTTTTGTTTCTAAGGATACCCCTCCTGAAATTTTGGTTTTTGGAATATACATGCTTCGTGTGTGACTGCTGATTGGATCTTGTTATTGCACTAGAATTATAGGCAAACAACCGTAGCTAGCATTGCATGAATAGATAGGTAGTAGTTGGTAATATAACCCTGTGCTATGTGCGTGTGAGGTCACTACTTAGTTAGCTGTGTGTGTACGATTCAGATCTTGCCCGGTTGGTCTTGCCTATGTTAAAGGATAGGGATAAGGAAAGGATCATAGGCCGTTTTTAAGAAAGTCCACTTTTAGCCTTAAATACCAAACCAAATTGAATAAGTACCCCTTGATCCCGAATTCGAGCCTTAATTGACCGATTTCTTTCATTAGCCTATTTCACTTTCCTATTTTGATTACAATGAACATGTCTTAGCCCTGGTCCCTCCTTGGACACTGTGTACCTCAACTCAGGCAAAACGCTTGAGTTGAGGGTGGCTATCATAGGGGTGCGTAGATTGACTTGGGTATGCAGAAGGGTTGATAAAAGAAAAAGAGGAAAAGATATTTGGGTGTGAAGAACAGAAAAACAAATAATATAAAAAAAAAGGAAAAAAAAAGAGAGAGTTGTGTTGTAAAGTTTGAGAAAAATCACACCCGAAAAATGTGAGAATAAAAGAAAGGAGAATAAGGGAAAATAAAATGAAAAAGGTTGGAAGTGGAGCCAAAAATAGTGTAGTATCAAGGAGGGTTGAGTCACTATACCCATATACATCATACCCGTCCCTAAGCCTACATTACAATCCAAGCAAAGTCCTATAGTGATCCTAGTCCGACTGTCCGAAAACGAAGGCATAGAAAATAAGGGCAAGCCTATGGTATTTAATGCACACTGTCTTAACTTCTTTTTGAGCATGAGTGTTTTGACCTCGTCCCTATGTTGATATTCATTAGTATACTGAGAGTGCATGGGACCTTTTTGATTGTGAGGGCACATGGGTTGCATAATTAGCTGCTAGTTGTTCTGGAAATCTCAATTGCATATACGCTTAGTTGTTTGCGCAAAATTTGGTGCCTTCACTTGATCCCTTCTATGCCATGATTCTGCATTGCTTACATACACACTTTGGTTCTACTTTGAAAGTAGGAGGGGTCGGAAAAGAAATTATATCAAAAAGCAACAAGTTGACTGCCATAAGTCCCTTAGGTTTCTCTTAGTTAAGCATTGTGTTGGTGTAGTTTTGTGTTGTTCGCCTGAGGACATGCAAACATTCTAAGTTGAGGGTGTTGATGTGCCATGGTTATATGGCACTTTCGATGGTTAAAACAAGGAAAATATGCAATAACTTGGGTGTGTTTTGTAGGTATGATGTGGTTTCTGTCCTAATTTGCAGGAAAATAGGTTTTAAAGGTAAAATGACCAAAAGAGGAAGAATCAAGCCCAAAGATGATGTGTCTGATGAGGAAAGAATGAATCTACACTATGGAGTAACCCACGGCATCACTCACGAGTCGTGATTCCCATTAACGAGCCGTGATTTCCATTCACGAGTCGTGGGTTGTGTCGTGAACTGGCTTCCAGAGGACTAACATTTCACCTGAGTTCCACGACAGGACTCACGCGACGTGACTGACATCCACGTGGCGTGACTTTATGGCGTGAGTCCACTTCAGAGATCCAAGAAAAGGCTGATTTCCACGATACAAGTCACGTGCCGTGACTTGGTTCCACGACACCAAGTCACAACACCGTGAAAGCTGCCGACTCTGTTCTCCTATTTTGTTTTGGATAGGACTAGTTTTGTATCTATAAATACCCCTAGGTAGTGCTAAGTGCGGGAGTTGGACAATTTACTACTTTGAGAGTTATTTTACACTGATTGAGACATATATTTTGGTTTTGTATTCACAAACCTTAATTTTAAGGTTGATTGATAATTGAAATTTCGATTTTTCCTTCATTCTTGTGAGATCATAATTATGCTTTCATCTTTGGATTATTCTTGTGTTCTTGCAAATATGAGTAGCTAAACCCATCAACTAGGGTTGTGTGAACCATGAAGAATTAACGAAACCGGTGAAGTGCAAAACAACTTTGTACTGATGCTTATGCATGTATTGTTGTTTTCTTCGTATTGATTGCTTTTCTAACGGTTGCAAACTTTAGAATCTCGCCTGTATTTTGGACTTGCTCGAGAGAGAGGCAGGGATTGGGAAAAGGAGATAACAATAGAGATTTGGAGATATTAACCTTCATCTAATAATTAGAGCCTTAGCGGGAAAGGTTATCTGAAATCTAGGACAAGGGTTAGAAGTGCGACACTTGGAGACCGAGAGGAGAAGAGTGAAATTCGTCTAATGATAGTCGAGAGACAGTTAGATGAACCTAACTTGTTAGATTTTGCATGCAGTACAGTGGCGCAGTCTTGTTAAGCATAAGTCATCGGTGGAGTTAAGGAATCATTGGGGATCACAGTCCTAGTGAATTTCTCTTATTGTTTACAAACTCGGTATCATCCAGCAATCGTCATCATTACTATTCAAAACCCCCCAGTTTTAGTTACTTGCCAGTTATTCCTTCCAGTAGTCTACTCATACTTCGACCTATTCCCTGTGGGATCGACCCCAACCTAGTTGGGTTCTATATTTGATTCAACGACCGCATTGTACTTTTTCGGAGGTATACTTTGGGTGACATCAGGCCTCCTCTGGGCTCCAACCTTTTATCCATATGTGGAAGCCCCTCCTTATGTGCCCCAAGCTAACTATGCTCGTATCAAGCTCCGAACTCTACAAGCTCACCCTAGATCCGAACAGCAACATGGTTGAAGGATATCATCAGTAGCGGTGACTCATACTCAAATTTACATCACATAAATGATGAAGAAGTGTAGTACGAGTACCAACACGATGGGTACTTAGTAGGCTATTTGAGCTAAATTATAGTAAAAACATAAATAAAGTGTGAGGATATAAATTAAAGTAAAAAATAAAGAGGCTGAAATGGAAATAATAGATCATACCAGGCAGATGCAATATATATAAGATAAGTTACCCAAATGCGGAAGTAAAAGTCTAACTAAAACCTAACTGGGCCCCATAAGCCCAGAAGGCACAAATAAGAAGAAATTACCCAACCGAGCCCCAATAAGCATTGTGGGTACAAGGAAAGGGTAACACTAATGTGAAGATGAAATAACAACAGTAATAATCGTAAGTCAAGCCAATGTGTGATAAGAATACCTTAAACTCCTTTCTGGTCATAACCCCAAGTCTTATCGATCCTTATCGGATTTCCAATCACAAATCATTATCCGTATAGATCATAAATGCCGAACTCAAATCAGAACTAGAGAATAATGTCATAATAGTAGAATTCCAGACTTGAACCGAAATTGATAGATAATAATGCTTCTAGATGCCAAACTTGAACCAGAACTGATAAATAACCTAAAATAAGTCATGATCCAAGATTATAGCTTCACTTAAGTCCAATTAGTCATAAATTCTAAAGTCAGGTGATCAAGTCTCTAGGCGATATGGGTCCTAATCACTAAGCCGTAGGATGTGGTTTAAGGCTAAATACTACACCATCCGGGGTAACAAAGCTAAATAGGGCTCATTTAAATGATTACGTCATCTAAAAACTCAAGAATCAGTCTAAGGAAGCATACAGAGGTCATTAAGGTCAACAAGGAGCTATTCTAGGCAATCAATCCTAAAACGGGCCGATGGGGCCCACTACTAGTGCCAAAAACCTAACCTAAGTCAAGCACCTACCCAAACCTAGGCTAAGGCTTCTCAATCCCATCCCAAAGAACTAAATAAACTAAGACTAATCCTAAAGGATAATGATAAACTAATATAAGGGAAGACAGGGGTGAATTCTACCAAAAAGGGCCCTTTACCAACTAATTTAATCAATAAATGCTAAAATAACAACCGAGCCATAAGTACCTACCCATAGCTTAAACAATAATACCGTAAATAAGCACAGTCTAGGAGGAAGGTAAGCCTAGCTTACCTGGACGCCACTGGGAGCTCGTAAAATCTTCTACATCTAACCTTTTCCCTTCGGAGAAGCCTCCGACTACTGCCACGCTATCAAAATAAGGTTCTACATGTCAAGAAGAGAATATTGATACCCATATTGTGTATATACACTCTGGGTCAGAAATCAAACTAAAACTCCCACGTGGGGCTCGCTTGCGAAATCACAAAATTGAAATCTTCACAGCGTCCCTCTTAGTTCAAGGTTCACTTGCCCCAAAATTGGGCGTAATCTGAGCTCAAATCAGCCTCTAAATAGTTACATCCAATATCAAAAAATAAGGATTAAATCAAAGAATTAAATAGGAAATTAACCAAAAACTTATGGGAAAAAAGGGTAAGGAAATTATCACAACGACGTCTCCAATTCAATCCCAGCACCAGGTATTAATTCCCACACTAATCTCAAGCTCTCAAGTATCCATAATGGTGTTTTTGAAATTGAAATAAGCTGAAAAATGATGGAACGAGCTATATATATAGTCAGGGTCCTTCATCGCAAATGCAGGACCCCTACTGCGAATGCGGGAGCTAGCCTGGACAGACTTGTACAGACCTGTACAAACACAGCTGGTCCACCGCGATAACGATGAAAGAGGCTGCCCTTCTTTTTATGAACACAAAGGCTGGCCCACAAATGCGGTGGTTAAAATACTTGACCCTTGCGATCGTGGCCAAGGCCATACTAGTCCAATTTTGGCCTGCACCAGGTGCATCAACACCAGCAACTTAGGCAAGTTGCAAGTTTTCTGATCGGGCCCTCATAATTCATTCAAAATTCCGTGAATGCAAATGAACTATGCTACCTTACCAAATTCAACATTTCAAACTCAACTACACTATCGAAATTTCCATCCAAGGTTATTTCAAAAAAATATGGGTCCCATACCAAAGGGTCTATTTTAGCCAAAATCAACCTAATAGCCCAAAATGAGTTCGAAAGCCTTGGGACCCGGACCAAGGGTCCCCCTATGCTAAAACTTATATTTCGAAGCTAATGAGATTTTAAGAATTAGAATCTGAGATATTTTACCTAAAGTTTAGGCCCGAGACCCTTTTCTTAATAGTGAAAGCTCCAAAATAGAGAAATGGCTCTAAAAACCCAACGAACAGCCGGTAATTGAACTGTCAGTCTCAATAAGTAACAGATGACTTGGGGAAGCTATAAGAAAGCTCTAAACATAGAAAAAACACGAAAACATGGGAAATGACTTGGAGGGTCATTTTCATTACTAAAATGACTTTTGTCTGCAAAAGTAAAGTATTAAGAAATACCTAAAGGCTTGAACATGTGAGGATACTGAGTCCCCATATGAAAGTCAGTTTCCCAAATAGCCTTTTCGACTGGGCGGTGTCTCCACTAAACCTTAACCATAGGAATATCTCTATAATACAACCGTCTAACATCTCTGGCCAGGATAGATACTGGCTTTTTAACAAACGTCAACCTCTTATACAACAGAACCTAGTCCCTCCAAAGCACATGATACACATCCAGAATAAAATGCCGCATCATAGATACATGAACACTAGATGGATGACTGATAAGGTTGGAGGTAAAGACAACTCATATGCTACCTCCCCAACTGTCTGAAGTATCTCAAATGGTCTGATATACCTAAAGCTGAGCTTGGCCCTCTTCCAGAACTACATCATGACCGTCATAGGTGACACATGAAAAATAACTCAGTCACCAACTCTAAATCTCCAGGCACAAAACTTACGATCCGCATAACTCTTTTGTCGTCTCTGAGCTGCTTGTAACCTATCCTGAATCACCTGAACCCTGTCTAAAAACTAACAAAGCAAATCAGTACCACGGGGCCTAACCTCTGAAGTCTCAAACCAACCAACAAAAAATCGACAATGCCTTCCCTACAACGCCTTGAATGGGGCTATCTGAATACTCGAATGGTAGCTATTATTATAGGAAAACTCTGCTAAGGCTAAAAAATGCTCCCACTGACCCCCAAAGTCCATAACACCTGTGCAAAATATATGCTCAAAAACCTAAATTATATGCTTTGACTGTTCGTCAGTATGGGTGAAAAGCAATGCTAGGGTCAGCCAGGTACCCAACTTCTCCTGAAATACCCTCAGGAAACTAGAAGTAAACTAGGAGCCTCTATCTAAAATTATAGACATGGGTACCCTGTGAAGGAAAACCACCTTTCGAACATAGATACGAGGCAACCTATCAGCACTGAAAGAGGTCTGAATAGGGATGAAATGGGAAGACTTGGTCAACCAATATACGATAACCTAAATGCTATTAGAAACACGAGATGTGAGAGGTAAACCACCCATAAAATCCATAGTAATCGTCTCCCATTTCCACTCGAGAATGGGTAGTAGATACAATCCAAAATGCCTTCGAACCTTTTGATGGAATGATCATGAAGCGAGAGGTGTTTTATAACCCCTTAGTGTCATCCAAAGGGGCCATGAGTTAGAGATTACATCCAAAAAGGGTAGAGGGGCTTTAGAGAGGTCAAAGGAAAGTAAAGAAGAGCCAAACAGGCCCCAAAGGGACTTGTAAAGCCACCTGCATCCGCAGGTGCTGAGGTGCACCCACAGGTGTCCCAACCAGTGTCACCTTTGCCCTGACATGCATGGGTTGGTGCCACCTGTGCCCTGACATGCATAGGCATGTGCCTAATTTGCTGAAATGGGTCACTTTGGGGCCCATAGTTGTAATAAATAGCCCATGGTTATAATTATAGCTTCTTCTTCATCTTTAGGTTAAATTTGATGCTAATGAACAATTATACCTTGAGAGTGTGAGTGAGCTAGGATTAGCTTATGTTGAACAATCATTTGGAAATGTTGGTTGCTTGGGAGTTCGATTCCCTCGTGGACTACATAAGATTTAGGTGTTTGTAGGATAATTTGATTGAGGATTTGGGGTTTAATATTCTCTTTATTTGCGTTCAATTTCCTTTTTTGTGTCTATTTATTTCTTTATATTTCTATTTTTCCCTTTTGATTCCTTATTTATCTCATTTTCATATCTTGTTCTCCGTTTCATATTTTGTCCGTTATCATTTGGTATCAAAGCTTGGATTAGGGTTTCCATGATCCTAAGTCTTGGGATTGAGGTATCAAAAAAGAAAAAGTCAAAAAACGTTTTCAACAAAAACCCCAATTTTTTTTTGTGTGTTTTTGAGTTATTTTTGTTGTTTCTATACAAGATTTGTTCCATATAGTGCTATTTAGGTTGGATATTGAGCTTTTGGTGTGTTTGGAAGTGATTTGGAGAAAACCCCATTGATGAGTTCTTGAGTTTGAAGAAAAAGTACAATTGGTTTTTAGATCTTGCTATTTTGGTGTGGGTTTGAAGGTTAAAATTGGAGGGAAAGTGTTCTCCATGTTGAAGAGAACATAAATCTGAAATTTCATACAATTCCGAGCAAAAATGAGTTAGTTGGAAATTTGGTGTTCTTAGTTTTCTTGAGGATCTTCACATCTTCAAGAGGAAGATTCATCAAAAAGTTTTTATTTGATCCAAAAGGAGGCCAAAAGTAACAAAGAAAAGTGTTAGTACTAAGGAATATACAAAAAGAGAAGAATATTCTTGGGAGGAGAGTATAAGAGGGCCCACAGAAGGACAAAATACGGAAGTTTCAAGTGCACTGCCTAGGGGCATCTGCGCCCGTACCTGCCCACATAGGTATAGCACCTGTGGCCGCAGTTCACTAAGCTGGTGACTCCAGGATCGCTGGAAGTGACATGTGAAGTCCCACCTATGAGGGCAGATCCCACATACGCCCGTACCTCATCCAAATGCACTCAAACATTCTAAAACTGTTCTTCGCTCAGGTTCTAACATCCTAATTCTATTTCTTGATTCTTAATATCATTTCTTGATTCCTAAAACTAATTAACAACTAGTAATTTATCTACTTAGTTTGTTGATTAGTCTTAGAGTCCGTTTTCTTCGTCCGTTTCTTTTTGTGCTTTTCTCTTTTATTTTGATGTTATTTCTTGTTTCAAGTATGTTAGTTTGCTTGAGTCACCTATTATACTTCAAACAAGAATCCATTATGACCATGAGTAGCAATTGACACCACATCATCCATCAAAGTAGAAACAATTTTTCAACGCTAGCGACGCCTATTGTGAGGTAAACAAAGGTGTGTGCTCCAAGAGATTGTGAGGAACGCTAACTTGTTTGTTGTTTTTGTTTAGTGTTTCTTCTTGCCAGGTACAATGGATTCGGGAGATAGTGCTCAAGGTTCTTCAGGAGATATTAATATGGGATCCCTAATGGCAGCTATCATGAGTATGAGGCAAGATATGAATGGGAAGTTTAATTTGTGGAAAGTGGATTGGGATCAGTAGAAGGCTATGTGACTAACTTGAAAGAACATCAAAACTCCACCTTTTCCACTCCCCAAAACTACCATGCTACCTCTAGTGGACATGCTCAAAACACCTCCACTACTATCTCCCCAGAAACAATTCACCAATTGTTTAATCCACCGAGACAAGTACATGATGCCATCACCCAAACCACTACGTACCCAAATAACCAAAATCCCGTTCGTCCACTACAACCCCAATTCAATCAAGCCAGCCAAGAAACTCCACAAAACCAACCTATTAACCAAAATCCACCACCCAAAGACCTACTTAACCAAAATCAACCCATTCAAGTTGAGGATATAGGAGGTGAAGGACTCTAAGGAGGAGATGAGGTGAAGATCAAGGAGGTCGTCAATGGGATCAAAGAGGTAATATTGGTCAAGACACGAGTCTTAACTCCAACAAGATCACTCTGTGAGGAACTAGTGATCCATTGGCCTACCTTGATTGGGATGTACAATGTGATAGGATTTTTCAACTCAATGAGTTATCTGGTCAAAAAAAAAAAACTGCCCATGCAATTGGTCAATTTGAAGGGTATGCTTCTACTTGGTTGGAAACCCAAAGGTTACAACAAGAAAGAGATGGTAATCCTAACCTTCCAGATTGGGACCAATTGAAAGTGCTTATGAAGGGAAGTTATGTGAGAACAAGGTACAAATAATAACAACTCACCAAGTAATACAACTTGAAGCAAGGAGGTAAATGTGTGGAAGACTATTATGAAGAATTTCAAAACTTGATCCTTCGACTTGAGATTGTGGAACCACCACACCATTGAATGGCTCGATTGAAAGAAGGGTTGGAGTATGACATCGCTTCTCAACTAGTTATCCACAATTTTGAAAACATAGAATACCTTGTCAAAGAGTCCATTGAGGTTGAAAAGAGAAACAAAGAAAATAAGTCTTTCAATCCTAAAGGCTACACTTCTTCTAGTTCATACGGATGGAACAAGAATAAGGACTTCAATAAGTCCTATGAGAAGAAGACCTTTAAGAATACTACTCCAAAGTATCCACCAAAGATTGAAGGTAACCAATACCCAAAGACTAATTCTGGAGGTATTGTTTGTTTTGAATGTTAAGGTTGGGGTCATAAGGCAAGTGAGTGTCCCAATCGAAGAAACATTGTTTTGGAGAAAGGTAAGACATACTTTGTTGGAGATAAAGTGGACCAAGAAGGTGGTGATGAGTAAAATACCCAAGAGGGAGAATACTTTGAAGAAGAAGGGGAACTTGTGGGAGATCCCAATGAAGGGGAGATTAATGTGCTCCTTGGTATGATGATGAAGGCTCCCCATGAAGATGTTTGGCCTAAAAAGGGAGAGATAATGAATTCTAAATTTATGATAAGGTGAGTGGTGAGTAGTGAGGCTTTAGACGGTCCAAGCCAAGAGGAGGAAATGGATTTGGCTCAAGGAGGGGAACCTTGTGTTCTTCTCAAATCCTTGTTGTTTGCTAACCATGGTGCTAGCATTTTACCTAGCAGCAATACTTCTGTTTTGCAGGGGTCATGAGGGAATACTTCCAAATAAGAATACAATGAAAGTTTCTCACAATTATGCATTTGAAGGCCTAGATAAGTTCTTATCTAAGGACTCCAAAATTGATGAAAGTGTGGCTCAAAGGAGGCTTATAGGAAAAATCCTATGGTTTGATAGATATTTGCTAGCAAGGGGTAGAGAATCTAACCCCATGGATCGAATGATGGAGTTACCTACCAAGGAAACTCCTACAAAGAGGCAAGAGGACCGTCTTTCTCCAAAGGTATGTACCTACACCCTCTTATTCCAAGCAATCCTTGGAATCATGATGACATTTATCCTATGTCCTTTGTGCTTAAATTATGTGGGCTTTGTAATCCAAATGCCCAATATATTTTCCGCTTTGAGAAGAGTCTATGTTACCTACTTGATAAACAACTCTTGTTCCTAATTACTTGTCACACTTATGTGGATAGAAAAGTTGAAGCACTAGGATGGACCCTGCTAGTGAGTGCTCTTTTCTTTGGATGAGAGAGATGTGAGGTGCTTGAGTTGCTTGTTTTTACCTTCTTGTATATATTTGATAAGATCTTAAATGATCTTAGCTCTTTTCAATCTTATATCTTTGATTATTATGATATCCATATTTGTGTTAAGAAAACCTTTTATGTGAACATAGTTTGTTATGGGAGGAGGCGTAATACACACCCTAATGACTACTTGATTATATCCTTGGTTGTTCCAACATGTGGTGATTTGATTGCTAACTCACTTGATCTTATTGGTAATCTTGTTAATGGAAACACCTTGGGAGAATTACATGATGCTTATTGTAGCCAACACCTTTGTGCCTTGTATGATGAGTTCTTTTCATTGAACATGAAGGATAGTTGGTTATATGTCAACTGGGTGTCCCCTTGGCACAAAAATGTTGATTCTAACCCATTTGCTAACCCTCTTGATTTGAGAAAATATTGGTTGTTTGTTCGTCTCTTGTGCTTTCAGGACTTAGATTCGAGGACAAATCTTTTTCAAGAAGGGGAGGATGATACAATCCAAAATTCCTCCAAACCTTTTGATGGAATAATCATGAAGAGAGAGGTGTTTGATGACCCCTTAGTGCTATCCAAAGGGTGCCATGAGTTAGAGATTACATCCAAGAAGGGTAGAGAGGCTTTGGAGAGGTCAAAGGGAAGCAAAGGAGACCCAAAAGAGGCCCTGGAGGGACCTACAAAGTCACCTGTTTCTGCAAGTGCTGAGGTGCACCTGCAGGTGGCCCAACTAGTGTCACCTTCACCCTGACATGCATGGGTATGTGCCACCTGTGCCATGACATGCATAGGTATGTGCCTAATTTGCTGAAATGGGTCACTTTTGGGCCCATAGTTGTAATAAATAGTCCATGGTTATAATAATAGCTTATTCTTCATCTTTAGGTTAAATTTGATGCTAATGAACAATTATACACTTGAGAGTGTGAGTGAGCTAGGATTAGCTTACATTGAACAATCGCTTGGAAATGTTGCTTGCTTGGGAGTTTGATTCCCTTGGGGTCTACATAAGATTAAAGTGCTTGTAGGATAATTTGATTGAGGATTTGGGGTTTAACATACCCTTTATTTACATTCAATTTCCTTCTTTGTGTCTATCTATTTCTTTATCTTTCTATCTTTCCATTTTGATTCCTTGTTTATCTCATTTTCGTATCTTGTTCTTCATTTCATATTTTGTTCGTTATTAGTAGTCTCTGAAGTAATCCACTTGGTGTCAGATGTTCGGCCTTCACCTGCTGACATCATAGGCATCGAGCTACAAATTTCGCTATATCTCTCCTCATACCACTCCACCAGTAATGCTGCGTTAGATCTTTATACATTTTAGTTGTACCGGGGTAAATAGAATATCTGGAGGCATGAGCCTTCAAAAGTAGCAACTAAATCAAGTCTCCTTCCCTTGGAACACAAATTCAACCGTTGAATCTCAGAATTCCCTCCAAATATAAGGTAGCCTTCATGGACTCACCTCTAAATACCTGACCCTAAATACCACACAATCTACTATCCTCAAACTGACGACCTCAAATCTGCTCTAACAATGTAGATTTAGCCTCAATACTAGCAAGAATCCTCCTAGGGTCTAAAATATTAAGTCAAACCATCATGTTAGCTAAGGACTTAATGTCTAAGGCTAATGGTCGCTCAAAACTAAAATGAAGTCCAAGCTACCCATACTCACTGCCTTCAGCTCAGGGTGTCGCCTACCATATCCGCTTTGCCCAGATGGCATAAAAATAGAGAGGTAATAGTCCTTCAACAACTCAATCCACCTCTCCTTCTGAGTCATGATGTACTGAATACTATGATGGTTAGTGAAGATCTCATAGCAAACACCATACAAGTAATACCTTTATATCTTAATCGCAAACTACCATTAGTGAGTAGTTGTACTCGTACACCTTCATCTGCCTTGAAGAATATGCAATAACTCAGACCCGTTACATTAGAACACACCCCAAACCAATACAAGAAGTATCATCATCATGTGTCATTAGACCAACTCGTCCTTGACTTTGGGCTGCCACTAACTGTGTCAACATATTTACTGCATTTCTAAGATCCTGATCTGTGGCATTCGTTGGTGTTTTTGCGAGTACTTCTCTACCAATTGGCTCCTCCGGAGCTGGAAAAGTAGACGAAGACCGCGATGAAATTTCAGTATTTTCTCCTTCTTGACTAGCCTGGTCAGGTGGTAATCTACTCATTCCTTCTTCCGCAGGCATGTCTACCTGCTTGCCTTTACCTCTACCTCTTCTCGTAATTGGCATTTTGACTATATTAAAGAAAAACAATTACCATGATCAGCTACAATTCAACTTACAACACTGGCTCTATTGCACGATCTAGAAGTGAAGAAAAGAAACAACATCCTAAATGTCCCGTATCCTCCTACTTATAAATGTGGTGCACAACACATCGATAAGTAAGACTCTACTCAGACACGGCTTTGTAGACACCCTTAGAATAACCTGCTTTGATACCACTTTTGTCACGCCCCGAATCCCATCGAAACGGATTGGGACCCGTAGCCGACATGGCCCGAGAGAACCAAGCTTTGCTTCTATTCATTCATATGCATGTCATAGGCAACACCACCATTACATAAGAATATGAAAGGCGAAATACGGAAAAACATGGAACATGGGACATATATATATATATATATATATATATATATGTGAAACTTGGCCGTTGAGGCCATCAAGTCAAAACGTCATATACCACCTTACATTCATACACCCACACATGTCTACAAAATCCTCTACATAGACATTTACCAAAACCAACTGAAAGTCGGGACAATTCCCCACTTTAGACAACATATACAACACCAAAATATATGTGCAACTGTGACTCGGAGAAGTCCCAAACTAACTGGATCTCACCAATGATCCATAACAACTGGCAACCTACTGTGGAGGCCTACTAGTACCTGCGCCTACAGCAAGTAAGGTAAATCCCCTAAGAGGGGTCAGTACGAAGAATGTACTGAGTATGTAAGGTTTAAATGAAATTGTATGATAAGTAAATATGTCAATGAACTCAAATACAAATGAATGATCAATATGGATAAGTCACTATACTGAACTTTGTAAACCATGTATATTTCTTTCATTACTTTCTTTGTATCTTTACCTCCATGATTATTCATCTTTGCCTGTGACCTTTGATACCCGGGCCCGCCCCGACTGAACAGTGGGTTTTAACATAACATATCATTATGTTGGGATCGGCTTGATCTAGGCTTATGCCCCTAGAGCTGCCACCCATGAATTAATATATATCGGAATATGCTCGAGCTAGGTTATTACCTCTAGAGCTGCCACGCATATACCAAAATTTCAGGTTCGGCTCGAGCTAGGTTATTACCTCTAGAGCTTCCACCCATAAACCAACATTTCAAGTTCGGCTCGAGCTAGGTTATTACCCCTAGAGCTGCCCCCTGTCAGGATCGGTCTAAGCTAGGCTTATGCCTCTAGGACTGACCCCTGATCCAACAATCTCGAGATCGGCTTGAGCTAGGCATTTGCCCCCAAAGCTACCACCCATACTTGATCATTGACCACATATATGCATTACTTTATTTATTACTTTGAGATTGATACAATGATAGTTATACTTTACTTGAAGCTTTGGATCATTAACCAATGAGTAACAGACATGTAAGTAAACATTGTGAGAAACATAACGTTATTAGAACCATAACACCTTTGGACAAGAATCCATGAACAAGAGATATGAGTATAATCACTATTGGAACATTGGAACATAACCTTATTGAGCTTTTGGCACATTAACCATGAATATGATACATGTGGTTCACAATTGATCAATGAGTAGGAACTATGTGATAATGACCATTGATAACCGGATATAGGATACCTTAGCACATTTCGGGATAGGACAAGCGTAATGTCAATGTGGATACTATTTGCCGCAGAAAGATACGGACAGAGTAACCTTACATACCTTGTATTCTAAATACGAATATACAACCTTAGATGTGCATAATATGTCCCGCTCCTTCCTTATGTTTCACTCTACAACACAAATACATAACGGAATTGACATTAACCACCAACTACCTTACAAATGCATATGACGTCAATGAGTTACATTTTTGCCCTTAAAATGTCATTTCCCCCTTGACAATACCATTGATGAAATTATCATACCAATAATCCCACAATATTCCATACATTTACCAATACATGATAATCAATAACATTTTACCACAAACTTCTCCTTTACACTTCCTTATCCACACCATATCACAAATAATCCATCAATTCACCTTAATACATCTCATAGCACATATCGGCCAACATCTGATAATTTACACTTATATGAAAATAACAAGTTTAATAACAAAATCACACCATACATGTTCATATTTTATCCATACCATGCCCTTTCATCAAAGTCACAAGTCATATTTAAAACTTAAATCTCATGGATCACAAATCTTTTACAAAAACACAAAGTACAATGTTCAACACTTCCAAGAATAACCAACATGATTTACATACTCTCTCATGCATATAATATATTAATCCATAACAATAATCACTTACCCTAGCTTGAAAAATGATGATCTTGCTCCAAAAGTAGGCTTTGGGTTCTTAGGGTTTTGAGAGAAAAATGGTTGAGAAATGTCTAGAAAGCATGAGAGTATCATGTGAATAAAAATCAGTTTTTTTGGTCCCTTTTATAAGCCTTTAAGTCCATCCTTATCCACTCTATGGCATTAAATGGTGTGTTCTAGAAGGTCAAGGCAAGAATGGGTCTTTTGACCCATTTTGGCCCATGTCTTCTTCTCATTTTGGGCCTTTTATTGAGCCCAATTCACTTAACCCAATAAAATCAATAATTTCTCATGATTAAATCATCTCATACTTGTTACAACAATATTCCCACTCACTTGATTCATATTCGTAGCCTCAATCCCCCAAACAAGTGATTCTAGCCACGTATGGCTCATTTTGACCATAAGGGCAAAACTGTCATTTTGATGCCAAATTCGTTCACGAGTAATTTTACCATACCAATATAATATTTCATTCATCCCATGTATATACTCGTGGTTGTAGAAGAAAAGTGGAAAAAATAGGCTTGGTATGTCCCCGGGCACCCTTGGGACTTAAGAAATTTCCAACTTTTAAAAAATGGAAAAACCCATCCTGGTACGCCCTTGGGCGCAACAGCTTTCTTACTTTGGGCTAAAATTTTGGCCCAGAGCAGCCTGGCACGCCCTCTGGCGTTCCCCAACCTCAATTTTTTCAAAATTTTGTTTTTCGACTTTTCTTCGCGGGTTTAGTTAGATACTTCAAGTCCTATTCTTTAACTTACTTCTTACCCTTAATATAATTTTTTTAGAGGTCCTCTTAGCCTCATTTTGAACCCCACAAGTGCTCCACGAAAATCACAAAACACCTCCTACGAAGGGCTAATCACATGTACGAGGCCAAATTTTAATTTTCTCATTATTAACATTACCAAATAAATGCTTATAGCTCTCCACATCTAAGTAAACATTATTGAATGTCGTCAAGTAGGGTTGGGAAGGTATGGGGTACTACATTCTTCCCCCCTTAGGAACATTTGTCCTCGAATGTTAATAGTATCGCTTCAATTACGACAAATGGATCTCTATACTAGCATACATATACATAAACACTTAAGGCTCATGGATACTTACTTTTTATTGCTCCACTTCCGCGTTTTGAACTTCTTGGTCCATTTGAAATAGATAGGGGTACGTGGATTTCATCATTTCTTCCGCTTCCCATGTGACCTCCTCTACTTGTTGATTTTGCCAAAGGACTTTCACGAAAGCTATGTCTTTATTCCTCAATATTTTTACTTGTCGATCTAGAATAGCAATGGTTACCTCATCATAAGTAAGATCCTCTGTAATTTGAACATCTTCAACGGGAACAATACAAGATGGATCCCCTATGCACTTTCGAAGCATCGAAGCATGAAATACCGGATGGACTGAGGAAAGTTCTTGAGGTAGTGCTAATTCATACACAAGTTGCCCAAATCTTCTAATAATTTCATATGGGCCTATGTAACGTGGACTCAATTTCCCTTTCTTTCCGAACCGTATTACCCCTTTCATCGGGGACACCTTTAAAAACACCCAATCACCTATGGCGAATTCAAGTCCTCTTCTTCTAACATCAGAATATGACTTATAGAGACTTTGGGACGTTTGTAATCGTTGTTGGACCACTTTAACTTTATCCATAGCCTGATGAACAATATCCGACCCAAGTAAAGCAGTTTCACCCACTTCAAACCATCCAATTGGTGATCTACATTGCCTTCCGTACATAGCTTCATAAGGTGCCATTTTAATACTTGAATGATAACTATTGTTGTAAGCAAATTCAATAAGAGGAAAATGGTCATCCCAACTGCCTTGAAAATCTAACGTACAAGCTCATAGCATATCTTCAAGTGTCAATAGTACGTTCTGCTTGTCCATCAGTCTGAGGATGAAAAGCCGTACTCAAATTCACCTGTGTACCCAAACTTTGCTGAAAAGATCTCCAAAAGTGTTCTGTGAACTGTGATCCTCTGTCTGATATAATGGAAAGTGGAACACCATGCAATCGTATTATCTCTTTCACATACAACTTCGCATACTCTTCAGCTGTATAGGTGGTCTTGACTGGTAGGAAATGCACTGACTTGGTAAGCCTGTCCACTATAACCCATATAGAATCAAATTTCCGTAATGTATGAGTCAAACCCGTAATGAAATCCATATTAATCATATCCCATTTACAGACTGGAAGATTGATACATTGAATATAACCTCCCGGTTTATGATGTTCTACTTTCACTTGTTTACAAATCGGGCATTGTACGACAAACTCTGCAATGTTCCTCTTCATATCTCCCCCCCAATACACTTCTTTTAAATCATGGTACATTTTAGTAGCACCCGGATGAATAGAATAGCGCAAATGATGCGCCTATGTCATTATTCGTGTCCTCAGCTCATCTACATCCGGTACGCATAATCTTCCTTGACATTGAAGTACCCCTTCTTGTGTTAGATCAAATGCCTTTGTCAAATTCTGCTGTACATTTTTCTTTAGCTGCAATAACATAGAATCCGTAAACTGCTTCTCTTTCACTTCAGCTATTAAGGAGGATTCTGCTGCATTTTGCACAATAACCCCTTCACTTGGAGATTCTATAAGGCGAACTCCCAAGCTGGCTAATTGATGTAAATCTTTGATTATCTCTTGCTTCACAGTCAACTGGCCACTAGTGCTTTCTACTATCTTGCTGTTCAATGCATCAGCTACCACATTTGCTTTGCCTGGATGATAAAGAATATCAATATCATAGTCTTTTAAGATCTCTAACAACCTTCGTTGCCTCAAATTGAGTTCCTTCTACTTAAAGAGATATTGCAAACTTTTGTGATCCGTATAGATATCAACATGGACTCCATACAAATAATGACGCCATATCTTTAAAGCAAAAACTACCGCTCCCAATTCAAGATCATATGTGGGATAATTTTGCTCATGTGGCCACAACTGTCGTGAGGCATATGCAATGACATTACCGTGTTGCATCAATATACATCTGAGGCCAACCCCGGAAGCATCACAATACACTGCATAACCTTCGGTACCTTCGGGAAGCACTAAAACTGGTGTGGAGGTTAATTTATCTTTCAACTTTTGAAAGCTTTTCTCACACGCATCATTCCACTGAAATTTTACTGCCTTATGTGTAAGCTTTGTTAACGGTGCAACAATAGAGGAAAAACCTTCCACAAATCTTCTGTAATAACCTACCAGTCCAAGAAAACAACAAATTTATGTAGGTGTCGTAGGTCTTGGCCAATTTTTCACTGCTTCAATCTTCTGTGTATCAACCTGTATCCCTTCATCTGACATAATGTGACCCAAGAATGCAACTGATTTTAACCAAAACTCACACTTTGAGAACTTGGCATATAACTTACGCTCACGGAGAATCTATAACACTTGCCGTAAGTGATTAGCATGATCCTCTGGTGATCATGAGTAAACCAGGATGTCATCTATAAATACCGTGACGAACACGTCCAGAAATGGCTTAAACACCCTATTCATCAAATCCATGAACACAGCTGGTGTATTTGTTAGTCCAAATGACATAACTAAGAATTCATAATGATCATACTGTGTTCGAAAAGCCGTTTTGGGTACATCTCCTTCTTTGACTCGGACATGATGGTAACCCGACCTCAAGTCAATTTTTGAAAAACACTTGGCACCCTGAAACTGATAAAACAAATCATCAATTCGAGGGAGAGGATATTTGTTTTTGATCGTTACCTTATTCAATTGTTGATAAGCAATGCACATTCTCAATGTGCCATCTTTCTTTCGTACAAATAATACAGGTGCACCCCACGGGGACATACTAGGCCTAATGAAGCCCTTGTCCAGCAAATCTTTCAATTGCCCCTTCAATTCACGCAGTTCTACCGGAGCCATTCTATATGGAGGAATAGAAATAGGCTGAGTGCCCGGAATCACATCAATGCCAAATTCTACCTCCCGTTCTAGGGGTAAGCCTGGAAGATCCTCTGGAGATATATCTAGAAATTCATTGACAACTGGAATCGACTACAGAGTTAGTGGTTCCACATTATTATCTTTTACTCGTACTAAGTGACATATATATCCTTTGGCAATCATTTTACTTTCTTTTAAATAGGAAATAAATATTCCTCGTGGTTCCCCTATATTACCTTGCCATTCAAGAACATTTTCCTACGGAAAACAAAATTGTACCTTCTTGGCCCGGCAATCTACCGTGGCATAACAAGAGGCCAACCAATCCATTCCCATGATCATATCAAAATCCACCATGTCTAATTCAATGAGATCGGCCTATGTATCATGACCACACACAGTTACCACACAGTTACGATATACTCTTTTTGCGACAATATATTCACCAACCGGTGTAGACACTTCAATTGATTTAATTAATAATTCTGGTGCCTTTACAAATTTCGCAGCAACCAATGGAGTAACATAGGAAAATGTAGAACCGGGGTCAATCGGTGCATATACATTATATGAGAATATGGATAATGTACCTGTGACAACATCAGGGAGGCCTCTGAATTCTGTCGGTCCACTAAAGCATAAGTGCGATTCTGGAGTACTGGCTGCTCCTCTGTCACCCCTACCAAGGCCAACAGACTGCACACCTACTCTCTCATGCATATAATATATTAATCCATAACAATAATCACTTATCAAATCTTGAAAAATGATGATCTTGCTCCAAAAGTGGGCTTTGGGTTCTTAGGGTTTTGAGAGAAAAATGGTTGAGAAATGTCTAGAAAGCATGAGAGTCTCATGTGAATAAATATCAGATTTTTTGGTCCCTTTTATAAGCCTTTAATTCCATCCTTATCCACTCTATGGCATTAAATGGTGTGTTCTAGAAGGTCAAGGCAAGAATGGGTCTTTTGACCCCTTTTGGCCCATGTCTTCTTCTCATTTTGGGCCTTTTATTGAGCCCAATTCACTTAACCCAATAAAATCAATAATTTCTCGTGTTTAAATCATCTCATTCGTGTTACAACAATATTCCCACTCACGCGATTCATATTCGTAGCCTCAATCCCAAAAATAAGTGATTCTAGCCACGTATAGCTCATTTTGACCATAAGGCCAAAACTATCATTTTGATGCCAAATTCGTTCACGAGTAATTTTACCATACCAATATAATATTTCATTCATCCCATGTATATACTCGTGGTTGTATAAGAAACATGGCAAAAATCGGCTCGGTACGTCCCTGGGCACCCTTGGGACTTAAGAAATTTCCAACTTTTAAAAAATGGAAAAACCCATCCTGGCACGCCCTTGGGTGCACCAACTTTCTGCCTCTAGGCTAAAATATTTGGCCCAGAGCGGCCTGGCATTCCCTCTGGCGCGCCCCAACCTTATTTTTTTGAAAATTTTATTTTTCGACCTTTTTTCGCGGGTTTAGTTAGATACTTCAAGTCCTATTCTTTAACTTACTTCTTACCCTTAATATAATTTGTTTAGAGGTCCTCTTAGCCTCATTTTGAACCCAACAAGTGCTCCACGAAAATCACAAAAGACCTCCTACGAAGGGCTAATCACACGTACGAGGCCAAATTTCAATTTTCTTATCATTAACATTACCAAATACATGCTTATAGCTCTCGACATCTAAGTAAACATTATTGAATGTCGTCAAGTAGGGTTGGGAAGGTACGGGGTATTACAACTGGAATGGAACCTCCTTCCTAATTAATCTAGTCATAGGCGTTGCAATATTGGCAAATCTTTTGATGAACCGCCTGTAGTAGCCTACTAATCCAATAAAACTACAAATCTCAGTTGGAGACACAGGCCTACCCCAATCACAAATAGCCTCAACCTTCCCAGGTCTTCGATAATCCCATCCTTGGACACCACATGCCCCAAGAAAGCTACAAACTCAAGCTAGAACTCGCACTTTGAGAATTTTTCATAAAGCCTATGATCTCTCAAAGTATGGAGAACAGTCCTTAGATGTTGCTTATACTCCCCCTACTCCTCGAATAGACAAGGATATCATATATAAAAACAATCACAAAGGAGTCTAAATAAGGCCTGAAAATCTGGTTCATCAAGTTCAAGAATGTTGCTGCGGAATTAGTCTTCCCAAAAGACATCACTAGAAAATGGTAATGGCCGTAGCAAGTCTTGAAGGCTGTCTTAGGGATGTCCACCCCTGAATCCTCAACTGATGGGTTCCAAACCATAAATAAATCTTAGAAACAACTGTGACACCCTAAAGATGGTCAAATAGATCATCGATATAAGGCAAAGGTTACTTATTCTTCATTATCACCTTATTTAACTGCCTGTAATCGATACACATACATATAGAACTATCCTTTTTATTCACAAAAAGAATAGGTTCACCCCAAGGAAATATACTCAGCCTAATAAAACCCTTACCCATAAGATCCGGAAGTTTAATAATTTCCTCCTTTTACTCGAAAGGATCCATTCGGTAAAGTGCCATAGAAATAGGTTGGGTGCTTGGCTCTATGGCATGAGAAAACTAAATGTCATGCTCAGGAGGAAGGCCAGGTAGGTCGGTAGGAAAAACATCAGAAAAGTCACAAACTATAGGAACGGAATCAAGCGAGGAACTTTTCATTCTAATACCACGAACATAAGCAAGGTATGAGAGACAACCCCTCGATATCAGTCTCCTAGCCTAAATATAAGGAAAAATCGCCATCAGTGTACGAACAAAAGAACCCTACCACATAACTGGGGGTATGCCAAGCATGGCTAAAGTAACGTTCTTAATAAAGCAATATAAGACTACATGATAAGGGGATAACTTATCCATGCCCAGAATCACATTGAAATCCACCATATCTAGCATAATAAGGTTAGCCGAAGTGTCATACTCCCAAACAGTCATAATACAAGATCTATATACCTAATATGCTACTAAAGAATCACTCACGGGAGTAGCTACATGCAAAAGAATAGATAATGGCTCCTAAAACAACCCCAACTGCGGTGCATAAAGAGTAGAAACTTATCAATATGTGGATCCCGGATCAAATAAAGAAGAAGTTGGCTAATGGTATACTGAAATTATAACTATGATAACAACATCTGAAGCCTCATCCTCAAGCCTACCAGAAACAATATATAAGTGACCTTGTCCACCTCTGGATGGGGTACCTGCCCAACCACTTGTCCTACCTACCTGAGGACCTCTTTTAAAACCCTATCGACTACTCATGTGACCCTATGTACCACCCCTAGCTGGAGGTAGCACTGATTTGATTGGATGAACACTCTGTGCTGAAGGCTTAATCATCCCGCGCTGGGGACACTCTCTGGAGAAGTGGCCTTCTATACCAGAATCATAATATGCCTCAGGCACTCTACTCTATCAAGAAGGTCCTACTGATTTAAAATGGCCACCATGGCTGGAAGACCCTGACTGTACACCTCTCGAAGGCTTACCACTTCCTTGTCAACTTAAACCACTATAACTGGGCTGACCCCCATCTTAAAGCTGAAGCTCTGCCTGAATGGGCCTACTAGATTGACTCTGATGCTGATAAGACTAATGCTGGGGGTATCTACCTTATAGGCCTCTACTTTTGAAAAGTGAGTTACTGTGGCTCCCACTATAACTACCCTACTGATGTGGCCTCTTATCGCGACCTCTTTGGGCCTCGTGATGCATATCCTTCATAGTCTGGGCATGATAAGAAATATCCACAAAAGATCTGCCGGCAACAACCGATCTCTGAATAGACATGTAAAGTGGAAGTCTCAGTCCTTCGACAAAGCACCGAATACGCTTATACTCGATGGGTAGAATCATAGTAGTTTGCCTGGCCAACTCATGAAACCTTGACTCATATTCTTCCACAGTCACAGAACCCTGCTCTAATCCCATAAACTGATCCCTCAAACGCTTGTGCAAGCTGGAGGCATATACTTCTCCAAGAAGGCCTCGAAGAACTGAGTCCATGTCATAGGAGGAGATCCAGCTGGCCTAGAATCAATATAACCCCTCCACCACTATTTGGCTGCTCGATCAAACAGAAAAGTAGTATAGTCCACACAGTGTGCCTCTACCAAGCCCAAATTATGTAGCCTTTCCTCACAGCTAGTCAGAATCTTGAATTCATCCTCGCCTAAGGCCCCTGCAAACCTACGTGAAGTCAATCTCAGAAATCAGTGCAACATCTTCTGCTCTTCATAAGTCATAACTGGTTGGGCTTCTACTATAGAAGTACCAGTGTTGGTGGGACCTCTATTCTGGGAGCTACAACTATAATCTGCACTCCTAAACCAATACAACCCTTGGCTACTATCTGGGTCCCATCTGTCGGTGGATTACCTAACGATCCCAATAACTGCACCAAAACATCATGGAGAACTGATGAAGATATAAATCTCGATGGGCCCGGGCTGCCTCCTAGTCCACCTGCTGCTGTGGTGGCTGACCCGCTTATTCTATCTCTAGCTCGGGATTAATAATAAGATCTGGTGAAGGCTCTCAAGCCAAATCTTGAGCGTAGGTTGCAGTTCTATCCATACCTCAAATCCTAGGTCACCCTTGGCCTTTAACTGGGGCCCTGGCTGTAGGCTCGGGGTCCCGATCCTCAGCCACTGTGGCTCGTGTTCTAGCCATCTACAAAAGAGTGAAACAAATAAGAATCTAGAAACCAATATAGACACTACGCATGAAAATGAACCAAAAAGGTGAGATTTTCTTAGGAATTTACTGTAGCCTCCCAAAGATAGGATACAGACGTCATCATATCGATCTATGGGACTCTACTAGGCACTTGCTCTTGTACCAACAATACCAGTTAACCTAGGCTCTGATAGCAAACTTTCACGACCCAGTTTCTTCGGTAATGATGGCACCTACTTTAACCCACCAGCAGGTAAGCCAATCCATAGCACGAAATGGCATGTCATGGGCTAATCGATGGAAAATAAGAAAATAAAGGATATAGGCATAAAATACAAATACTAGGCAATGAAATATAGCGATATATATATATATATATACATATATATATATATATACACTAATATAAATATGAACATACTATACAATAGAGGGAGGAGGAGGATAAAATATACAAAATGAGTTTTCCCCATGACCTGGTAAGGTCCGTACAAGAGCCACTATACCAAAGAGATTACTAGACAATGTCAAATATGCATCATAGTATCAGAATGTACAAACAAGACTATCAAAAATAGCAGAAGGAAGAGGATCACCTCTGGACTCTAAAATCTCACCTTAACTCTAAACAACAGCACGGTCCTAGGATATCATTAGTGGAAGTGACTCATACATGGATCTGTATCAGGAAAAAGATGCAAAAGTGTAGTATGAGTACCAACACAATGGGTACTCAGTAAGCATCATAGGCCGACTAATCTAAATTACAACAAAAGTATAAATAAAGTGTGAGGATGTAAATTTAAGTTGGAAATAAAGGGGCAGGAAAGGTAATATAGACCATACCAGACGGATACGATATATATAACATAAGTAACCCAAATGCTGAACTAAAATTCTAACTATAACCTAACTAGGCCCCCATAAGCCCAGAAGACATAATTAAGCAGAAATAACTCAATTGAGCCCCCATAAGCACGGTGGGTACACACAAAGGGTAACAGTAATATGAAGATAGAATAATAACAATAATAAGCATAAGACGAGCCAACATGTGATAAGCATACCTGAAACTCCTTTTCGATAATAATCCCAAGTCTTACCTATTCTTACTGGATTTCTAATCACAAATAAGTATTTGTATAGATGATAAATGCCAGACTTGAACCAGGACTAGAGAATAATGTCATAATAGTAGAATGTCAGACTCAAACCAAAATTGATAGATTATAATGCTGCTAGATGTTAGACTCGAATAGAAACTGATAAATAAGCTAAAACTAGTAATGATTCAGGATTATAGCTTCACATAAGTCCAATTTTTCATAAACACCAAAGTTAGGCGGGCAAGTCTCTAGGCGATATGGGTCCTAATCACTAAGCCTAAGGATGTGCTTTAAGGCCAAATACTACCCCACCGGGAGTAATAAAGCTAAAAAGGGCTCATTTAAATGACTAAGTCATCCTAAAACTCAAGAATCAGCCTAAGAAAGTGTATAGAGGTCATCGAGGTTAACAAAGAGCTATTCTAGGAAACCTACTCTAAAAATGGCCAGTGGGCCACTACCATTCTCGAAAACCCGACCTAAGGCAAGCACCTACCCAAACCTAGGCTAAGGCTCTCAATCACATCCTAAGGAACTAATTAAACTAAGATAAATCCTAAGGGATAATAAACTAATAATGTAAATAAGCACATTCTAGGAGGAAGGTAAGCCTATCCTACCTGGACGCCACTAGGAGCTCGTAAAATCCTTTACACAGGAGCTTTTCCCATCCGAGAAGCCTCCAACCTCTGCCACACTATCAAAATAAGGTTCTATACCTTAAGATGAAAATATCAATACCCATATTATGTATATACACTATAGGTCCAAAATTAGACTAAAACTCCTACGTGGGGCTTGCTTGCGGAATTATAAAATTGAAACCATCACAACGTCCACTTAGCTCAAGGATCACTTACCCCAAAATTGAGTGTAATCCAAGACCAAATAAGCCTCTAAACAATCCCACCCAATATTGAAAAACAAGAATTAATTGAGAAATTAACTTAAAACCTATGGGAAAAAGGGTAAGGAAATGATCGCAACGACTTCTCCAATTCAATCCCAGCACTAGGTATTAATTCCTACACTGATCTCAAGCTCTCAACTATCTACAATGGTGTTTTTGGACTTAAAATAAGCTGAAAAATGATGGAACCAGCTATATATACAGTCAGGGTCCTTCATCACGAATGCGGGACCCTTGTTCCGAAGATGAGAGCTGACCTAGATAGACCTTCAAGGACTTGATCGGTCCACCGCCATTATGATGAAGGAGGCTGGGCCGGCCAGTTCGGCCTCCTCTTCACAAATGTGAAGGTTAGCCAGCAAATGCGGATGTCTAAATCCTCGACCGTCACGATCTTGGACAAGGCCACATGAACACAAAGGCCAATTTTAGCTTGCATCAGGACCAACTACTTAGGCAAGTTGATAGTGTTCCGATTGAGCCCTCAGGATTCATTTAATTCCATGAATATAAATGAACTATGATACCCTACCATATTGATCATTCCAGACTCAACGACACCATTAAAATTTCCATCCGAGGTCGTTTTGATAAAATGTGGGTCCCACACCAAGGGTCTATTTTAGGCAAAATCCACCCAATGGCCCAAAACAAGTCCAGATCTGTTTTAGCCAAAATCCACCCAATGGCCCAAAATAAGTCCAGAAGCCTCAAGACCCAGACCAAGGGTTCTCCAAGCCTAAAATTGACATTTCGGAGCTAATGAGACTGTCAGAATTGGCATCCGAGGCTGTTTACTTAAAGTTTAGGCCAGAGACCTGTTACACCCCGTACCTTCCCAACCCTAGTTGACGACATTACATAATGTTTACTTAGGTGTCGAGAGCTATAAGCATGTATGTATTAATGTTAATGATGAGAAAATTTAAATTTGGCCTTGTATATGTGATTAGCCCTTCGTAGGAGGTGTTTTGTGATTTTTGTGGAGCATTTGTGGGGTTCAAAATAAGTCTAAGAGGACCTCCAAAAAAAGGATATTAAGGGTAAGAAGTAAGTTAAAGAATAGGACTTGAAGTATCTAACCAAATCCACGAAGAAAAGTCAAAAAACAAAATTTTTTGAAAAACTAAGTGTGGGGCGCGCTAGAGGGCGTACCACGCCGCTCTGGGCTAAAATTTTTAGCCCACAGGAAGCAAGCTGGCGCATCCAAAGGTGTGCCAGGATGGTTTTGCCACTTTTTTTCAAAAGTTGGAAATTTCTAAGTCCCAAGGGTGCCCGGGGACGTACCGGGCTGATTTTTGCCACGTTTCTTCTACAACCATGAGCATATACATGAAATGAGTAAAGTATTATATCGGTATGATAAAATTACTCGAGAACGAATTTGGCATCAAAATGACGGTTTTACCCTTTTGGTCAAAATAGACCAGACGTGGCTAGAATCACTTATCTTTGGGATTGAGGCTACGAATATGAATCCCGTGAGTGGACATATCGTCGTAACATGTATGAAATGATTTAAACATGAGAAATTATTGGGTTAATTGAATTGGGCTCAATACAAGCCCAAAATGAGACAAAAGATATGGCCCAATTAGGCCAAAAATGACCCATTCTTCACCCTTGAGCACTTGTACATAGAATTTAATGCCAAGGAGACTTGAGGGACTATAAATAAGTGGAAAAATCTGATTTTATTCAAAGGAGTACACTACACATATCTAGAAATTTCCCAAAATTTCTCTCAACTCTCAAGAACCCTAAGCCAACTTCTTGGAGCAAAATCATCAATTTTCAAGCTTAGGTATGTAATTATTCTTATGGAATAATTTATTATATGCATGGGAGAGTATGTAAATCATGTTGGTTATACTTGGAAGTGTTGGATATGGCACTTTGTGTTTTTGTGAATGATGTGAAATCCATGGAATTGTAACTTGAAATATGACTTGTGAGTTTGATGAAAGAGCATGGTATGGATGAAATAACAACATGTATGGTGTGATTATGTTATTAAACTTGTTATTTTCGTAGAAGTGTAAATTATGGGATTTTGTCCGATTTGTTGTTGTGAGGTGTATTGAAGTAATTTGATGGAATAATTGTGATGTTGTGGTGATGAAGAGTGGAAAGTATGAACTTGGTGTGAATGCTAATGGTTTATGCTATTTTGGTCAATGTTGGGAATATTGTGGGATTATTGGTATGATGCTTTTATCAATGGTATTGTCAAGGGGGAAATGACATTTTAAAGGCAAACATGTAACTCATTGACGTTATGTGCATTTGAAAGGTAGTTGGTGGTTAATGTAAATTCCGTTACGTATTTGTGTTGTAGAGTGAAATATAAGGAAGGAGCGGGACATTGTATGCACATCTAAGATTGTATAGTCGTATTGAGAATACGAGGTATGTAAGGTTCCTCTTTCCATATCCTTCTGCAGCATATAGTGTACACTTTGTTGTGGTACTTATTCACTTCCGAAATGTCCTGAGGCATCTCATTTCATGTTATCATATAGTGTTGATTATATATATCTTATTCTTGATCTATTGTCATTCATGTATAACATACTTATAGACATGATTCCAAGTTCCAATAATGTTGTGTTCCAAAGCTTTCAATAATGTTACAATTATCAAAAGTATCAATCTCATGAAGTGAAGGATAACGAAATGCATAGATGTGTGCTTAAAAAAATGTCATAAGCCTCAATGTAATAATCTTTCATAAGTAAGTGTATCCATGGGGTGAAATAAACACACCTTCATGATGACGATTCTAATATAATGAGTTTATCCATGGGGTGTAATAAACACCTTCATGACGATATCCATAGGGTGAAAGAACACCCTTCATGATGACTATCCCAACATTATGGGTGTATCCATGGGGTGACATGAACACCTGCATGATGATATTATTTTCCCACTGATCAGTTGGGACCGGACAATATATAACTAATGACTGGCAAGCAAGTAAGAAGAGGTACAAAATGGAAGTAAGTATCGAAAGTAATGCACGCAGTTCTAAATATATATATATATATATATATATATATATATATATATATGGCTATCCATAATGGGCATGTCCCTTGTGATTATTTTTACATGAAAGTTCTTATAAACTGATTCAGTTTCATACAGCCTTATATACTCAGTACATTCTTCGTACTGACCCCTCTTGGGGAATTTACCTTACTTGCTGCAGGCACAGGTTCTAGTAGACCTCCCCAGTAGCTGCAGGACATATACTGATCTTTGGTGAGCTCCAGTTGGTTCGGGGCTTTCCGTGTCCAAGTTGTACATTGATTTTGGTATTGTAAATATTATGTAAAGCGGGGCTTGTCCCGAACTTAGGTTGGTCATGTATGTATTTCTGTTAGAGGATTTTGTAGATGTATGTGGGTATGAAAATGAATGTGCAAGAACAAGGTGTATGTCCGTTTGACTTGATGGCCCTAAAGGCCAAGTTTCATATATATGTATATACCGTCATGTTCCATGATTTTCGATATGAGCATTTTATGTTCTTACGTGATAGTGATGTTCTTATGGCATGCATATGAATAAATGTAAGCAAAGCTTGGTTCTCTTGGGCCTTATCGGCTACGGGTGACAATCCGTCCAGATGGGATTCGGGGCGTGACAAGACCCTTTTCTTAACAACGATAACTCCAAAATAGAAAAATGGCTCTAAATACCAAATGAACTACCTGATTACCAAATTGCCAGTCCCAGTAAGTCAAAAATGACTTGGGGGTAGAAATAGAAAAGCTCTAAAAGCAGAGAAGTATAAAAATAGGGGAAATTACCTAGAGGGTCATTACACAAACATGATTGAAATTCTAACTGACTTCTAAAATACATCCAAGATAATCAAATAGACAACATAACAAAGTAGAATAAAGAAACATGTACCAAATAGATAACAAAAATGAACATTTCATACTATATAGATGCAGAGCTAGTAACCAACCACTCAGTCTTGTTAACAAAGTCATAACAAGCTTTATCGTAAAAACAATTATGCTTTTCATGACTAGCTATTCTTAAAAAATAATGTATACAACTTATAAAGTACACTTTTTTTGTTTTACCACAAATAATTAGAACTAACATAGCGCTCATTACTATTAACTTAAACACTTAGAAAGCCATAGTTGGACATGGAAAGTGATCAATATTTATTCTGAACTTGCAAATTAATTGACTCAAGATATTTATTTATATTAAAATTGGGTATATCTACGGGTACATTAAAAATAGAGTAATTTCCATGGGAAACTATATATATTTTTTTAGTTTAAAAATGTGATTGATGTATTTGTTATTCTCATTTTGCAGAGGCAGAGTGAGACTAAGACTCCATGTCACGACCCAAAAAACTCAGGTCATGGTGACACCTACTATAATCCACCAGTAGGTAGGTCAAACCCATAATTCGAAATAATAAATATCGGGCTAATAAAGAGAAGGAGTATAACACAAGATATAGAGGCCAAACATGAAGAATGCAAGTATGAGTAATAAGGCCCATACATATATACAAGAGAGTAAAGGAATAAAATATACAAAATAATCCCCAAGACTTGGTATTAGTCGGTGCAAGAGCCACTATATATACAAAGAATACAGAATAGAGATACAGAATTGTCTCTACATACAAAATAAAGACTAGTCCAAAAAGTAGAGGGAGAAGGAATATCTCTGGAAATCAGGAGCTCACCCCAAGTCTCTGATCCAAGATAGCTTCGCTTGATGTACCCGGTAGTAAGAAGAACTAATACTAGGAATTGCATCAGGGAAAAAGATGCAAAAGTGTAGTATGAGTACCAAAACAAGCAATACCCAGTAGGAATCATAGGCCGACTGAGCTCAACAAATAAGTGCAAAGTATAAATAACACAAAAATATTTGATAGACAATATAAGTAACATGGGGGAAAGTACTTACCTGTAAAATCTATCCTAATAGTCTAATACGACAAGAATCAAATCAAGGAAGGGTAATATAACACCACAAAAGTTCCTAATATCATATCTCAGACATAACAATGAAAACCAGTTGGAAACCAACAAAATTACCTTAATATGACTCACTGTACGAGTTGTACATGTTGACACCTAATTTTTTCCCTCCATAACCTAAATTAATTTTGAGATTCTTCAATTTTAAATAAATATTAAATAATTATCATGATAAAATTAAGGAATTTTCAAAATCAATTTCAAGCTTATTTTGGTTATTCTTGAGTAAAACATATAATTCCATATTTAGATGTGTGGAATTTATTTGAGTTTTATTTGAGAAAATATTTTGAGAAGCGATTCTACTGAAAATGGCATTTAATTTGATATTTTAAAACCGACTAAATTGGGAATCTAGTTGATTTTATTTTTTGAGAAAATCAAAATTGGTGTCAAAATAGTTATTTTAATTTTGGTAAATTAAGAATCTTTTAAATTAATTGAGTATCTTAATTTATGTCACGCCTCGAATTCCAACGGGGCGGACTGGCACCCGAAGCCGTTAAGGCCCGAGAGAACCAATATTCATTCATGTACACTCATATGTATGTCTCTAAATGAACAACACTCTCTGACATATAAATACAAGATACCAAAGGCGGAAGTCATGGAAAACATATGACATATATATGAAACTTGGCCGTTAGGGCCACCACGACAAAGGCATACATTCCTTACATTCCTTCATTTATTCCACAACGTCAACAAAAGCTTCTAACAGATACATAACCAATCCTAAAGTAGGGACAAGTCCCCGCTTTATACCATTCTTAATACAGTACCAAAACAAATGTACATAATGACTCGAAAAGCCCCGAACCGAACTGGAGCTCACCAACAATCCATATATAATCCGCAGCCTACTATGGAGGTTTACTAGCACATGTGCCTGCAGCAATTAAGGTAAGGTCCCCAAGGGACGTCAGTACGAAAGAATGTACTGAGTATGTAAGGCTATGAGCAACTGCATGAAATGTAAGAACTTCAATAGAATCAAATACATGTGAATAATCAATATGGATAAACCACCATTCTGTGTATGTGGAACCATGTACATTACATTCATTACTTTCTTTGCTTTTACGTTCATAACATAACATCTCATTGAGATCGTTCCATCCAGACTTATGCCCCTTAGATTGCAATCCATAAATAACATAACATATCATTGGGATCGTTACAGCTAGGCCTATGCCCCTTAGATTGCGATCCTTAAATAACATAACATATCATTGGGATCGTTCCATCCAGGCTTATGCCCCTTAGATTGCGATCCATAAATCTATCAAACAGTAAACAACTATGCAATACTTCATTCCTTTACTTTTGTAAGATTGATACGTTGGTGGTTATAACATTATTGGAGCTTTGGAACATAAGTCAATGAATAAGAGACATGTGAATAACAATAGATGTCAAACCTGAAATGATATACTTTGGAACATTTCGAAATGGAACAAGTACGATAACGATGAGAGCAATGGGTGCTACCAAAGAATATGGGAAAGAGAAACCTTACATACCTTATCTTCCCAATATGAATACAATAATCCAATATGTGAATACAATAGTTCATCTCCTTCTTTATGTTATACTCTACAGCACAAGTACATAACAGAGTTCACGTTAACAACTAACTACATTACAAGTGCATAAGATGACAATGAACTACGTGACTGCCATATAACGTCATTTCACCCTCTTACAATACCATTTATTGCATCACCATACCAACAACACCACAGCATGCCACACATCCAACAAGACATCATAACCAATAGCATTTCATACCAAGTTTATACTTTACACTTTCTCTTCAATACAATGTCACATTTACCTCAATACGTCACGTAAACACCTTTCACAACAACACATTAAAGACAATCCATAATTTATACCATTCAAAATACCTCTGGGCTACTCCTTTAAAGTCATTCAAAAGGTACCATAAGTTGATAATTGCATCCAAGAAGGGTATAGGGGTTTCGGGGATCAAAGAGAGACAAAATCATGCAAAATGGGGTCCTAGGAGGACCTGTGGGGTCACCTACACCCACAGGTGCCCATCTGTCCCTTTCCAGGGCCACCTGCATTGGCATCTGGGCCTGCAGGTGCCCTGCCCGCGAGGGCGGGTGCCCGTTTCAGCATCCAGGTGTCATTTTTGGGTCCTTTTTTGCAATGAATGCTACATGGTCATAATTAAGCTTACCATTTCATATTTTAGGTTAAATTGGATGCGAACGAACAACCATGGTTTCAACATGCACATGACCATCACCAAAACTACATCCTCCTTTCATTACACCACTAATTCCATGCACAATTTTCACAACAACAATTCCAAATGTTATACACAAAGAGAAATAAAGTTAGGGACATAAACACATCATACATGTTGATATTTCATCCACACCATTCACTTACATCAAAACCTCAAGTCTCCTTTAAAGTTCAAGTCACATAGATGACAAATCTTTTAACAAGGAAGCAAAAGTACACTACTCAACACTTTTAGACATAACCATCATGATCTACACAATCTATCATGCATATAATATATTAAATCACAAGAGTAAACACTTACCCAAGCTTGAAAAGTGATGATCTTGTCCAAAAGAGATGGTTACCTTAGGGTTTGGTTGAAGAGAAAATATCTTGTGAAAATTCTAAAAATTGCATATGTGATGTTATGAATAAAATCTAATTTTTTATGTGCTTTATATAGTCCTTTGTAGTTATCCTTAGTCGCACTTAGTCAATAATTGAGGTGTTTACTTGGTCAAAGAAAGAATGGATCATTTTCCTCCTTTTTGGGCCATGTCTTTTGGTGTAATTTTGGGCCTCAATTGAGCCTAATAGCACAAGATTAATTTAGCCCAACAAAATTAATACATAATCCACCAACCATCTTATGTTTAAATAATTCCATAAATGTTACGGTAGTCTCATAGGTTTGGAAATATACGGGGTGTTACATCCTTCCCCCCTTAGGAACATTCGTCCTCGAATGTTAGTAACATTGTCCCATTTAAACAAAGTTAAGTCACCTTCATGTTATCATATACACATAATGCTTGTAAAGACTTACTTGTTATTGCTCCAATTTCGTACCTTGATCTTTTTCTTCCATTTGAAACAAATACGGGTACTTCGACTTTATCATTTCACGGAAGCTACTTCTTTATTCCTTGACCTCTTCACTTGTCAATCTAGAATGGCCATAGGTATCTTTTTCATAGGTGAGATCCTCTGTAACTTGTACCTCTTCAATGGGAGCAATACGAGATAGATCTCCTATGCACTTTCGAAACATCGAAACATGAAACACTAGATGAATTGTGGAGAGTTCTTGGGGTATTTCATATTCATTCACGACTTGATCAAATCGTCGAACAATCTTATATGGCACGCTATATAGGGCCAACTTTCCTTTCTTTCCAAATCTCATTACCCCTTTCATTGGTGACACTTTCAAGAATACCCAGTCACCAATGGAAAATTCTAATTCCCTTCTTCTAATATCGGCATATGACTTTTGTCGACTTTGGGCTATTTGTAGCCTCTGTTGTATCACCTTAACGTTCTCCATAGCTTGATGAACAAGATCTGGCCCAAGTAAGGCAGTTTCACCAGCTTCAAACCATCCGATTAGTGATCTACACTTCCTTCCATATAAAGCTTCGTAAGGTGCCATCTTGCTACGTGAATGATAGTTATTATTGTAGGCAAATTCAATAAGAGGTAAATGATCATCCCAACTATCTTTAAAGTCCAATGTGTAAGCTCGTAGCATATCTTCAAGTGTTTGGATGGTACGTTCTTCTTTTCCATCTGTCTGAGGATGAAAAGTCATACTCAGATTCACTTGGGTTCCTAAACTCTTCTTAAAAGATTTTCAAAAGTGTACAGTAAATCGATCTCCTCTGTCTGATATAACAGAGATTGGAATCCCGTGTAGTCGCACTATCTCTTTAACATACAACCATGCATAATCTTCCGTTGTATAGGTAGTCTTGACCTGTAGGAAATGCGCTGACTTGGTAATCCTGTTAGCTATTACCCATATGGAATCAAATTTCCAAAGTGTACGAGGCAAAGCTGTGATGAAATCCATATTAATCATATCCCACTTCCAAACTGGAAAATTAATACATTGCATGTAAACCCCAAGTTTTTGATGCTCTACTTTTACTTGTTAACAATTTGGACATTGAGCTACAAATTCTGCAATGTTCTTCTTCATGTTTCCCCACCAATACATTTCTTTCAAATCATGATATATTTTGATGGCTCCCGGATGAATAGACTACCGTGAGTGATGTGCCTCTGTCATAATCCGTCTCCTTAGCTCATCTACATTCCGTACACACAATCTACGCTGGCACTGGAGTACTCCCTCTTGCATAAGATCAAATACCTTCGTCAAACCTTGTTGTACATTCTGTTTCAGCTGAAATAAAATAGGATTCGCATACTGCTTCTTTTTTACTTAAGCTACTAATTAAGATTCTACCGCATTTTGCACAATAGCCCCTTCATCTGGAGATTCAAGAAGACGAACTCCCAACCGGAATTTAAATAAATATTAAATAATTATCATGATAAACTTAAGGAATTTTCAAAATCAATTTCAAGCTTATTTTGGTTATTCTTGAGTAAAACATATAATTCCATATTTAGATGTGTGGAATTTATTTGACTTTTATTTGAGAAAATATTTTGAGAAGCGATTCTATTGAAAATGGCATTTAATTTGATATTTTAAAACCGACTAAATTGGGAATCTAGTTGATTTTATTTTTTGAGAAAATCAAAATTGGTGTCAAAATAGTTATTTTAATTTTGGTAAATTAAGAATCTTTTATATTAATTGAGTATCTTAATTTAAGTCACGCCTCAAATTCCAACGGGGCGAAATGGCACCCGAAGCCGTTAAGGCCCGAGATAACTAATCTTCATTCATGTACACATATGTATGTCACTAAATGAACAACACTCTCTCACATATAGATACAAGATACCAATGGCGGAAGTCATGGAAAACATATGACATATATATGAAACTTGGCTGTTAGGGCCACCACAACAAAGGCATACATTTCTTACATTCCTTCATTTGTCCCACAACGTCTACAAAAGCCTCTAACAGATACATAACCAATCCTAAAATTGGGAAAAGTCCCCGCTTTATACCATCCTTTATACAGTACCAAAACAAATGTACATAATGACTCGAAAAGCCCCAAACTGAACTGGAGCTCACCCACAATCCATATATAATCCGCAGCCTACTATGGAGGTCTACTAGAACTTGTGCCTACAGCAAGTAAGGTAAGTCCCCCAAGGGACTTCAGTACGAAAGAATGTACTGAGTATGTAAGGTATGAGCAACTACATGAAATGTAAGAACTTTAATAGAATCAAATACATGTGAATAATCAATATGGATAAAACACCATTTTTGTATGTGGAACCATGTACATTACATTCATTACTTTCTTTGCTTTTACATTCAGAACGTAACATCTCACTGGGATCATTCCAGCCAGACCTATGCCCCTTAGATTGTGATCCATAAATAACATAACATATAATTGGGATCATTCCAGCCAGTCTTATGCCCCTTAGATTGCGATCCTTAAATAACATAACATATCATTGGGATCGTTCCATCCAGGCTTATGCCCCTTAGATTGTGATCCATAAATCTATCAAACAGTAAACAACTATGCATTACTTCATTCCTTTACTTTTGTAAGATTGATACGTTGGTGATTATAACATTATTGGAGCTTTGGAACATAAGTCAATGAATAAGAGACATGTAAATAACAATATATGTCAAACTTGAAATGAGATACTTTGGAACATTTCAAAATGGAACGAGTATGATAACGATGAGAGTAATAGGTGCTGCCAAAGAATACGGGAAAGAGAAACCTTACATACCTTATCTTCCCAATATGAATACAATAATCCAATATGTGAATACCACAGTTCATCTCCTTTCTTATGTTTTACTCTACAACACAAGTACATAACGGAGCTCACGTTAACAACTAACTACATTACAAGTGCATAAGATGACAATGAACTACGTGACTGCCATATAACGTCATTTCACCCTTTTACAATACCATTTATTGCATCACCATACCAAAAATACCACATCATTCCACACATCCACCAAGACATCATAACCAATAGAATTTCATACCAAGTTTATACTTTATACTTCCTCTTCAATACAATGACATATTTACCTAACTACGTCACATAAACACCTTTCACAACAACACATTAAATACAATCCATAATTTATACCATTCAAAATACCTCCGGGCTACTTCTTAAAGTCATTCAAAAGGTACCATAAGTTGATAATTGCATCCAAGAAGGGTATAGGGGTTTTAGGGATCAAAGAGAGATAAAAACATGCAAAACTGGGTCCTGGAGGGACCTGTGGGGTCACCTGCGCCCGCAGGTGGGTGAAATGCACCCGCAGGTGTCCATATGGCCCTGTACAGGGCCACCTGCATTGGCATTTGCGCCCGAAGGTGCCCTGCCCTCGAGAGCGGGTGCCCGTTTCAGCCTCCAGGGGTCATTTTTGGGTCTTTTTTCTTAATGAATGGTCCATGGTAATAATTAAGCTTTCCATTTCTATTTTAGGTTAACTTGGATGCGAACGAGCAACCATGGTTTCAACATGCACATAAACATCACCAAAACTACATCCTCCTTTCATTACACCACCAATTCCATGCACAATTTTCACAACAACAATTCCAAATGTTATACATAAAGAGAAATTAAGTTAGGGACATAAACACATCATACATGTTGATATTTCATCCACACCATTCACTTCCATCAAAACCTCAAGTCTTCTTTAAAGTTCAAGTCACATAGATGACAATCTTTTAGCAAGGAAGCAAAAGTACACTACTCAACACTTTTAGACATAACCATCATGATCGACACAATCTATCATGCATATAATATATTAAATCACAAGAGTAAACACTTACCCAAGATTTCAAAGTGATGATCTTGTACAAAAGAGATGGTTGCCTTAGGGTTTGGTTGAAGAGAAAATATCTTGTGAAAATTCTAGAAATGGCATGTGTGATGTTATGAATAAAATCTAATTTTTTTGTGCTTTATATAGTCCTTTGTATTCATACTTAGCCACACTTAGTCAATAATTGAGGTTTTTACTTGGTCAAAGAAAGAATGTATCATTTTCCTTCTTTTTGGGCCATGTCTTTTGGTGTAATTTTGGGCCTCAATTGAGCCCAATAGTACAAGATTAATTTAGCCCAACAAAATTAATACATAATCCACCAACCATTTCATGTTTAAATAATTCCATAAATGTTACGGTAGTCTCATAGGTTCGGAAATGTACGGGGTGTTTCAATTTACCTCAATTTATTTTAATAGCTAATGTTGGACCAATTGGACCCATTTTCTTCCTTTATTCCTTTCTTAATCCCAATGAGGCCCAATCTAATACCCGGTCAAACCCACAACCCCTCTATTCCTCTTAATTCTTTCATCTTCACCTCACAACGACAATATCTTCAAGAACAACATAACACCAACAATGAATCTAGCTCCCAAAATTACTCCAATTCGTTCCAAATGATGTACCCTTAATACTATTTCCCTCCATATTTCATGAATTCGTAAAACGGTACATGAGAGGCACAAGTTTTTTACCCACAAAACCAAGAAGGGTCTAGAGACACTCCAGCTGGCTCAATTCTCTTAAGATGCAGCTGAATCCACTCCTTACTATTGATTCATGTACGAATTTGTACATAGATAGTCCATTTTGATTGGAAGGTAAATGAATTTTCAATTTTCCAAAAATCCCCAATTCTTTTTCCTATTTTCTCATCCAAATTTATTCAAATCAGTACAAATTCATGAGTTGTCAAACCCAATCATGATAGTAAATTCCCAAAATTACCCTCAAAATCCCCTCTCCCACATCGATTGAGAGCTGAAAATTGACCTGAATACTTTGCTATAAATACCTCACTATTCCTTTGAGTTCAACCAAGCCTTGAAGATAAAAATTTTGAGAAAACAAGTCTTGGAGGTGAAAAACTTTTGAGCAAAAGCCTTGGAATCAAAAAATCATTTTGAGCAAAGTTGGGGATTTCCCCTTTAGTTTTAATTTTTTAGAGACCTTGTGAGTCTCATTTTTAATATTAGGGTTCTTGATTATTAGTGGTGTTTCGGTGGTGGATAGAGGATTTCAACTATGGCTTGAGTCCCGGTTAGCTGCCCAAAAAAAGGTAAACCCCTCCTTTCGCTCGTAGCTTTTTTTACTAGGTGTTTCTTTGTGTTAGTAACCTAGTATTTTAGTCATTGTTGGAATATCGTACTAGAAAAAAATGTTGGGATTGTGTGTTGTAGAGGTTTCGAAGGCTATAGGATTTTTTGTGATTGTTGTATTATTCTGTTGAGCCATATTCTCACCATAGTTGTTTTGTTTACTATTTAGCATCATATTTCTCGATTTAATTTTATTTTATCCATTGCTCGTATTGATGTTACTGGTTCACCTTAATCCATTGTTTTCTTTAGTGTTTCCTATTTTAAGTTTTAGTTTTCACTATTTTGCTCAATATCTCATTTCTGATTTTAGTTTGTAGTTTTAGCTTAAGTGTCTACTTGTTGTAGTTTTGATTTTTTTTGGTTTGGCTTAATATTTCTTGTTTTAGATTTTAGTTCAGTTTTAGGCTTTAATGTTGCTTATCATGGTTTGAATGTATTCGCTAACCCAAGGATTCCCTGAAGATCTCCTCGATTCATAGACAAGGTAGAATCTGTCAAGAACGAGATGAGGTTTTCTTTTCTCTTCAAAAATTATTCTCTAGTTTATTATTTAAAAATAGGATTACGAGATGAAATAGAACCACATAATGGACTGTTTCCATACTCCAAAATTACATCGCATCAACGTCACAATGAGCATTAGACTTTGTTCGTTTGATTTTATTTTGTTCATCGCTTTGTGTATGTGTCGTGGTTGATGTTCAAGTTCTTTAAACACCTTCTTGGTTCATGATACCAATAAAGGTTTAATATTGGAATCAAGTTGGATTTTGGGGATTACACTTTGGTTTTTCTATTCCAAAAGACTAGCACTAGGAGATGAAATAGAGTTCAATGATAACTCTTATTTCAACTCTGAAATAAGTTCTTCGCGGGCATAGTTATTGCGCTGATTTCTAAAGGAAAAAGAGTTGATGGAAATGAATAGCTAGGCTCAGGAAGATCTTGAACCGACGATTTCGGTCTCCCAAAGTTCCCCTATACTTTGAGTCCTCATTATTCCCTTTAAAAATGGTTATTTGAATAAAACCTTTGCCATTTTATTGATTGTATTGTTCCTACTTGTTAGCTTCTTATCTTGTGTCATTTGAAGTATATTACAATCATGGGTCATCTTCCCCTCTCTTACAAAACCATCAGAATAAAATATGATCCCTTCTAGTTTGAATCTGAACGTGCTAAGTAAGCTATGAGGTGTGTGTGTTTATTTTCTTGGTTATAAAAATAATTGTTGTTAAGTAATCTTCTTAGCCTATTTTACATATGCCTTGTGGTTCAATTTCCTTTTCACTAGGCAGTATGTAAACCCCCTTTCATGAGATAGTTGAAATTTTTTATTCTTGGTTGAATTTTTTAAAGAAAATAAATCCCAATGAAAATAGAAAATTGATTTTTAAGTTGATATGATTATCCCACCATTGGACTGCTAAATAGCTTAGGAGAACAAATAAGGTGTTCTTTACTAATTTGTTTCTAACTGAATATTTGTTTCTATTTTTTACACTCTTATGATGCAATTACTCATTCCTTCTCTTTATTTTTGATGCATGTAATGTGGAATGGATGAGTCCATTATGAACTCCCTTTCTTTCCCTTTGCATCCATATTCCGGTTCAAGTCTTCGTCGAGAACGATATGAGTTGGAAGCTAACATATTATGGGTTAAAATCCCCAAATAAATGGAAGCATGTATAGGTTGAAGAGGGAGAAAATGATCCTAAATCCTTATTGAATAGTGACAACAAAATTATAGGCCTCAAGTTCCAAAAGGGTTAGATTAGGACAGGGGAAATTTAAGAAAATTTGGGCCAATGGTCTAGATTCTATTTGATCCTTTTACTAATTTTATATTTGCTTATTATTTGCCTAACATTAACTGTACTTGTTTGTTTAACTTAGTTGAATTCCCTTAGGGGGTTGCCGTATTTTGTATGTAATTTTCTCTAGAATTGGCTTGACTTAGCTAAACAATTGTTTCTTTTAAATTTTCTTTAAAATGCCTTCTTTATGTTTGACGTTAAGTTCATCACTTAGTTAAAATAAATAGCTTTAGGTTACTGTTACTCTCTTTAAATAAATAATGAGTTTTTAACCTTTCTTTAATTAATAACCAATTGCCCACTTTTCTTTAAAAGTTAGTAAAAGAGTTAGTTTTTAAATAGATCGGACAAACGCAAGTTAGAGGATACTCTTGGTGCCTTAACAACCTTCCAAGAGTATTAATAGGAACCCTTACCAGAATTTCTTAAGTTTTTAAAGATTTTTTCTGTTTTAAGTCTTTAAAAAAAAATTCAAAAGATTTCTTGTTTTTCCTTAATAAATTAAGAGGCGACTCTATTTTTTTTATCGAATTTGGAAATTTATTTAAGTTTTTGAATTTGATTGAAGTCAAACCAGTTTTCCCGCAAAACAGAAATGACTACTCTGCTGGGGATTCAACTAGGTTCTAACCACATGTTTTTGAAACTAACTTCTATTTGACTAACTATTTAGGTTTGTAATAATTATTTACTTGTTATATTTATTTACTTGTTTACTTTCCGCAAATTGTAAACTGTTACATTCATGGCATATTTCGCCACTTCTGGAAAAGTATTAGGAATTATGAAAAAGGATGGTTATGTGGGTATCTGCACCTTCCCTTCCGTGTAACTCCTTAACTTTCTTTGAACTGTCAAGTGAAGTAGTTGATTCGAGTCGGTCAACAATCAATTGTTGTGTTACCCCAAAAAGTCAATTTCGGATTTTCTATCAATTCAAATAAACCACTCTAGTCAACTAGGATAGAACGTAATCAAATCCTGCTGAGTAGGCATTCTGACCTAAGTGATCTGATATCCAAGGTGTATCGGGTCTATTAGTGAGACCATCTTGTGTCGAAAAGGGCCCACGATCCGAAAAGACAATCATCTCTTATTTGTTTAATTGAAGGATGTGATGTCAATATATATGGACCATTGTCCCTCGGGGTTAGGAAATATTTAGGTAGTTTCTTGGCTTGAACATCTTCATCCGAAAGGCGTTGGGAGTTCTAAGAAGTCTAAGATTGAAGAATTTTCCATGGCTGCCTAGTTTAGGATTATACCCCTGCGTGGGACTGATATTTATTTTTACATTCCCTTCCCTCATTTTTGTATCCCCATTTGGTTTATTCATAAAATTGTATAAATATGTTTTTGGGGCAATGGAACGTTTCACAAACGGCAAAACACATCCTTCAATCGGTAGGCCTACCTTTGGCTCAAAAGGTCACATGTATGCTAGGGCACATCCTATGTTATGATATTTAGTTTTCTTTATCCATACTTGGGTGATTATGTGTTTAATGCACATGTTTTGCTTTAAACACGACTTGTCCGAAGTTCCAGAACATCATTGGGCAACTAAACTCAAATTTAGAGTCTTCCTAAAAATAATTTTCAAAAGTTCATCCTCAAATTAGTTTCTACTTCATGACATTTCAAAAAGAGGGGTCATAATCCAATTCACATTGACCGCGACAATGTTTTCAAATATTCCATCAGGGTCAGTCAACCAAATGTTCAATCGATGGATTTTAGGACTTCGTCATTTTTAGAGGATTTTTCAAGGAAAAAAAGAGGCTAAATGTCCAAACAATTTATACTCCATCATTTTCAAATGATCATCCAATAAATACAAATCAAAAAGTCGATTTGTGTTGAATCTCCAAGTCTTTATGCCTTTCTACAAATGCATGGTTCGTTTTTCTTAACAAAAGTCCCAAAACTCGTTCAATAGCCAAAATCATCCACTCATCTTTTTGAGGTGCCTCAGTCTTTGAATTTTGGGCAAGTCTACAATTTAAAGCAAAACAAGTGTTGTATGCTTTATACATTAGCTTTGGTTAATTATTGTGATTAGCAAAACTAACATTTTTTCCTTTTGAGTTATTATTCTTTCTTAGAGAGGCTGATTTGTGTTGGTAACCAAGATCGAGGCGAAGCAGTTTCAAAGACTCATTGCAACATGTAAGCCGATTTGATCAACACCATCACTTCACCTGATTCAATCTCTAATGTGTCTGTCATGATCGAGTTTACCACTTCAACAAAATTAGAACCATACTTAGAAGCTATCACTCATCTTGTAAAGGAAGTGGTTGAACTTAGGTCCATGATAATACCAAACAATGCATCTTTTCAGCTATCACCAAGCATGAACATAGTTCTTGATGTTCATCAAGAAGGACCCATGCCACTTCCAAATGAAGTTGATGAGCGCAATCATTTCACCACTCCTCTACAAATTCAAGATACTCAATTCATTCATGCTCCTATTATGAAAGCATTTGCCTCCCCAAAAGCTCATAATGCATCAATGACACATCATATTCCACTTGTGCATACTTATGTTGCTGCACGAATTCAATGGTTGGGTTGTTTAGATACTGATCCTTATGGTAATACTGAAAGAGATACCAAGACTATTGATGATAAGATAGTGGAAAAGAAAGGATTAGAAGATGTGGTGAAAGGTTCTGGTGGGTTTAATAGCAATCAGAGTGTGAAGTATGAAGACCAGTGTAAGTTTCCCAAATTAGAATTACCATCAAGATACAAGATTCTAGTGTTCGAAAAGTTTGATGGATCGAGAAACCCTTACTCTCATTTGGAAGCTTACTGTGGAAGACTGATTAGTATAAGAGATAATGAAAGGATAGAAATAGAATTGTTCTGTCAAAGCTTGAGTGGCAAAGATTTAGAGTGGTTTTCTAAGAAAGATGTGACCAAGTGGCATGCCTGGGATGATTTGAAAAAAGTTTTTATGGACCAATACTGATTCCATGCTAAGATCACACATGGCAGAATCTCAAGCAAAATGACTTTGAACCCTTTAGAGAATATGATATAAGATAGAGGAAAGAAATATATAAGGTGCACCCATCTATGAATGAACAAGAGATGATCACTCACTTCATTTAAGCAAAAGGCTCAGACTACTATGAAAGATTGGTTGTAATGCGTGCAGAAACCTTCAATGAAGTTATAAAGGTAGGGGAAAGAATCGAAGATTGCCTCAAGACTAAAAAAGTAACAATTCTGGAAACATTACAATCCCCTAAAAAGGTCTTTTAAGTTGTATCTCTCCAGAATAAAAGGTAAAAGTGAAAGAGATCATGGGATTGATGACACAAGGAGGTACATCATATTATCAACGATCATCACAGTACCAACCCAATGTTCAGTATGGTCAATATTTTCCTCGCTCTTATTACCCTACTTCGCTACCATGTCAACCTCAATCTTCCCAAATAATGTGCCCTGTCTATGGCCCATATCCAGCGTATCATTCTCTGGACTCACCACAAAATCTTCAAAATAGTGCGCCTCATACTAGATTTGAAAAAAAGCCTCCCAAAGTCCTCATGCCACTAGCAGAACATTGGCTCTACTTTATGAAAAGATAAAAGTAGAAGGAATCCTGTATCTAGTAAAAGAAAGGTTTGTGGATACTTCAGCCAAGTAGTATGATCCAAACAAATGATGTTCCTACCACTCATGAGTAGTTGGGCACGATACCGAGAAGTGTGTCACCCTCAGGAACAAAGTGCAAGATCTAATTGACAACAAGGTGATACCTCTTGTGTCAGCTCCACCAAGTTTGAAAAGCAACCTGCAGTGTGACCACGGAAGTAGGCCTTCAGTATAACTAGTTGCAAAGAAGAATGAAGCTTTTTGGAATTCACACTTTTGGTTTATTTTAATCTTATGATTATCATTTTCTTTCCTTGTAATTGCACCTTATTGCTTTCTTTCCATGTAATCACACTTCGTAGTTTTCATTTCTTTATAATCACATATTATGGTTTAATTTCCTTGTAATAGCAATCTTACTTAACCTGAACTACATTTGACTTGAATTCTCAAGATTGAGATGCGTAGGCGGCCTATGTCGGCTTCGATCATATTCCCCGTAAGATTTACATTTTCCTTCACAATGGAAATTGGGGAAGATCTTAAAAATTCCATCAAAAATGACATTTTGTACAAGGTTGAATACAAAAGCCTGTTGAATATTAGACAGAGGAGGAATTTCTAAGAAGATCTCAAAGTTCCATCACAAGATGAAAGGGTGTTCAAGGGTTCCTTTGTGTTCTAAACTGGGGTAGAATTTTTAAGTTTGCAAGTCAAGCGCTGGAAGGAGCAATAGGAAAACGAGGCAAAGACAAGACAATCAACCTCTCAAACTAAGAATCTTTCTTTGAATGCATGATTCAATGAAAGGCAACCTTTTTTTTCCACAGCGGCATTATACAGTTGAGGAGAGCTGAAATATCAAAGTCTATAGAAGTCAAAACCCCTTCACTATACTAAGAATTTTTCTTTCGAAGTAGGAGAAACAACATCATCCTCAAAAATTATGGCAGAGTCGTAAGGATCTCCTATTTGACGAATCTCTTGAACAACGACCTACTCTAGTCCTTTTTAATCTTATGAATTTAAGAAGGATTCTAATATGTTTCCTTTTTGATTTTGCATCATGTGATCCCTAGATTTCATGGGAGACAATATTTGTGTTTGAAACTCTATAAGTTACCAAACCAATTGGGAAAACAAATCAGGGAAGTCTTTGAACCTACCCTTCTATTTTATTATTTTATGACTTCCCTAATTTCACCTCCTTTTTGTCTCTTTACAGGAGGGTCGTCCTCGACAATGGTCTAGGACGGTCATCACAATATACGATTTTCACGGATTATTTGAGAAATCTCATATCCTCTTAAAATATTCTGGGAGAAAATACCAACAATAGGTGGTTTTCATAAGCAATCATGGAACCATACTTATACAAAACAACAACAAGTGTCCTCACATATAATGAAAAGGCCGCCACAATGTATTCACTCAAAATAATGGGTGACGATCACAAGAACAAATAGTCCCTACAAGACAACTGCGAGACTACAACAATCCTTGCAAATGATCGGTAGACACCTTTCGGTTGAAAACATCAAGATTAGGAGGCACCACTCTGAGTTTGTCGATACATTTGCAATATGTTTTTTGCATATATTTTATCATATCTGCATGAACTACACACACCTAATTCTTATTATTTGGAGCGAGATATGTAGGTAGACCTCTTTAGGTTCAGTACCTTTGATTAAAAAAAAAAAACTTTTGGGGATCGTGTTTTTGACTTGGTTGGTGCCAACATGGTTAGGAACATACATGTGGAAAAGAAAAATTATTTATTTGATATAGAGGTTTGACTTCATAGTGAACCATTGATTCTTTTGGTACCTCTCATCATACTTTTTTGACACTCAAAAATAATCCAAGCATGCATTCAAGATAAGAATGAAACCGACCTTATTACTGCATGTGCATTATGTGGTGAGTTTTTAGATTAAGTTCAATTGGATTGCATTGTTGATCTAGTACTTGGCCTGAATATTTGTTGAGGCAAAATCCTAAGTAATGTTTGGTTTGGGAATGTATCACGGGATTTGTTTGAACCGATTGTGTCTTTCAATACCTACCAAATGACATTAATCCTTAGCATGTCCCAGTTTGAGCCTAAAGACTATTCTTTGGACAACCACATCTTGGCCTATACCACTCTAAGTGCTTACATGCACTAACCCTCTCTTGGCCCGACCTTCTTGAGCATGTTGCAAGTTTGAAAATTATAAATGAAGATAAAGTTTGAATCTACCAAAGGCAAAATATGCAAAGTATCTAAAATCAAGAATGCAATAACGACTTCAAAAGAAAAGGAAAAAGTGTCAAAAACTCCAACAAAAACATTGAGAAGTCTCAATGAAAACAAGGAAGAAAATACTCCAACAAAAAGGGAGAAACTTCAAGAGAAAAACTCCTCAAATGAAAGGATAAAAGGCTCAAGCAAATAAAAATTCAAAGGAAGTCATAATAAAATATGGAAAAAAAGGGACAACAAAGAAGATCGAGTACCAAAGGTGTACAAATGTCAAAAGCACCAAAATCAGTGCAACGTTCAAGGAGGGTGTAACACCCCGTACCTTTCCAACCCTACTTGACGATGTTGAACAATGATTACTTAGGTGTCGAAATGCCATGAGTATGTAATTTGTAATGTTAGCGATGAAAAAAAATTTTGAAATTTGGCTTTGTACATGTGATTAACCTTGCGTGGGAAGTGTTTTACGATTTTCATGGAGCATTTGTGGGGTTCAAAATGAGTCTAAGAGGACCTATAAACAAAGGATATTAAGGGTAGGAAGTAAGTTAAAGAATAGTATTTGAAGTATCTAACCAAACCCGCGAAGAGATTTGAAGTATCTAACCAAACCCACAAAGAAAAGTCGAAAAACGAAATTTTCAAAAAAACTAAGGGGGGGGCGTGCCACAGAGCGTGCCACGCCACTTTGGGCTAAAATTTTTAGTCCATACGAAGCAATCTGGTGCGCCCAAGGGTGTGCCACGCTGGTTTTGTCCACTTTTCAAAGTTGGAATTTTTCTTACGTCCCAATGGTGCTCGGGGACGTATTGAGCCAATTTTTGCCACGTTTATTCTACAACCATTAGGATATACATGAAATGAGTGAAATAATACATTGGTATGATAAAATTACTCATGAACTAATTTGGCATCAAAATGATGATTTTACCCTTGTAGTCAAAATAAGCCATACGTGGCTAGAATTGTTTGTTTTTGGAATTGAGGCCACGAGTATGAATTGTGTGAGTGTGAATATTGTTTTAACACATATGAGATGATTTAAGCACGATAAATTATTGATTTTATTGGGTTAAGTGAATTGGGCCCAAAAAGGACCCAAAAGGGGAAAGAAAACATGGGCCAAATGGGTCAAATGACCCATTCTCCCTTTGACCAAGAAATTATTGATCACAAATGGCTAAGGATGACTTTAAGGTCCTATAAAAGGCACCAAAAATCAGATTTTATTCATTTAAACACACAAACACTTCTAGTATTTTCCAAGAAACCAAAGGAGATATTTCTCATATCTTAAAAACCCTAAGCCAACTCTTTGGACAAGATCATCATTTGGTAAGTCTTGGTAAGTGTATATTATTATCATTTAATATCTTATATGCATGAGAGACTATGTAGATCATGTTGGTTATGCTTGAAAGTGTTGGATATGGCACTTGGGGTTTTTGCAAAAGATGTGCATCCTTGTGAATTAAACTTGAAATATGACTTGTGGGTTTGATGAAAAGGCATGGTATGGAGGAAATACTAACATGTATGGTGTGATTATGTTATTAAACTTGTTATTTTTCTATAAGTTTAAATTATGAGATTTTGGCCGATTTGTTATTGTGAGGTGTATTGAAGCAATTTAATGGAATAATTGTGATATGGTGCTTATGAGAAAGTGTAGAGGAGAAACCTTGTGGTGAAATGCTATTGGTATGTGATGTTGTGGTCAATGTATAAAATGTTATGGTATTTTTGGCATGAAAAGGGCCATGAATGGTATTGTAAAGGGTGAATAGGGAACTCATGTAACTTATGGTTGTCTTATACGCTTGAAATGTAGCTTGTGGTTAATGTAAGGCATGAATGGGATATTGTTGGTATGTTAATGCCGTAAATGGTATTGTAGAGAAGGAAATGCCATTTTAAAGATAAACATGTAACTCATTGTTTTCATATGCATTTGTAAGGTAGTTGGTGGTTAATGTTGGTTCCGTTATGTATTTTTGATGTAGAGTGAAACGTAAGAAAGGAGCAGAATTGTTGTGCTCACATATTGGATTGTGTACTTACATTGGGAAGATAAGGTATGTAAGGTTACTCTGTTCGTACCCTTCTGCAGCACATAATGTTCATAATGACATTTCACTTGTCCTATTCCAACATATGCTAAGGTATCTCATTTAGGTTTGATGTATATTGTTATTCACACGTTTCTTATTCATTGACCGATTGGTATTCATACGTCTCCTATCCATGGACTGAAATGCCTAAGCTCTCATGTTGTTGTAACTACTAAAAGAAACTGTTACAAGGAAAGTGACGACGTAAGGAGAACCTATTCATTCCTAAGTCACGTATCCTTCATTCATTAGTCGTTGTTGTTCATGAGTTACCTAACTATGGACATGGATCCAAATCCCTCATAATAGTATGTTCCAACGGAGTCATAACGTTGTGATTCTAGAATAATTATCTCAAGGAGGGTAAGATGTAAAGAGAAGCTAGTTATTCTTGAAAAGCATTCTCCAATCATGTCATGTTCCAAAGTCCAATATTATTATGAATATCTTTGTACCAATCTCATAAGAGTAGTGAAGGAGGTAAGTGCGAATTAATATATCTATTCCTCACAAGTGAGCGTATCACTTTCTTGACAGTAAGGAAGTGAAGTAAGGTATAGAGGTATGTTTCCAATATTAGCAAGATCCTTAAAATATCAATCTCTCAGAAGTGGATGTGTTAATCTTTCCCAAGTAGATGTACCAATCTCATAAGGGTAATAAGAGAGGTGATGTGCAAGTTACTATAATTACTTCTCATAAGTGAAGATGTCAATCTCATGAAGTAAAGGAGGGAAGTAATGTTTATGTAGGAGTGTGCTTCAATTAATGTCATGATCTTTAATGTGTTACTCTCATAATTATGGAAAGGGTATAAGATTGTAGAGAAGTAATGTACGTATGGTTATTATATATAACATTAAGCATAGATCACAACCAGATAGAATAATCTCAATACTATGCTATGTTATTTATTATAGCCCACCAAAGGTGGAGGTCCGGTATTATACATAGATATATATATTATAGCCCATCGAAGGTGGAGGCCCGGTACTATATATATCCCACCAAGATGGAGGTCCGGTACTATATACTCATTTATTATATCCCATCAAAGGTGGAGGCCCGGTACTATATATCCCACCAAGATGGAGGCCCGGTACTATATACATATACATTATATCCCACCAAAAGTGGAGGCCAACATGATATACTTACTCATAAGGAGATGAGCCATAAGGTATTATGAATCACTAACTAGTTGAGTGAACAATAATAACGATAGTTGTAAAAGATATGAGACTATATTCCTTGCATGAATATAGAAATATGGAAGTTATGATAAGAATGATGATGATGCGACTGAATTGACGCGAATGAACGACCAAGTAATGAAATAATAGGATTAATGAACATGGTTCCACACATCCAGGTTGGAGGTCTATTCACATTGACTATTCCCTTACGTTTAATTTCTTGGAAGTACTTATGTATTATTATAGTTTCATATGGCCTTACATACTCAGTACTTTATTCATACTGACCCCTTTTAGGGGACTTACCTTACATTTTGCAGGCTCAGGTGTTAGTAGATCTCCGCAGTAGGTGACGAGATATTCGCAGATTGTTGGTGAGCTCCAGTTGCTTCGGGGCTTCCCAAGTCACATATGTTCATTAGGTTTTGGCATTTTGTAAATATTGTATAGACATGGTCATGTATCTATTAGAGTATTTGTAGACATATGTGGGGTATCATGAAAGTAAAAGATGTACGTTCATTTTGACGAAATGTCCCTAACAGCCAAGTTTAATATATTGCACATGTTCCCATGCCTTCCGCTATTGATATTTAATTACATGAGATAGATTAGATAAGATGATATTCATACACGAACATACATATGAGAGTACATGAGCAAAGATTGGTTATCTCGTGCCTTATCAGCTTTGGGTGCCAGTCCGGCCCGAATGGGATTTGGGTCGTGACAAAAGTGGTTTCAGAGCAGGTCATTCTAAGGGTGTCTACAAAGCCGTGTCTGAGTAGAGTCTTACTTATGGATGTGTTGCGTGCCATATTTATAAGTAGGAGGCTACGGGACATTTAGGAGTTGTTTCATTTCTTCATTCTAGATCATGCAATGGAGCTATTGCCATAGGTGGGATTATATCTGACCATTGTAATTGGTTTTCTTTGATATAGTAAAAATGCCGATTACAAGACAAGGTACGGGCAAAGATAAGCAGGTAGATATGCAAGCGGGATAAGGAACTAGTAAATCACCACCTAACCCAGATAGTCAATATGGGGTAGAAACTGAGTTTACATCACGGGCACCTTCTCCTCCCTCTTCTCCAGGGAGGCCACAAAGGAGGGAAGTATCCCAGAATCGCCTGTTAATGTTATTAGGCGGGAGTTACAGGACTTGAGAAATGCGGTGCAAATATTGACTCAGATAGTTGTTGCTCAGAGTCAAGGACGAGTTGGTCCAGTGAAAAGTGATGATGGTGCGGCTAGGATAGCTAGTCGGCGGACACAGGATTTCTTGAAATTGGATCCTCCCACATTTACTGGGTCCGATCTTAATGAAGACCCGCAAGAATTTATCGATCAAATCCAAAGGGCTCTAGATGTTATGCATGTGACTGGTGTAAAAATAGTAGAGCTTGCAGGATATAGACTGAAAGAAGAGGCTATATTATGGTACGAAGATTGGAAACGATCCAGAGGTATCGGTGCAAATCCATCTAGTTGGGAGGAATTCAAGGTGGCAATCCTTGATCATTACCTCCCATATGAGGTCCGCGAGGCTTGTACGGATCAGTTTTTAAATCTTTGTCAAGGAAATATGAGCGTCAGGGAGTACAGTCTTCGATTTAATTCGTTGGCTAGATACGCTCCTCACATGGTAGCAACTATGGCCGATAGAGTTCATCGGTTTGTAGACAGATTGGAGCCCTACTTGGTAAGAGACTGTACTATTGTTGTATTAAATAAAGACATGGATATAGCCAGAATAGAAGCCTTCGCGCTAAAGATGGAGGATCAAAGGCAAAGGGGAAGGATACAAGAATCTGAGGTAGGGCCATCAAAGAGGGCTAGACCCATGGGGCAGTTCATGGCGTCCCAAGGAGGAGTTAGGCCTCGGGTTTTCCCTAGACCACCTAGACCATCATTTTCCTACCCTACAGCGGGTACTCCACCTCCATTTCGAGGATCTAGAGGTAGTCAGGTTGGGCAGAGTAGTGGAATACGGGGTTCACAGACAGCGGAATCTTTTTGTCAACTGTGCCAGCACTGCGGAAAGTTTCATTCAGGTGAATGTTGGTTTGAGATGGATGTTTGCTTTTGGCTTAAAAAGCCAGGACACGTGAAGCAAGAGTGTACACAGAGGGCCATGGGTAGTATAACACGACCTACGGGATCAGCAAAATTCGGAGGCTCTCCTTGATATAGTGATAGGTACGTTATCTATATGTTTACCTAATGAATATGAATCAATCGATTCGGGTTCTACCCTATCATATGTTACTCTATTGACGGCGGGAAAATTTGAAGGAACACTAGAGTTAATAGTCAAGTCAGTTGGGGTGTCTACACCAGTATGTCACAATTGTATAGTAAATATTGTGCACACATTACATTGACTAATCTTACCGAGGTGGACATGATAGATCTTAATGCTACCATGGGTATGACTTAGTTAGCTTTTTGTTAGGCCACAATAGATTGCCGAGTAAAATTACATTTTCACTTTCCACAAAGAATTTTCTTGAATGGAAGGGTACATAGGTCGTTTAGCCAGAGTGAAGGATACCAAAGTTAAAGCTACTAATGTGAAAGATACTAGTCTACACCCGTAGGGTGTCCCAGTGTAAATTGTATCGACGAGGGATGACACCTCGAGAGTGTGCATTAATTATAGGCGATATATTGAAGTGTCAGGAAGATTTTATGTATCGGATATATATATGAGCTAAAGAAATGCATTATGGTAAAGCACACAATTCACGATATGTTATTTAGTAGGGAGTAAGCAATAGGTACCGTGATTTGGAAGTGACTTATTGACAGGATTACATGAAAAAAAAAAAAGTATTGCGAAATTTATACTTCAGTAATCGAAGTGATAACAAGTAAAGGTAAAGTGTTTGGAATCTAAAGGTTATAGGCTATGTAGAGATTTTTTTTAGTTAGAAATAGATGTGATGCCATATGGGTAATAATTAATAGGCTTACAAAGTTAACACAGTTGTAGAAATGTTTTTGGGAACCCAAGTGAATGTAAGCATGGTTTTCGTCTTCAGACAGAGGAACAAGCAAACCGTACTGTTTAAGCATGAGAAGTTATTTCTATATAGCGTACCTTCTAAGATGGTTCGAAGATGTGGTCAAGTCATATATGACATTAAAGTATCCCAAGAACTCTTTATAGTTCATTTATCATCTCCTATGCGATGCTTTGAAAGTATATAGGAGATTATCCCATGTTACTCCCAGTGGAAATCCACCAGTTACGGAAAAATCTCATATGTGAAGAAGTACGGCTTACTATTCTAGCTCGATAAGTGAAAGTAATAAGAAGTAAAGAAGGAGCTTTCGTAAAAGCACGATAGGAGAAACGAACACATGGAAGAAATCACACGGGAGACCAGAGAAATAATGAAATCTAAAGTAATCGTAAGTTTTGGACATGAAAGCAAAGTTCAGGATATGGAATTGGATTCATAATAAGTAAGTCTTTACAAGTACTCTATGTGTATATGATAATTGAAGGATCCACTTCGGCTTAAGTTATTATGATGAGACAATGTTACCAACATTCGAGGACGAATGTTTCTAAGGGGGGAAGAATGTAACACCCCGTACCTTCCCAAACCTACTTGACGACGTTGAACAATTATTACTTAGGTGTCTATATGCCATGAGTATGTAATTTGTAATGTTAGCGATGAAAAAAATTTTGAAATTTGGCTTTGTACATGTGATTAACCTTGCGTAGGAGGTGTTTTACGATTTTCATGGAGCATTTGTGGGGTTCAAAATAAGGATAAGAGGACCTCTAAACAAAGGATATTAAGGTTAAGAAGTAAGTTAAAGAATAGGATTTGAAGTATCTAACCAAACCCGCGAAGAGATTTGAAGTATCTAACCAAACCCGCGAAGAAAAGTCGAAAAACAAAATTTTCAAAAAAACTAAGGGTGGGGCGCACCAGAGAGCATACCACGCCGCTTTGGGATAAAATTTTTAGTCCATAGTCAGCAATCTGGCGCGCCCAAGGGCGTGCCACGCTGGTTTTGGCCACTTTTCAAAGTTGGAATTTTTCTTAAGTCCCAAGGGTGCCCGGGGACGTATTGAGCAGATTTTTGCCACTTTTATTCTACAACCATGAGTATATACATGAAATGAGTGAAATAATACATTGGTATGATAAAATTACTCGTGAACTAATTTGGCATCAAAATGACGATTTTACCCTTGTAGTCAAAATAAGCCATACGTGGCTAGAATTGTTTGTTTTTGGAATTGAGTCCACGAGTATGAATTGCGTGAGTGCGAATATTGCTGTAATATGTATGATATGATTTAAAAATGATAAATTATTTATTTTATTGGGTTAAGTGAATTGGGCCCAAAAAGGACCCAAAAGGGGAAAGAAAACATGGGCCAAATGGGTCAAATGACCCATTCTCCCTTTGACCAAGAAATTATTGATAAAAAATGGATAAGGATGACTTTAAGGTCCTATAAAAGGCACCAAAAATAAGATTTTATTCATTTAAACACACAAACACTTCTAGTATTTTCCAAGAAACCAAAGGAGATATTTCTCATATCTTAAAAACCCTAAGCCAACTCTTTGGACAAGATCATCATATGGTAAGTCTTGGTAAGTGTATATTATTATGATTTAATATCTTATATGCATGATATACTATGTAGATCATGTTGGTTATGCTTGAAAGTGTTGGATATGGCAGTTGGGGTTTTTGCAAAAGATGTGCATCCTTGTGAATTAAACTTGAAATATGACTTGTGGGTTTGATGAAAAGGCATGGTATGGAGTAAATACTAACATGTATGATGTGATTATGTTATTAAACTTGTTATTTTTCTATAAGTGTAAATTATGAGATTTTGGCCGATTTGTTGTTGTGAGGTGTATTGAAGCAATTTAATGGAATAGTTGTGATATGGTGCTTATGAGAAAGTGTAGAGGAGAAACCTTGTGGTGAAATGCTATTGGTATGTGATGTTGTGGTCAATGTATAAAATGTTATGGTATTTTTGGCATGAAAAGGGCCATGAATGGTATTGTAAAGGGTGAATAGGGAACTCATGTAACTTATGGTTGTCTTATACACTTGAAATGTAGCTTGTGGTTAATGTAAGGCATGAATGGGAAATTATTGGTATGTTAATGCCGTAAATGGTATTACATAGAAGGAAATGCCATTTTAAAGATAAACATGTAACTCATTGTTGTCATATGCATTTGTAAGGTAGTTGGTGGTTAATGTTGGTTCTGTTATGTATTTTTGATGTAGAGTGAAACGTAAGGAAGGAGCGGAATTTTTGTGCTCACATATTGGATTGTGTACTTACATTGGAAAGATAAGGTATGTAAGGTTACTCTGTCCGTACCCTTCTGCAGCACATAATGTTCATAATGACATTTCACTTGTCCTATTCCAACATATGCTAAGGTATCTCATTTAGGTTTGATGTATATTGTTATTCACACGTTTCTTATTCATTGACCGATTGGTATTCATACGTCTCCTATCCATGGACTGAAATGCCTAAGCTCTCATGTTGTTGTAACTACTAAAAGAAACTGTTACAAGGAAAGTGACGACATAAGGATAACCTATTCATTCCTAAGTCACGTATCCTTCATTCATTAGTCGTTGTTGTTCATGAGTTACCTAACTATGGATATGGATCCAAATCCCTCATAATAGTATGTTCCAACTGAGTCATAACGTTGTGATTCTAGAATAATTATCTCAAGGAGGGTAAGATGTAAAGAGAAGCTAGTTATTCTTGAAAAGCATTCTCCAATCATGTCATGTTCCAAAGTCCAATATTATTATGAATATCTTTGTACCAATCTCATAAGAGTAGTGAAGGAGGTAAGTGCGAATTAATATATCTATTCCTCACAAGTGAGCGTATCACTTTCTTGACAGTAAGGAAGTGAAGTAAGGTATAGAGGTATGTTTCCAATATTAGCAAGATCCTTAAAATATCAATCTCTCAGAAGTGGATGTGTTAATCTTTCCCAAGTAGATGTACCAATCTCATAAGGGTAATAAGAGAGGTGATGTGCAAGTTACTATAATTACTTCTCATAAGTGAAGATTTCAATCTCATGAAGTAAAGGAGGGAAGTAATGTTTATGTAGGAGTGTGCTTCAATTAATGTCATGATCTTTAATGTGTTACTCTCATAATTATGGAAAGGGTATAAGATTGTAGAGAAGTAATGTACGTATGGTTATTATATATAACATTAAGCATGGATCACAACCAGATAGAATAATCTCAATACTATGCTATGTTATTTATTATAGCCCACCAAAAGTGGAGGTCCGGTATTATACATAGATATATATATTATAGCCCATCGAAGGTGGAGGCCCGGTACTATATATATCCCACCAAGATGGAGGTCCGGTACTATATACTCATTTATTATATCCCATCAAAGGTGGAGGCCCAGTACTATATATCCCACCAAGATGGAGGCCCGGTACTATATACATATACATTATATCCCACCAAAAGTGGAGGCCAGTATGATATACTTACTCATAAGGAGATGAGCCATAAGGTATTATGAATCACTAACTAGTTGAGTGAACAATAATAACGATAGTTGTAAAAGATATGAGACTATATTACTTGCATGAATATAGAAATATGGAAGTTATGATAAGAATGATGATGATGCGACTGAATTGACGCGAATGAACGACCAAGTAATGAACATAGTTCCACACATCCAGGTTGGAGGTCTATTCACATTGACTATTCCCTTACGTTTAATTTCTTGGAAGTACTTATGTATTATTATAGTTTCATATGGCCTTACATACTCAGTAGTTTATTCATACTGACCCCTTTTGGGTGACTTACCTTACATTTTGCAGGCTCAGGTGTTAGTAGATCTCCACAGTAGGTGACGAGATATTCGCAGATTGTTGGTGAGCTCCAGTTGCTTCGGGGCTTCCCAAGTCACATGTGTTCATTAGGTTTTGGAATTTTGTAAATATTGTATAGACATGGTCATGTATCTATTAGAGTATTTGTATACATATGTGGGGTATCATGAAAGTAAAAGATGTACGTTCATTTTGACGAAATGGCCCTAACGGCCAAGTTTCATATATTGTACATGTTGTCATGCCTTCCGCTATTGATAGTTATTTACATGAGATAGACGAGATAAGATGATATTCATACGCAAACATACATATGAGAGTACATGAGCAAAGATTGGTTCTCTCGGGCCTTATCGGCTCCGGGTGCCAGTCCGACCCGAATGGTATTTGGGTCGTGACAGAGGGGTTAAGTCACTCTTATCCAAAATGAATATCCTACCCATCCCCAAGCCTATAGTACAAACCAATAACAATCCCTACATGATCTCATTCAAAGAGTTCTCACATTAGTAGAGACTTACATGAGGTCCAAGCATATGGCATCTCAATCTCATGCTTTGAACATCCTTCTGAGTATGAGAGCACTTTGCAAAAAGTCCTCAAATCAAATACATAAAATGAGTGTGGGATAGGACATTCTTTGTGGTGAAGGCACTTGAAGCATTAGGGTAGGCGTGGTTCAAAATCTTTGTTTGAAGCAAGATGAACAAATCTTGTCGATACTTAGGTTCTTTTAAGGTACCACTCGAAGCTATTGAAATCATCTCGAAGCAGTCTCAGTTAAAAGATAATCAAAAGAGAAGAACTTCCATGCAAATACTAACAGTTGGTACCAATTTGTAGTCGAGATTTGATTCTCTTCCCTCAAATTTTTATAATGGGCAGACACCCACCTTTGATATCTATCAAAGTAACTTGGTATCCTCTAACAAAGTTGTCTTTCTTTTATTTGGGTTATCCATCCTAAAAACATGAACAATAGGGTAACCTTGCAAGGGTAAAATGCCTATTTTTTTTGAATTGGGTCGTCCACCCTAAAACGTGACCAATAGATAAATCTTGTCACTCTTTTTTTGGATTCATGTTTATACCACATTTGCTATTAATAGTTTCTTTTCAGGTTTTTACATCGAAAATTTGAAGTATGTCTGACCTGATTCCTAACTCAACAGGATACGTAAGCGCCGTATTGGATCGGTCATATTCCCCATAAGATTTTTGTTTCTCTTTGTCACAGGAAAAGGGGCAGAATTTTTAAGGAGATCTCGAAAATTCACAAAGAGATATGTTTCTCCAGCAAGACAAGGTTTGAGATCACAATAAATTATTCTCAACCAGAGTGCCAAGTTTTGAGAAAGACTACAAATTACACAACATGTGAATTTTTCCCCATCAACAATGTGGGATTTTCCTTGAAGCATGCAGCTGGGGTAGAATTTTTGAGGATGATCTCAAAAATTCCACCAAAGCATCATCAAAAAGGCCATTCAAATATCACATTTTCCCTCCGACGGACTAATAGATCCTACCAATGGATCAAACTTTGGTTCCTCCAATGAACCAACACCAGTTTCCCTCCGACGAATATGCTTATATTTTTATTGGTTCCTCCGATGAACCAATGCAACTGTCCCTCCGACGGATATGCTTATATTTTTATTGGTTCCTCCGTCGAACAAGTGCGAGGGTCCCTCTAATATACCAACATAAATGTTCCTGATGGATCAATCTGTGTCCCTTCATCGGACCAACACATCCGCAGCGATCCTCTCAAAGAGACAATATTCATTATTTAACTAATCTTTCAATAATTTTGTCTTTAATTTTGACTAAAATCACTAGCTAAAGTGGCAATGTGTCTACTAACTATGTGCTCCAAGTGAAGGTACACACAGGTCATCTCATATTTACTTTTACCAAGAGGGCTATGATATTTGTATTGTGTCAAAACCGATGGAGGGTGACATCAAAAAGGGTATCCAAAAGTCGCATCAAAATTGAAGGAGGATGATGTGCAACTGAAGACCCATTATATCCAATATAGCATAGATATGAAGGAGTTTGTCATTGAAGATATCTCTAAGTCACATCAAAACTGAAATAGGCTGATGTTCAACCAAAGACCCATTATATCCAATATAACACAAATGTGGAGGAGTCTGGCATCGAGGGTATTAGGGAATGATATCCAATATAGAGTGGAGATAGAGGAGTCTGGAATTGAGGATATCACAAGTCTCATTAAAATCGGAGGAGGCTTATGTGCAATCAAAGACCCATTATATCCAATATAGCATAGAGACACAGAAGTCTGGCGTCGAGGGTATTAAGGCATGACATTTAATATAGTGCAGTGGCGGAGGAGTCTGGTATCCAGGGTATTAGTACATGATATCCAATATAGTATATAGGCGAAGGAGTTTGGCGTCGAATATATCTCTAAGTCATATTAAAATCAAAAGAGGCTGATGTGCAACCAAAGACCCATTATATCCAATATAGCATAGAGGTGGAGGATTCTTGTATTGAGGGTACTAGGGCATGATAAGCAATATAGCACAGAGGTGGAGGAGTCTGGTATTGAGGATATCTGCAAGTCACATCAAAATCAGAGGAGGTTGATGTGCAATCAAAGACCCATTATATCCAATATAGTGCAGATAAGGAGGAGTTTGGCGTTGAGGGTATTAGGGCATGATATCCAATATAGTACAGATGAGGAGGATTCTGGCATCCAGGATATATCAAAGTCACATCAAAATTAGAGGAGGCAGATGTACCACCGAAGACCCATTATATCCAATATAACACAGAGGCGGAGGAGTCTGACGTTGAGGGTATTAGGGCATAATATCCAATATAGCACAGAGGCAGAAGAGTCTGGCGTTGAGGACATCATAATTCACATTAAAATCGGAGGAGGCTGATGTGCAATTACTAAGAGGGCCATGCCGAGAGGGCCATTGCAAATTTATATTGCATACACTTCATATCGTCATCGAGTAGCCCACTGTATTTATACTACCGAGAGGGACATGATATCTTTATTACATCGAGGCTGACGTCAAAAAGAGATATCCATAAGTCACATCAAAATTAGAGGAGGAGGATGCGCAACCACTGAGAGGGCCATGATAGCTTAATTAAGTCAAAGTTGACGTAAAAAAAGATATCCATAAGTCGCGTCAAAATTAGAGGAGGCTGATGCACAACTACTGAGAGGGACATGCCGATAGGGCTATAGCATATTCACATTGCATACATATTTATATCATTGCCAAGAGGGCCATTGCATATTTCATACATATTCATATCATTGCCGAGAGGGCCATTGCATATTTCATACATATTCATATCATTGCTGAGAGGGCCATTGTATATTGATACATTTCATATGGCCATTGCATATTTATATCATTGTCGAGAGGGCCATTGCATATCCTTTGTATATTCATTGCATATCTATTGCATATTCAAAATCATATCCATAGTAATTACATGTTCATTGCATGTTCATACTCAAATCCATATTCATTACATATTTATCGCATATCCATTCAATATCAGTGCCAAGAAGCCCATCAGGCCGTGCACCCATTACAGTTGGATAGGCCTAAGGATGTCTATAGTCCGCCTTTTTTATCCAAAGTCAAATGATGCACAAGATTTACCCAATGTTATATGATCAAACGGTTGCAGGGATCATTTTACTTAAAATGTCGTCAATTTCCAAGAAGGCTACCCTTTTTTTAAATATTTTCAAATGTCAAGAGGGCCATCATATCCAATAACCAAAAGGGTTGTTGCTGCAAAAATTTGTTATCTTCTAAAATAGGTAAAAGAGAGGATGGCATCAATTTTTTAGAAATCAACCCACGCGAAGGTGTGGTGAAAGAATTATCAACCCTTCATAAATTACGTTTTCTACTAACATTCTTATTTCAAATTTTGTTGAGAACATCCAAGAGGATGAAATTCTCAACCCAAAACCATAAATTTATCCCAAGAAATATCGTCTAAGAGGAAAAAGGGAATAAATAAATTTATCAAAGAAAGTGTCATACGTATCGTATGATAAAGGCTGCACTGAGAAGACGTAGCACAACGCAAAATTAAGGTAAAGACATTATCTTTATACATGAATTAATTATACTACTAACAATCTTGTTTCAAGATATTTTTGAGAGCACCCGAGAAGGATGAAATTCTCAAACCAAAAACCATAGGTGCGGACTACTCATAAAAGGATGTAGCAAACCGGGACGTAGTTCGAAGAGGAATATCAAACTCTTTGGACCCGAGCTAAAAGGAAGATTGCCACCACCATCAAACCATCAAACCACACCCCTACTAGAAGGCATGTGGGTATTTTGAGATATTTTGGTTTTATTTTCACTTTTGGGGTATTTCTAAACTCACACCGAAGGTAACTTTTTCTTTCCTTCAAATCTGAGTGACAATACACCTCGAGGTTTGGAGACTATATCCAGGTAAATTCTTACCTATGGATGTGAAGACCCCACATTTTTGTAATTGAGATAATTATAAGTCTTTTCTCCTTACCTCAATTTTTCATCACTCATCCTAAGCCAAAGGTTGTCTTAGCATAAAAAGACCAACTTTTCTACCCATTCAGTCGAACTACAAACAGTCTCCATCATCATCATCATCATCATCATACCCAGTGTATTCCCACTAGGTGGGGTCTGGGGTGGTGGTGGTAAAGTGTACGCAGTCCATACCACTACCTCAGATTAACTACAAACAGTCTGATTCCTAAAATATTAGGATATGTAGGCGGGGCTCTATGTTTTTAGAAACTCGACTGCATTCAAAAAAAAACCCCAATCCTCTCATTCCCCAGCTTTTTGGTCTCTCTAAAATTCAAAACTGAGATAGCTTTTGGAATTCTTTAAAAATCGTGCTTAATCTCAAGCATTGTGAACTACAAGTGGCCTGAATTCTCATGTAACTTGAGATATGTAGGAAACCCGAAACTAGGGTCTGTCCATAATTCATTGATGTTCGAGCAAAACGAACCACTTTTAAGAGATGAATTTGAGGTCGGACAAAATTAGGAGTGTCAAACTCCCTTTGCCTAGGGTTACTTGCATTCTCCCTACCCAAAGGGAAGAGGCAGTTGTTGCCACCTAATTTTTGCCCTCCATGACTGAAATTAATTTTGAGCTTCTTCAATTTTAAACAAATATGAAATAATTGTCTTGATAAAATTAAGAAATTTTCAAAATTAATTTCAAGCTAATTTTGGTCATTCTTGAGTAAAACAAATAGTTCCATATTTATATGTGTGTCATTTATATGAGTTTTATTTGAGAAAATATTTTGAGAAGCGATTCTATTGAAAATGGCATTCAATTTGATTTTTATTTTAAAGCTGGCTAAATTGGGAATCTAGCTGATTTTATTTTTGGAGTAAATCAAAATTGGTGTCAAAATAGTTATTTTAATTTTGTTAAATTACGAAGCTTTTAAATTAATTGAGTCTCTTAATTTATCTCAATTTACTTTAATAGCTAATGTTGGACCAATTGGACCCATTTTCTTCCTTTATTCCTTTCTTAATCCCACTCAGGCCCAATCCAATACCCGGTCGAGCCCCAACCCCTCTATTCCTCTTAAATCTTTTATATCCACCTCATAACAGCGAAAGCTTCAACAACAACATGACACCAACGGTGAATCAAGCTCCCCAAAAGACTCCAATTCGCTCCAAATGACGAACCTTTAGTTCTATTTTCCTCCGTCCTCCACGAATTTATACAATGACACATGAGAGGAACAAATTTTGCGCTCACAAAAACAAGAAGATTCTAGAGACGCAAGAAGGTTCTAAAGACGCTTCAGCTCGCTCAATTCCCTTGAGATGTGATTGAATCCACTCCTTACCATTGATTCGTGTACGAATTAGTACATAGCTGGTCTATTTCGATTGGAAGATAAATGAATTTTCTATTTTTTCAAAAATCCCCAATTCTTTTTCCTATTTTCGCATCCAAATTTATTCAAATTAGTATAAATTCATGAGTTGTCAAACCCTATCATGATAGTGAATTCTCAAATTTACCCTCAAAATCCCCTCTCCCACATTGATTGAGAGCTGCCTCAATCCTTTTCTATAAATACCTCTCTATTCCTTTGATTTCAACCAAGCCTTGAAGATAAAATTTTCAAGCAAACAAGTCTGGGAGGTGAAAAACTTTCGAGCAAAAGCCTTGGAATCAAAAAATCATTCTAAGCAAAGTTGGGGATTTTTCATTTAGTTATAATTTTTTCAGAGACATTGTGAGTCTCATTTTTAAGCTTAGGGTTATCAATTATTAGTGGTGTTCCAGTGGTGGCTAGAGGGTTCCGACGACAGCTCGAGTCTCGATTAGCTGCCCGAAAAAAGGTAAACACCCCTTTTCGCTCACATTTATTTTTACTAGGTGTTACTTTGTGTTAGTAACCTAGTATATTAGTCATTGTTGGAATCTCGTACAAGAGAAAAATGCTGGGATTGTGTGCTGTAGAGGCTTCAAAGGCCATAGGATTTTTGTGATTGTTATATTATTTTGTTGAGCCAATATTCTCTCAATAGTTGTTTGGTTTACTGTTTAGCCTCGTATATCTCGATTTAATTTTCTTTTATCCATGGCTCATATTTATGTTACTGGTTAACATAAATTCATTGTTTTCTTTAGTTTTTCCTATTTTAAGTTTTATTTTTTACTGTTTTGCTTAATATCTCATTTCAGGTTTTAGTCTGCTATTTTAGCATAAGTGTCTTCTTGTTGTAGTTTTGGTTTTATTGTTTTGGCTTAATATTTCTTGTTTCATCTTTTAGTTCATTGTTTAGTCTTGAATGTTGCTTATCGTGGTTTGAATGCATTCTCTAACCGAAGGATTCCCTGAAGATCTCCTAGATTCATAAACGATATAGAATCTATCAAGAACGGGATGAGGTTTTCTTTTCTCTTCAAATATTATTGTCTAGTTTACTATTTAAAATGGGATTACGAGATGAAACAGAACCTCGTAATTGACTGTTTTCATTCTCCAAAAGTTCATTGCATCAACGTCACAATGAGCATTAGACTTTGTTCATTTGATTTTATTTTCTTCATCGCTTTGTGTATGTGTCGTGGTTGATGTACTGGTTCTTTAAACACCTTCTTGGTTCATGATACCGAAAGGTTTAATATTCGAATCAAGTTGGATTTGGGGATTACACATTAGTTTTTCTTTTCCAAAAGACCAACATTAGAACATGAAGTAGAGTTCAATGATAACTCTTATTTAACTCTGAAATGCGACCCTCATAGCTCTTCACGGGTACAGTTCTTGGGCTGATTTCCAAAGGAAAATGAGTTGATGGAAAAGAATAGCTAAACTCAGGAAGATCTTGAACCGACCTGTTCGATCTCCCAAAGTGCCCCTATACTTTGAATGCTCATTATTCCCTTTAAAAATGGCTATTTGAATAAAACCTTTGCCATTTTATTGATTGCATTGTTCTTACTTGTTGGCTTCTTATCTTGTGGCATTTGAAGTACATTACAATCATGGGTCACCTTCCTCTTTCTCTTACAAAAACATCTAAATAAAATATGATCCTTTCTAATTTGAATCTGATCATGCTAAGTATGTTATGAGGTGTATATGTTTATTTTCTTTGTTATACAAATAATTGTTGTTAAGTAATCTTCTTAGCCTATTTTACATATACTTTGTGGTTCAATTTCCTTTTCACTAGTCAGTAAGTAAAACCCCTTTAATGAGATAGTTGAGATTTTTTATTCTTGGTTGAATTTTCTAAAGAAAAAAAAAATCCCAATGAAAATAGCAAATTGAATTTTAAGTTTATATGATTATCCCACCATTGAACGGCTAAATAGCGTAGGAGAACAAATAAGATGTTCTTTACTAATTTGATTCTAACTGGATATTTATTTCTATGTTTTACACTCTTGTGACTTAATTACTCATTCCTTCTCTTCATTTTTGATGCATGTAATGTGGCATGGATGAGTCCATTATGGACTCCCTTTCTTTCCCTTTGCATCCATATTCTGGTTCAAGTCTTCGCCGAGAATGATATGAGTTGGAAGCTAACATATTATGGATTAAAAGCCCCAAATAAATAGAAGCCTATACAGGTTGAAGAGGGAGAAAATGGTCCTAAAGCCTAATTGAACTGTGGCAACAGAATTATTGGCCTCAAGGTCCAAAAGAATCAGATTAGGACAGGGGCAATTAAAGAGAATTTGGGCCAATGGTCTAGATTCTGTTTAATCCTTTTACTAAGTTTATAGTTGCTTATTATTTGCCTAACATTAACTCTACTTGTTTGTTTAACTTAGTTGAATTCCCTTAGGGGGTTGCCATATTTTGTATATAGTTTTCTCTAGAATTGGCTTGACTTAGCTAAACAATTGTTTCTTTTAAATTTTCTTTAAAATGGCTTCTTTATGTTTTACGTTAAGTTCATCACTTAGTTAAAATAAATAGCTTTAGGTTACTATTACTCTCTTTAAAGAAATAATGAGTTTTTAACCTTTCTTTAATTAACAACCAATTGCCCACTTTTCTTTAAAAGTTAGTAAAAGAGTTAGAAATAGATCGAACAACCTCAAGTTAGTGGATTCTCTTGGTGCCTTAATAACCTTCCAAGAGTATTAATAGGAACCCTTACTCGAATTTCTTAATTTTTGAAAGATAATTTCTGTTTTAAGTCTGTAAAGATTTTTTCAAAAGTTTTCTTGATTTTCCTTAATAAATTAAGTGGCGACTCTATTTTTTATCGAATTTGCAAATTTCTTTAAGTTTTTGAATTTGATTGAAGTCAAACCATTTTCTTGCAAATAGTACAGTGAGGCAGCCTCGAGTCGCAGGCTGACTCATGGTGAGTAGTCCAGTCCATCCCAAGTTCCAGTGGTCATGACTTAGACCATGAGTCGTAGTCAGACCCTACAACTTGTTAGGTGACCTGTTCCGAGTAGAAAACCAAAAGTCTTGAAAGATTTAATTTTCACCACAGTGACCATGACTAGGGGGGGACGAGTTGTTGGGATAGTGTACGGGTCGTTAGGTGACTCATAGTGATGAGGAACCTGAGAGTTGATATTTTTCTTTAGAGGCCACAAGTCCCATCCATAACTCATAGCCAAACCTCATAAGTCGTGCGATGGCAAATCGTGCCAAAGCCAGAATTTCAGCCCAGGTACCATGAGTCAGGTAATGACTCATAGGTTCAGGGTATGAGTCATACCTAGATTTGTGATGAATGAATCCTACAAATTAGTTACATTTTAGTAGGGGCATTTTTGTCCTTTCCCACTCTCTTAATCCTATACTATGTCATTTGGGACTATTTTAGGTGGGATTAAGGGGGCTCAGTCAATTTTTTCTCCCCATTTTCTCTTAAACACTTCGACACTTCAGAAAAAGAGCGATTAAACTCTCTCAAAGGCAGAAACCTAGAGTAGTTCTCAATGCTTCAAGATTTATGTTCTTAGGAAGAACTCCTAACATAGGTATGTGGGATTTTAGCAATAGGTATTCTTTCATCTTTATGTCCCAAATTACTACATGAACTTCACTTCCTCCATGATTTAAGATTTATGATTCATACCTAAGTTAAAGTTTCTCCAGAAGTGTAGTCTTTATATGACTCCTATGTAAGTATGACATGTTTTCCATGATCTTAAATCCAACATGATACTATTTTGTGAGAATTAAATACTAGAATGATTTCAAGTAAAATTCATAGATTTTAGTTATGTTTATAAAGCATGTTTCAGACTATCAAAGATTTATTATGAAAGAGCATGATTATTTTTCAGTATATCGACTTTCAGATTAAATAGGTTCTGATACCCAGTTATCAAAACATCAAAGTTTAAATGAGCTATCAGTATATATATAGCACCAAAATGGACTATGGCCCCTGTTTTACCCAATGTCCTAGAACTACGTTCCACCATAGGTTTATTTAGCCTGCTCAGTTTAAGCATCAGTTTAGTGATCACACCAGATATCCCTTTATACCCTGGTAAGGAATATTGGGTCCTCTTGATGGGGCGGATATATCGGACTCCATATTTTACTCATGTGGTTTATATCGGTTAACAGAATTAAAGTCATTATATTTGTACATGGCCCTTAGTTTAGTTTTACGTGCATTGTAGTGTGATTTTCAAATTATCTCTACATATCAGTTCAACTCAGTTTTGCACTCAAATTGTATTTAGTGCAGTACACCAGTATTTTAGCATGTTCAGTTTACTTTATATTTTTGCATATGTCACATGCTCAGTACATTCAAATACTGATCACATGCTTTATTTGTCATTTTATCATCTTATGATATAGGTTTGGGCGCTTAGTCTTAACATCGTGGTTAGCACGTTCCAGTGCCACTTCAGCAGTTATCAATAGTGAATCCTTATTATTCGAGAATAAACATTTTATTACATACTTTCCTTATTTTAGTATCATCCATTTAGAGTTAACTGGAAGCTTGTCCCCACAACTCACTAGTTTTAGAGGCTTTTAGTCATAATATTAGATATTTCAGCTCAATATTCACTTTTAGTATTATAATTGTGTTGGACTCAATTTATTCTCAGTCTATTTTCAAATTCAGTTTGGCTTCCACATCAGTTATTCAGTTAATTAAGATTATTTAGTATTATTCCATGTCATGGATTAGCTTGGGGTCACATGTGACTCTAAGCACCATGTTACATCTAGGGTTGTTGTCACGACTCAAATGGTCATGATTGACACCCACCCTAACTCTATAGTTAGAGAAACATCTACCCCCTCTTACCAACCAAGTCAAACTAGTCATAGGGTGTAGACTCGGGTTGTGAAAAACTTAGTATCAGAGAATCTAGTTTAAGGTTTACTATGGGTTTAGAAAGATGCAATAAGTAGATTCTTTAGCACGCCACACTTATGAGGGAGATGGAGTGAAATATTTTGGGAAAACTTGAGTTATTTCATGTTCATTATCTTGAGACAGAGTCTAAAATCTATTTATCCTTCTAAATTTTACTCTACGTGTTTACAGAATATGCCTCCCATTAGAGCTAATGGAATAATGAACAATAATCAATCAGCCCCACCAGCACCAGCAGATCCTCTGAATAAGCAAGTCACTCATTGAGAATTCACGACTACTTTTCAGGTGCTTGGTCAAGCCATGACCAATCAGGTTAATCAGCAAGTGGTCTCATATGCCAACTCAAATGGGAATGCAACAACTTTGAGAGTCTATCACATTACTCAAATGAACCCTCCAGAAGTTTTATGGTTCAAGGGTTGATGAAGATCTATTAGACTTTATTGATGAGGTTCAGAAGATCACTCAAAACATGGGTATCACACCAGTTAAGAGTGCATACTTAGCCTTCTATCAATTAAAAGGGGTGGCTCAACTACAGTTTAAGCAATAAAAAGAGAGCCGAAACTTAGATGCAGACCCAGTTGATTAGGATGAGTTTTTGACTATATTTCTAGGAAGGTTCTTTACCCATGAGTTAAGGGATGCAAAGGTTAAAGAGTTCATCAACTTGAAGTAGGGTGACATGTCCGTGAAGGAATACTCTTTTCTTTTACCCAGCTCTCCAGATATCCTCAAGAGATGGTTGCTGTGTTGTGGGCTTGAATGATTAAATTTTTTTTGGGTGTTTCAGAGTTAGTAGTCAAGGATTGTAGGACCACTATGCTTATTGGAGAAATGGACATCTATAGACTGATGACTCATGCCCAATAGATAGAGGAATAAAAGATAAAAGAGAATGAGAGGGAGAACAAGAGGGCAACAACAAGTAACTTTAATTATTCTCAATAGAGGTTGGGTGGTGGTAATCGCTATGAGTTTCAGCAAATATCTTTAGCTCTAACTCCTTCTTCACCTTACTCCATCCCTTATACCTTGTCATGATCAGAAGAATAGGGCATCAAACTCTAAGTCTTAGGGAAGTGTTATAGGCAGCCACACTTTTTTTGCATATCCCATGGGTGGTAAGAATTATCTAGTTGAGAGTTTTGCTGGCAAGGAGGGTTATTTTGGATGTAGCCAGACTGGCCATAGGTTAAAGAATTAAACTTCACCTGGACGTGGAGATGTAGGTAATAGGGCTCACTCTACTACTTCAGCAACTTATTTAGTTTGCCCAGCTCAGCAACGTGCTTATACTTATGTGGGAAATTGTCAGCTCCAGAACTGCTTTTATGCTTTGTCTTCTCATTAAGAATAAGAGAGCTCACCAGTTATACTCACTGGTACATTACGTGTTTTTTATATAGATATATAAACATTGTTAGATATAAGAGCCACACTTTTCTTTGTGACTCCTTATATTGTAGTAAATTTTGGTGTCAGTCCTAAAAACCTTTGAGAATCTTTCTCAGTCTCCACTCTTGTTGGTGACTCAGTTATAGCCAAACGAGTATACAAAAATTGCCCAATTTAAGTTTTCTAGAAAATCACCATAGTTGATCTTGTAGAGTTAGATATAAGTACTATTGATATCATTCTTGGTAGGATTGGTTACATTCCTATTACGCTTCAGTCGAGTGCAGAACCAGAGTCATTAAGTTTTAGTTTCCCAATGATCCAGTCTTAGAATGAAACGGTAGTACCCCAACACCTATAGGTCAGTTTGTCTCTTACCTTAAGGCCTGAAAGATGATGTCTAAGTGTTGTGTATATCATTTAGTAAGGGTCAAGGATTCTAAGTCGAAAACTCTAACCCTTCAATCAATTCCAATTTTATCAAGAAGTGTTTCCTGAAGATCTGCCTAGAGTCCCTCCCAAGTAGGGATTGACTTTGGAATAGACCTTCTTCTAGATACCCAGCCTATCTCACTTCCTCCTTATGGAATGGCTTCTACTGATCTTAAGGAATTAAAAGATTAGTTGAAGGACTTCTTAGACAAAGGTTTCATTAGACTTGACATCTCTCTATGGGGTTTTCCACTTCTCTTCTCTGCGTAAAAAAGATGGTTCCCTTAAAATATGCATTGATTATCGTCAGTTGAACAAGGTCACAATCAAGAATAAGTTTCTCATTCCTAAAATTGATGACTTGTTTGACCAACATTAGGGTACTAGTTGCTTCTCAAATATAGACCTCAGATCCAGCTATCATCAGTTCAGAATCAGAGAATGTGATATTCCGAAATGCTTTCAGAACTTGGTATGGTCACTAAGAATTTGTTGTTATGCATTTTGGACTAACAAATGCTAATGCAGTTTTTATGGATAATGAATAGGGTGTTCAAATAGTACTTGTACATGTTTGTCATTGTTTTTATAGATGACATCCTCACTTATTCTCAGCGTAAGGATAAATATGCAGACCATTTGAGGATTGATATGCAGACTCTGGAAGTTCACCAATTATTCACTCAGTTTAGCAAGTGTAAATTCTGGTTGAAATTAGTGGCATTCCTCGGTCATATCATTTCTAGTGAGAGCATTCAGCTTAATCCTCAAAAGACCGAAGTAGTTAGAAACTAGTTAGAAACTTGACTTTCTTCTGAGAAAAAGAAATAGATCAAAAGAATTCAAACTACTTCTAGTCATATCAGAAGAAAGTCAAGTTTCAGTGGTCCGATGCTTGCAAAAAGAGTTTTTAAGAGTTAAAAGACTCGACTCACTTTTGATCCAGTTTTGACTCTTCTAGAGTGTCCAGATGGGTTTGTTGTTTATTTTGATGCTTCCAGATTTTGCCTTGGGTGTATATTGATGTAGCACAGTAAGTTCATAGCTTATGCTTATAGACAACTCAAAGTTCATGAGAAAAATTATCCGACTCATGATCTTGAGTTGGCAGCTATAGTTTTTGCCTTAAAGATTTGGAGGAACTGTCTATATGGAGTTCATATGGATCTATTTACAGATCACAAAATCCTAGAGTATTTGTTCAGTCAAAAGAATCTAAATCTTCATCAGAGGAGATAGTTAGACTTATTGGAAGATTATGACATGAGTGTTTTGTACTATTTGGGTAAGGCCAATGTAGTGGTTGATGCTCTTAGCAGATTTTCGCTGGGTAGTGTTGCTCATGTAGAGGATGGAAAGAAGGATTTAGTTCATTATGTTCATAGACTTTCTAGATTGGGAGTTCATCTTGTTGATTCAGCCGAAAGTAGTGTTATGGTTCAGAATGGTTTAGAATTTTTTTTAGTGGCGGAGTTAAAATAAAAGCAAGATAGTGATCCTATTTTTTCTTAAGCTAAAGGAAGTAATCCATAATTAGAAAGTAGAGGTTTTCTCCCAATGGGCAGATGATATACTTGATTATTAGGATCACTTGTATGTACCAAATGTTGATGACGTGAGACAACATATGCTGACAGAAGCTTATAGTTCTCGGTATTCTATTCCTCTAACTGCCATCAAGATATGTCGTGATCTACAAGAAGTTTATTGGTGGAATGGTATGAAGAGGGATATTGCAGAATTTTTAGCTAAGTATCTAAATTACCAGCAGGTTAATCTTGAGCACCAGTAACCAGGAGGTATGACTCATAATATTAGCATTCTTACTTGAAAGTGGGAAGAGATAAATTTTGACTTTATTACAGGGTTACCTCGTATTCACCGGCAATATAATTTGATATGGGTTACTGTAGACCGGATGACTAAGTCAACATATTTCTTTTCAGTTAATACTATAGATTCAGTCGATGATTATGCTAAACTTTACATTTGAGAGTTGGCCAAGTTGCATGGAGTCCCCTTAACTATCTTCTCAGATAGGGGTACTCAGTTTACTTCATAGTTTTGAAAGTATTTTCAGAAGGGTCTCGGTATCCAGGTTCATCTCATCAGACAAATGGTCATGAAGAGCAGACCATTCAAACCTTAAAGGACATATTAAGAGCTTGTGTGATCGACTTTAAAAGTAATTGGGATGATCACTTACCTGTCATTGAGTTTGCTTACAATAACAGTTTCCACTCTAGTATTCAGATGGCTCTGTTTAAGGTGTTTATAGATATCTTATTTGATGTTTTGAGGTTGGTGAAGCTAATTTGATATGGCCTAATTCAGTTCATGAGGATATGGAGAAACTTAAGCTAATAAGAGAAAGGCTGAAAATAGCTCAGAGTCGTCAGAAATCATATGTTGATGTGAGGAGAAGAGAGCTTGAGGTCGTAGTTGATGATTGTATTTATCTAAAAATTTCACCAATGAAAGGGGTGATGAGATTTGGTATCAATGAGAATCTTTTTCCACTATATGTTGGTCCTTATAGGATTCGGAGGTGCATTTGTAATATGACCTATGAGTTAGAGTTGCCCATAGACGTAGCATTAATACACCTAGTCTTTCATGTGTACTTGTTGAAGAAGTGCATTAGCTATCCAGCTTTAGTTGTACAATCAGAGCATGTAGGCATGAAAGATAGTCTTTTTTATGAAGAGGTTCTAGTTGAAATTCTTGACCGTCATGTTCGTAAGTTGAGAAATCAGGAAGTCTCTTTGGTGAAAGTTCTTTAGAGAAATCAACTAGTTGAGGGAGCTACATAGGAGCAGAAGTAGATATGATTAACAAGTACCCCCACCTCTTTCCTTCCAGATCAGTTCTAGCTTGAGATAATAGTTTCCTCTTTAGAAATCTTATCAGTCTCACGTCCCATTATTTGTTCTTATACTCTTAGTATGCATGCATTTATCAATAATTTAGCTTAGTTATGTTTTAGTTAAAAACCAGTTACTATATCATAAAATTCAGCTTCTAGTACTCAATTATTGGGATTGCAGCCCTTTCTATACCCTTTATAACTTTGTTAGCCTTCATTAGAGGATGAATGTTCCAAAGGGGGAGATATTGTAACACCCCAAAAGTCCCTAAGATCATATATCAGACTTAGTATATAAAACTAGTTGGAAACTAACAAAATTCCCTTAGAATGACTCACTGTATGAGCCGTACCGTGAGGACACAAGTCATGGGCTGACTTGTGGCAAGAAGTCCAGTCCAGTCCAAGTTCCAGTGGTCATGATTTAGACAATGAGTCATTGTCACACCGTAGGACTCATTGGGTGAACCGTTCTAAACAGAAAACCAAAAGTCCTGAAAGATGTAATTTTCACCCAAGTGACCACGACTAAGGGGTGACGAGTCGTTGGGACAATGTAAAAGTCATTAGGTGACTCGTACTGATAAGAACCCTGAGAGTTGATATTTTTCTTTAGAGACCATAAGTCCCAACCATGATGCATAGCCAGACCACACGAGTTGTGGGGGGGGAAATCATGCCCAAGCCAGAATTGCATCCCAGGAACCACGAGTCAGGGAATGACGCATAGGTTCAGGGTATGAGTCGTACTCAAATCTGTGATGACTAAATCCAGTAAATAAGTTATGTTTTAATAGGGGTATTTTCATCCTTCCCACTCTCCTAATCCCCATACTATGTCATTTAGGACAATTTTAGGTGTGATTAAGGGGGGCTTAGTCGATTAATTCTCCCCATTCTCTCTTAAACACTTCAGAAAAATAGCGATTAAACTCTCTCAAAGGGAGAAACCTAGGGTTCTTCTTAAGGCTTCATGATTCAAATCTTAGCAAGAACTCTTAACTCAGATATGAGGTATTCCAACAATGGCTATTCTTTCACCCTTTTGTTCCAAAATACTTTATACCCAAGTTATAATTTCTCCAAAATTTCAACCTCCTTATGACTCCTATGAAAGTATGACATGTTTTGCATGATTTTATATCCAACATGATATTATTTTGTGAGAGTTGAATACTAGCATGGTTTCAAGTAAAATTCACAGATTTCAATTATGTTTCTAAAGCATTTTTCATACTATCAAAGAATCATTATGAAAGAGCATGATTAATTTTTAGGATCCAAACTTTCAGATTAAACAGGTTCTAAACTAGTTATCAAAACATCAGAATTTAAATGAGCTATCAGTGTCTATATATATATATGTATATATATATAATATATATATATATATATATATATATTAGTTTAGGAGTAGTACTTATCACCGAGTTGGACTAAGGCCCCAGTTTCACCCAAAGTCCTAGAACTACGTGCCACTATAGGTTTATTTAGCGCTCTTTGTTTGGATATTAGTTTAGTGATCACGATAGCTATGCCTTTATACCATGGCAAGGTATATTGGGTCCTCTCGATGGGATGGATACATCAGACTACATGCTTTGCTCATGTGGTTTATGTTTGTTAAGAGACTCTTCCACAGACGCAAACTCAGTATATTTGTACATGACCCTTAGAACAGTTTTACTTGCATTGTATTGTGATTTTCAAATTATCTCTATATATCAGTATCTATGTATTTCACTATGGGTCATTGTACTACAGTTCCATTTAGTTTTGCACTTAACTTGCATTCAGTACAGTTCACCAATATTTTTAGCATGTTCAGTTTACTTTATATTTTTGCATATATCACATGCTCCATATATTTAAAGTACTGACCACATACTATTTTTGCATTGTATCATCTTATGATATAGGTTTGGACTCTCAATCTCAATATTCTGGTTAGCATATTCCAATGCCACTTTAGCTATTATCAATGGTGAGTCCTCATTATCCGAGAACAAAGATTTCATTACCTTCTTTCAGTGTTTTAGTTTCAGGCATTTAGAGTTAGTTGCGGGCTTTTCCTATTAACTCATCAGATTTAGAGGCTATCAAACATAGAGTCAGATATTTTAGCTCAGTATTCAGTGTTAGTATTATTGTTGTATTAGACTCGATTTATTCTCAATCTATATGTAGATTCAACTTAGCTTCCGCATAGGTTATTCAGTTAATTCAGATTGTTTAGTATTATGCCATGCCATGGGTTAGCTTGGGTCACTTGTGAATCTAAGCACCATGTTGTATCTAGGGTTGTTGTCATGACCTAAATGGTCATGATTGACAACAACCCTAACTCTATGGTTGGAGAACCATCTAACCCTCCTGTACCAACTAAGTCAATCTAGTCACAAGTTGCTTTTATAAAAACCTTATTCAAGTCTCTAACACAATTGGTATTGTCTTAAATAAAATCTAAAACTTAATCCAATATCATAGTCAATGTAAACAGAGTGTGGAATATCTCTATTTATTACAAACCCGGGGACCTAAAGTCACCATACAAGAACAACTAAGAGTGTCCAAAACCATGGCTAAAAGATTATCCAAAATACAAACTAAAAGACGATAATGTTTTAGTCCCGAAACAAGCGTTATGAACACAAGTTAGAAGATTCAATGGCTGCCTAGTCATGGTACTCACCCTTGAATCGAAGTCTGTAACTACTAGCTAGAGTCAAGATCTCATCTCAAATACTGGAGCACGCTCTGCACTAAATAAATAAAAAAAAAAGCACTGGTAGCATCAGTACGTTAACAAGTACTGGTAGGCATCATAGGCAGACTCAACTCAACACTATACAAATAGGTAAACCAAATATGAGTAACAATAATCACAACATAACTTATAACTAATGACAACCAACCACAAATATGACACTTCACTTCATAATGAATACAAGCTCACATTTACACCTTTTACACTTAGTCAAATTCATCAATAAGGTTAATCACAATATATAAGTGTAAATGTACATTCAAATGTATATGATAAATGTATGTATGCAAGATATACCTATCATCTCTTTATCATCTCAATATTATCATCATTATCAATTTCATTGTCAACATCATCATCATTATGATATCAATATCATCATCAATATCATCAACTCATCTCCACAACAACATAATGTCCACCATCAGCATCAATGAAAATACAATGTAGTTAATAATCACAAGCACTGGCCAAAATCAATTACCAACACGTAATTTACATATAAGCATAGAGTCAAGCAAGTCTTTTTGCTACAAATAAACCATAACCTACCTTGTTTTCCTGCTCGAATCACTTTAAGGCCATAAACTTGCCTTTATTTTCTCTTTCGATCAGTTTTGGATCTATAACACCAAGTTTACACATCTATTTCAATAATTTCATCTTTCCCAACCTTTAGAAAACAACATTTATCGATCTAAACCATAAAATTTCCCTAGTCCATCATCTTAGGATTTTCTACCTTTTATGCCAGATGAATTCTCCATATTTTAGCATGAACAATAATAATTCTACTTAATCAAGTGTTTTCTAACACCCTAGGATTATTACCAACTAAATTTACTCAAATTTTGAATAATTTACATTCAATTCATAAATTAGGGCTAGACCCCAATTTCTACCACGAACATGATTCTAGCAATTTTTAAGGATTTTAGGAAGTAATTCAAGTTTTGAAAGTAGAGAAACCTTACCTACAAAAATAAAACTCTACCAAAGCGTAAAAAGTCACCCCTTGCTAGGCCTCAACTCATTTTGGAAAGGTATGAATGTATAATGAGTTTTCTGATTTTAAAAATTGGAATTCTGCATTTTTACTACTGTGGTGGTAAAGGTGGCGGTAAAGTTACCTCTACATCGGGTCTCAGACCATTGAGGTCACCACTGCAGTGGTACTTTTACCACTGCCTCAGTTTCTTTGCCACTACAGTAGTCTAGAGGTAGTAACTCAGGGCCTCATCCCAGTTTAGGCTATTTTACAACACACCTCTCAAAATCCGATATCACGAACTAACCCTTTCAGGGTAAGCTCTATAACCAGAGTTCTATTAATCCGTTTTATGTACTAGAAGTTGCTACGACTTCCTAAACTCGTCCTCTACCACAAAATCAAAACAAACAAATCCACTAATGCTCAATTTTCTACCAGATTTCCTTATACCATCACACCCTTAAAATACACCTAAGACTAGACTAGCCCTGAATTTTTCAAAAATTGTCTAAGTAAAGAATTAGTGAAGGTTGTACTCTTTATTTCAGTGTAACAACGAATTTGGTCGTTACAGTTGTATACTCGGGTCATGACATGTAATGATAGTAGTATACACAAAGTATCTATCCAACTAGGAGAAAAAGATAATAATCCTATGATAAATATGGAAATACTAGAAGGAGAGTCCATAAGGCATACCTAGACAATGTGTAAAATGTTAGTAACTGTCCTATCACAAACCATGCAATAATAATCATCCATAACCTAACTAGGTACAAACAACAGACATAACCCAATTGACTACCATAAGCATGACAGTTACAAACAACAAACGTACTAGCGACAGGCAGTGCATATGAATAGATGAGTACAGTGGAAACCAAGTGATGAAATATGAGATGAATGCCACGTCCAAAAATACTGTATACATCTTCTCCAGCACCTGAGGCCCATAAAGGCAGGATACACAGGGAATATCATTCCTCCAGCATTTGTGGCTAGCCAAGAAAGGTCCCATGGAGGACATAGGATATCCATATATGCTGCTCAGTCCCAAACCAGGTCTTCCAAGTGATAATCATTAATAAATCCCTTCTGTACTTGAACTAGAAGTAAGCAGGAGTATAACAGGTGCCCAAAATTGACCCGAAACTAAGATGACCCATTTTTCTCTTTTGAAAACCAATGGGTAGATAAACATTTAGAAGTTCTATTCCATAGTTGAATTTAGAACGTGGAAATCAGGACAAATAGTTTTAAAATAGAAAATGAAACCAGTGGTTAAAAGAGTTACAAATCCTTTAGAAATTCCTAGAAAACAACAGTAAAAGTGGTATATTTTAGTCTTAGAAAGTAGTCTATCAATAGTAAGAGTGGTACAATTTCTCTATTTTCTTTTAAATGCCAAAATCAATGTTGTTCCATAGAATAGTACCTCAATGCATGTGTGTGCATGTGTGAATGTATATATGCAATAACCAGTATATAAATAATAATGGCATAATCATATAAGTATCCATAACCAGGAATCACAGCCTTTCTAGAGCAAGGAACACTAACCAAATATCCAACAGGGTCATAACCACGGCCCCAGGCCTACCTACATATAGAACAGTATATATAAAGAAAATAGGAAAATAAGAGTATACGAGATTAAACATGATAATAATAAGATCAAACAAGGAATACCAACCTTATCGTGATATACTACCAGAAATGTACACTAAGGATTCCTAACCTCATCATAGAACCATAGTAAGAATTAATGTACCATGATTTCATGGCACTTTTGATGCTCAAGATGAGGAAAATATGCAAGAACTTGGGTGTTTTTGGTTGGTATGATGTGTTTTTGTTAACTTGTACAGGAGAATAGGGTTCAGACAAAAAACAGAGAAAATAAAATCAAAAATTAAACAAGGGAAGAATCATAGATCGTGTCCACAGATTGTCAAACTATCCACTACTCGTCAACCATGGTCGTGAATAAGATACTAAAGAGAAACTATAATTTTGATTTCCGCGAATGGTGTTCAAACTAGGGAATTGAGTCTACAATTGGTAGACTTGATAAGTAGAAAAGATGCTAAAGAAGAGCAAGTAGCGTCTGATTTAAACAACTCTGGTTCACGATTGGTAGACTGATTCATGAGATGGTTCATGATTGGTGGAAACCTGCCGACTTTCTTCTCCTACATAGTTTAGGATAGGATTCCTTTTGTATCTATAAATACTCCTATTACATTTTATGTTTTAGTTTACATTTTATTGATACTTTTGAGACATTGTTTTTCTTTGTAGTACAAACATCAACTTCGAGGGTTTAATTCATAATTGAGATTTGTGGTTTTCATCTTATTCTTCCTAAGTTCATAATTATGATTTCTTCTCAGAATTATTATTATGTGCTTGTAATTATGAGTAGATAAACACCACATCTAGGGTTAGGGGGACCATGACAGATTAACAAGGTAGTGTTCGTAGTATGACGTGATTCTCAAAGGGTGTTTAGGCGTGTATTTTTTTTCTCTTCGATTTGATTATTTTTTAATAGTTAAAAACATTAGAACTCGCTTAATCTTTACTCGCGATAAAAGTAGGGGTAAAAGATGGGAAAAGGGAATAAACAATAGAATGTTGGAGCTATCAACCTTCAATGACTAGCTTGAGCCAATAATCTGGGAAAGCTATTGTTGGGATCCAAGATAGGGGGTAGTAGTGCAAAACTCAAGAGAAGAGAATAATTACTTGAGGATAGTTGCTTAAACAAGTGCATAAAGCCATTTAGGTGAACCTAACCTATCAATTCTGCATGCCAAGCACCAAGAGAGATCACTAAGTACAAAGAACCTATGGCGTCATGAAGTTATTGGGGAACACAGTCCTAGTGATTCTCTGTTATTGATTACAAATCCAACAAAATCAACAGCTCTCACTATTGGAATTTTGATTTACAAAAAACCCCTTTTTACTGGAAATTATTTACTAATTGCTTAGACAGACATCTTGATAAATATGTTGACCTATTCCCTATGGAATCGAACCCAACCTAGTTGGGTTCTGTAGTTGATCAATGACCACTTTATACTTTGCTTAGAGGTATAATTTGGGCGACATAAAATATACAAGTAATCCTAACTGAAACCTAACACTACAACAAACATGCTAAATTAAGGCTCAAGATGATAGTCTACTCAAAGGCCCCAGAGATGCCAAGAATGGCGGAAATGATAAAATAGTTTTAAGCCTATTCTATAAACTTCTACCCTGCATGCAGTTTATACCATACACAATCTCGTAGAGTAAAGTTTTAACCCTAGCCTACCTTAAAGTCCAACAACAACCTCGGAACATACATGAGTTGTTCATCCCCTACTCAACCTCAGAAATTTGTTGCACTAGTATAAATATAATATATATGTCAATACGAGTTAAACAAAACCCATATTACTATTTCAAAATTTGGGTCCAAAACTGGGTCAAAAAATGACCTTCAAGACACATTGATGAAAATAAAAATTAAACCTGGAATTACCTTCCCCCAAGGTAAGAAATTTATGCCCAAAAGGTGCGCAAATTACTGAAAGGAATTGGGACCTCAATTGGTCCAAATAGCTCACTTGTTCAACAATGAAAATAAAGAATTTGACTATTAAATCGCAGATTACAGATGAAATTGACACTAGAAAAGTTGATTGATCGCAATAATGAAGAAAATGAGCTTACTTCACAAAGAATCCACCGAGAATCATCCAATAACTCCCTTATCGGAGCTCCCAAACACTTAGAACAAAAAAATGGCTAAGTGTTTGGAGATGGAGGAATAAATAATCAACGATCTTTTCATAAGCGAAAGTTTCATTGAATAAGTAGATTCACTTATGAGGCAAAAATTTTTCTTAGGAAAAATCCACTTAAAATGTGAGCCTCTCCAAAATGGAATATGGTATGCATAAGCAATCTCGCTTTTGCAGGAAAGGCTCAACTAAAGTGAGAGGTGCTGACATCAGCAGCCTACTCAAAAGTAGCTAGCCTTCAGCAAAAGTGGCTCCAAAAAAGTTGAGGAGGGCCTGCTTAAATGGTAGGAGCTGACATCAGCCTCCTCCACAAAAGCAACCCTATGCCACAAAAGCGGTTGCACTAGCATCAACTTTATCAGAATTTTTTCAAAGTTGGAATTTTCTCTTAGCGGGTCTTTAGGATTCGTTAGGAACCCCACTCATGCAAATGAAATATGCTACCTTATCAAAAACATCAATCTAGACTCAATGGATTTGGCTAAATTCCTAACCGAGGTCATTTCGACAAAATATGGACTCCACGCCTATTTTTTCATTTTAACCAAAAACCACCCAATAGCCCAAAATGTGTTCAAAATCCTCGAGACCCAAAATAAAGCTCCCTCTAGCCTAAAATCTATGTTTTGGAGCTAACAGAACTATCAGAATTCTCATCCAAGACCATTTACTAAATGTTTTGACCAAAGTCCTATTTCTCAACTTTTAAATCTCCAAAATAGGGAAAATAACTTAAAACTCAAATGAATTTCCTGAGAATCAAAATATCATTCCTAGCAAGTCATAAATGACCTGTAACAACTACTAAAAAACTCAAAATATTAAAAATTCATGAAATTTAAAAAATGACCTAGAGGGTCATTACAATATCCAATGCTAAAAGGACTTTCATCCTCGAAAGTCGAGGAATAAAAAGAGCCCAAAAGCTCAAAAATATGAGAGTAATTAGTTCGCATGCCTTGATAGTCTCCTTAAACATCCTACTTGACTGGATAACACCTCTGCAGAACCTTAACTACAACAATCCCCTCGATCCCAACTTCCTCTCCTATACGCTCAAAGCAACAACCAACTCATCCTCAGGCGTCAACTCCCATCTAACTAAACTGGACCCCACAGACACATGTAAGGCTCATCTAAAATGTACCAATGCTGCATAGACTCAAGAAATATTGAGTGAACACTCAACAAGGCTTTAGGTAGGCTAACTCATATACCAAATCGTAACCCCAAAGCTCTAAGTCTCACCTTCTCATTTCAGCGTAACTTTTCTTCCTACTCTGAGTTGCATAGAATCCTTTTGAAATCATCTCAAAACTATCTGTCCAAATGGTTGACAACTCAATTTCCCATAGCCTAACCAAGAAAGCATGAAACCAACCCGCTATATATATACACCACCTAGCATATGAACAATGCCTCAAAAGGATCCACTTGAATACTTAAATGGTAATGGCTATAGATACAAATTATGCCAAGTCCAAGAGCAAATTTAAATGACCCTCAGAATCAATAACACTAGCTCAAAGCATGATCTCTAGGACCTCAATGACCCACCCCGAAGGACCACCAATCTATGGGCAAAAATCTAAGTTATGCTCAACTCGAAAATCCATCTGTAATAATTTGTTCCATCATTACTGAAAATATCTATGGTAAAGGACTAAAAACATCACTCATCATAAGAACCTCACTCATCATAAGAACCTCACTAGTCATAGGTTACAGGATCTAAGGTCATACAATACCCCTAGGACAAAGTTAATTCAGAAGTTTTCGTACCAATTGAGTTTTGAGCTAAGTTTAAACTAATGTCAAATTCAAATTAGATCCACTCTTAGAATATAAAGTTTTATGGATCCCAATACCCACCAAATGAAATATCTTTGATTTTTCTTTCCAATGCCTCCAACCGTTCATTAATCCACTTTTGGCGTAAAATGTTATGGCCATTTTAATGAGGACTGTATTTGATATAAAGCTGGCCGTTGTAGTGAAAAACAAACAATACTTAAGCTTCTTTTGGATGATTTTTGGGTTATTAACTCAAAAACTTCATCCCAAAGCCCTAGGGAGCAATTTTCCAAGTTGTAGTGTGAAAATTCTTTGTTGAGGTGAGTTTATTTGTCATCTTCTTTGTCTTTCAGTATAATAATATCTTAGAATCATTAGAATGATCCTTAATGGTGAAATTCTTAGGGATTGGAACCCTAAGTTTATGTGATTTTGGGAAAACCCATGGATTGGTGTAATATCATCTAAAATTATTTCTAGATTACTAACTAACAATTTCTAGCATGAATTAGTGATTCTAAAACATGAAATTAATGTTTGGGGACCTTGAGTTCTATAAAAATGAAATCTTTAACTTTGAAACTCCATTAATGGAGATGGGTGGGGTATGATAGAACTAGTTAATGGTTAAATGACCTGTGGGTAATGTTTTAGACAATGAATATGGATAGAATTGGTGGGTTGAATTTCTAAAGTAGTTATTCGAAGAGTAATTGATTAATTACTCCTATAATTATTTGATATCTAGATGATTGGACTAATAGAGGCATAAAGGAAAGGAAAGAGCAACCTTTGCGTGGCTTCCTTATTCCAAGATCTTTGGTCAAGGTATGTTATGGTTTAAGGTGTAGCAGACTTGGTCTAGATACATGTAATAACTATATTCTTGATGGGACTTCATGTCTAGGCCTACGGGCATGGAGTTTGGATGGATAAAACATGAAAATAATATAATAAGGATCTAATTAAGTGTTGTTGCATTTTGTGTGGATCCTTTTTTGGGTGTTGTATTTGTATGACTTACTTGATGATTTCCAAGTTTAATATTTGAATGTGGGTAAAAATAGAGGAATTAGGTGAACGTGTAATCAATAAAACTAGTCTTTGATACATTAAAAAGGGTGAATCCAATGTTGTTTGTTTGAAGTATGGGATATTCTTGTTGGAAGAGAGTTAGGAGGATTAATTGTAATAAAAGGATGGGGTGTCATAACTTAAGAACCTAAAGTAAAGTTTGGTTAAGTTCTAAGAAGTAAGATGTGTAAAGGTGTATGATTCTAGCTAGAATTGTAAGGTGAATAGAGCCGAGTGGTTGAAGAATTGTCTACTGAGATAGTGTCTTGAACTTAGTGACGACTTAGGCATAAGGGTTACTAGTTAGTAATTAAATTTACCGGTTTTGATAGGAATAAAATAGGGTTAGATTGGTGAATGAAATCGGATGTTGAATTAGAGTATAGATATGGATTTCGGTGGCATGGGCGCTCATAAAATAGATACTTGATTAATTTGTCTTCGAACATGTTGTGATCGATGATTGGGCTCAATAATGCTCATTTGAATAAGTGGTGATTTGGCATTTGGGCATACTTGTGATTTCATGTTTTCATGGATGATCGCAGTTTGCCTAGAATCATGAATTTGTAAATTATTGAATGCAAGTTTGAAAATTAACAACCTATAATGATATTGGTAAAAAGGACCTTGTTTGATATACAAGTGTGGTTGATTTATCTCATTATGTGAGTGTACTTATTTGTGGTGTTGTTAGTTGTTGTGAGATGAACTGATAAAGGTTGATCCTTACAGAATTGGTGGTTTTAGAGAGGATAAGGGTGGGGACATTGGAATAAGGGTGTTATAACACTTGATTTGGGATAAGAGTAGCAGACACTAGTTGTCTGGGATCGGGTATCATGTCAACACTGATATTTGGATTAGGTAGCACGCCGATACTAGTACATGGACTGAGCTCATCCACTGCAGGTCAAAACTGAGGGTCCCAACTGACCTTATTATGTGTGTACACCATAATTTAGAGTGTTTGAAGATTCCTTGAGTGGATTGAGTTATTTTAATAATATATTATAGTTTCGTGTATATAGGTTATATGATTGTTATGATTGTGCATTGCAACAAAGTGTAGATAAAAGGTATGTCCTGGATTGTTATAAATCATTCTCATGTGTGTATAGTTATATACGTGATGTGTATTTTAGTGTCTATTCTTCAAAGTTGTTGTTGATTTAATAATTGTCTTGGTTGTTGTAATTCCTATGGTTAATAGTAGTACAATAGGGAGCGAGGGTTGTCACGAAAGAGGATTAATGAGAGAGAGAAGTATAGAGTTATTGTTACAAGGTGAGTGTGTAAGAGATGTGGGTTAGGTTAATTCATGGAATTGTGTCAGTTAGTCATGCTCTGAGGTTAAATTAATAATGCTATAATAAAGGAAAGACGGTAAGGTTGGAAGTTGAAGTAAGTTAAGTATGTTCAGTTATTATGATTGTATGCTTTTCATGATCTCTTCTTGTTTGCTATATGTTGTTATACTTTTCTAACCCTGGTCGATCGATCCAACCTACAAGTACTTGTGGTTGTACTGATACTACACTTAGTATATCTCTTTTTGGGTAAATAGCCACCTTGCATGTCAGTGAAAGTTTCTATAGGTGCAGTGGTGATCATTCTTCAGTGGCTCTTGTCGTTCTACTCTTACATAGATGTTGTGTCTTCAGTAATCCTTCATTTATTTAGTGCTCTTATACCCGTTTAGACTAGGTTCTGGGGAGTTGTGTAGGTAAATTCCGTAATGTACTTTATGGTAAGTTTTGTTTTAAAAGAAAGAGATATTATCTACTAATGCTTAAGATTTAATAATATTTCCCGTAATGATTAAAGGTTAGGTGGTTAGGGTTCTCTTATCTAGGGTAGAGTTGGGTAGGTTCCTGAACGATCTGTGATTTGGGTCGTTACACCATCTTTCTCTAAATGGACTACCAGAAACTCATTGTTAACTAAGAACCAAAGCCAAAGGTTGTAGAACTAACACCCTGTGCAAACGGACCATCCCTCGAATATACACTGAGTCAACCCTTCTGAACTGTAGGGAAACTAAACCAGTAAGAAGTGAGTAAGCCTACTTAAACTATCAAAAATGCCCTGAATGCAATCAAATTCCTGAAATGCACACCGAAAACAAGCCAAAAATCCATAGCTATCCGCTTAGCATCATGTCAAACCACTAAGCCTCGAGTGTCCAAACTATACCACCAAAAAATCAAGAAACTAACTGCAATGTATATCGCACACCTATGGCCCTCAACTAGAAGAGTGAAAAATCTGAACTAGAGCCAATAAGGCCTTGATCCCTAGAAGGCTCACCTCATACTCGCTGGACCGTTGAAGATAAACATCTCTGAATCAATCTAGTCAACCATACTTTTGAAGGTGAAATCCCTCAATCAAGCCGTCTGATGTAACCAACTAAATTTACCCACTACCCACCTCGATAGGAGAAATAGGCCTTGCCCCAAACACGAGTTACCTTAATTCTCACCAAGGCTACCACGATCCCATTTCCAAACACCGCATGCCCCCAAGAATGTCATAGAACTAAGACAATATCACACTCAGTAACTTAGCATATAACCACTGATCTTATGAAGGCTGGAGCTATATGTCCCGATCGTTGATGCTCATACTTCACCTGCTGACAATTTAGGCACTTAGCCACAAACTCCATAATATGTTTCTTCATACCATGCCATTAATAATGCTGCTTTAGATCATGATACACCTTAGCCACCCCTGGGTGAATGGAATATCTAGAACAATGAGTCTCCTCCAATATCAACCTAACCCATCCACCAACCCTCGGCACACAAACTCGGCCTCTAATCCTTAAAACACCATCAGGATCAATAGATGCTTCCTTCGCCTCGCGACTTAATACTCTATCACGGATCACCCACAATCTATCGTGATCAAACTTATGAGCTCAAATCTGCTCCATCAAGGAAGATCTAGCCTCCATAAAGGCTAACACATGCCTTTGTGTCAAAATATCAAGCCTAACCAAATAGTTAGTTAATGACTGAACCTCTAAGGCTAAAGGTTGCTCCTGAGTCAAAAGATGAGCTAAACTCCCCATACTCATCGCCTTTCAGCTCAAGGCATCCGCAACCACATTGGCCTTGCCCGGATGGTAAAGAATAGTGAGATCATAATCCTTAAGCAACTCAAGCCAACATCGCCATCTCATAGTAAGATCTTGCTGGGTGAAGAAATACTGGAGGCTATGATGATTAGAGAAAATCTCATAATGGACTCCATACAGGTAATGTCGCCACAACTTCAACCCAAACACAATTGCAGCCAACTCCAAATCATAGGTAGGGTAATTCTTCTCATGAGGCTTCAACTTAGGAGAAGCATACGTAATCAGCTTACCCTCCTGCATCAACACAGTGCCCAATCCGACACAGAAAGCATCACAAAATATGGTAAAACCTATGCCCTGCTTAGGCAAGGTCAAGATAGGATCCGAAGTCAATAACTCCTTGATCTTTTGAAAGCTCACCTCACAAGCATTCGACCACTGAAATGCAATCTTCTTCTAATTCTACATGGTCAGAGTAGCCATAATAGAACAGAAACCCTCTACATAATGTTGATAATAACCCGTTGAACCAATGAAACTCTGTATCTCGATAGGAGAAGTAGGTCTAGCCTAATCACGAATTGCCACTATCTTGGCCGGATAGAGCATAATTTCATCTTTGGTCACTACATGACCCAAGAAAGAAATAGAATCCAACCAGAACTCACAGTTGGAGAACTTAGCATATAAATTCTCATCTTGCAACTTTTGAAGCGTCATCCTCAGATGTCTCACATGGTCAGCCTCATTCTTGGAATAAACCAAGATGTCATCTATAAATATAATCACAAAGGAGTCGAGATACAATCAAAATACCAGGTTAATCAACTTCCTGAATGTTGTTAGGGCATTGGCAAACCTAAAAGACATGACCAAAAACTCATAATGATCATACCAAGTCTGAAAAGTCGTCTTCAGAATGTCCGAAGCTCTAATCCTCAACTAGTGATATCTGGATCTCAAGTCAATCTTAGTGTCATGCCTCGAATTCCAACGGGGCGGACTGGCACCCGAAGCCGTTAAGGCCCGAGAGAACCAATCTTCATTCATATACACTCATGCGTATGCCACTCAATAAACATCACCATCACGTATAAATATACGATGCCAATAGAGGAAGTCATGGAAAATATATGATAAATAGAAAACTTGGTTGTTAGGGCCATCAAGTCAAAAGCATATGTTCCTTACATTTCCTTCATTTGTTCCACAACCTCTACAAAGCCTCTACAGATACATGGACATAATACACCTAAAGTCGGGACAAGTCCCCGCTTTATACAACATTTACAATACAAAAACAAATGTACACATGTAACTCGAAAAGCCCCGAACCAACTGGAGCTCACCAATGATTTGCAAATGACCCGCAACCTACTGTGGAGGTCTACTAGCACCTGTGCCTGCAGCAAGTAGGGTAAGTCCCCCAAGGGACGTCAGTACGAAGAATGTACTGAGTATGTAAGGCCATAAGAAGCTACAATATACATAAGAACATCAATGGAATCAAATATAAGAGAATAGTCAATATGGATAAACCATCGTTCTGTATGTGGAACCATATGCATTACATTCCTTACTGTATTTGCCTTACGTTCATTCATTATCGTTCATTACTTAACGTCATCCTTATTTGCATTAAGAACTTGTAAAGCATATAATAAACAAATGACCAACTAATCAGTGGTAAAAAAGGATGACCCATGCTAGGCTTTTCTGTCGCCCCTGGGATGCTACCGTGATAACCCATGCTAGGCTTTTCTATCGCCCCTGGGATGTACTGTGATAACCCATGCTAGGTTTTTCTGTCGCCCCTGGGATGTATTGTGATATAGGGATCGACCCATGCTAGGTATTTGAACCCCTGGGATACCCATGCTAGGTATTTTAACCCCTGCGATACCACCCATGATATTAAAACAATTATACATTACTTTAGTTCTTTACTTCTATGAGGTTGATACATTGGTGATTGTACATTATTGGAACTTTGAAACATTAGTCAATGAACATGAGACATGTGACTCACAATTGGTTCCGTGAGCAATACTATGTGACAATACCTTTGTACATTTCGGAATGGAACAAGTACAATGTCAATGTGAACAATATGTGTTGCAGAAGGATATGGAAAGAGTAACCTTACATACCTTATCTTCCCCATATGAATACACAGTCCTATATGTGAATAAAATAATCCAGCTCCGTCCTTATGTTTTACTCTACAACACAAGTACATAACGGAGCTCACGTTAATAACTAACTACCTTACAAGTGCACAAAACGACAATGAGTTACATGATTTCCCTATAACGTCATTTCACCCTTTGACAATACAATTCATGGCATTGTCATACCAACAATACCACAACATTCCATACATTGACCAAGACATCATAAACCAATAGCATGTCACGTCAAGTTTCTCCTTTACGCTTCCTTATTAACACTATGTCACAATTACTCCATCAAGTCACCTCAATACATTTCATAACAACAATCCCACAAGTTTTACACACAGAAAAAAAAAACAAGGTGAGGACATAACCACACCATACATGTTGATATTTCATCCACACCATTCACTTCCATCAAAACCTCAAGTCTCCTTTCAAGTTCAAATCCCATAGATGACACATATTTTAGCAAAACGCAAAAGTGCACTACTCAACACTTTTAGACACAACAATCATGATCTATACAATCTCTCATGCATATAATATATTAAATCACAAGATTAAACACTTACCCAAGCTTGAAAAATGATGATCTTGTCCAAAAAAGATGGCTTAGGGTTTTGAGAGCTAAAAGGAAAATCTTGGAAATGTCTAGAATGGCATGTGTATTTATGTGAATAAAAATATGATTTTTCCTTGTCTTATATAGCCCCTCAAGTCATCCTTATCCAAACATTAATTTCTATGTTTACTTGGTCAATGATAGAATGGATCATTTTCATTTGGGCCATGCAATTTGGATTCATTTTGGGCCTCAAATTGAGCCCATTAACACATGTTAACTTAGCCCACCAAATTCAATGTATGATCCACCAACTATCTCATGTTTAAATAATTTTATAAATGTGAAGACACTATTCAACTCACGAGATTCGTGTTCGTCGCCTCAAATCCAAGAATAATAGCCACTCATGGCTTAATTTATCATAAATTGATAAAAAATATAAAAAATAAAAAGGAAGAAGAATTAACCCTTATTTGGATGCCAAAATAGTCCAAGAGTAGTCCCATTAAGATGGAATAATGATACCATAACCCAAGAGCCCTATTTAGAGACTAGTGGTTGGAGAAAATTTTTGGCAAAAACGTCCTGGCACGCTACTTGGCGCGCCCCTATGCTGCCTATGCCATAAAAATTTTGGCAGAAAGCAGCCTGGCGCGCCCCACACTTAAATTCCAATTTTCTTCTTTTCTTCGACTTTTCTTTGCATATACTAGCACAATAGCAAATACTCCATCAAAGCAATACACAATACGCACTTATTGCTCTCAAAACTAAGGTAAACATGGTTCAAATAAGGCATATAAATACGCCCTAGAACACCAATCAGATAGGGTCGGAAATGTACGGGGTGTTACACTTAGAACACACCAAAAAACCCTGAAGCTGGTCAAATAAATCATTAATACGAGGAAGAGGATACTTATTCTTTATAGTCTCTTTGTTCAACTGCTATAGTCAATACAAATGCACATAGAACCATCCTTATTCTTCACAAGCAAGACAGGAGCACCCTAAGGAGACACAGTAGGTCTAATGAAACCCTTACTCAACAAATCTTGAAACTGCTCCTTTAATTCGTTCAACTCACTCGATGCCATCCAATAGGGAGGAATAGAAATAGGCTTGGTGGCCAACTCAACATTAATAGCAAACACAATATCATGGTCCGGAGGCATACTAGGAAAATCTATAGGGAACACATCCTGAAACACCCTAACAACTCGAACATAATCCAAAGGAGGAGGTGAAGCAACACTAGTATCATGAGTGAAATCCAAGAAAAATCAACATCCTTTTTCTAACGTAGAAAGGATATATCTCTTTTCAGACCCAAATTAAAAGTACCCTTCCAACCTATCCTTAGCACACCTGGAGTATATAAAGTCATAGTCTTGGCATAACAATTTAAAATAGCATGATAGGGAGCTAACCAATCCATACCCACAATAACATCAAAGTCAATCATATCTAGGATAATCAAGTCTACCCAAGTCTCATGCCCCACAAAGGTCACTACATAAGATCGATACACCTGATCTACCACTAAAGAATCTCCTACTGGGGTAGAAACATTAATAGGCACAATAAAAGACTGATGGTAGCATGGAGGGCATACGCCCTTTCACACGGAGTCAAGCAAGGGAACTCCAAGGTCTACAAATGATGCTTATGCAAAAGGGAACATGGGAGAAGCCCGAAGATTGTCAATGGAGAATCTACAATGTGTGAAAGAATCAAAGGGGTGAAGCGTATGAAGAAAAGTGGGTCATTGGTGAAAGTGGCTAGATTTTAAATTCAAGAATTCACAACAAGAGCCACTAAACAAGGCCCTTGTCTCTCATTAAGGGCATATTTGTAATAACTAGTTGTATTTATTTCTTTAGTATAAATAGGATAATTCCTCATTTGGCATTGTAGATTTTGATGAATATTGAACAATATTGTTAAATTTTAGTCTTCTTCTTAGCATATTCCCTTAAGGAATTAGTGGTTAACTAGTGAGTGTTTAAGGGTTGAATCTTGAAATTGGTGTTGAACTTCTTGGGTTTGGATTAATTTGAGGATTACCCATTTGTGGTATTTGGTTTCCTTTAATTTCTTCAAACTAGGGTTTGTGTTTGGGTGTTGAAATCAATTGGGAGGTGAGGGTATTAAGCCCCTTGTTGCCCATAATTTCAATACTTAGATATTAATCCCCATATCCTTCCTTTGTTTCCTTTTATTCTTGTTCTTCCCTCTTTGTTCGTTATCATTTTTGTATCAGAGCCTAGGTTAAGGTTTGTTTTCACAAATCTTAATATTGAGATTTTGATTTCTTCAAAAATTTAAAAATCCAAAAAAAAAAAATCCGAATTTTTTTTGTTTTGATTTGTTGTTTTGACAATATATTTTGATTCTCTAGTATTTTTTGAGTCTAGATTTCAAATTTCATTCAAATCAGAGTTTGGAAAGTAAAGTTACCATTAAAGGGTTTTCAAGCTTTTGAAGTTTCAAAACTTGAAAAGTGGGTTTGTTAATTGAGGAGAAATTGAGGCATAAAATTCATTGGGGTTTGTTTTCTAAGTCGTAGGGAAGCTACCCCTAAATTTTGAGTCAATTCCGAGTTGATTTGGGTGTGCTAGGGTTGGCGTGTGTTTTTTGGTGTTCTTGAACGCCTTCATATTGTTCTTGGAGAAGAAGTACACTTTGATCCAAAATTCCAAGTCAAATTTGGTCAAAAGTGTTTGTGGGTCCACTTGTGGAAAGTCAAAAAAAAAAATTATTAGTAGTAAATTCTGGAATTTTTTTTTTATATATTCTGGATTTTTATTTTTTATTATTGGTGGGCCATAATATATATATATAGATATATATACGTTACTTCATTCCTTACTTGTGAGAGATCGATACCATTACTTGTGAGAGATTGATACATTGGTGATTGAAACATTATTGGAACTTTGGAACATAACATTATTGGAAGTGCTACTCAGGAATGAATAGATTCTCTTTACATCATTACTTTCTTTGAAATAGTTCTTTTAGTAGTTACAACATTATGAGAGCTTTGGAACTTCAGTCAATGAATGAGAGACATGTAAATCACAATTGGTCCTGTGAGTAATATGATATGACAACCTGAATTGAGATACCTTTGGACATTTCGGAATGAAACAAGTACAATATCAATGTGAACAATATGTGCTTCAGGAGGATACGGAAAGAGTAACCTTACATACCTTATCTTCTCAATATGAATACACAGTACTATATGTGAATACAATAATCCAGCTCCTTCCTTATGTGTTACTCTACAACACAAGTACATAACGAAGCTCATGTTAACAACCAACTACCTTACAAGTGCATACAACGACAATGAATTACGTGACTGCCGTATAACGTCATTTATCCCTCTTACAATACCATTTATTACATCACCATACCAACAATACCATAACATTCCACACATTGACCAAGACATCACAAACCAATAACATTTCACACCAAGTTTACCCTTTACGCTTCCTCATTAACACTACGTCACAATTATTCCATCAAGTCACCTCAATACCTTTCATAACAACATATTAACAACAATCCATATTTGATACCATTCAAAATACCTCCGGGATACTCCTTTATAGTCATTTAAAAGGTACCATAAGTTGATAATTGCATCTATAAAGGGTATAGGGGTTTCGGGGGATCAAAGAGAGACAGAAACATGCAAAACGGGGTTCTGGGCTGACCTGCTAAGCCACCTGCTCCAGCAGGTGGTTGCGGTGCGTTCTTAGGTGCCCCTTGGCAGTATCCAGGGCCACCTGCATTGGCATCTGCGCCCGCAGGTACCCCTACAGCAAAGGCAGATGCCCGTTTCAGCCTCTGGTGGTCATTTTAGGGTCCTTTTTCGCAATGAATGGTCCATAATCATAATTAAGCTTCTCTTAACATATTTTAGATCATATTAGATGCCAACGAACATCCATAGTTTCACAACGCACATAAACATCACCAAAACTACATTTTCCTTTCAATACGCCACCGGTTCCATGTAAAATTTCACAACAACAACTCCAAATGTTTCACACAAAGAGAAAGCAAGTTAAGGACATATCCACATCTTACATGTTGATATTTAAACCATCAAATTTACTTCCTTCAATACCATAAGTCTTCTTCCAAGTTACAAGGCAAAACCCTTTACTAATAAGCAAACATAGACTGTTTCACACATAGTGAACTTCTCACCACTTTGTCAACATAAACAACATGATTTATACACCATCTTAAGCATATAATATATTAAACCATAAGGATAAACACTTACCCAAGCTTGCAAAGTGATGATCTTGTCCCAAAAGATGGTTGCCTTAGGGTTTGTGAGATCAGAGAAGGTTGTGGAAAAATCTAGAAATGAGACATGTGTGTTTTGTTGATTAAAATCTGATTTTTGTTGCCGTTTATAGTCCCTCAAAGTCATCCTTAGAAACTCTTGGTCAAAGATGACATGTGTACTTGATCCATTTTATGAATGGGTCATTTTTCCATTTTTGGGCCATGTCTTGTGTGTAATTTTGGGCCTCAATTGAGCCCAATGGCACAAGACTAATCGAGCCCACCAAATTTAAAGTATAATACCCCAACAATCTCATGTTTAAATAATTCCATAAATGTTACGGTAATCAACTAGGTTTGGAAATGTACGGGGTGTTACAGGAAGCTTCTCATGCCCGTCCTCTACCTCTGGGTTGGCCATAATCCCTGGCCGACCCCTGACTAGGGCTCCAACAGTGGGTGCTTGCACAGTATCCCTAATATCTCTGAACTTAATCCTCACCATCTGCTTTAAAATGATTGGAATATAAGTTTAGAACATTGGGTATGAACAACCCACACGATAAGGAATCAAAATAGAGATGTTTTTTCTAAATATATCTTATAGCATCTCGAAGATAGATATGTACATCTACATATCGATCCATGAGACACTACTAGACATCCTGCTCTTTCACATATGATAATGGTGAACCTAGCGTTCTGATACCAATTTGTCACGACCCTAAAATTGAGGTCATAATGACACCTACTTCAGCCTAGTTTTAGTAAGTAAGACAAATCCCACATGGATAAGGAAAGATCAATAATAAGAATTAAAACCCATAAATATGAGACTTCTAGAACAAAGTTAGGCTAAAACATGTAATAACAGGAATTCGAACAAAATATATAAAATCCTCAAGTTGTTGTGTCACAAGTGTAAGAGTATCTAATACAACTTAGAATGCTGGAAATACATAAATATATCTCCGAAAGGAAAATAAAGACAACTAAGATAACATATGGTTTGAAATCTACCCTGAAATCTGGGGCTCGCCAGTACCTCAAAATGTCAACCCTGCTATTATGAAATCAGCTACCATGAGTCGTACTCGAACTGGGATCTGCACTGAAAGGGCATAGTATGGGTGAGTACGGTCCACTTGTACTTAGTAAGTATCATAGGCTGACTGGCAAAGAAAAAATAATATAAATAAAATATACTATGAGCATGTCAAAAGCAAGCAGAAAAGCTCCCAAACAAGAGCTCAAACTGTCTCCACTAGTAGTTCTAAAATATAAAGATAATAAAGGAAACTAACTACACAACAACAAGACGTAAAGGAATATAGGACAATGTAAACAATGCAATGCAATATAATAATGAGGTGGTGATGATGGTCAAATAAGCTGATACAATCCCACATACGAAAAAGAGGATTGGACTATGAAAACAAAGAAACAACAAATAGATAAAAAGGATAGATAGATTGAAACAAAAAAGATAGAAAAAAAGGAACTAAAGAGTATATTAAACTTAAAAACCCCTAATTCGATTATCAACAAGCACCTAATCTCATACGTTGAACGCAAGGGAATCAAAATGCCCCTACAACCACCATTTCTAAGCAAAGTTCAACAAGATCCATTCCAAGCTCTCAATCACTCTCTTAAGAGTTTTCATTCTCAATTAATATCAAAAAGCTAACTTAGGAAATAATGACCTAAGATAATCTATTTATAGTCTAGGTTTAAGCTATTACATTAGACCCAAAAGTGGCCTTGACTTAAAAGGAGATAAAGAAAGATCATCAACATTTCTGGTTGACCTTAGCGGCCATCTTGGTGGACCGTCAAGGTGGTGACGGGCCTTCATGGTCATCGTCACCCCAAAGTAGTAGGGAGCTTCCATGGCCTTGTCTTGGGGACCTTGGTAGCGGTTGGTCAAGCCACTGGAGGCCCGTCATCTTGGTCGTCACCACAAGGCAGTGGAGTGCCTTCATGGCCTTTAATCCTTGGTCCTTCCAAATGCTTTCCAAGCTCAAAGATATCAATTAAACATGGAATTGCTCTAATATAGGCTTTAATAGGGCTCTCCAAGCATGTTCTTATTCCCTTATGAGGTTCATGGTTTGGATCTTCATGTGGTGACTTCGAATTATGTTCCTTAAAGCATTGATGCTAATTAGGGATATATCATCCTCCTCTCTTGAAAAGGATTCGTCCTAAAATCCAAACCTTGCAAACCATAGGGAAAACAAACAACCATAATATCCTCATGACATGAGGGTTAGTGTTCGCAAAAATAATTTTATCACCATACCAAGGTTGCACACACTTAACATATAGCCAAGGGTCCTTTATGTTTAACATAAAGAACTCATGGAAAAGGATACAAGGGAGCCGGCTATGAGAGAAACCAAGAAGAGATAAGGAAACCAAAAAGGTCATAATGGCATCAACAAGCTCCAAAGGTAAGACCAAATTCATTTTAGGAGCTATAAGACACAACTATTTTGTTATCTCTCCAAGAGACCACACCCAAGGTGGTGCCATCAACGGTTCAAAAATCCACAAGAGTTTCTTGGAGGCCAAAAATTGAAAGACCCACAATGCATCATTACTCAAACAAGTAGACCAACCAATGGAAATCTTACCTCCAAATAAAACAATTCCACAACTAGTATGGACATCATCATAAGCAAAGAGGTAGTATAAAAAGGAATTAAGCGTAGAAATCTCATCCATGGTATTACCATCTACAAGAGTGCCATATGGCTCAAGAGAATTAGCAATTAATGCTCTTAAGGATAGATTCAAATCATTTAGGCATACAATACCTTTCCCTTTAAACAATTCACCCACATAGGATGTAGATTCAACATGATTATGAACAAAATCATATGCAAAAAAGGTAGTAAGGAAAGGTGCTAAGGAAACTAATCTCATCCAAGGTGTGCTCATGAGTAGGAATACACAAAGAGAGAAAGAAACATTTCAAGCACATAGAAACTCTCTTCTTCAGACAACTTCCAAGAGTCCCACTTATCACTTCTAATTGTCCCACCCTATGAGGGTGACGAGAAGTTCTTAACAACCATGGATTCTTCCACAAGCAGGTACTCAACTTAGCATCCACAAGTTCTAGTCCACACAACTTAAGCACAAGAGTGTCAAACAAGGATGAAAGTATATAAGCAACACCCAAAAGAGGCAATGACGCATTTACCCTAGATTCCTCAAGAATGATACCACCTTTGAGAAAGGGGCCATCAATTTCAATCAAGCAACAAAGAAAGGTATCACATAAATTGAATTCAACCAAAGTGATTTCAAGAGAAGACTCACTCTTTGACCTACAAGTCACATAACCTTGGTCAATAATCGAATCACACAATGGTGAACTCTCTTGGATCATTACATTACTCCCCTTTTTTAAAGAACATTCTTCATTGTTGGAAATGTCTCCCATGCATAACTTGGTTCTACCAAGTGGTTTGTAAATCCTCAAGAAATACTTTCCATCATAGGGAAGTATTCCAACAACCTTATTCAAACTTCGCTTGTCGTGTTGACCAAGCACTAAGTGGGGTGTTTTACAACTACCACATTCCAATTGGTCACCGGGGTCAAATGGATAGAATGGACCATAGACATGGGTCTAAGCAACACTTTTTTCCCCCAAAGGTATCACCAACACATAAATTTATACTCTCTACACAAGCATGGGCAATATCATGAGCAAATAAACAGAAAAGAAAAGTGTCATGCAAATTGATTTCCACTAAGGTGTCCTCGATAACATGCTCACTATTATGACCAAGAACATTATCAAGGGGATGCTCAAGATTTGGAACACTCAAAGAAGAAGAAATAATCAGGACACAAAGACCACCTCCCATTTCTTCACAATCCTTCCCCATAAGAGTACTCTTATCTTCTAAGAAGAGATTTCATTCTTTAAGACGAATGTTGTCACACCATAGTGGGTTGTTATATAAAGTATAGCCCTCAAGAAGAGCTACATCATTAACATGATCCACACCACTAGGTAATTAACAAGGAGTGATTTTATCATTCTCAAATAACAGATTGTACTTAAAGAGAGAAGGCTCAATCCAAGATGGAGAATTGGGACATATAAATTCACTCTCAAAAAGAAAATTATCAAATATTAAAGAAGTTTCAAACACATAATCATCCCTATGAGCCAAGCAAGTAATATAATTTTTATTTAAAGGCATGCTCAAGGGTTCACTCCTATTCAAATGATCAACATTGTTAATATCATCACTAACTTGAGGTTCACTAATCATATCACAAACATCCTCCAGTAGTGGGCTCAATTCACACACAAGTTGATCAATACCATTTTCACATGATAATGTACTATCACTCAACACCAAGGCTTCAACACTAAGGGCATATGTGGCTTGTTCGACTTCGCTCATAGCATAGTCCTTGAAAAACTTTTCACATTGCGATTCCCAATCAAGATAAACCTTGGGATCACGTTCTCCTTTGAAGATATGAAGAGATGCTCTAGGGAGATTATGACTCACACTATACCCTTCACATCCACCTTGGTTCCTACTTCTCATTATTTAAGCACTAGAACACAAAGGATAAGATGTAGTATACCAAGGCATTAGAGATGTACATCATTTTCATCTCGTTGGGAGGCTAATACTATAAGTAGTATAGCCACTCACACCAATTCGACCATGATAAGAAGTACCACAAGACAAGGAACATGAATCTTCGCAATCCTCATGCACATTACCACCATAACTCTTATAAGGTGCATAACAGAATGAACTATAGTTACATCTCTTTCATGATTGGAGTGGGAAGTAGAAAACTCCTCACATTCTTCATGATCAATGCTCACAAGTCTCATCTTCCTCTCCATATTCACCATAAGAACTAAACTCACTATTTGCCTCATATTCTTATCCGGAATAGTAGGTCTCATTCTCACACAACTCTTGATCATGGCTATATTCATTGCCTCCATAATCACGATAATCACCATCTCCATCATAGCCATAACCTTTATTACTATAATCATAGTCCCCTATGTCATAGTCACATGTATCCGAGGCTAACGATGACATACTTCCTTAGAGTACCTACGAAATGAGCAAACAAGTTTAGTAGTAAAAGCTCCTCACCAACACTCATAAGATTCTCACCTTTGTATGTCTCACAATTGGATTGACTAATGTTAAAGATTGCTTATACTCCGGTGGTACACAAGGTAATAATTGCTACTCTTGGTCGGAATAGATTCTTGTTTGAAAGACTTAAAAAGTTACTTACGCACTTGAGTCAAAAAGCTTCAATGAAATTGAAAAGAGAAAAGCACACAAAGAAGTGGGACGAAGAAAGAAACAAACTCAAGAACTAATTCACAACTAAGTAGATTGATTAATAGTTGTTAATTAGTGTTAGAATCAAGTAAAGGATGGTTAATAATCAAAGAAATGAAACTAGAAATCTAAAATGAGCTTACAGAGCTTTGTTTTTCATTTTCAGGTTGGAGGAGTTGATGATGGACCGTCACGGAGTTGGAGGTCCGCCAATAATGTCGTCAAGGCTTAACCAGTAGGTTGCTGATTTGGGTTGTTGGTGGAGATAATGTTAGCGGACCGCCACTTTGGTGGAGGATCATCACAGTTTCCATCAAGGCCCTCGGACAGTAAGTTTGTGGGCCCTTGTACCTTTAAATGGAATATTCTTTGGCACAAACAAGCGTACTTCCTTTTTCTTTGGCTCTTTTGGATCAAATACCTTCTTTTGAACCTTCTTCTTCAATAAGACTTGAATATTTTGAAGAACATTCAAAAATTGACCCTTAAGCAAACGATCTCAAAATTTGATGAAATTCGAAACCCAAGCTCCCTTCGAGCCCACGAACGCAACCCAAGTAATATTAAAGCTCAAAATGCACCCAAACTTTTAAGATTTTTTGAAACTCACTTCACGTTTCTTCAAAAATTAAGCTTCAACAAGGGCAGAACACTCAAACCTTGTTAGATTAAGCTCAATTTTTAGTTATCAACTCACTAGACACTAGAGAACACAATTCTAGCATCGAAAACACACATAAGACTCAAAATCAAAAATCCAAAATTTCAAAAACTCTCAAAACATGAATAGTAATTTTTTTTTGTGATTTTCTAGATAACAAACCCAAGACTAGAATCATGGGAACAATTCTAAGCTTGGCTCTTATACCAAATGATAAAACCCTAAATATGACAATATGGATTTGACTATGAAAACAAAGAAACAACAGATAGATAAAGAGGATAGATAGATTGACATAAACAAGATAGAACAAAAAGGAACTAAAGAGTATATTAAACTCAAAAAACCCTAATTTGATTATCAACAAGCACCTAATCTCTTACGTTGACCGCAAGGGAATCAAAAATCCCTTACAACCATCGTTTCTAAACAAAGTTCAACAAGAGCCATTCCAAGCTCTTAATCACTCTCTCAAGAGTTTTCATTCTCAATCAATATCAAAAAGCTAACTTAGAAAATAATGACCTAAGTTAATCTATTTATAGTCTAGGGTTAAGCTATTACATTAGACCCAAAAGTGGCCTTGACATACAAGAAGATAAAGAAAGCCCATCAACATTTCTAGTTAACCTTGGCGGCCACCTTAACGGACCGTCAAGGCGGTGGTGGGCCTCCATGGTCACCATCGCCCTAAAATAGTAGGGAGCTTCCATGGCCTTGTCTTGGCTGCCTTGGTGGCAATTGGTCAAGCCATTGGCGGCCCGTCATCTTGGCCGTCACCATAAGGCAGTGGAGTACCTTCATGGCCTTCAATCCTTGGTCCTTACAAATGTTTTCCAACCTCCAAGATCTCAACCAAACATGGAATTGCTCTAATATAGACTTTGAAAGGGCTCTCAAAACATGTTCTTATGCCCTCATGAGCTTCATGGTTTGGATCTTCATGTGGTGACTTCGAATTATGTTCCTCAAAGCATTGACGCCGATTCAGGATGTATCATAAGCCATCGCATGGCTTTTAGTATAGACCTTTCGTGCCTCTACGCTTTAAGATAGGACCCATGGGGGGTTGGCAACCCATTTATTTTCTCATACCTCAATTCAACTCTCTGGCTAATGTTCATTAAACAATGGTTTATAAAGTGTCTCAATCACCTCTTCAGTTACTATTCACGGATCAAGGGTTTTATAAAGAATTTCTCAATAGTATCAATATCTCATAATGTATATAAATATAATAAGAATGGGGTGGTCGTGACAATTTACTATGAAAATAATGATCAATTTAATACAGCATAAGTAAGTTCAAAAATCAAATCAACATGTTAATGATTCATAATTTAAGCCCTTACTAGGCACCACCAAGATAAATAGTCATGTAAGACATTAAAATATCATTTAAAAAATCCCTCACTCGAGTTTTACTCTCATGAGCAAGGTAATCAATGCTCAAACAAGGCCTATATTATCTATTCAAGCCCCTGCATGGGAATCACCACGATAAACATGGCATTTAATGCACAAATATGGCCTATGATGTCAAATAAAGGCCCCAATCAGACAACACGCAATATGCATATCCTCTCAAGTATACCACAATATGCAAATAAGCCCCTGCATGGGCACAAAATCATAATAATAGCCTCAAGATGTAATTCGCATAGCTAATTCTCCAACCCATAGCATATTTTACATGTCTATTAACTACCCAGCCTAGTTTGAAGAAAGTTAAGCCATAACCTACCTCAAAGCACCAAATTCTACCCTACAACCTTTAATGCAGAGCCTTTCCTTAATGAAAGGTCTTGGAAAAAGTTAAGACAATCAAATACACCATCTACGTGTTAAAAGAAAGTTAACAATACCCATATCGACTATATATAAGATGGCTCCAAAATGGGTTAGAAAAAAGAAAAGGGGTAAAACTGGAATTTTATTTTAGAAACATGTTCCTCATGATTCTAGGAGTCTACAGTTGAAAGCGAATGTAAAAATGGGTTAAAATGAGGCTCAAATATAAGAAAAACCATTTTCAAAGCTTTATCATAAAACCCCAAAAATCCATTTTGAAATTGAGAAAATAAGATATTTTTGAAGATATAATCAATGGAATTTAATGGGAAGATGAGTTTGGAGCTTACCCAATCAAGAATGGTGGAGAAAACCATAAAAATTGACTTAACTCGAAGCTCCAAGGTCCACAAATGGATGAAAATTGTTAAAATGGAGTATTTATACTGTTGTGTGAACAGTACCCCACAAACGCAGTAAACCCTTCACGTTCGTGAGGGTCAATGTTGACCAGGCCAATAAGTTGGCTTTAGCATTCATGGCTAGCCCTTCGCATTTACGAAGGCTAGTGACCCCGACCCATCACATTTGCGATGGTATGGTCGCATTTGAGATGAAGGAAAAAGGACGGCCTAGTCTGACTACTCTTCACTATCACATCTCCCCCCTCGTGATCGCGATGAAGGCTAATATCCTTCTCTATGTTTGAGGCAAGAGGTCTGCATTTGCATAGAAAGAAATTCAACTACACTAGATATCAGTAAATGCTGAGTTTTTACTAGTTGAAATATCTCAAAATGGACCCTTGGGATTCATTTGGGACCCCCACAGAACTAAATGTTATATCTACGAGGCTATTTTTGACGTTCCATACTCATTGGCTATCACTACCCAATTTTTGAGTCATGATGACGCCTATCAAAAACCACCAATAGGCAAGCCAAACCCTAGCCCGGGGCGACAAGAGACGGGCCGATAGGCATGATCTTATAAGAAAGGAGATGAAGCAAAACTACTGCCATAAATGTGTTTCGTATGTATAGACAAAGGAAGTATACATATCGGGACATAAAGGAAGAGGGCAGTATATAACTCTAAAACCCCTCCCAAGACTTGGTGAGGTCAGTACATGATCCACCACTTGACATATCTAGAATACATGACATAAACCGAATATACATAATATATATACAACAGTCTTAGATCTAAAAGACTATACATCAGATATGGAGTGGGATCTGACTCTGATGTCAGTAAGCTTTCCATGCTCCGAAATCAGTGTTGAGAAGAGAGTCACATTACGGTACTCAGCTTGTACCTGGATCTGTATAGGGAAAAGATGCAGAAGTGCAGTATTAGTACCGAGGCAACGGGTACTCAGTAGGCATCATTGGCCGACTGAGCTCAATGTAACATAAACAAGCTGAAGTACGATGGTGAATGCTAAGTTAGGGTATAACTGATAAGTAAATACGACACTGAATAATAAGTAAGTAACTGCGCACTGAACACATATGTCAAACATAACCCAACTAGGCCTCCAAAAGCCCACTGGGCACACGGAAGAATACAATACCCAGCCTGGCGCCCATAAACCGACGGGACACATAAGAATAGTTAATGCATAGTCACTAGTATCTCAAAGCTGTACCAGTATCCAATAATCACAATAACCAATAGGACACACTGGTCTTGAACCGGCACCAATGGGTAATAAGATGAGGCTAGACTCCGGAAGCAAATCTGACATGGTGGGTAATAACAAGAGGCCACAGATATATCATATCTACCAGACTCGAATTGGAACTCAGAGAAAAATAGTATCATAATCACGATACCCAGTACCAGAGCTCATAGTGCACCACAATCTAGGGACGGACTCAAATCGGGACACTAAATAGTCAATAACCAACATCATCATACCTGAATAAGTAGCCAGACTCAAACCAAAAGTCATCATAGCCAATAACCAGAAGAGAGCCCAATGTCACATCATAACCAATAAGTGGGGAACATGCTAGTCCCCGATCAAAGCCGAAGTACATGTAAGAAGCTAGCCTATCATCTGCTACAAGGTAAGTCCCCAGGTCCTCCTAGGTTTGTAGTCTACCATCATGCAATATATAAGTCAATTCGGGTATCTAGAGTAGCTCATGGCAAGATGGGTCCCAAATTTAAGCCAAGCCAGCAAGCAAGATCAAGTGCGGTACTATCTGGGATTAAAAGACTAAACAGGACAACCGGGTATACTTGGGCTGACGCAATCCCATAACAAGCCTAACAGGTCATACTAGGTATTAACTAAGGCCAAAGATGTCAAAATTCTGACAAGTCGACAAAAAGGGTAACAGGGCCCACTACCGAGTTTCGAAAACCAAGTCTAGTTATATGTGTCTAAGTCTGGTATAAGTTTGTCTAAGCATGGAATAAGGTCAAAAAATAACATTCCCCAACCAACAAAAATAACTTCAATGCTATCGGACCCCAAATAGGTCATCTGCGGTGTACCACGATGATAACGGGCCTGGAATATGTATGAATATCCCTATCCGCCCTAGAAGGCCTAAATCACAGCAAACCACCACCAAGCCTATAGTACCAGCCCACAACAAAAAAACAATAGCATACATATATCACACATAAGCCCAATCTAAGTGTAAAGAAAACCTAGCCTACCTGGACGCCACCGTAAGCCTGCCAAAGAACCCTCCAAGTTGGAGCCTTCCCCTTTCAAGAGGCCTCTAATTGTTGCCACGCTATCAAAATGGTAAACTGGATATCAAATCATAACCAATGATACCCATATGTCTCTAGGTCAGAAAATGATCGAACAACTCACGTGGGGCTCGTTTGCGGAATCCGCCAAACTGAAATCGTCACAGCATCCCAAATCTCACCGTGACCAATAGTCACAAAATCTATCTTGTCATTTGAGCTCAATACACAACTCAAATACCAATAACAATACCAACAAATCCAACGAAAATGTAAACGACCATAAAATTGGGAAAACGTATCGTAGAAATGTCGAAAATGAAGCCACGAACTTAAATATGTAATTTTCCAATTTTAGACCTTGCTATACAAGTTATATAAGAGCTTGAAGCTCTGAAAATAGTGTTACTATGGAGTTTGTGAGTTTAAACATGAAAGAGAAGGTGAAATGTTTATATATATCCAAAGCAGGTGGCGCTAAAGCCCTCTTATGGCAGCTTAAGCACCTAGCGCTAAAGAGTCATAAGTGGCCACTTAAGGGCTCCACTGTTTCCACCTCTTGGCCGCTAAAGAGGAGCCAAGGGTTGTTTAAGTGCCTGTGGCCGCTTTAGCCATGCCCTTGGCTGCTAAAGCGCCTTGGCCGCTAAAATGAGCCTGGGTCCGCTTAACCGCCTAGCACTAAGGCGTACCTATGGCCTCTTAAGAGCATTGGCAATGCCAAAAATGGCTAAGTTGGGAAATTTTGACTATGTGTCCGGGATCGCTCCGGAGTTTTATGCTAAAAAATGTACAATGATACCTAACTAATGACACTCCGGACTAAATAGAACTGTTGGAATTTCCATCAGAGGTCGTTCCTACTAAAACTAGGGCCCACGCCCTAAGGGCTGACTCGACTCAGCCAATAGTCAGTCAGCCTATCACTCAAAACAAGTTTGGGAACCTCAAGACCCAAACAAAATATCTACCTAACGTAAAAACGACATTCTAAATCTGAAGAGATAGTCAAAAATTCATTTAACAGGGGTTTAGGCCCGGAAGCCATACATGACTACCAGAAAATTCTATATAGGAAACTGACTCTAAAAGCCAAACAAACGGCCAGGTAACCGTAGTACTAGTCCCAACAAGTCATACACGACCTGTGGTAGTCATGAAAAGTCTATAAATATCATAAACATGAGTAAACACTGGGAATAACCTGGAGGGTCATTACAGAATCCACTACTAAAAAAGACTTTCGTCCGCGAAAGTCAAGAATAAGCGCATACCTGAAAATGTGAACAAGTAGGGATACTGGGATCATATATCTGACTCAAACTCCCAAGTGGCCTCCTCAACCAAATGGTGATGCCACTATACCTAAACCACTGGAATGTCCCAGGAGCACAATCGTCTAACATATCTGGCCAGAATAGACATAGGCTCCTCTACAAATGCTAACTTCTTATCTAACTAAATCGAGTCCCACTATAGCACATGTGACTCATCTAGAATGTACTATCGTAACATAGAAACATTAAATACTAGGTGAATAGCTGAAAATGTTGGAGGCAGAGCTAACACATATGATACCTCCCCAGTTGTCCGCAGAATGTCAAAGGGTCAAATATATCTGGGGCTAAACTTTCCCCTCCTACCGAATCACATCACGCCCTTCATGGGTGATACTAGTAAGAAGACACTATCACCAACTCTAAATTTCAACAGACAACGTCTATGGCCAGGATAACTCCTCTGTCTATTATGAGCTATCCATAGCCTGTCTTGAATCACCCAAACTCAATATAAAGATTCACGGAGCAAATTCATGCCACGAGCACTGATCTCCAAAGTTTCAAACTAACCAACTGGAGACCGACACCTTCTACCATACAACGCCTCAAACAAAGCCATCTGAATGCTGGAGTGGAAGCTATTATTATACACAAACTTTGCTGAAGATAAGAACTCATTCTACTGACCCCCAAAGTCTAACACATAAGCACGGAGCATATCCACTAATACCTAAATAATATACTCTGACTGTACATCGGTTTGAGGACAAAATGCAGTACTGTGGTCCACCTGAGTACCCAACTCTTCCTGGAAAGTCTGCCAAAAATTGGAGGTAAACTGAGAACCTTGGTCTGAGATAGCAGATATTAGCACTCCATCTAGGCGAACCACCTCCTGAATATATACACAAGCTAACCTTTCAGCACTATAGGAAACTCAAACAGGGATAAAATACGTCTTCTTAATCAATCGATCTACAATGACCCAAATCCTATCAAAACCACGGGACGTACGAGGTAATCTACCAATATAATCCATAGTGACTGTAACACCTCGTACGTTTCTAAGTTTAGTTAACAACCGTAACACTTATGGAAATATGAGAACATGGGAGAATTGATGAATTTTGTATTTAATTGTGGGAATTTAAAGGCTTGTACAATTGGGCCCTAAATGAAGCCCAAATACATGAGAAATACATGGCCCAAAAAGAGGTCTTGACCCATTCCAATTTTGGTCCAATTGACCAAATCAACATAGCATTAAATGCTAAGTAAAGGATAAGGTAGACATGAGGGACTATATAAAGAGGAAAAATCAGAATTTTAAGGCATTTGAACTCTCATGCATTTTCTAGATTTTTCCACATATTTCTTATTTGACTCTCAAGAACCCTAAGGCATTTTCTTGGCCAAGATCATCCTTGTACACAGCTTGGTAAGTGTTTATTATGATGAATTAATATATAATATGCATGGAATATGGTTTATATCATGTTGGTTATGTTGGTGAAGAGTGAGAAGGCCACTATGTGTAAAACACTTTGTGTTTGCTAAATCGGAGGATGATTTTTGTCTTGAAAACTTGAATATGGACTTGTGATCTTAAAGGACATAAACTTGATGGATTCAATATTTACATGTGATATGTGATTATAGTATTCACTTGTTTTGTCATGATGTCTAATGTTTGGAATTTCTATTGTGAAATTGGTTATGGTTTTGGTGGCGTATTGGCCGTAAAGTGTCGTTTTGGGTGTTGTATGCTGCCAAAGGCCATCTGCGGGCACAGGTGGCTGACTTGTGGGCACAGGTGGAAGCGCAGGTTAGCCCATATTTGTGTTTTGCATGTTTTCGTATCCCTTTGATCCCCGAAGGCCCCGATACCCTTCTTGGATGTAATTATCAACTTGTGATGTTGTTTAAATGACTTTAAAGTATTGTATGGAGGTGTGTTGGACTGTATGAAGTATGTAAGGTTGTTCATATGTTGTGATAAAGGAGTAAATGTGACGGAATGATAAAGAGAAAAGCGTAAGGGCAAGTGTGGTGTGAAATACTATCGATGTATGATTTTTGGTCACTGTGTGTAATGATATGGTGTTGTTGATATGGAAATTCATTGGATTGTATGGTAATGGGGTGACATGATGTTGTATGGTAGTCATATAGTTCATTGTCATTTTGTACGTTTGTACGGTAAATGATCGTTAACAAGAGTTTCATTGTAGACTTGTATTGTAGAGTGAAACATAAGGAAGAAGCTGGACTGTTGTGTTCATATATAGACTTGTGTACTAGTACTTGGAAGTAAAGGTATGTAAGGTTACTCTTTCCATATCCTTCTACAGCATATAGTGTTCACATTGTCATTGTACTTATTCGAATACGAAATGCTCTAAGGTATTTCATTTCCGGTTGTTGACTAGTGTTACTCACATGTTCCTTATTATTTGGTCAATGGTGAATCATATGACTCATGTCCATGGGTTGAATTGTGTTCACTGGCTAATATGTCAAAAGTTCCAAATATTCTAAGGTATCCTATTTCCAGCTACCAAGGGTAATGGTCACATATTTCTTACTCATTGATCACTTGTGAATCACATGTCTCTTATGCCTTGATAATGTTCCGAAAGCTCAATAGTGGTTATGTTCATTTGTCTTATTTAGTGCTCATTGTCCTAAGGTTCCAAAAGTTTTCTATTCCAAAGGGGTTCGATAGTATTCCAATTAAGGTATATATATATATTGTTATTCATATGTGTTTTATTCCTAGACGAGTTATGACCCACTTAGTTCTTATTTATGTATGGAAGTTCTTAAGTTGTCATTTGTTGTAGATCCAAGAGAATTATCCCAACAAGAGCGATGAGGTAAAAAGGGCTTGTTTAGTTGAATAGCATTGTTCCAATCATGTCATGATCCAAGTTCCAATAGGGTGATATACATGTCTCATATTCATTAGTTATGTTCCAAAAGTCCAATGAGGTTATGTTCCAAGGTTTCAATAGTAGTTATACTCATGTATATTGTTCATTGATCATTGTCCAATATTTCCAATAGTGTGATGTTTCCAATAATGCTTATTCACATGTTTCTCACTCATTAATTATTGATCCAAAGCTTCAAATAAAGTTATGACTATCATTGTATTAATATCTCATAAGTAAAAATACCAATCTCTCACAAGTGAATGAATCAATCTCTCACAAGCACATGTACTAATCTCTCAAAATAGGGAGTAAAGAGTAATGAACGTAAGGAAGCAATGTTATGTAATGAATACCCACAATAAAGTGGATGCCCACCAAGAGTGGATGACTACCCACAACAAAGTGGATGCCCACCAAAGAGTGGATGACTACCAACAACAAAGTGGATGCCCACCAAAAGGTGGATGATCATAATAACCCACCAATAAGGTGGATGACTAATTAAAATGGCGAATGTAAGTAAGGAATATAATAAACGTAAGGTACATGGTTCCCCACATGCAGAAAGAGAGTTTTTCCCCACTTGCTATTTCTCTTATATTGATTCCACGGTTGTTGTTATGTACGAATCATTGGAGAAGATAATAAAGAAAGAAATGTACATAATTCCACATATAGAGTTTTTCTTATAATTATTTCCATTGATGTTATTATGTATTGATGCATTGATGTCGTTTTTGTAGGGACTTACATACTCAGTACATTCTTCGTACTGACCCCTCTTGGGGACTTACCTTACATGTGCAGGTGCAGGTATTAGTAGACCTCATCAGTAGGTTGCGGATCACATACAGGTCCTTGGTGAGCTCCAGTTGCTTCGGGGCTTCCAAAGTCACACGTGTATACTAGGTTTTGGTATTTTGTAAACATTGTATAGACATGGTCATGTATCTAATAGAGGCTTTGTAGACATATGTGGGGAGATGAAAGTAAAAGATGTATATTCATTTTGACGTAATGGCCCTAACGGCCAAGTTTCATATATTGCACTTATTTCCATGACTTCCGCCATTGATATTTAATTACATGACATAAAATGATATGCATACATGAACATACATATGAGAGTGCATGGACAACGATTGGTTCTCTCGGGCCATAACGGCTTCGGGTGCCAATCACGCCTCGATGGGAGTTGGGGCGTGACAAAAGTGGTATCAGAGCAGTTCGTTCTAAGGGGTGTCTACAAAGCCGTGTATGAGTCGAGTCTTGCTTATGGATGTGTTGTACACCACATATATAAGTAGGAGTCTACGGGACATTTAGGAGTTGTTTCATTTCTTCATTCTAGATCATGCAATAGAGCCATTGTCATAGGTGAGATTACATCTGACCATTGTGCTTGGTTTTCTTTGATATAGTAAAATGTCGATTACAAGACAAGATAAGGGAAAAACTAAGCAGGTAGACATGCTGGTAGGAGAAGGAAGTAGTAAATCACCACCTAACCCAGTCAGACAATATGGGGTTGAAACTGAGTTTACATCGCGGGCACCTTCTCCTCCCCCTTCTCCAGGGAGTCCACAAAGGAGGGAAATATTCCCAGAATTGCCTGCTAATGTTACTAAGAAGGAGTTATAGGATTTGAGAACTGCGGTGCAAATGTTGACTCAGATAGTTATTTCCCAGAGTCAAGGCTGAGTTGGTCCAGTGACAAGTGATGATGGTGCGGCTAGATGTTATGCATGTGACGGGTGTAGAAACAGTGGAGCTTGCAGCATATAGATTGAAAGGAGAGGCTATATTATGGTACAAAGATTGGAAACGATCCAGAGGTATCGATACAAATCCAGCTAGTTGGGAGGAATTCAGGGTGGCCTTCCTTGATCATTATCTTCCATATGAGGTCCGCAAGGCTCGAGTGGATCAGTTTTTAAATCTTTGTCAAGGAAATATAAGCGTTAGGGAGTACAGTCTTCGGTTTAATTCATTGGCTAGATACGCTCCTCATATGGTAGCGATTATGGCCGAGAGAGTTCATCGGTATGTAGACAGATTGGAGCCCTACTTGGGAAGAGACTGTACTATTGCTGCATTAAACAAAGACATGGATATAGCCAGAATACAAGCCTTCGCGCAAAAGATGGAGGATCAAAGGCAAAGGGGAAGGATACAAGAATCTGAGGCAGGACCATCAAAGCGGGCTAGACCTATGGGTACAGTTTTCCATCTCTAAATAGGTGGACAAGCAAAACGTATCATCCAAATACTTGAACTTATGTTACCAGCTTATATGTTGTATTACAAAGGTAGTTGGGGTGACCATCTACCCTTTTTGGAATGTACTTGTAATAATGGTATTATTCGAGTATCACCATGGTGTCTTACAAGGGTTTATATAGAAGAAGGTTTAAAGCATCAATTGATTTAGCACAAGTGGAAATGCCTTACTTGGGGCTCAATTTTGCTCTCTAAGCTATAGAGAGAAGATTTAGGTGGAACAATAGTAGCTACAAGTTAACACCTGTCATGAGCCGAGATCCATTGTGCTTATTTAAAATGTACAAGTTATGGAGGATCCCACGAAGAAGAGATGCCTATGACTATTCTAGACAGACAAGTGCAGGGGTTAGTCAATAAATGATAAGAAGATGGAAACAAAGTGATGAGACCAAGGTACTTATAGTTTCTCCAAACGAAAGGGAAAGGTGCAAAAGTGCAAAAGTGGAGAGAGACTAAGTAAGTACCTATATGAGCATACGTATAGGAATACATTTGTTTACACATAAGACGACGTCGTTAACATTCGAGGACGAATGTTCCTAAGGGGGGAAGAATGTAACACCCCGTACGTTTCTAAGTTTAGTTAACAACCGTAACACTTATGGAAATATGAGAACATGGGAGAATTGATGAATTTTGTATTTAATTGTGGGAATTTAAAGGCTTGTACAATTGGGCCCTAAATGAAGCCCAAATACATGAAAAAGACATGGCCCAAAAAGGGGTCTTGACCCATTCTTCCAATTTTGGTCCAATTGACCAAATCAACATAGCATTAAATGCTAAGTAAAGGATAAGGGAGACATGAGGGACTATATAAAGAGGAAAAATCAGAATTTTAAGGCATTTTAACTCTCATGCCTTTTCTAGATTTTTCCACATATTTCTTATTTGACTCTCAAGAACCCTAAGGCATTTTCTTGGCCAAGATCATCCTTGTACACGGCTTGGTAAGTGTTTATTATGATAAATTAATATATAATATGCATGGAATATGGTTTATATCATATTGGTTATGTTGGTGAAGAGTGAGAAGGCCACTATGTGTAAAACACTTTGTGTTTGCTAAATCGGAGGATGATTTTTGTCTTGAAAACTTGAATATGGACTTGTGATCTTAAAGGACATAAACTTGATGGATTAAATATTGACATGTGATATGTTATTATAGTCTTGACTTGTTTTGTCATGATGTATAATGTTTGGAATTTCTATTGTGAAATTGGTTATGGTTTTGGTGGCGTATTGGCCGTAAAGTGTCGTTTTGGGTGTTGTATGTGTGTTGTGAGACCATGGCTGGTTGTTGGCATATGATATGATCAGAAATATTTTAAAATGAGTTTGGTTATGATCATGAACCATTTATTGCATGAAAAGACCAAAAATAGACCATTTCGGACCAAAATGGGCATCCGACCCCGCAGATGGAGGCATCTGCGGGCGCAGATACAAACACAGATGGCTATGGCTGCTGCCAAAGACCATATGCGGGTGCATGTGGATGAACTGCAGGCGGGTGCATGTGTCAGTGCAGGTCAGCCCAGATTTGTGTTTTGCATGTTTTCGTATCCCTTTGATCCCCGAAGGGCCCGATACCCTTCTTGGATGTAATTATCAACTTGTGATGTTGTTTAAATGACTTTAAAGTATTGTATGGAGGTGTTTTGGACTGTATGAAGTATGTAAGGTTGTTCATATGTTGTGATAAAGGAGTAAATGTGACAGAATGATAAAGAGAAAAGCGTAAGGGTAAGTGTGGTGTGAAATACTATCGATGTATGATTTTTGGTCAATGTGTGTAATGATATGGTGTTGTTTATATGGAAATGCATTGGATTGTATGGTAAGGGGGTGACATGATGTTGTATGGTAGTCATATAGTTCATTGTCGTTTTGTACGTTTGTACGGTAAATGATCGTTAACAAGAGTTTCATTGTGGACTTGTATTGTAGAGTGAAACATAAAGAAGGAGCTGGACTGTTGTGTTCATATATAGACTTGTGTACTAGTACTTGGAAGTAAAGGTATGTAAGGTTACTCTTTCCATATCCTTCTACAGCATATAGTGTTCACATTGTCATTGTACTTATTCGATTCCGAAATGCTCTAAGGTATTTCATTTTCGGTTGTTGACTAGTGTTACTCACATGCTCCTTATTCGTTGGTCAATGGTGAATCATATGACTCATGTCCATGGGTTGAATTGTGTTCACTGGCTAATATGTCAAAAGTTCCAAATATTCTAAGGTATCCTATTTCCGGCTACCAAGGGTAATGGTCCCATATTTCTTACTCATTGATCACTTGTGAATCACATGTCTCTTATGACTTGATAATGTTCCAAAAGCTCAATAGTGGTTATGTTCATGTGTATTATTTAGTGCTCATTGTCCTAAGGTTCCAAAAGTGTTCTATTCCAAAGGGGTTCGATATTATTCCAATTAAGGTTAATATATATACTGTTAGTCATATGTGTTTTATTCCTAGACGAGTTATGACCCACTTAGTTCTTATTTATGGATGGAAGTTCTTAAGTTGTCATTTGTTGTAGATCCTAAGAGAATTATCCCAACAAGAGCGATGAGGTAAAGAGGGCTTGTTTAGTTGAATAGTATTGTTCCAATCATGTCATGATCCAAGTTCCAATAGGGTGATATACATGTCTCATATTCATTAGTAATGTTCCAAAAGTCCAATGAGGTTATCTTCCAAGGTTTCAATAGTAGTTATACTCATGTATATTGTTCATTGATCATTGTCCAATAGTTCCAATAGTGTGATGTTTCCAATAATGCTTATTCACATGTTTCTCACTCATTGATTATTGATCCAAAGCTTCAAATAAAGTTATGACTATCATTGTATTAATCTCTCATAAGCAAAAATACCAATCTCTCACAAGTGAATGAATCAATCTCTCACAAGCACATGTACCAATCTCTCAAAGTAGGGAGTAAAGAGTAATGAACGTAAGGAAGCACTGTTATGTAATGACTACCCACAATAAAGTGGATGCCCACCAAGAGTGGATGACTACCCAAAAAAAAGTGGATGCCCACCAAAAGTGGATGACTACCCACAACAAAGTGGATGCCCACTAAAGAGTGGATGACTACCCACAATAAAGTGGATGCCCACCAAAAGGTGGATGATCATAATAACCCACCAATAAGGTGGATGACTAATTAAGATGGTGAATGTAAGTAAGGAATATAATAAACGTAAGGTACATGGTTCCCCACATGCAGAAAGAGAGTTTATCCCCACTTGCTATTTCTCTTATATTGATTCCACGGTTGTTGTTATGTATGAATCATTGGAGATGATAATAAAGAAAGAAATGTACATAATTCCACATATAGAGTTTTTCTTATAATTATTTCCATTGAAGTTATTATGTATTGATGCATTGATGTCGTTTTCGTAAGGACTTACATACTCAGTACATTATTCGTACTGACCCCTCTTGGGGACTTACCTTACATGTGCAGGTGCAGGTATTAGTAGACCTCGTCAGTAGGTTGCGGATCACATACAAGTCCTTGGTTAGCTCCAGTTGCTTCGGGGCTTCCAAAGTCACACGTGCATACTAGGTTTTGGTATTTTGTAAACATTGTATAGACGTGGTCATGTATCTAATAGAGGCTTTGTAGACATATGTGGAAAGATGAAAGTAAAAGATGTATATTCATTTTAACGTAATGGCCCTAACGGCCAAGTTTCATATATTACACTTATTGCCATGACTTCCGCCATTGATATTTAATTACATGACATAAAATGATATGCATACGCGGACATACATATGAGAGTGCATGGACAACGATTGATTCTCTCGGGCCATAACGGTTTCGGGTGCCAATCACGCCTCGATGGGAGTTGGGGCGTGACAGTGACTCTCTCCCACATCCACTCAGGAATAGGCAACTTCTGAAGCAAACCACTGGGTCTCTGGTGCTCGGCCTTTACTTGTTGACAATATAGGTATCGAGCCAGTAACTGAAAAATATCTCGTTGCATACCAATCCACCAATAGTGATGCCTCAGATCTCGATACATCTTAGTTGTCCCGGGGTGAATAGAGAATTTGGAACTGTGGGCCTAGAGCAAAATCAAAGGAATCAAGTCTCCAACCCTCGAAACACACACACGACCATCATATCTCAATACTCCATCATAACCCAAAATAGCCCTCTGGAACTCACCTCTTACTACCAGCTCTCGAAGTCCACAAAGTTTACTATCCTAAAACTGTCGTCTCTAAATCTGCTCTAACAAATAGACCTCACCCTAACACAAGCAATAATCCTCCTGGGATCAGAGATATAAAAATGCACCATCGAATTAGCTAAGGGCTGAATGTCCAAAGCCAATGACCGCTGAAAGACTGAAATAAAGGCTAAGCTACCCATACTCACTTTCTTCTGGCTCAAGGCGTCCACAACTACATTCGTCTTTCTCGAATGATAGAGAATAGAGATGTCATAGTCCTTTACCAGTTCTACCCATCCACGCTCCATCGAATTAAGATCCCTCTGAGACATAAGATGCTAAAGACTGTGGTGATCAGTATAAATCTCACAATGAACGCCATAAAAATAGTTCCTACAAATTATGTACGCAAATACTACCACTGCTAATTCCAAGTCATGAGTACGTTAATTACGTATTTACGCTCGTGAACCTTTAGTTGTCTCGATGAATAAACAATCATGCAACCTCACTGGAGCAGAACATAACCCAAGTCGACACCAGAAGCAATACAGCAGACAGTGAAACCCTCACCCACAACTGGCAGAGTCAACACAGGAGCGAAAGTAATTCCGTCCTTGAGCTTTAAAAAGCTCAACCTACAACCCTCAGACCACTAAAATGGAACCTCCTTCCTAGTCAATCTAGTCATAGGAGCTGCAATAGATGAGAAGCCCTCAACAAACTATCTGTAATACCCTGCCAACAAAATGAAATTACAAACCTCAGTAGGTGACGTGGGCCTAGCCCAACCTCGAATAGCCTCAATCTTTGTTGGGTTTACCATGATACCGTGTCTGGATAAAACATGCCCCAAGAAAGCTACAGACTCAAGCTAGAACTCACACTTCGAGAACTTGGCATAAAGCTGATGATCTCTCAAAATGTTGAGCACAATCCTCAAATGTTGCTCGTGCTCCTCACTACTCCTCGAATAAACCAAAATGTCGTCGATGAACACAATCATAAAAGAGTTTAAGTATGACCTGAATACACGATTCATCAAATCCATAAAGGCTGTTAGGGCATTAGTTAATCCAAAAGGCATCACCAAGATCTCATAGTGGTTGTAACGATTCCTAAAGGTTGTCTTAGGGATGTCTGTGGCCCTAACTCTTAACTGATTATACCCAGATCCCATATCTCAGATCTATTTTATAAAACACCACTGCGCCCTGAAGCTGATCAAAAAAATCATTGATATGAGGCATAGGATACTTATTTTTCACCATTACCCATTCAGCTCCCTATAATTAATACACATACGTATAGACCAATCTTTCTTCTTTATGAACAGAATGGGAGCATCCCATGGCGACACACTAGGACTAATAAAACCCTTCTTCAGAAGGTCCTCGAGCTGACTACTCAACTCTCTCAACTCAGCAGGAGCCATACGATATGGAGCCATAGAAATAGGCCAGATGCCCGGCTCGAGATTAATAATAAACTCTATATCATGCTCAGGAGGAAGGGCAGGTAGGTCAGTAAGGAATATAACAGGAAACTCATGAACAATAGGGACAGAGTCAAGTGACGGACTCTCAATTCTAGCATCCCAAACATAAGCAAGGTATGAATCACATACCCTCGACATCAATCTATGAGCCTGAAAGAAAGAAATAATCCTCGTCGATGTGCAGCTAATAGAACTCTGCCATACTACTGGGGTATACTAGGTATGTCTAAGGTAACGGTCTTGGCAAAGCAATCCAAGACTGCATGATAAAAAGACAACCAATCCATGCCCAGAATCACATCAAGGTTTACCATGGCCAATACAATAAAATCAACCTGAGTTTCAACTTCGAACAGTCACCAGACAATATCTATATACCTGATCCACTACAAAAGAATCACTAACGAGGGTAGATACACGTAAGGGCACAGGTAACAACTCAGAACATAAACCCAACTGTGGTGCATAATAAATAGATACATAAGAAAATATGGATCTGTGATCAAATAATGCAGAAGCTGGCTGATGACATATGGAAATTATACCTTTAATCATCGCATCTGAAGCCTCAGATCCAACCTAGCCTTCACGGCATGCAACTGACATTGGCTACCACTAGTCTAAGGACAAACCTGGGCACCAGTCCGACCTTTCTACTAGCTACCTCGAGAACCCTGGGGACCACCTCGATGACCATGTACACCACCTTTGTCGGCTGGTGGTATAGATCTGATGTGCTGTGTCATCTAAACTGAATGCTCAATTGCCCTACACTAAGGATACTCACGCGCGAAATGACCGAAAGCTACACAAGTAAAACATGCTCCTGGATCTCTGCTCGGTCTAGAAGATTTGGTTGATCCAGCATGACCACCTCTAGTTGATGAACTGCACTGACTATGTCCCTGAGGCTGACTACCAGAACCACTATAGGTAGGTTGACCCCAATAAGAAATCTGTAAGGCTGACTGTACAAGCCTACTAGGTTGACCCTATCGCTGAGAAGACTGCTACTACTCTTGAGGGTACCTACCCTAAAACTCGCGGCCTCTGAACTGCGAGCTATTGTGACTGACACTGTAACTACCCTGGAATTGAGGTCTCTTATGGCTTCCCCCTTGGGCCTCATAATCCATCTCGTCGATCGAATACACATGCTCAACTATCTCAGCAATTGACTTCCCCAAAGTCACTAAACTCTATGTAGCTCTGCTAAGTGATAACCACAATCCCCTGACAAAACATCTGATCTTCTCATACTCGTTAGGTAGGATAATCGTATCATGCCTGGCTATGTCATGGAATCTAACCTCATACTCAGATACTATCATAGACCCCTACCTCAACCTAGAAAACTCATCTCAAAGATTTTCATGCATATTGTGGGGCATATATTTCCCTAAGAACACCTTGGAGAACTGTGCCCAAGTAACGAGTGGAGATCTAGCTGGCCTGGAGTCAAGATAACCTCTCCACCATCTCCTCACGACTGTATCAAACTGATAAGCAACAAAATCTACCATACGTGACTCCACTAATCCCAAGTTCCTCAATTTTTCCTCACAGCTAGATAAGAACTCATAAGAGTCCTTTTCTACAGTACTTGCAAATCTGGGCGGGGCTAATCTCAATAAATGACTCAACATCTTTTGCTCCTCGACAGATATAACTGGCTGGACTGCTACTGATACAGGTGGAATCTCAACTCTGGGTGTTGCAGCTGCAGGTGGAGTCTAGGCTGCCCTCTGGCCCACCGACTGCTCTGGTGGCAGAGCATCTGAGGCTATAACGGGATCGGGTAATGGATCCCTGGTATGATCTTGACCTGGTCCTGCTGCTCGATCCTACCCCCAACATCTGGGTCTACCTCAGCTGCTGACTGGACCTCTCGCTGAGGGCTCGGGGTCCTGCTCCCCATCTCTAGTGCTACGAGTCCTAGCCATCGGTGGAAAGAGTGAACCAAATAAGGATCAGAAACCAATACTAACTCTATTGTGCGGACGTGAATCAAGGAATGAAACTATCCCCTAAAAATGCTCCGTAGTCTCCCGAAGGAAGGATACAGGCGTCCCCATATCAATTCGCAGAACCCTACTACATATTGGCTCACGTACTAACATTACCCATAAAACCTAGGCTCTGATACCAAGCCGTCACGACCCAATTTTCTAGTCATGATGGCGCCTATAGAAAACCACCAATGGGCAAGCCAAGCCTTATCCCAGGCCGACAAGCAATGGTCTAGTAAGCGGGATCTCATAAGAAAAGAGATAAGGCAAAACTACTGCCATCAATATGCTGCATATGTAAATACAAAGGAAGTATACATATTGGGACAAAAAAGAAGAGGACAGTATATAACTCTAAAACCCCTCTCAAGACCTGGTAAGGTCAGTACATGGCCACCACTAGACATATCCAGAATACAAGACAGAAATCAAATATACATAACATATATACAACAGTCTCATATCCAAAACATTATATATCAGAGATGGAGTGGGATCTACGTCATACGTCAGTGAGATTTCCCTACTCTAGAATTAGTGCTGAGAAAAGAGTCACGTCACAGTTATCGACTAGTGCCTGGATCTACATCGAGAAAAGATGCAGAAGTGCAGTATGAGTACCGGGGCAATAGGTACTCAGTAAGCAGCATCGGCTCAATGTAACCTAAAAAGCTGAAGTACGGGGGTGCATGCTAAGTCTGGGTATAACTGATAAGTAAATACGACACTGAATAATAATTAAGTAACAGCGCACTAAACACATAAGTCAAACATAACCCAACTGGGCCCTTATAAGCCCTCTGGGCACATGGAAGAATACAATACCCAATCTGACCCCCATATAAAGGCGAGACACACAAGAATTGTAAATTCATAGTCACCAGTGTCTTAAAGCTATACTAGTATCTAATAATCACAATAGCCAATAGGGCGCACCGGGCTTGAACTGACACCAATGGGTAATAACAAGAGGCCAGACGCCGAAATTAAATCGAATGTGGTGTGTAATAAAAATAGGCCACATATATATCATATCTTCTGGACTCGAACAAGAACTTTGAGAACAACAGTATCATAATCATGATACCCAGTACCAGAGCTTATAGTGCACCACAATCTGGGGCCGAACTCAAAATGGGACACCCAATAGTCAATAACCAACATCATCATACCTGAATCAATAGCCAAACAAGAATCGAAACTCATCACATCCAGTAACCAGAATAGAGCCCAATGTCACTTCATAACAAATAAACGGGGAACATGGTAGTCCCAAGCCGGAGCCAAAGTATAGGTAAAGGACCTAGCCCATCATATACTACAACGTAAGTCCTCGATTACTCCTAGGTTCATAGTCTACCATCATACAATATCTAAGTTATTCCGGGTATCTAGAGTAGCTCATGGCAAGGCGGGTCCCAATTTAAAGCCAGGGCCAGCAAGCCCAATCAAGTGCGATGTTATCATGGACTAAAAGGCTAAACAGGCCAACCGAGAATAATTAGGGTGACTCAATCTCATCACAATCCTAACAGGTCATACTAGGGCTTTACTAAGCCCAAAGATGTCAAAATTCTGACAAGCCAACAAAAAGGGTAATGGAGCCCACTATTGGGTTCTGGAAACCAAGTCTAGTTATACCTATCTATGGTTGGTCTAAGTTTGTCTAAGCATGGACTAAGGTCTAACAATAGCATTCCCCAAACAGAAACAACAACATCAGTGCTATCCGACCCCAAATAGGTCATCTGTGGTGTACCATGAGGATAACGATCCTAGAATATATCTGAATAGCCCTATCCGACCTAGAAGGCCTAAGTCACAGCAAACCACCACCAAGCCTATAGTACCAGCCCACAACACCAGCACAATAGCATACCTATATCACACATAAGCCCAATCTAAGTGTGAAGGAAACCTAGCCTACCTGGATACCGCCGTAAGCTTGTCAAAGAACCAGCTGAGCTGGAGCCTTCCCCTTTCGAGAGGCCTCCAATTTGTACCACGCTATCAAAATGGTAAACTAGATGTCAAAATATAACAAATAATACCTATATGTCACTAGGTCGGTAAATGACCAGACAACTCACGTGTGGCCTTCTTGTGGAATCTGCCAAATCGAAATCATCACAGCATCCCAAATCTCACCATGACCAATAGTCACAACATCTATCTTATCATCTGAGCTCAATACATATCTCAAATACCAATAACAATACCAAAAAATCCAAAGGAAATGTAAATGATCGTAAAACCTGGAAAACATATTGTAGAAATGTCGAGAACGAAGCCACGAACTTAAATATGTAATTGTCCAAGCTTGGACCTTGCTATACAAGCTTTAGTAAGAGGTTGAAGCTCTGAAAATGGTGTTTCTATGGGGTTATGCATTTAAACATGAGAGAGAAGGTGAAATGATTATATATAGCCAAGGCAGGTGGCGCTAAATTTCCCTTATAGCCACTTAAGTGCCTATCTCTAAAGCACCATAAGTGGATGCTTAAGCACTCAACCATTTCCACTCCTTGGCCACTAAAGAAGAGCAAAGGTCACTTAAGATCCTGTGGCATCTTTAGCCATGACCTTGGCTGCTAAACCACCTTGGCCTAGCCTGCCTTAGCCGTTAAAGTGCTCCTAGGGTCGCTTAAGCGCCTAGAGATAAGGCATGCCTATGGCCGCTTAAGAACATGGCCAATGCCAAAAAAGGTTAAGTCCGGGCAATTTTTACTATGTGTCCGGGATCGATCCGGAGTTTTATGCACAAAAATGTACAATGATACCTAACTAATTTCGACACTCCGGACTCAATAGCACTATTAGAATTTCCATCAGAGGTCATTCCGACTAAAATTGGGGCCCACACACAAGGGGCTGACTTAACTTAGCCAATAGTTGGCCTATCACCCAAAATAAGTCCAGGAACCTCAAGACCCAAACCAAAGGTCTAACCAACCTAAAGTCGACATGCGGGATCCGCTGAAACGTTCAAAAATGGAATCTGAGGCCATTTAATAGGGGTTTAGACCCGAGAACCATACCTAACTACCAAAAAGTTCAACATAGGAAAGTGACTCTAAAAGTTAAACGAACTGCCAGGTAACCGTACTACCAGTCCCAGCAAGTCATACACGACCTGGGGCAATCATGGAAACTCTTTAAATATCAGAAACATATGTAAACACTAGGAATAACCTGGAGGGTCATTACATTAGTAATGTCAGATTTTTTAAAAGAAGTTGTTTTCAACAAATTAGCCCCTGGGACCCCTAAAAACTTAATTTAACTAGTTTTCGAAACGAATGGTCGAAATGCAAAATAGAGGTTCCAAACCCGAACTAACCTACTAACCCAAAATTGATATTTTGGATCTAATGGAACTGACCAAAGCGCCATCTGGTGCTAAGCACAAAATATTGACCGATGTCAAACTAGTGGCATTTAAAGCCTCTAAGAGTCTCAAACTCTTCCAAATCATTCCCAAATGCATTGGAGACCGTGCTAATCATCCCACACCTCATAACCAATATGTAACAACTATGGAGAAGGAAAAAATAGTCAAAACACATAAAATGGAAAATTTCTCATTCAAGGTTGTTACATCCACCCCCAATTTTGAATCAAAATTTTTTTTTTTTTGATTCTTAGGGTTTCTCTCGAATCTCAATTGGCCAACAACATCACAATTTTCTTTCCTTTTTTGCATCACCCATTTTTTCTTAGCCTTATCTCGAGCAGACAAATAACTACACATGATTATCCTTACCTCCATTTTATATTTTTTAGGAGGATCATTCCATGCACTTTCCTTAAAATCTCAAACAAAAAAATCCACAAAATTATATTGATGAAAAAAATTTGAAGAATAATGATCAAATGATATTGCTTTTGTGCTTGTGACCTTTTCATTCTTATTTTCCTCCAAAATATTCAATTTATGCGGATAAGAAAAATCATATATGCAATCATTACTTATTGAGCTGAATTCAACCAAACTTTTATTGTCAACCTGCTTTACTACTTTAGTCTTTTCATCATGAGTGGTAGATTCTTCTTCACAAGGATCTTCTATTCTCTCAATTTCTCCATCATCATAAGACATAGTTTTATTTGAAAGTTCACCATCATTATAGGAGATTACCATACTTATTAACTCATTTAATTACATTGTTAGATCAGTAATGACTTTATGATTTTGTGCATACTTTTCATCGATATTCTCCATGAAAGCAAGCATAGTTTCCTTCATGTTCACATTCTCCTCTTGAGATGGTTCACTTTTAATATTTTGATTCTCCTATGAGTATTGATTGCACTCGAGATTGCAATCATATTCACTAAAATCAATGTACCTCAAAGAACTAGAAAAAACATAAGATTGTTCATAAGAAGAATCAAAGAATTATGAATTACCTGTTTGACATTCATGACCAAGATGACTTCCTTCACAATATTCACAAGTAATAGAAGTTTCTCTAATTTTATCAATTAATCCTTCAAGATCATTTATTCTCCCATAATTCACATGGAAGAATGTGTTACTTGTTTGACATTCAAAGCTTTGGTGGTTGCCACAACAATAATCACAGGTGATGACTTTTGACAATATTTTTCGAGCAACTCAATATGATTTTCACTTGATTGGTTGAAATTCAAATTTGAAGTGCATAAAGTGGGTTTACACTCATAATAATATTTTTTAAAAAATCTTACTTCCTAACACTAATTAGATGCCAGAAAAGAAAATACTTAAAAATAAAATAAATAAAATAATAATAATATAATATAATATTTTCAAGTCTTGTTTTCTGAAACTTGTCAAGTATTAGATTACAAAGTACTCGAAGAAATAGTAAAAGAAACTCAAATTAGTAATAAGACAATTAATTTGAAATAGATGTTTACCAATCCCCGACAACGACGCCAAAAATTTGACGGGGCCAATATGCATAGGATTTTGCTGCTCGTACTCTGTCAAATTCTAGTATAGTTTAAGATATCATTCTACAGAGATTGGAACCACCTTGGCTACAAATTTGTATTATCTTAATTACTATTTGAGAGAATCAAATTGATAAAAGGTTAAGTTGGAATTATAGATTACTTAAAAATAAAAATAAATTACTTTCTAAAGATTTATAATTAAAGCTAGTTGAGAATCATTGAATCCACTTGATAATATTATTACAATAAAATCTCAGTCTCCACGTGTACTTTTCAAAAGAATAATTGCTTATTGCTAATACAATTATATTTTGCTTACTAAGAAATAATCAATTAATAAACACTCTCTGTGAGGTTATGTCAATTAATTAATTTAAGATTAATCATAATTAAATCAAAATATTTTCTTGCCTGAATTGTGCTAAAAGGTGTAAAGACCTTTTGTGATTAGTCTTTAAATCAATAAACTTATTTGAGTCAATCCGTCCGTGAGAAGTAGAATTGAAAGAAATAAGATAAAGACCCCTCGAATCAATAAACTTATTTGACTCAGTCCCTCCGTGAGAATTAGGACTGAAAGAAATAAGATAATTATTTTTTAAATCCATAAACTTATTTGAGTTAATCCCTTAATGAGAATTAGGACTTAAAGAAAAAAGATAAAGCTCATTAAAATCAATAAACCTGCTTGAGTCAATCCCTCCGTGAGAATTAGGACTAAAAGAAGCAAAATTAAAGATTTAAAATAATAACTAGCTCAAAATTACTCTCACTCTAGTATTTTTCTCATTAGTTATTATATGTTGTTTTTTCTCCGTGAGAATTACAATATTAATATAATAATGAATTAGAGGTAAAATAAATAGGTGTGAAAATAATAATTAGATAAAAGTTATTATTCCAGCACAATATGAAGATGTAAATAAAGTGTTCAAGTGAAGAATGTATTAAAACTGAGATAGTAATATAAATATATATATCGAGCTTCATCAACTATCCCAACCAAAAGAAATTACTCCATTATGGAGAAAAGATAAAAACTACAAAGAAAATATTATCCTACTAAAAGAAAAAAAAAAAAAGAGAAAAAAAATAAGACTAATGAATCTTGCTCTTGGTGTGTTTTACAATGAAATAGCCTCCTCCATTTATAGAAAACTTCTTTGGAGGTTTTGGTGAGAATTTGTAAGATAATATTACTATGTCATGAGATTTTGATGATAATATGACATGATAATTAATCATGCAATCTTGATGAGATTTTGGTATGACAGTTTTCATGGAACTTTGATGAGAAATTCAAAGGCCTTGGTGAGATTTTTATTATTTTATCTTTCTTCCCCTTTTGTAGTCTTTGATGAATTTGTAGCGGATGTATCTTCCTTTCTTGACTTGTATCTTCTTTCTTTTCTGTAATTTGTTCTTCCTGCAAGATTGTTAGAAAATATACCAGAATAGGATATATTTATTTAAAATACTTGATATTTTATATATAAAAATATACTAATAAATATATCCCATTACAAACCTATCGCGGAAGAAACAAAAAGTATAAAAGGAGAAGAGAAAGTAAAAGGATTGGTGAAAAAGTGGAATAAAGATAGTGTAGGGTCAAGAAGGGCGTAGTCACTATTTTCAAATATACCATACTCCTATAGTGATCCTAGTCCAACTGTTCGAAATTGAAAGATAGAAAACAAGGGCAAGCTTATGGTATTGTGCATGTATTAGTTGAATTTCTTTATGAGGGTGAATGTGTTTGTAGTAGTACCATTTTGAATGATTATTTTGTGTATGGGACTTCTTTGTTGTGAGGGGACTAGGCTAACACTATTGATTTTTGATTGTTAGGGTCTGTTATGATCCAAACGGTCATGATTGACACCCACACTAAACTATGGAGGGAGAACCATGCTTAACGCAACCGTCACTAATCAAGTTCAATAGTCAACATTTTCTTTCTACCATTCTTATCAATAATAATTTCTAAACTCATTTATTGAATAAAGAAGTAAAAATGTCAAATCCAATATAATCATCAAATCATTAATAGAGAGTGAAAATCCTTTATTTATTACATCCCCAGAATCTGAAGTCACCGTAAAAAAACAACTAAGAGTACTCAAGTCTACAGCTAAAAGATAATCCAAAATACAAAATAACAAGATAGTGTCTTAATTCCAAAACAAGGGACATGAACATAAGTCTGAAGATTCAATGCTTGCGCGATCATGGTGCCCACCCTTAAATTAAAGTTTGCAACTGATGTCTAGAGTCGAGGTCTCATCCCAAACGCTGGAACACGCTCTATACTAAACAAAAAAAAGAACATGGATAGCATCAGTACATAAACAATTACTGGTAAGCATCATAGGCTGACTCAACTCAATACCATACAAATAAGCAAACCAAATCTATGCAACAACGATCATTACAGAACATATAATTAAAGACAACAACACATTGATGACACTTAAGAGGGAATATTGGCTCATACTTATATATGTTTACACTTAGGCATTTTCAGCAACAAGTTGCATCAAAACATATAATTATAACCGAACATTCAATGCATATGAATGAATATATGAATACAAAATAGCGCATCATCTCTTTCTCTTCTCAATCTCATCAACATCATGAAAATCATAATTTCAATAGCAAAATCTTTATCGTCAACTCATCATCAACAACATCATGAACATCATGATTTCAATAAAAACATCATTATCATCAACTCATCATCAATAACATCATGAACATCATGATTTCGATAACCTCATCATTATAAATATGTATGAATATGGAAATGCAGTCAACAATCACAAGTAGTACTCAAAAGCAATTATAAATTTTCATTTCACATATAAGCACACAGTCAAGTAAGTCTAATTGCTACAATAAACCATAACCTACCTCAATTCCTTGCTCAAAATCACTTCTATGCCACAAGCTTGCCTTTTCTTTCGTTTTCACCTCATTCTTGATCTATATCAACAAGGTTACATACCCAATTCAATCATTTCATCCTTTTTAACTACTAGGGATCAATAATTAACAGCTTCAACAATGAAATTTCCCCAGTTCATTATTTTACGGTTTTCTACCCCTTAAACCTCATGAACTCAAATTTATTTAGCTAAAACCTCATGAACTCAAATTTATTTAGCATGAACAACTATGATTCTACTCCAAATAGTGCTTTCTAACAACCTAGAATCATTATCAACTAATTTTATGCTCATTCCCACCAAGTTATGTTAAGTTCATGAATTAGGGCTAAACCCTAATTTCCACCATGAACAAGTTTCTAATTATTTTTAGTGATACTAAGAAGTAATTCATGTTTAAAATGTAAAGAACTTACCTCCAAAGATGAAAACTTTCAAAAAAATATAGAAAATTGCCTTCCCTAGAGCCTTGGTTCATTTCTTAGAAAGTGAGGAGTGAAAACATGTTTCTAGTTTTAAAAATTGTCAAAACTATATTTTTATCGCTGGAGTGGTAAATTTACCGCTGCAGCGGTTTGCGATAAATTGCAAGCTACCACTGTAACGGTTCCTTTTTCTGCTATAGTAGTCTCGATGCAGAATTTTGGGGCCTCTCCCTAATTGGATCTATTTTACAACATATTCCTCGAAATATGATATTGCGAACCACTCCTTCCACGATGAACTCTATAATTGGAGTTCTATAACTCTATTTTACGTGTTGGAAGTTGCTATAACCTTCTAAACTCGTCATCTATCTAAAAATTAAGTCAAACACCCCCACCAATGCTCACATTAATATAAGATTTACTTAAACTAGTATCACTCAAAAAACATCTAACATTAGGCTAGCCCTAAATTTCTTTAAATTGTCTAAGGGAAGAGTTGATGAAGGTTTTATCTCTTATTTTAGAGTAACGATGATTTTGTTCATTATATTATATACCAATTTACCACTCATTCATCTCCAAATGACAACTTGCCTAAAATGACATAGCTAAGCAAGGAAAATACCAAAGTCAGTAAACAAGTATGGATATCGCTTGAGCATGTCCGCCTCTGTCTCCCAAGTTGCTATTTCAATAGGAAAGTTCCTCCATTAAACCTTTACACAAAGAATGAATCTGGTCCTCAACTTTCTCACATCCCTATTCAATATAGAAATTGGTTCCTCTTTGTAAGATAACTCTTTATCAAACAACTCGGTGTCCCAACAAATAATGTAATTACTATCTCTATAAAACTTCTTGAACATGGATATATGGAATACCGAGTGAACCCCAGACATGCTAGGAGGAAAGGCCAGCTTATAAGATATTGTCTGATATACCTCAGACTCAACTTGCCCTTCTTTCAAAAATGTATTACACTCTTCTTGGGAGACACTTTTAAGAGTACCTTCTCCTCATTTTCAAACTTCACATCCCTCACCTTATTGTCTACACTATGAGCTTTTCTTGTATAAATCTTACCATCTCCATCGAATACTTGAGCTTGTTAGTACCCCAAGGTCTCACTTCAAATGCATCAAACCATCATATTGGAGACCTACATCTTCTGCCATATAAGGCTTCAAAAGGATCCATGTCAATACTAGAGTGATAGCTATTATTGTAGTCAAATTCACACAAAGGTAGATATTGGTCCCATTGACCCCTAAAGTTCACTACACAAGTACAAAGCATGTCCTTAAGAACATGGATAGTTTGCTTTGACTATACGTCGGTCCATGGATTGAAAGTTGTACTTAGGTCCAGTCTATAACCCAAATATGACTGGAACTTCTCCAGAAAATTAGAGTTAAACTAAGTACCTTTGTCTAACACAATCAAAACAAGTACCCCATGTAGCTTTACAATATCCTTCACATAAAGTTTTGCCAACGTAGTCGTATTATAATCCACTCTTACTGGGATGAAGTGAGACGACTTAGTCAATCGATCAACAATAACCCATATAGAGTCACTCTTTCTCAAGGTCTTAGGAAAACCAACCACAAAGTCCATGGTTATCCTTTCCCGCTTCCATTTTGAAATGGGCATCCTTTGAAATGTGCCACCAGGTTTTCGATGTTTATACTTGACCTACTAGAACTTTGACACTTAGTCACAAAATCTACAATATCACGCTTCATTCTTCGCCATCAGTAATATTACCTCAAGTCCCTATGCATCTTTGTGGAACCCAGATGTATAGAGTCCTTAGAGTTGTGAGCCTCTACAAAAATAGGTGAAATCAGGTTTCCCACACAAGGTACACAAAATTACCCCCTAATCCTCAACACTCCCTCATCATCAAGGATGACCTCTCTAGCCTCATCTTTCAATATTTTTTCTCTAAGTTTGTCATCTTTTTATCTTTGGAGTGTCTATTTTTAGTCTAGTCAAGGAACATGAACATAACCTCCACATGGGCTAATACTCCTCCCTAGCTAGTCACCTGTAATCTCAAGAAATCATTAGCTAAAGATTGTACCTATCTTGATAATGGGAGTTTTGACACCTCTAGCCATGCTAAACTTTCCATGCTCACTGGTTTTCGGCTTAAAGCGTCTGACACCATATTGTCCTTATTCGGATGATATAGAATTGAGATGTCATAGTCCTTGATCAACTCTATCCACCTTATCTATCTCAGGTTTAGGTCTGTCTGGGTGAACATATATTGCAAGCTATAGTGGTCGGCGAACACTGAACACTTCCTAGAAAAATAATGTCTCCAAATATTCAAAACAAAGACCACAACCGCCAATTCCATGTCATGTGTGTGTAGTTTTTCTTATAAAGCTTCAGCTACCTTGAAGAATAAGCAATCATGTTTGATCCTCCATCAAAACATCCCTAAACCCAATTGTGAGGCATTACAAAACACGATGAAATCCTTACCTTCAACAGGCAAGGTGAGAATTGGGGCTGAGGATAACAAAGTTTTGAGATTTTGGAAGCTCTCCTCATAGTTGTCATGCCAAACAAATGGAACTTTCTTCTGAGTAAGGTAGGTCATATGCAAAGCAATGTCAGCAAACCCCTTAACAAACCAATGATAATAATGGCCAACCCCATAAAACTATGAATTTCTGTCACATTCGTTGACCAATTCTTAATAGCTTCAACCATCTACGAGTTTACCATAACCCTTTCCTTAGAAACCATGTGCTCAAAGAAGGACACTAAAGATAGCCAGAACTTTCACTTGGAACATTTAGCGTATAGTTTCTTTTCCTTAAGTAACCCCAATACTGTACGCAAATGAGCTTCATGCTCTTCTTTGCTCTTGGAGTAAACTAGTATATCATCAATAAAAATGATAATGAAAGAATCCAAAAAGGACTTAAAAACCTCATTCATCGAACTTGTAAAAGTTGTTGGGGAATTGGTAAAGCTAAACGACATGACTAGAAACTTGCAATTCCCATAATGAGTTTGGAAAGAAGTCTTTGGGATGTCCCCCATCCTAATTTGAGTTGATAATAACCTGACCTCAAATCGATTTTAGAGAATACTACAGCTCGTTGTAACTAGTCTAACAGGTCATCTATCCTAGGCAAGGGATATTTGTTGCAAATGGTTACCTTATTCAACTGGTAGTAGTCTATGCACATCCTCATGCTACCATTCCTTTTTTCACAAATAAGATGGGAGCACCCCAAGGAGAAACACTTGGGCGAATAAAACCCTTTTCTAATAATTCTTGTAATTGAGATTTCAACTCCGTTGGTGCCATACGATAAAAAGGGATAGAGATGGGTTGAATTTTGGCTCTAAATTTATATAGAAATAAATCTCACAGTCCATAGGCATACCTGTAAGGTCATCAGAAAATACTTCTAAGAATTCACACACAAATGGGATTGAAGCTATATGGGGGACTAAAGATTTATCTTCCCAAAAATGGTTTAAAAATGCACTACACCCCTTCTTTACTAATTTTTGGGCATAAATAGCTGACAAAATTCTCATAGAAAAAGGCTTAAAAGTACCCTTCCACTCTAATTTTTCCATCCCAGGCATCACTATAATGACGGTTTTAGCATAATAATCAAGAATGGAATAAAGAGACAACTAGCTCATCCCTAATATAATATCAAACTTCTTCATGTCTAAAATTACTAAGTCTATCAGGGTTTTGTACCCCATAAACATCACAAGGCAAGCCTTATAAACCTGATCAACACATGTTGACACTCCAACTAGTGTAGACACATACATTGGAGTATCAACCAATTCACATTCCAATTCCCAATCCAAAGCAAACTTCACATACACATAGGAAAAAGTAGAACCGGGATCAAACAATACAAAAGCAATATGACCATAAACAAGAATAGTACCTATGATCACAAAATCAGAAGTTTCAACTTTGGGAAAAGCCGAGAACAACATAAAGTGGTGCTCTATCACCACCCTAACCTCCACCTCTACCAGTCTGAGCACCATTAATACTTACCTATCCTCCACCTCGGTTGGCTTGGTTTCCACCTCTTCTTGCAGCCTGACCACCATGCCTACCTTGGGGACGACCTCTTTAATTTTCTACACTACTATGAACTTCTGGGACTAGAGCACTAGAACATAGTTATTGAGTCAACTAACTTGTAGACACGAAATTAGGGCGATACCTTCTGATATGGCCCGAACCCCCTGATATGGCCCGAGCCCCCACACTCGTGGCACCTGATGCCCAAAGCAGGTCTCTGAACTGAAGAGGATGAAGGTGTATAGATGTTTCTCCATGAAGGCTGATAACAAACCCCAGACGGGTCCTCAATAGACACAGGCATAGCTAATGATAAGGCCAGGAAAAATGACCCTTTGAACCACGACCCTTCAAAAAAGTACCACTGAACTAGCTTGAGGTCCGGTCCTTCTTCTTTTCTACTTTTACTTATCCCTGTTTCCCAAGTACCTCAGCCTTCTTAGCAAACACAACTACATGTTGAAAGGACGTACCAGATGTAGCCACAGATAAAGTAATAATTTGAATCCAAGAATTTAGACCCTTCACAAAGTACCTAATCCGCTCCTACTCTGAAGTTATCAATTGAAGTGCATAGCGGGATAAGGCATGAAATTTGACCTCATAGGCCACCACAGACATGTCACCCTGCTCTAACCTCAATAACTCATTCTTTTTCTGACAACGATAAGTGCAGGGAACATACTTCTCAAGGAAAACATTCTAAAATTGTGCCCAAGTAAGTGGAGCACTCAACAAATAACCTCCACCATTGAAGGCTTTGTCCTGCAGCTGGAAAGAAACAAACTCTACACCATATATTTTAATAATGCACATCTTATATAGGCATTCATGAAAATCCAACAAAACCTCAAAGGCATTCATGAACATACAAAAAAGTCTATATTCATCATCAGTCATCACCAGTCCAAGTACCTGTCGGGGATACACCCCTGTGTCTGAGCCCTCATCCATCCTGGGTGCAATAATAGCTGCATATTGTAAGGCTGGGTATAAGAATGCTAGAATAGTAGAAGTAGCATCGGTGCCAGCCAAACTGCTTAAGTATCCCAACACTTATTGAATCAATCCTGCAGTCATAGGTAGCTGGGTTGCACCATGTTGAACAAGCACTACATTTTTAGGGACCTCTACTTCTTGTTCATCAATTACCACATCCTCATCCTGAGCTAACTCTAGAGAACCCTATTATGGTGGGAGGGGGTCCCTTGCATAGTCGGTCCTCCGACTGCCCGAGCTCCACCCCTAGAAGGTGCTACCCCTATTCCTCCTCTCCTGGCCCTTCCCCTCATATATGGTCTATCCAGAACTGTAGCTTCAGTGGCAGGTGCAGGTGCAGCTACTGGTCCCGGTGCTGGGGCAGCTTCTCTTTCTCTAGAAGAACGTGTATTCACCATCTGCAAAATAAGAATGAAAAAGTTAGATACCAATTTGGATCACCATATACCAATTGGAATCAAGTAATAGCATGAAGGGAAGAAAGAAAAGGATTTTATTTCCTAAAGCACTATAACCTCTCGAGGAAAAGTAGAAACGTCTCTGTACCATTTCGAAAGACTTTACTAAGCTTGTTCTTGTAGGATGAGATATACAAACCCTATGCTCTAATACCATCTTTGTCAAGTCCCTAACAGTCATGATTGGCACCCACCCTAAACTATGGCAGAAGAACAATACTTAACCCCACCCTAACTAATCAAATTCAATAGTCAAATTTTCTTTCTACTCTTCTTATCAATAATAAGTTCTAAACTCAATTATTGAATAAAGAAGTAAAAATGTCAAATCCAACAGAATCATCAAATTTCTAATAGAGTGCAGAAATCCTCTATTTAGTACATCTCCGAGACTTGAAGTCACCATACAAGAACAACTAAGAGTACTCAAGTCTATAGCTACAAGATTATCCAAAATATAGAATAACAAGAGAGTGTCTTCATCTTGAAACAAGGGACATGAGCATAAGTCTGAAGATTTAATGGCTACCCTATCATGGTGCTCACCCTTAAATCAAAGTCCACAACTGATGGCTAGAGTCAAGGTCTTGTCTCAAATGCTGGAACATGCTCTACACTCAATAAAAAGAAGAGCACAGGTAGCATCACTACATCAACAAGTACTGGTAGGCATCATAGTAATACTCAACTCAACCCCATACAAATAAGCAAACCAAATAAATGCAACAACGATTATTACATAACTTATAATTAAAGACAACAACATATTTATGATACTTCACTTTAGAGGGAATACAGGATCATACTTATGTATGGTTACACTTGCCATTTTTAGCAACAAGTTGCATCACAACATATAATTATAATCGAACATTCAATGTATATGAATGAATGTATGAATATAAGATGTGTGCATCATCTCTTATTCTTATCAATCTCATCAACAACATGAACATCATGATTTCAATATCATCAACTCATCATCAACAACATTATGAACATCATAATTTCACTATCAATATCATTATCATCAACTCATCATCATTAATAATTATGAATATGCAAATACAGTCAATAATCACAAATAGCGCTCGAAAGCAATTATAGATATTTAATTCACATATAAGCACAGAGTCAAGCAACTCTAATTGCTACAATAAATAATATCCTACCTTGATTCCTTGCTCAAAATCACTTCTAGGATACAAGCTTGCCTTTTCTTTCTCTTTCACGTTGTTCTTGTTCTATAACAACATGGTTGCATACCCAATTCAATCATTTCATCCTTTTTAACAACTAGGGTTCAATAATTAACAACTTCAACTACAAAATTAGCCTATTTCTTTATTTTAGGGTTTTCTACCCCTTAAACCTCATGAATTCAAATTTGTTTAGCATGAACAACTATGATTCTACTCCAAATAGTGTTTTCTAATACCCTAGTATCATTATCAAATGATTTTATGCTCATTCCAACTAATTTTTATTAAGTTCATGAATTAGGTATAAACCCAATTTCTACCATGAACAAGTTTCAAACAATTTTTAGTGATTCTAAGAAGTAAGTCAAGTTTAGAATGTAAAGAACTTACCTCTAAAGATAGAAACTTTTAAAAAATTACAAAAAATTTCCTTTCCTAGAACCTTATTCATTTATCAGAAATTGGAGAGTGAAAATGTGTTTTGATTTAAAAACTGTTAAAACAACATTTTTACTGTCGCAACGGTAGCAGTGGTTTTTGATGAATTATTGGCTACTGCTACAACGGTACTTTTTCCATTACAATAATTTCTTTTTCTGTTGAAGCAGTCCCAAGGCAGAATCTCAGGACTATCCCTAATTAGTTCTATTTTATAACACATCCCTTGAAATACGACATCACAAACCATCTCTTCCATAATAAACTCTATAACCTGAGTCCTATAACTCCATTTTACATGTTGGAAGTTGCTACGACTTTCTAAACTCATCATCTATCTAAACATTAAGTCAAACACCCCCACCAACACTCACATTAATACTAGATTTCCTTAGACTAGTACACCTTCAAAAATTATCTAACACTAGTCTAGTCATGAATTTCTTAAAAATTGTCTAACAAAAGACTTGGCAAATATTTTTCCTTTTATTTCAGCATAATGATGATTTGGGTCGGTATAAGGTAGTTGCCATATTTGTATGCAAAATTTCCCATTAATATTGTAATGTCATTCATAGATACTCTCACATCAATTTAATAAGTAGTATATGTGCACTTGTTTTGTATTGAGTAAGAAAAGGGAAGAATCTAACTTGTGAGATGTATTGTCAAAAGCCTTGCGACTATTGTAGTCTTCCTAGGTTTCTTTTTCTTAAGTGTCATGTTAGTATAGTTTTATTTTGTAGCTTGAGGACAAGCAAATGTTCGAAGTTGATGTGTCATGGTTTTACGACACTTTTGAGGCCTAAAACATAAGATTATTGTATGTTCTTACGCACTTTTTGGTAGATTTGATGTGTGTTTGTGTGTTTGTATAGGAAAATAGGTCCCAAAATGAAAGATTTAAAGAATAGGCTAAATCAGACCAAGTTCGTTCAAAGTGGCTTAGTATGATCGATACACTATTACCACGAGCCATGGTTTACATCGTAAAGTGGAATTCCAGAAGATTGAAAATCAAACTCATAAAACATGAGGTCTTTTCATGAAGTCCACGAACTAGATATGTTTGTACTGAGAGTCATGATAAGGAATACCTGAAAAGAGTAATTCTGGAGATTGATACCATGAGCTACATGATGGTCTGTGTAGAGAAACTATAGGTCATAGAGTTGACTCAAGGAAACTTGAACAAACTTGTGAACTAACTACAAAGTCCTAATCCTATATCACGGGCCATGGAACCAAACCATGGACCGTGAAGAGTTGTCGACTCTGTTTTTGTATTTTTTTAGGATAGGTTTTGCAATATTAATAAGTATCTTTCTCAAGTTTTCTTTTATAGTTTATGCACTCTCAAGCCTTAAAAATGTATTACATTATTTTGTTCTCGGGTTTCAAAGATTATTCATACTTTGATTCTTTGTATTTAAGCTTTCATTGATTATCTAAGATTCTGGATTTCTTCTATTTATTTTTGAAGTTAATGATCATGAATTCTTCTACAAACTCTTGTTGTGATCTTATGAATATGAATTGCTAAATCCCATACCTAGGGTTATGGAAACCATGATGAATTAACAAAGTAAGTTAAAGTACTTAGTGATTCTTGAATGGTGTTTATGCATGTATTGTTCTTCCCTTCATATTGATTGCTTTTTAACGAAAGTCAATATTAGAACTCACTTTATTCTTACTTGCTGGATCAAAGGGGTAATGAATGGGAAAAGGAACTAATAATAGAGATTTGAGGCTATCAACCCTTATCTAATAGCTTGAGCCTTGTCTAGGAATAGCTAATCTAAGTTCAAGGGTAAGGGTTAGTAAATAAAACACTCATATACAGACCAAGTTGCATAGCGGTATTCATCTAGAAAGGGGATAAACCATTTAAGTAAAATTAACTTATCAATTTTATATGCTAAGTACCAGGATAAATTACTAGGACGTTACGCTTACTGATTATGAAATTATGGGGAACACAACTTGAGTTCATTCTCACTGATTGATTACAACATAACAAATTCTTAATGCTTGTTACTTGTTACTTATTTTTGCAAACTGTTACTTGTTCTTTTAAAACCTTCTTTTGTAAATAATTGATTAATAGTTGAAATAACCGTATTAACCTAGCTTCTAGCCATATTCCATGTGGGATCAATCCCAACCTTGGTTGGATTTTATATTTAATCAATGATGTTCTATACTTCATTGCAAGGTGTAATTGGGCAACATCAGTTTACTATCTATTGTGATGCTTCCATAGTTGGGTTGGGATATTTGTTGATATAGCGAAGTAGAGTTATTGCATATAATTTTAGAAAGCTAAAGGTGCATGACTGGAACTACCCCACCCATTACTTGGAGTTGGTGGTGGTAGCCACATTGAAGATTTGGTGGCATTATCTATATGGGGTTCATTGTGATATATTCACAAACTATCATAGCCTACAATACATCTTCAGCCAGAAGGCACTTAACATGAGACAATCAATGTGTCTGGAGTTTCTTAAGGACTACGACATCTCTATTCTTATCCATCTAGGTAATGAAATATGGTGAAAGATGCCTTAAGCTGGAAGGTGGTGAGTATGGGGAGTTAGGCATTTTTGGAAGCTAAGGAGCGAGCTTTGGCTCAAACATCTAGTCATTAGCTAATCGGTTGGTCTGACTTAATATTACTAATCCTGAGTGGGTTCTTTCTTGTGTGGAGGTACGTTTTATGTTATTAGAGTGAATTCAGGCACAAAAGTTCAAGGATGAGAAGTTAAGGGTTATTGGGGATAAGGTTTTGAGGGGCGAGGCTAGGAAGGTGACCATAGATCCAGAGGGTGTTTTGAGTATCAAGTCTTACATCTACATTCCTAGAATTAGAGACTTGATTAGGTTGATTATGGAGGTGTCCCATTGTTCCAGATATTCTATTCATCTAGGGGCAGCAAAGATGTATCAAGACTTGTGATAGCATTACTAGTGGTGCAAGATAAAGAGAGATATTACATATTTTGTATATTAGTGCTTGAACTGTCAACAGGTGAAGTGCAAGCACTTGAGGCCTTGTCGTTTGACATAGAGGTTGCCCATTCCCGAGTGGAAGTGGGAGCGGGTATCTATAGACTTTGTGATTATTTTTTTGCATACTTTTTTAGGGTTTGATTCTATTTGGGTCATTGTTAATATGTTGAATAATTCTGCTCAATTCCTACCTATTTAGTCTTCATACAGTTCAAAGAGGGTAGCTAAGATCTATATTTTGAAGTAGACTATTTGCATAGGGTGCCAGTTTCTATTATTTTTTACTGTAGTACTCATTTCACATTATCCTTCTGGAGGTCTATTTAGAGAGAGTTGGGTACCCAATTTATGCTTAGCATAACTTTATACCCTCAGAATGATGGTCAGTCTGAGCAAACTATTCATGTTTTAGAGGATATGTTTTAGGCCTACGTTATTGATTTTAGGGGTCAATGGGACCAGTTCCTAGCATCGGTAGAGTTTATATATAATAACAGCTACCATTTGAGTATTCAAATGGCTCCATTTAAGGTGTTATATTATAGGAGGTACATGTCTCTAACGGGTTGGTTTAATGCCTTGGAGGTTAGGATGTGGGGTACCAATCTATTATATGATTCTTAGGATAGGGTATGGGTGATTTAGGAGAGAATCCATGCAGCTTAGAGCTGGCAGAAGAGTTATGTTGATGGTAGAGTGCGATGCTCAGAATTCTTAGTTGGTGATAGAGTGTCTCTTTGAGTGTATCCCATGAATAGCATGATAAGGTTGCATAAGAAGGTAAGCTCAGCCTAGGTTTACTATCCTATTTGATATACTATAACATGTTAGTGATATTGCATATAAGTTAGCTTTACCTCCATCCATTTTAGGTGTTCATCCTGTGTTTCATATGTCTACATTGAGATGATATATTTTATATGAATCTCATGTGCTTTATTAGATGAGAGTTTTGCCTTCGAGAAGAAGCCTGTTGCTATTCTAGAAAAGCAAGTCCGGAACTTTAGAACTAAGGACATTTCATTGGTTAAAGTTTAGTGGAGGCACCATCCAATTTAAGAGGCTACCTGTGAAACCTAGCAGGACATACGGTCTAGATATCCTCATTTTTTTAAGCCTTTGTGTACCTTCTATTTCTTAACTTTTGAGGATGAAAGTCATTTTTAGTAATGGATGATTTAATGACCCTCCAAGTTACTTTAAAAATATTTCATACATTTTCCCTATTTTGACCTTTATCATAGCTTCTGTGTAGTATTTGTGGTCTATGGGGATTGGTGGTTTGGTACATAGGGCGTTCGGATGGGTTTTAAATGAGATTTCCTGTTTTGGATCCTTTAAAGTAGAGAAGTTTAACTTTGATCAATATTCATAGTAAATGGACTTAGAGGGAAATTCTATCAGTTTTGTTAGCTTTAAAATGTTTATTATGAGTTAGGGGGGCCTTTGGATTGGGTCTTGAGACTTTCTGACACATTTTGGGTGGTTGGGTGGAATTTTGGTAAATTTGGGCAAGTGTTGACTTTGGTCAACATTTTGTTGAGACGACTTTCATTTGTTATTTTGTCGATTCCATTGAGTCCAGAATGTCATTTCCAGTTGGGCAGCATCTTTAGTTTGTGTTTGTGGGGTCCCAAACAAGTTCTGAGGGTTGTTCTGAATTTTCGCTTTTAGTGAAAGCTGCTGATGGAGCTATTTTCTAGTCCAGCCGCTCGTACAGAGCTTGGCTTGCACTAGTGGAACTGGTTTATTAGAGAAATAACCACTCCCACAAAGGCTACTAGTGTCAGCGTCTTCAGCTCCTATGGATCTTTCTCCACTTCAGTGAGACCTCTCCTGTAGAGGGTGCATGTGCACCGAGCTCCACTTCTATGGATTTTTCAATGCCACAATGGGATTGCTTTTGTTGAACCTCTTCTGCTTTTGCATTTCTCAGTGATGTAGGTGGCTTCCGCTTTAACAATAGATCAACCACACCTGTGGCATTGCTTCTACAGTGATTCTTTCACTAGAGAGGTGATTGTTGCATCTGTACTATCTTCTTCTCTAATCCTTAATTTGTCATTCTAAGTGTTGGACAACTTGGCTAAGGGTGATCTTGAGCGACTGTTGGTGAAATTCCCAACTAGTAAGTTTAATTTCTCCCCCTTTGCATTACTTTACTTCTTCTAACTTGAATTTTGTCCTTAATTCGAGAAATGTGTCTTTGGATTATTGATTATTCCGTAATTAAAGTGAGTTTTTCAAACGAATTTAGGTACGGATTCAATTCTATCTTCACCCAACTTTGGTGCACAGGTTTCTTACCCTTGGGGAAGGGCAATTGTGTTGGGAATTTTTGTTTTTGTGTGCAGGCCCTGAGGGTCAATTTTGATTCAATTTTTGGCCCGAATTCTGTTTTATCAATATATATATTAATTTTCTCATCTTAATAAGTGGGTTATGAATTTGATACAATTGCAGCATACTAAGGTTTTGCGGAAGGGAAAAACTCTCTTGTGATGGTTCGTGGGTTTTCGATCGATGTTGAGGTAGGTTACGACTTTCCTCTCTTTAGATTAAGCTCGGTTAGGTAGTATATTTTATAAATTGCATGTTAGTTAAGAGATTTCTAAGGTAGGCTAGGTTTATTTCACTTTTTTGATTTTATTGACATTTCTCGTGGACTTTAGAGTAGAATAGTTGTTTGAACTTTTGATTAAGGTGCTTATCATAATATTAGGATTAGATTAAGGATCCTTAGTATAGTTTGGGGTTGGATTTTATGGTCGATTAGTTCTCTAATCGATTCTCCGTTATATCATTTTTATTTATGTAGTTTTCTTTTGGTCAGAGATAATGGGCCGAGGCTGTGAGTTTGGACTGGTTGGACTCCAAGCTAGGGTGATTATGGTATGGAGGGTGGTTTTTCCCTATTATGTATGTATGTATATATATATATATATATATATATGGTGCGATCCTGAGAGAAAAAGTTGATTCTTCAGTTTTTTAACTTAACTATCCCTCTTCTTATCACTGATATGAGCTCCGAGAGGATCGTACCACTTTTATTACTGATTTTTAGTTTTTAAAAGAATTGTAGCACCTTTAAACCCGGTCTGAGGTAAAATTTTGGTCCATTTCTACTATTTGGTTCAAGGTAAGATTCTGGTCCATTTACAGTTTATTTACTGTCACGTTCGATGTGAGATTCTTGGTGGCCCGAGGTAAGATATTTTTGATTTCAGCGTATAAGACACATACTTCATTGCATCATCACATACTGCACAACATTTCTCATTTATTCTTGTGTTGCATGTATTGTTATTATTAGTATTTTCATTTTATCTCTGTTATGTTTTAGATTTCTACGTTTGCTTTTGTTCCTTTCCATGTCATCTATATTATATATTATCTTCTAATCTCAGTCGGCCTATGATGCCTATGGAGTATCCTGAGATTTGGTATTCATGCTACACTTCTGCATCTCATTCTAACGCATATCCTTGCCCGAGCCATCCTCATTGATCCTATTCATTTGGAGGCTATTTTTGATTGGATTTGTAGTGAGTTCTTGGCATCCGGAGATATAACCCACTTCCTTCTTGTATGCAACTGTCTATATGTTGTATTTTGGAAAAATTTGTATCATATTAGAGCCCACTCTTGTACTTAGCTCTTGTACCGGTAACACTAGGTCCAGGGTTGGATATCCTTGTGTATTTTGTCTTTATTTCATTAATGTGAGGCCTATATCGGTATATTTTATACCTGTTATGTATCTATCTATACATGGTAGCCCATTTATCTTGTTTTAGCTTCCTTATTATTTGTGGGATGGGGGTATAGTAGGTTCCATCATGGACCAATTTTGGATCGTGACATTTGAGCGCTCTTAACTCTAGATATGAATTTTGCAACGAGAGTGTGTAAAGTTATGAGATAGATATGTCAGATTTAGAAATCAACTTTAGAATTTAATTCTGATCAATCTAGAAGGAATTTGATATGAAATTTTGACATATTGCAGATCGTTGAGTTCCTTTTTTGCAGTATCAAGCGACATACAATTCGAATGCTCTTAGTGTTGACACCCAATTTTGGCTCTCCATATTTTAATTAATTATTTAAGCTTTTATATTTAAATAATATGAAAATAATTATTTCAATTACTTTTTAAAAAATATTTTAGTAATTTACTATTTCATTTAGGAAATTATTTCATAAATACTATTTTTTTAATAAATTTTTGATATTTAAAAATACATATAAATATCTAGTACATGTTTAACTACTTTTCAAAATTATTTTATGCTAAATAAGCACTTTTTAAAATTAAACCGACATTGATTCATTTAAATTCTCATTCTTGCAAACAAATATCTTTTATAATTATTCAAGTTAGGAAGCTTTAATTGATTAATTGACTAGTAAGTCATCTTATTTAATTTTTAGAATTATCAATTTTTATAAATAAATTAGTTTTGCAAATTAATTATTTCAAATTGATCAATCGTGGCTATGTTACTTAAAAATTGGCTATAATTGAAATTTTAAAATGGCTAAAATAGAACAAGAATATGTGGCAATCCTAAACCCGAAAAATCAGTCAATCCATGTGTGCCACGTAGGCAACACATGGACTGTGCTTCTTTACCCTCAATCTTTACCATCGAATCTTTATCAAAGGGCACATATTAAATAGTTTTCTTTTTCCTTTATATGCATATATATTAATTATTTTTTTAAAAAAAAAAAAAAACTCTCTTCTCTCTCCCCAAAATGCATCTTCTTCTCTCCCACATCACGTATTTTCTCTATTTCCCAGAACTTGTTAGACCCTCAACTTGATGGTTCGGGTAGCTCTGTTATGGATAGGAATTTACATGATGAACCTAGCCCATGACGCAATGATTTTGGTTAAGATCATGTTTGCTTGAGTCCAGTCTGCATACATGGGCATGTCGGCAGGCCATGGCAAGACCTTAGCAGTGGCATGGCTAAGGCATGCAAGGCAAGATGTTTCTAAGGCATTTAGGGTAAGATGTATCTAAGGCATGACAAGGGTTGAGCAAGTTAAGGCAGACTAAGTCTAAGGAAAGGCATGTTCTGACAACATGAATAAGGTAAGGCAAGTTGAGTCAATGTGGCAAGGCAAGACAACTAGAAGATGACAAATACAGTAGCATGGGCGCTTGCACAGGACGCCTAGGTCCTTGGCACAAAATTGGCCTGATTGGCGCCAAGAAAGAGTTGTCTCTAGGCGTGTGCATCATACATGTCGGCGGTTGAGAAGTTGGGCAGTTTCAACCAAATTTGTCCATGTGGGAAGACTTAGTTGCTTTTGTAATTTTGAACTGAGAAAAGAAATAAAAATCCCCCCAAAACTTGTCCGTCAAACTTACTTTAGCACTTTATCCTTATGGATATTTATATACCCCTAAACAACTTTCAAATTAATTCAATACCACCCTAAAATGACACTACTAGTCTCACAATGCAGAGTGTATTACACACGCGTCATGTCAATGCCCTATTAGCGCAACTTCATAGCCATATCGAAAATTATTCTTTAAAAATGTATTCCCACCAATATATATATATATATATATATATATAGGAGTATATAATAAAAAGAAAAAAGAAAGAGAAATACCCCTCCCTACCTTTTTTCTTCTTCAACAGCCCCCCCTCCCTTTCCCTCCCTCTCTTCTTTTTCTCCAGCAAACTACCCCACCCCCTACTATTTTTCTCCTAATTCAGCCCCCTTGTTTTTTCTCTTTCCCTTCTTCAATGTCCCCTCTCTCCTTCAATTTCTCCTTCTACGAACACCCTCTTCCATCAGGGGTTAAAATTCAACCAATTTACAATTCAAAAATCTGAAGAAAAAAATTCAATTTGATGCAGCCATAATCAAAGAAAAGAAGAAACGATGTCGTATTTTAAGAAACACAATTATAATAATTTCAGCAAGAAATTGTATAAGCTATTTTCGAGAAAAATAGATTTATCCAGAAACAACATATTATTTCCAAGAAAATTAAGCTTTGTAGATAGTAAAAATTGCTCTACTTGTGAAAAATTAAAATTGGTATTAGAAGAAGAAGAAATAGTTATTTTCCTTCTTCTCAATCATGGGATTTATGAAAAGGATATTAAATTTGCAACTTTTTCATCTATGTTTTTTTCTCTTTCATAGAAAAATTGATGATGTGTGGCAGTGGTGGGGGCTAGAAGAAGGAGAAAGGGGTTTAGGGGTGGGTGTGTATGAAGAAGGAGAAAGGGAACGGGTGGGTGGGGGTCGAAGAAGACAAACAATAGGAAGGTGGGGGCTGAAAATTAAAGGGTGGGATCCACTTGTTAATTTTTTAAAAAGTAATGAATCAAAATTAATAAATGTGGGCCCACATATTCAGTTTTGGACTACTAAATGCACCTTTTTTTCTTTTATATTTAATTTTTTACCCATGTCAACTTTAAGGTGGTATTTAATTCACTTCAAAAATGTTTAAGGGGTATTTAAATGCCCATAAAGTTAAAGTGCTAAAGTAAGTTTAGCGGATAAGTTTAGGAGGGATTTAATGTCTTTTCTTTTTTGAATTCATATTTTGAATTTGAATTAGCCTATATAGTTGGGGTTGTCAACTCCTTGTAGATAAGAAATGTGTCTAGCAGATGCTTAGCATTTGACTGGGGTTGTGGCTTATAAGTAGGCACACATAGGCCAGGAACAGGCGTCGAAGAATATGCAAAAATTAAGTTCCCAGAACTGAAGTACTTTTATAATGTTCATGGTACGAAGGAACTGGAAAACTTTTTGTGGTATTTTGAGCACTATTTTGCTACTGCTCATGTGTCTGCAACTTACAAGTAGACTATAAGTGTTTATTATTTTAGGAACAATGCAGTGTTGTGGTGGCGTACAAAGAATGTTGATGTCAAAAGTTTTAGAAGACCCATGTACGATACGTGGGAAAAACTAAGGGATGCAATTTGCAAAAAGTTTCTGCCTCACAATTTGTCTTGGGTTGCTAGGGACAAATTAAAGTGGTTGAAAAAAGTTAATTCCATCAAGGACAACGTGAAGGAATTTTCATCCTTGATGCTTGATATTCAAAACATGTCTAAAGAAGATAAGTTGTACAACTTCATTTCTGGAATACAAGGCTGAGTGCAGAATGAACTACATCAGTAGAAGGTTAAGATCTGCCTAGTGCCATTATAGCAGTAGATGCAATGATTGCTTTTCATTCGATCAGTATTGCTCTTGATCCTAATCTTTCTAATACTAAGAAGAAGAAAAAGGGCAGAGACTAGAAGAAGGATAATCGAGGCAAGAAGGAAATGACAAAGGCAAGGGAAAAATGGATGTTCTTGCGTCTAATCAAAGCAAATAGGCTGGTGAAAAAGTTAGTTGGACTTGTCAAAAATTAGGGCATCAGGTGTGGAGTTTTCCAAAAATGGGAAAATCAATACCCTTCTTGCTGAGAAGGAAAAATAGTGTAAAAGATAGGAAATTGTGGTCTGTGTGAATTCACTACATTTGTTGAACACACTTTCTAGAGTGGATGTGGTGGAAATAGAGGAAGATGATGATGCTGGGAAGGTTGTCTATATAAATACTACTGAATCGGTGAACGATATTGTAACTACCTATGGTATGTTGATGTATATTGACATGAAAATTAGGGACAAGAGTGTGACAGCATTGGTTGATACTGGCGCTACTCATTCTTTTGTTGCCTCAAAAATAAATAAAAAGTATGGATTAAAGGTGACTGATTGTGCAACATCGATGAAGGTTGTGCATTTTGTAGCATAGCTAGGCTATGGCATGGCACTGGATGTCCCACTGACTATTGGACATTAGATTGGAACTTACAACTTAACTGTGGTGCCGCTTGATGACTTTAATCTTCTTTTTGGGATTAATTTTATGAGAAAGTTCAAGGTTACTCCGATTCCTCATTTGGATGGCTTAATGTTTATAGGGGAAAACAACCCCGACTTTATGAAGGGTATTCATCCCTTTAACAAGGGAAAAAAGAAGAACACTAAAATTGATGCAATGATGTCGGCTACGGCCTTTGCAAATGGCTTAAATAAGGAAAAACTACTTAACTTACTACCTTAGTTGAAGTGAAGCCTTATGTGTAGATTAAAGTTCTAAACATTATTGTGAAGCTGCTGGCTGAATTAAAAGATTTGATGCAACCAAAATTACCTAAACAGTTGCCTCCATAAAGGAAAATTGATCACAGAACTGAACTGATTCCTGGATCGATTCCACCGACCCGCCCTCCTTATGACATGTTTCCATTAGAATTAACAGAATTTAGGAAGTAGTTGTCTGAATTGCTTGAAGCTGGACTTATATAGCCTTCAAAAGCTCTATATGCTGCCCAGATTTGATTCTAAAAGAAGTAGGATAGAAGTCTGTGAATGTGCATGGACTATCATGCGCTAAATAAAGTGACTATGAAGAACAAGTTTTCGGTGCCTCTAGTTCAAGACTTGCTGGATAGGTTGTCTAAGGCTTGTTTCTTTCCTAAGTTAGACATAAGATCAGGCTATTGTCAAGTGTGCATAGTCAAAGGGGATTCCCCAAAGACCACTTTTCTAACTAGATATTGCAGCTATGAGTTCCTTTTAATATCCTTTGGGATGACTAATGCTCTGAGTACTTTATGCAACTTAATGAATAATGTTCTTTATGAGAACCTCGATGACTTTGTGGTTGTTTACTTAGATAATATATTCATTTATAGTATAACACTAGAAGATCATTTGCTGCATTTCAAAACGACACTACAACGACTTAGAGAGTATCAACTCTATGTGAAGATGGGAAAATATGATTTTGCAAGTCGTGAGATTAAACTTTTGGACCACTTGGTTAGTGAAAATCAGGTGTGAATGGATCCTAAGAAAGTACAGGCCATTGTTGACTAGCAGGCACCAAGCGGGGTTAAGGAATTAATATTGTTTTTTGGGTTTGGCAAACTACTATCGAGAGTTCATGTGGGTTGTTCAAAGAAGGGGGCCCCATTGACTGATTTGTTGAATAAGAATGTTAAGTGGGTTTGGTCAAAAGCAAGTGACAAGGCTTTTAAGTCTTTGAAGAAGGTCATTGCTTCTGAACCAATATTGTGGTTGCCTAATTTTGATTTGTCATTTAAAGTTCACACCTATGCTTTTGATTATGCAGTTAGGGATCTAATGGTGCAAGAGTATCATCTGGTATCATTTGACTGCAAAAAATTAAATCCTGCGGAGCAAAGGTATTCTGCTCATGAAAAGGAGATGGTGGCAGTCCTCCATTGTCTTCAAATCTAGTGGGTATATTTGTTGGAAACAAAGTTTATTATCAAGGCGGATAATGTGGCTAATATTTTCTTCAAAACTCAATAGATATTGAGTCTGAAACAGCCTGATGGCAGGAAATCCTTGACGAATATGACTTTATCATACACAAACTAGGCAAGCAAAATTAATTGCAAATTCATCGAGTTGCAATGAGGTTTTTGTTACAGTTCATTCGCTGACTAGACTTGAATCTAATATTTTTTTAGATAAGATTATGTTTAGTGCTACCTTTGATACATTATATGTGAAATTGATTGATTAAGTTAAAGAGGGGACTGTTAGACGGTATTGGATTGAGGACGATTTGTTGTATTTTAAGGGGAGGAGAATTGTTGTACCTCAAGGTGATGGGTTGTATCAAAAACTCCTAAAAGAAACACATGATATTCAGTACAACATTTTAGGCCTAAGACCACACTAAATCTTGACAACACTTGTAAAGTGTTGCCTAAAACATTTTTGGCTACGTTTTTAAAGCGTAGCCCTAGTTTTTAGCTTTTAGCCACTGTAATATTGGCAACGCTTGCAAAGTGTGGTCTTTAGTTGATACTAGCATGGATCGCATGGTTGACATGAGCATGGATGACTTGGATGATACGTAGAATGTTCGTGCAAAGGAAAGCTTAAGAGTCCATGGGAGTGATGTGGATAAAGAAACTGTAACACCCCGTACATTTTCAAAACTTATACGATCAACCTAACATGGATAAAGGTATTTAAACTTGAGATAATAACGACATACTTGAGTGTAAAGTTAAAGTTAAGTGGTGGATTAAGGTAGAAGGATTAAGACGTTGGAAAAAGGGAAGAACATAAACGAGGTGCTTCCGTGACTTAATTAAGATAGTAGGTGTATCATCTACTTAAGCTATTGGGCTGTACTTGGATACATATTAATGGACTCAATTGAGGCCCAAACTAAGTACCAAAAAGGGAAAAGATCACCAGCCCACTACCTAAATATAATCAAGGCCCAAACTGAAATGGTCTAACTAGAAATAAACCAAGTAGGTGCACCACCTACTTGGACTGTTTTGTGCAGATTAATCAGCCAAGTAGGTACATCTCCTACTTGGACTACTTTTGACCAAAAATGTGGCTAAGAATGGATAAAGAGAGGCGGTCAAAAAGGGTGTATATAGGGATCATTTCAGCATTATTTTTCCTTCACTACACTTGAAAAATTTCAGCTTTTAATTAACACTCTCTCCCCTTTCTAAACCAAAACAGCCGCCCTAGTTTCCCCTTTAGGGTTCTTGGACTAATCTCCCATTTTGCAAGCCTTGGTAAGTGTTTACCCTTATGGATTAATGTTATATATGTATAATAGGTTGTGTAAAACATGTTGGTGGTGTTTAAAATGTATAGGACAGTCCCTTAATTAAGTTGGCAGTCCACTTGTGTTGGTTTTGATGAATTTGTCTTCCTTGTGGCTTGGACTTGTATAGGGGCTTAGGGTGTTGAAGAAATTAAGTTATGATGATGAAATTCCAGTATATTAAAGTGTGGTTCTGCCCCTGAATCGTTCCTTTTATGTATGGCTTGATGGAAATGTTTATATGTGTTGGTAAATGGAACGTTTGTTGTAGTGAAAAGAGAACACTCTTTTGTTATGTTAATCTGAATTTTGGAACTGTTGTGGAATGATTTTGGTATGCTACTGTGGAAGGCAGTATGGTTACCTTATGGTGTGAATATATGGAGTTTCATTGGAATGTAAATGTAAAGGATAAACTAGGTAGGTAATCCTACCGGTTTGTAACGGTTATGTTTGTTTGTGGACTGTTTTGGTGATGTGTGGACTGATTTGGTGTTGTTGTTTTGCAAAAGCAGTAAGTGTTAGGGTAATGTGGTTGAATACTGTTATCTGGCAGTATAATGAAAGGGGGAGTGATGCAAAATGTGTTTTGGAGGTTGGACGGTTTCTACTTTCCGTTAAGCACCTACTTACCGTCTTGTGAACTTATAATGTAGCTAGCCGTTAATGTTTGCTCCATTATGTACTTGTGTTGTAGAGTAACACATAAGGAAGGAGCTGAATCATTGTAGTTACATATTGAGAAGATAAGGTATGTAAGGTTATTCTTTTCCGCATTCTTCTGCAGCATCTAGTATTCATATTATCATAACACTTGTCCTATCCCCAAAGGGTTGTACAATATCTCATTTCAGAATTAGTCGCACTGTTGTAAATGTATCGCTCTTATAACTAAAGAATGAAGTAATGTGAGTAATTGTGTAATGGTTAATGTTGAAAATGGGTGGTATCTCATGGAGTGAAAGAAACACTCGCATGAATGTCGATCCCATTATTACGGGTGGTATCCCATGGGATAAAAGGAACATCCGCATGGATGGCGATCCCAATTATTATGTTATTTCCCACTGATCAGTTGGGCCCGGGCATGACATGATTGATGATTGATGATGTACAGTAAAGTAAAGTAAAGTAAAGGAAGCAATGTACATGATTCCACATATATACCATATGGTAGTTATTTATATCGTTCGTTCACTTGTACTTAATTCCATTAAAGTGCTTATATTTCATACAGTTACTTATAGCCTTACATACTCAGTACATTCTTTCGTACAGACGTCCCTTGGGGGACTTACCTTACGTGTTGCAGGTACAGGTACTAGTAGACCTCCTCAGTAGGCTACGGGTCATCCACAGAATATTGGTGAGCTCCAGTTCGGTTCGGGGCTTTCCGAGTCATATGTATATGTGGTTTTGGTGCTGCATAAGCATTGTATATAAAGTGGTAAATTATACCGACTATATTTTGGGTTTTGTAGCTGTTAGAGGCTTTGTAGACATTATACAGTTGAAGGAGGGAATTTTGTGTGTTTTTTTCTCAACCATATGGCTCCAACGGCCATGTCTCATGTTTATATAAATGTTCTTATTAGATTTATATTATTGATATGTTGTGTCCATAAGTGATTGAATGCTAGCCTATTGACAACTAGTATGTGAACGTATAGAATGGTTCTCTCGGGCCTTAACGGCTTCGGGTGCCATGTCCGCCCCAATGGGATTTGAGGTGTGACAAAAGTGGTATCAGAGCGGTCGTCCTAGGGTGTCTACAAAGCCGTGTCTGAGTAGATTCTTACTTATCGATGTGTTGTGCACCACATCTATACGTAGGAGACTACGGGACATTTAGGAGTTATTTCTTTTCTTCATTTCCTAGATCGTGCAATAGAGCTAAAGTTGTAGGTTGAATCACATCTGACCATTGAAATGGTTTTCTTGTGTTATAGTAAAAATGCCGGTTACAAGAAGAGGTAGAGGTAGAGGTAAGAAGATAGACATGGCTGCCGGAGAAGGAACCAGTAAATCACCACCTAAACAAGTTAATCAAGGTGAAGCTGAAAATGAGTTTGCATCACAGACTTCTTCCACTCTTCCATTGTCAGAAGAGTCAAGAGGAAGAGAAGTACCTGCAGGACCACCAATAAATACTACTGACCAGGATCTAAAGAGTGCAGTGCAAATGTTGACCCGAATAGTTGCTGCACAAGTTCAGGGACAAGGTGGTCCAACGACAAGTGATGATAGTGCAGCTAGAGCAGCTAGTCGACGGACATAGGATTTTCTGAAGTTAGATCCTCTCACATTCACTGGATCAAATCCAAATGAGGCCCCTCAAGATTTTGTAGATCAAATTCAAAGGGCTTTGGAGGTTATGCATATGTTCGGTGTGGAAACGGTTGAGCTTGCGGCCTATAGATTGAAGGGCGAGGCTATTTTATGGTATGAAGATTGGAAACGGTCGAGGGGTATTGATGCACTCCCAGCTAGTTGGGAAGAATTTAAAATGGTATTCATTGATCACTATCTCCCATATGAGGTTCGAGAGGCTCGTGCAGACCAGTTCTTGAATCTGCGACAGGGTAACATGAGTGTCCGAGAGTATAGCCTTCGATTTAACTCTTTGGCCCGTTATGCTCCGAATGTAGTAGCTACGATGACCGATAGAGTTCATCGGTATATGGACAGACTAGAGCCATATTTGGTTCGAGATTGTACTATTGCTGCGTTGAACAGGGATATGGACATAGCTAGAATACAGGCCTTTGAACAGAAAATGGAAGATCAGAGGCAACGGAGAAGAACACAAGGGTTTGAAGAAGGGTCGTCGAAGAGAGCTAGATCTACGGGACAGTCTATGGTGTCCCAAGGAGAGTTTAGGCCTCGGAGTTTTAATAGACCGCCTAGGCCACCATTTTCTCATTCCATGGCAGGCACTTCATTTCAATTCCAAGGGTTTAGAAGTAATCAAGCCGGGCAAGGTAGTGGGAGTCGTGGTTCACAGACATCGGGATCTTTTCGTTCACCATGTCAGCATTGCAGACGATATCATCCAGGTGAATGCCGACTGGGGATGAATGTTTGTTATTGATGTGGCATGACAGGTCACATGATGAGGGAATGCCCACGAAGAGGCTCGGGAAGCATGGTACAACCTGCGGGATCCACTGTGGCATCATCATCATCGGTGCCTTCCTTAGGTAGAGGAGTGCAACCTATTAGACGCGGTAGAGGTGCTAGAGGAGCAGCTAGTTCCAGTGGAACTCAAAATCATATTTATGCTCTAGCAGACCGTCAGAATTCAGAAGCATCTCCTGATGTAGTTACAGGTATCTTGTCCATATTCTCACATAATGTATATGCGTTGATTGATCCGGGTTCTACATTATCATATGTTACTCCTTTGATTGCTGAAAAATTTGAAAGAACGCCGGAATTACTAGTTAAGTCAATTGAAGTAACTACACCGGTTGGGGAATCTATTATAGCAAAGAGAGTTTATCGTGATTGCATAGTTACTGTCGGTGGTCATGATAGGTTGGTTGATTTTGTTGAGCTAGACATGATAGATTTTGATGTTATAATGGGAATGGATTGGCTAGCTTCTTGTTATGCCACGGTAGATTGTCGAGCCAAGAGGGTACAATTCCATTTTCCACAAAAGGATGTTCTTGAATGGAAGGGTAATGTAGGGGAACCAAGAGGCAGATTTATTTCCTATCTTAAGGCTAGGAAAATGATATCCAAGGGATATATATGCCACTTAGTGAGAGTGCATGATATTGATGCAAAACCACCAACTCCTCAATTGGTTCCAGTGGTCAATGAATTTCTTAACGTATTTCCAGAGGATCTTCCAGGTTTTCCCCCAGAACGGGAAGTAGAGTTTGGTATCGATGTAGATCCAGGCACTCAACCTATCTCTATTCCCCCATATAGAATGGCTCCAGCAGAATTGCGTGAATTGAAGGAGCAATTGAAAGATTTGCTGGACAAGGGCTTCATTAGGCCTAGTAGGTCCCCGTGGGGTGCACCGGTATTATTTGTACGGAAGAAAGATGGCACATTGAGAATGTGCATTGACTATCGGTAATTGAATAAGGTGACAATTAAGAACAAATATCCCCTTCCTAGAATTGATGATTTGTTTGATCAATTACAAGGTGCTACATGTTTCTCAAAGATTGACTTGAGGGCGGGTTACCATCAAGTAATGGTCAGAGAAAGAGATATACCCAAGACAGCTTTCCGAACACGGTACGGTCATTATGAGTTTTTGGTTATGTCCTTCGGGCTAACAAATGCACCACCAGCTTTTATGGATCTGATGAATAGGGTGTTCAAGCCATTTTTAGACGTGTTCGTGATAGTATTTATAGACGATATTCTTGTCTATTCACGGTCAAAAGAGGACCATGTTAGCCACTTACGACAGGTGTTACAGATTCTTCGTGATCGTAAGTTATATGGAAAGTTCTCTAAATGTGAATTTTGGTTGAAGTCTGTAGCATTCTTGGGTCACATTGTATCAGATGAAGGGATAAGGGTTGATACGCAAAAGATTGAAGCGGTGAAAAATTGGCCAAGCCCTACGACACCTACGAAAATTCGTAGCTTCATTGGGTTAGCAGGTTATTATCGAAGGTTTGTTGAAGGGTTTTCTTCCATTGCTGCACCTTTAACAAAGCTTACACACAAGGCAATCAAATTTCAGTGGAATGATGCATGTGAGAGAAGTTTCCAAGAGCTGAAAGATAAATTGACTTCTACACCAGTATTGGTACTTCCGGAAGGCACAGAGGGGTATGTAGTATATTGTGATGCTTCCAGAATTGGCCTAGGGTGTGTATTGATGCAGCACGGTAATGTAATAGCATATGCTTCACGACAGCTGCGACCGCAAGAGAGAAACTATCCCACACATGATCTTGAATTAGCAGCGGTGGTATTTGCTTTAAAGATATGGCGTCATTATTTGTATGGAGTTCATGTTGACATCTATACTGATCACAAAAGTTTACAGTATATCTTTAAGCAGAAGGAACTCAATTTGAGGCAACGAAGGTGGCTTGAGCTATTGAAAGATTATGATATTGATATTCTATATCATCCAGGAAAAGCAAATATGGTAGCTGATGCATTGAGCCGAAAGGCAATAGGAGGCACTAGTAGCCACTTGACAGAAAAGCAAGATTTAGTCAAAGATCTACATCAATTAGCCAGCTTGGGGGTTCGTCTTCTCGAATCCTCAGATGAAGGGGTTATTGTACAAAATGCAACTGAATCTTTATTGATAGTTGAGGTGAAAGAAAAGCAGTTTGCGGATCCTATGTTATTGCAGCTAAAGGAAAATGTACAACAGGGTCTGACTAATGTCTTTGATCTTACACAAGAAGGGGTGCTTTAATGCCAAGATAGATTATGTGTACCGGATGTAGATGAGCTGAGGAGAAGAATTATGATAGAGGTGCATCATTCACGATATTCTATTCATCCGGGAGCTACAAAAATGTACCATGATTTGAAAGAAGTGTATTGGTGGGGTAATATGAAGAAGGACATTGCTAAATTTGTAACTCAATGTCTAAATTGTCAACAAGTTAAAGTGGAGCATCAGAAACCTGGAGGTTACATGCAATGTATCAATCTTCTAGTTTGGAAATGGGATATGATTAATATGGACTTCGTCACAGGTTTGCCTCGTACACTGCGGAAATTTGATTCTATATGGGTCATAGTTGACAGGCTTACCAAGTCAGCACATTTCCTACCTGTCAAAACCACTTATACAGCGGAAGATTATGCAAGATTGTATGTTAAAGAGATAGTGAGATTACATGGAATTCCGGTCTCCATTATATCAGACAGGGGAGCACAATTTACTGCACATTTTTGGAAATCACTTCAGAAGAGCTTGGGTACAAAAGTAAAGTTGAGTACGGCCTTCCATCCTCAGACGGATGGACAAGCAGAATGTACTATCCAGACACTTGAAAATATGCTACGAGCGTGCGCATTAGACTTTAAAGGCAATTGGGATGATCATTTATCTCTTGTTGAATTTTCCTACAATAATAGCTATCATTCAAGTATCAAGATGGCTCCTTACGAAGCGTTATATGGGAGGAAGTGTAGATCACCTATCGGATGGTTTGAAGTAGGTGAAACTACCCTATTTTGACCGGATCTCGTCCATCAAGCTATGGAGAAAGTTAAGGTGATACAGCAATGACTACAGACAGCCCAAAGCCGCCATAAATCATATGCTGATGTTAGAAGAAGAGGGCTCGAATTCGCCATAGGTGATTGGGTATTTTTAAAAGTGTCACCGATGAAAGGGGTAATGCGATTCGAAAAGAAAGGAAAATTGAGTCCACGTTATATAGGCCCATATGAAATTATTAAAATATTTGGGCAAGTTGCGTATGAGTTGGCACTACCCCAAGAACTCTCCACTGTTCATCCAGTATTTCATGTTTTGATGCTTCGAAAATGCATAGGAGATCCATCTCATGTTACCCCTATTGAAGATGTACAAGTTATGGAGGATCTTACCTATGAAGAGATACCTATTGCTATTCTTGATCGACAAATTAAGAAGTTAAGAAATAAAGAGGTAACTTCCGTAAAAGTGCTTTGGAGGAATCAACAGGCAGAAGAGATCACATGGGAAGCCGAGGAGATGATGAAATCTAAGTATCCTCAATTATTTGAAACTGAAGTGGAAACCTTAGATGCTGAATTGGAGCAATAACAAGTAAGTATATAAATATATAAGTGTTATATGGTAGTATACAAATTGAACTTAAGCTTGAACTCGTTTAAGCTGAATAGAGATGATACTACCATTCGAGGACGAATGTTCCTAAGGGGGGGAGGATGTAACACCCCGTACATTTTCAAAACTTATACGATCAACCTAACATGGATAAAGGTATTTAAACTTGAGATAATAACGACATACTTGAATGTAAAGTTAAAGTTAAGTGGTGGATTAAGGTAGAAGGATTAAGACATTGGAAAAAGGGAAGAACATAAACGAGGTGCTTCCGTGACTTAATTAAGATAGTAGGTGTATCATCTACTTAAGCTATTGGGCTGTACTTGGATACATATTAATGGACTCAATTGAGGCCCAAACTAAGTACCAAAAAGGGGAAAGATCACCAGCCCACTACCTAAATATAATCAAGGCCCAAACTGAAATGGTCCAACTAGAAATAAACCAAGTAGGTGCATCACCTACTTGGACTGTTTTGTGCAGATTAATTAGCCAAGTAGGTACATCTCCTACTTGGACTACTTTTGACCAAAAATGTGGCTAAGAATGGATAAAGAGAGGCGGTCAAAAAGGGTGTATATAGGGATCATTTCAGCATTATTTTTCCTTCACTACACTTGAAAAATTTCAGCTTTTAATTAACACTCTCTCCCCTTTCTAAACCAAAACAGCCGCCCTAGTTTCCCCTTTAGGGTGCTTGGACTAATCTCCCATTTTGCAAGCCTTGGTAAGTGTTTACCCTTATAGATTAATGTTATATATGTATAATAGGTTGTGTAAAACATGTTGGTGGTGTTTAAAATGTATAGGGCAGTCCCTTAATTAAGTTGGCAGTCCACTTGTGTTGGTTTTGATGAATTTGTCTTCCTTGTGGCTTGGACTTGTATAGGGGCTTAGGGTGTTGAAGAAATTAAGTTATGATGATGAAATTCCAGTATATTAAAGTGTGGTTCTGCCCCTGAATCGCTCCTTTTATGTATGGCTTGATGGAAATGTTTATATGTGTTGGTAAATGGAACGTTTGTTGTAGTGAAAAGAGAACACTCTTTTGTTATGTTAATCTGAATTTTGGAACTGTTGTGGAATGATTTTGGTATGCTACTGTGGAAGGCAGTATGGTTACCTTATGGTGTGAATATATGGAGTTTCATTGGAATGTAAATGTAAAGGATAAACTAGGTAGGTAATCCTACCGGTTTGTAACGGTTATGTTTGTTTGTGGACTGTTTTGGTGGTGTGTGGACTGATTTGGTGTTGTTGTTTTGCAAAAGCAGTAAGTGTTAGGGTAATGTGGTTGAATACTGTTATCTGGTAGTATAATGAAAGGGGGAGTGATGCAAAATGTGTTTTGGAGGTTGGACGGTTTCTACTTTCCGTTAAGCACCTACTTACCGTCTTGTGAACTTATAATGTAGCTAGCCGTTAATGTTTGCTCCATTATGTACTTGTGTTGTAGAGTAACACATAAGGAAGGAGCTGAATCATTGTAGTTACATATTGAGAAGATAAGGTATGTAAGGTTATTCTTTTCCGCATTCTTCTGCAGCATCTAGTATTCATATTATCATAACACTTGTCTTATCCCCAAAGGGTTGTACAATATCTCATTTCAGAATTAGTAGCACTGTTATAAATGTATCGCTCTTATAACTAAAGAATGAAGTAATGTGAGTAATTGTGTAATGGTTAATGTTGAAAATGGGTGGTATCTCATGGAGTGAAAGAAACACTCGCATGAATGTCGATCCCATTATTACGGGTGGTATCCCATGGGATAAAAGGAACATCCGCATGGATGGCGATCCCGATTATTATGTTATTTCCCATTGATCAGTTGGGCCCGAGCATGACATGATTGATGATTGATGATGTATAGTAAAGTAAAGTAAAGTAAAGGAAGCAATGTACATGATTCCACATATATACCATATGGTAGTTATTTATATCGTTCGTTCACTTGTACTTAATTCCATTGAAGTGCTTATATTTCATACAGTTACTTATAGCCTTACATACTCAATACATTCTTTCGTACTGACGTCCCTTGGGGGACTTACCTTATGTGCTGCAGGTACAGGTACTAGTAGACCTCCTCAGTAGGCTACGGGTCATCCACAGAATATTGGTGAGCTCCAGTTCGGTTTGGGGCTTTCCGAGTCATATGTATATGTGGTTTTGGTGCTGCATAAGCATTGTATATAAAGTGGGAAATTATACCGACTATATTTTGGGTTTTGTAGTTGTTAGAGGCTTTGTAGACGTTATACAGTTGAAGGAGGGAATGTTGTGTGTTTTTTTCTCAACCATATGGCTCCAACGGCCATGTCTCATGTTTATATAAATGTTCTTATTAGATTTATATTATTGATATGTTGTGTCCATAAGTGATTGAATGCTAGCCTATTGACAACAAGTATGCGAACGTATAGAATGGTTCTCTCGGGCCTTAACGGCTTCGGGTGCCATGTCCGCCCCAATGGGATTTGAGGTGTGACAGAAACGAGGCCATTTGTACAAGTGGCTAGATTTTAAATTCAAGAATTCACAACAAGAGTCACCAAACAAGGCCCTTGTCTCTTATTAAGGGCATATTTGTAATAACTAGTTGTCTTTTATTTCCTTAGTATAAATAGGATAATTCCTCATTTTGCATGGGGGATTTTGGATGATTGAATTGTCTTGAATAGCCATTGATATTTAGTTACTTTAGATTAGGGTAGTGATTGGGTTCAATTCCAATTATTAGCTTAGATCGAGTGATTAGGGTGGATTCCCAAATTGCTTGTGTTATCTTCTTCGCTTGATTAATAATTGAGTTATCATATTGTGGATTCAATTTGGTTTCTCGTACATTTGATTGAGTTCTTTTCTCCCTTGGTTTAATTGTTCTTTCAATTGAGCCTTTCTTTCTTCACTTCTCATCTCTTATTTCTCAACTATCCTTTAATTTTGTTGTTTAATTCCGTATTTTCAATATCGATTTTAGTCACTTGATTGAGGTCGTTATCATTTTGGTATCAAGAGCCTAGGTTAAGGTTTGTTTTCACAAATCTTAATCTTGGGATTTTGATTTCTTCAAAAATCCAAAAATCCAAAAAAAAAAAAAAAAAAAAAAAAAAATATTTTTGTTTTGATTTGTTGTTTTTGACACTAGATCTTGATTCCCTAGTGTCTTGTGAGTCTAGATTTCAAATTTCGTTCAAATCGGAGTTGTAGAAGTGAAGTTGTCATTGAAGGGTTTCAAGCTTTTGAAACTTTGTCAATTTTGAAAAGTGGTTTTATTTTTGGCTTGTTTTTTAAGGCTAAAAATTAGTGGGGTTTGTTCCTGGCATTGAAAGGAACACGTGGGCGAAAATTTCATCAAATTTGGAGTTGAAATGAAGAAGTTATGAGGTTGTGAAGATTGGGGTTTTTGTTGGTGTTCTTGAGCATCTTCAACTTGTTCTTGAAGAAGAAGATAAAAAGGTACACTTTGATCCAAAAATTTTAAATTTAAAGTTGGTCAAGTGTTAGTTGGTCCATTTGTGAAATTTTGAAGAAAAAAAAAAAGAAAAAAAAATGGAAAAAATTCCACATGGACTGCCACGTCATCTGCCACGTCAGCAGTCACGGTCAAAGTCAACCGTTGACTGCCATGCAGCAGCCAACTCAGCACCCACCAGCCCACTCGCACCACGTGGCGCGTGCAAGTCAAATTCAGAGAGCTGAAATTTTCAGGTTTCAACACTTAGTTTTTTTTTTGGGTCCTAAAGTTTTTTAGACCTAAAAATTGTTCTAAGTGTCCAAACTTCGTGATTCTTTTTTTGTTCTCTTTATCCTTAGATTACTCAACTATTTAACAAGTAATTAACATCTTTAATCACTTGTTAACTAGTTTGAATCATTAAATCATCAAATCAAACCTCTTTAAAGTGATGAACTTCTTCAAGGCCTCAAAATTTTTCTAAGTGTCCAAATTTCGCGATTCTTTTTTTGTTCTCTTTCTCTTTCAATTTTCTAACTAATTAGCAAGTAATTAACATATTTAATCACTTGTTAACTAGTTTTAAAACATCAAATAACTTTCTTTTTTTTTCTTCTTCAAATTAAGCAACACAAGTAATTTTTCTACTTTTGTTACTTAGTTTTTTTTTAGTCCGTTTTCTTTCTTGCTTCTTTTCTTCAAATTTTCTCATATTAATTCATAGATAACTTCGTGATTCAAGTCCTTTTTATTTTATTTGAGTCGTCTTTCTTTAACAAGTCACAAAAATCCATTCCTCCACAAGCATTGATAACCTTGAATTGATTGAGCAAAGCTAGTAACCTATCAATTTGGGAAAGAAGCCATAGAAGGTGAGTTGAGAGCTCATATATGAGTGACGTGAGGCTTTTATTACTAACTTGTTTGCTAGTTTTGTAGGAACAAAAGGTGATATAAGGGAGAATGTCATCCATAGCTTCGGATTATTGTGGAGATGACATTAGTGACTATGCTTGTAGTGACATGAGCTATGAGTATGTTCTTTGAGTGCTTGTGAGCAAAGTAATAAAGCTCATGAGTATGATGGTGAATCTTATGAAGGATATGATGGTCCAAGAGATTATGATCGACATGATGATGAGAATTACTACATCGGAGATGAATATGAGATGCATAGAGCTTATGGCTCTTATGATGAACATAAAAGAGTAGAAGTCTCTTATGATGAATTTGATAGTGAGGATGAAGAGTATGGGGATTCTCATATTACCCACCATGGTGATGAAGACGATGTGAGGTACAATTCATTCTCCTATATGTCTTGTGAACCTTTTGAAGAGGTTTGTGATAGAAGGGGATGTTGTGGGGATGAATTACCTTCCTCATATTATGTTACTTCCTATCCTAGTCGAGGGGGTATAGATGTGTGGGAAAAATCAATTCAAAGACGTCGTGTGGACCATAGGTGAAGAACAGTCTCTACTTCTTATAGGGCAAGAACTTATACTTCTTATCCTCATTCCAATATGACTAGTTCTTTATATGGTAATGATGTTGGAGGAAGGGTGGGAGGATCAATGAGCCATAGAAGTAGAGGGAATTCATTGTATCAAGATGTGTATGATGGGGAGAGGCGAGTTCTTGAAACAAAAGTTACAAATGAACCACTCATAATTGAGGAATTACTTTGACGATGAACAAATTGTTTGCTTCCATGCTAATAACTCTTGAAAAGATCTCTCAAATGGTCTCCAAAGAGTCGAAAGCAAAACAAGCTACTCCTTGTGAAAATGTGCTTGAAGAGGATCTAATGAGTGAAATGAAGGCTACTCCTAGCAACGCAAAGTGGAATTTAGATGTGAAGGGATCTCCAAACCCTTCCCAAGGAATTCTTGGCACTTGTCCTAACTGCAATAAAATTGAGAGACAAAAGATTGAGAGGAGTAAGGGTGTGATAGTGACAACTCTAGAGCTGAAAAAGGAGAGGTTGTCAGGAGTGATGTGAGAGGGTTGTCACAATCTTATACTAACTTTTACAACCTTTCTTCCTTTTCTAGTTGTCTAGATTCTTGTGCAGGTATCCTTGGAGATAAGCCTAGTGAGGCACCTAGAGCAATGAAGAATCATGAGGTGCTAGGAATCTTTCCAAAGGAGCAAATGTTTTCAAATGTTGAAAAGCAAGGTGAATTCAATCCTTTCTATGAACTATAAGGTAACAAAGCTAAACCTTACACTTTGTCAAAAGTTGAAGATCCTTGTGTGGCTAGTAGCCAATTGAGTGTAAGTGATGGCATGTATATGTGTGAGGTTAAAGATTCATTGCCTTGTGATCATCTTGATGACACCTTGTTACATAGTGATAATGTATTTGTTGAGAGTGTTCATACACTAGTTGATCCTATTGATGACCGAATTGATTCTTTTAGTAAGATCAATTTGTGTCCACCTAGTGTTGACACTTGTGCCTTAAATGATAGTACATTGTCATGTGATTCTTTGCCATGTTTTGATAATGTGCATGTTGAGAATGTGGATACACTAGTTGATCCTATTGATGACCGAATTGATTCTTCTAGTAAGATCAATTTGTGTCCACCTAGTGTTGATACATGTGCTTTAAATGATAGTTCATTATCAATTGATATTGGTGTTGATCAAATCATGTGTAATGATGACCCACTAAATGAGGAGTTTTGTGAGGAACTTAAGGAACCTCAATTTAGTGTTGGCATTGATATAGTTGGTCATGTAGATAGTCATGTGAAGTCATTGCACCTAAATGATGAATCCTTGAATTGCGATTCCATTTCTTTTTCTTCTTATGAGGATTTTGAGGTTGTTTTTAAGGATAATATCTTGTTTGATGTTGACATGACTAATTAAGGTGAAATCCATAGTGGTGTATCTTGGCATGATATAAGTGTAGCCCCTCTTAAAGGCTACCAAGTGATTGAGAATCCATTATGGTATGATGACACACTTTATGAAGATGGAACTCTCTTCTTGGAAGATGATAGTACATCTATTGGGGAGGTTAGTGGTCAAAAGAAAGAGGGTGTATGTTCTCCAATAACCCCTTCATTCTTGTGTGACCCCATTCTTGATCAAGGCATTAATGCTTGTGGATCAAAGGGTGATTCTATATGTGGGCACACCTTGGATGAAGTTCATTTTAGTAACACCTTTCTTTACTACTTGTTTGCATATGATGACCTTTTTCTCAAATATGGTCTCATGCTTGTGAACCCCAAGACAAATGTGTCATTGCCTATTTTGGGAGTTTCCTATATTCTTGCATCCTTGTTTGACACACTTGTGCTTAAGTTGTATGGACCACAACTAGTGGGTACTAAGTTGCTTGTTCATTTTTGGGAGAGTCCATGGATATTGAAAACTCCTTGTCACCTTCATTGGGTTGGACAAGTTGAAGTTTCAAATAAGACTCTTGGAAGCATGCTTGATACTATGATCGGAGGGACCCCAATTCATTGGGAGTATTATTTGATATGGAGTTATTTGACTCCTAATAGATTCCTCGACCATTCTAGTAGCATAGCTTCGTTGGTGCACTTTCTTTCTTTGGAAAGTTGCTTGATAGAGAGGGTTGTTTTGTGCTTAAAATGTCTTTTCTTATCTACCGGTGTCCTTATCTTTTGGCACGCCCTAGATGAGAATAGTGAGCTTAACACCTTTCTCTACTACCTCTTTGCTTATGATGATACTCATGATGGTATGGAATTTATTTTGTATAGAGGTGGAGATATGTGGGTCTTTTGCTTCTTTGACCCGGATGAACCCTTGTGGATGATTATTCCACTTTTGGTGTGGTCTTCTTGTGAGATAATGAAACAATTGTGTCTTATGGCTCCAAAGTTAAACGTGATACCACCTTTTGAAGTTCTTGATGCCATAAAGATCTTTGTGTTTGCCTTTTCTCTTGATGTTTATCATACCCAAAACCTTTGCTCCTTGAATGATGGATTGCTTTTATTGAAAGCAAAGGATATTTGGTTGTATCTCAAATTTGTGCCTCCTTGGCATGGTGATATTGTTGCTAACCCTTGTACTAACCCTCAAACTTTGAGGATGCTTTGGCTATTTTCCTTCTCATATGTTTTCAAGGTTTGGATTCGAGGACGAATCCTTTTCAAGAAGGGGAGAATGATACTAGCATGGATCGCATGGTTGACACGAGCATGGATGACTTGGATGATACGTAAAATATTCGTGAAAAGGAAATCTTAAGAGTCCATGGGAGTGATGTGGATAAAGAAACGAGGCCATTTGTACAAGTGGCTAGATTTTAAATTCAAGAATTCACAACAAGAGTCACCAAACAAGGCCCTTGTCTCTTATTAAGGGCATATTTGTAATAACTAGTTGTCTTTTATTTCCTTAGTATAAATAGGATAATTCCTCATTTTGCATGGGGGATTTTGAATGATTGAATTGTCTTGAATAGACATTGATATTTAGTTACTTTAGATTAGGGTAGTGATTGGGTTCAATTCCAATTATTAGCTTAGATCGAGTGATTAGGGTGGATTCCCAAATTGTTTGTGTTATCTTCTTCGCTTGATTAATAATCGAGTTATCATATTGTGGATTCAATTTGGTTTCTCGTACATTTGATTGAGTTCTTTTCTCCCTTGGTTTAATTGTTCTTTCAATTGAGCCTTTCTTTCTTCACTTCTCATCTCTTATTTCTCAACTATCCTTTAATTTTGTTGTTTAATTCTGCGTTTTCAATATCGATTTTAGTCACTTGATTGAGTTCGTTATCATTAGTGGTATAGGCTACACTTTTTAAGCGTGGTAACATCATGAAATAATTAGCAACACCTGTTTACCCATATGGCTACACTTTTAAAGTGTGCTATTTATTTTTTTTGAAAAACAACACTTTACAAATGTTGCCTTATAGTTTTCCTAAAATTTTCACTAAAATGTTGTATTCCCTCCAATGTATTTAACACTAAAATATTGTATTCCCTCCCATTTAACACTTAAATATTTAACTCTCTCCCCATTTATTGATTGGCCAAAAAAAAAGGTCATAAAAATAAGAAACTCTCTAAAACACCATTTGCCCAAATCAGAAATTCAGAAAACAACTCTCTAAAAGAGCTTTGTTGGAATTGTGGGTACTCCCAGCTTCTTGTCGATTCTCGTCGGTCCTCATCGATAATCCCATCTTTTGTAAGTCTCATCGGTAATGTCAACTTCTGTAAGTTCTTGTTGGCTCACGATTTTCACTTTTCTGAAGGGGTTTTGTTGGGATAGAGTTTCACTGAAGAAGATGATGCCCCAAATCTTCATCACATCGAATGGTTTTTGTTGGAAACTTGGAATAGGGTTTATCAGGTAGAAATTTCTATGGAATAGAGTTTATTGCATGTCTATTTTCATGTTTGTTTATTGGTGGGTTTTGATACAAGGAATTGAGTCCAAGAAGGTTTGGCTATTTATTCGTTAGAGCACTAGTCGTACTGGTGGAAGAGCTTCTCAACCCTCATCTATAAAAGGTATTCCTCTTTGTATTCTTAGTATTTTTCGGCAATTTGCTCGATTTTTTTAAATTCTGAATGTTGTAATTTGCTTGGTTCTATTCTATTTCTATAGATTTATTATTTAATTTTTGTTTATTCCATGTCTATTTTTGTGTTCGTTTTTGTGTTGGTTTATTCTTGTTTACCGATGGGTTGATTTTTGCTTGTTTACCGATGGATTGATTTTTTCTTGTTAGAAGGATTTTATGCTAAGTATTCAGTTGATATTTGCTAAACAACCCTAAAATGATTTCGAAAATGTTGATTTCTGTTAATAGGTAAAGTGGTGAACAAGTAATTTTCCCTTGGATAAAAATTTTAGACATGAACATTGTCCTTAACACTGTTGTCATTGAGAAGAACAGTAGAGATTATCATTATTTATCTGTTTTACACATTGATGCATAGTTTATCATTTTGAATTTTGCATCTGAGTGATTAAAATTCTCTAGTAGATGAGATCCGTATTCTGTTGTAGATTGACAAATCATAAATATTTTCCCCTAATTCCTTATCTGTATTCTGTTGTATATCTGTATTCTATTTGTTATACAATATTTGACCCTCCAGTCGGTAAGTTTCTTCAGTAAGGATTTGAAAACTGATGCCATCAATGATTTTTCTCCCTTGAACTTGAATATAAGCTATCCAAAAATCAACAACAACAATGTAAAGTCAAGGTGAGTGAACATACATACAAGAAGAATGAGATGCCCTTCGTCCAGTCTGGTTCTTATATTTTTTCCTCACACCTTATCTTAAAGTGAAAGATGGTAAAATTATTTATTTCTTTTGCTCCCATCACTTATTAGAGGTTCGAATGAGCATCTAAGCGCAAAATTCTCTATAGTAGAGCAATACAATGTAAGACATCCTGAATAAGTTCCGCATAGATCTTCTTCTGTATTGTCCTTTTCTAACCTTCCTATAGCCCTAACCTATACAATGCCTCATGCCTACAGACTAAATATTTTTCTACATGGTGCAAATATTGGTAGTTCATCAAACAACCACCACTATAAAACAACAAAGAAAAAGCATTTAAATAAGAAATAAATACAATATTTAAATAATAAACATACAAATCAAAATAGTGCACTTATACAATACCAAAAGTTCAAATTCTCCCTCTCAATATCTTTCAGGAGAGCTGAACAATGATAATTACCTTAGTTATTTTTCTGGTCCCTAACCAAATCTTGCAAGGGACTGGGCCTTTGAAACTTTTGTTTCGATTGTTGAGTTAATAAACTGAATAACAAGTCTATAAAATAATTCAGACTAAAGTTGTTTCTTTTTTCTTCAATTGAGGTAGCAATTTTTCTGTTTACTGCATCTATATGAAGGAATAACAGTATGCTAAAAGCTAGTGTAAAGATCTATAAAGTTTTTTTTTCTGCGTCAATGTAAATTCATCAAAAGATAGTTATTGTGCACAGTTCTGTAGTTTTAAAGAAAGTTTTCCTGGCTACTGAATCATGTCTATAATGGTGGGAATATTGTATTAACTCCTTTGCACTGTTAGCTTTCTAGCTTTAATGCAAAATGTTTCTCTAATTTATAACTCTCTTTAAATTAAAGGAAGATGTTCTGGTACTAATATTTACATGCGGATTTAATTATTAGTCTTCATTGTGCGTTTTAAATATCACTTCTTTAAGAGATTTTCAATAGAAGAAATTTATTCTTTCTTTTCTTTTTTAAATGTTTAGACATGGCAGGGTGTAGATATCAATCCAATTTGATGGAACATGGCAGGGTGTAAATTCTTTTACTAAAATAGCGTTATTAATCATGCTTTAGACCTCAAATACATAGTGACAATATATCTTGTGTGCATGATACAGATAATTGATGGGAGGTATGAGAGTGTGGATCAGAAAACTAGGATGTTGTTGTATAATTCTGTACTGAAAGGACTTATTAACATAGTTCAACTGATAAAGCATATCATCTACTTCATGCATCAATGGGTCTTAACTCTGGCTTGGCATAATAGTCTATGTTCTTGTGAATGAGTTTACTTCTTTTTCTTTCAACATTGTATATCCAATTTGCTCCTCCTGGTCATAAGTTTACATTTCTCTATATGCATCCTGTACATGACTAAGGAGCCTCTCATATTTGTTAAAATTCTAGGAGCAGAAATATACAAATGCTTATTCCTTGAACTTTCATTTCCTGAGCCTGTTGCCATGGTATAAGGAAGCCAAGCGGAGTAATTGACAAAGCCAGAGGAGCAACTTTCTGCTAGTTGAATTTATCCTGTGATCCACTAACTCGTACCAACTTTTCAAATTTTGACTTGGTCTGGCTCTCTGTGATGTCATTAGACTTGTTAAACGCTATGATGTAGCCTTTTTTCACCTGTTATTGCAAGCAGTGCACAAGATGTAAGAGGAAAAAATCTTCCAAATTCTTCCAGCTTAACTCATGCTTCGGTTCTTGAAAAGGTATTTTATATTTCACATTCTCAAGAAACTTAAATCTTTAACTTTTAAAGGTGAAGACGGTGTAAGCATGTTGTTGACTATAGTCATGTAGACTGCCTCATATCGTATGTTTACTTGTAGTTCTAACTGTTATGAAAATTTGAAGCCTACAGAAAGAAAAAACAAAGAGATCATTGGTATGATGGTATCTATAGTTTCATGTAGATAGCCTCTTATCGAGTATTTATTTTTAGTTTTTAAATTGATTATTTTAGAGTACCACCATTGTTCTATCTTGGTCCTAATCCTCCTGCAATATTGCCCTTTTTTGTGATGTTTAATGTTTTGGTACATATTTTCAGCATGGTTCTTAAGCTTTAGGAATAATTCCATCTGATGTTATATGTATCATATTCTCATTCCCATTTTCTCTTGGTCTGAGCATGATTTTACCTTGCATAGCTATAAGAAAACATCACATTGCATGATTTTCTATATAGGGTCGACACATCACATTTTATTATTCATAAAGACGAAAATAACTGCACTTTATTGGTAAAGAATAATGAGACTTTATGTGTATTTGTTGGAAGGCATGGATTGGGATGTAGAGGATTCTTATCTGAAGTTAAAAGATGGGAAGTTCAAGTCCAAAATAAGGGTGTTGAAGAATACTAGGAATCCTATTTGGAAGAAGAGTTTGTGTTCAGGGTTCATGACCTAGAGGAGGAACTTGTTATATTGGTTTATCAGTATCATGATAATTCCAAATTTTTTAATGTTTATGGTGATTTAGTTGGTAATGTCAAAATACATGTTTGGTCTGCTACTGCTGAGAAAAATCAGAACTTGCCCCCCACTTGGTTTTCTCTTCAAAAACCCAAAAGTGCAAAATCTATTGACAAATATTGCGGTTGGTGTCTTATGCATTTAATTAGTAGAATGAAAGACTGAACATTTACAAGTTAGATTGGCAACTGGTATAATCACTATGAGAATATATTGATAAGTACGTAGGCAAATGACCCATTTTGATTTCTCTTTGAGTGTGTTAGTAAGAAGGAAAATGTTTTCTTCTATCTATGTAAGGAAAATGTTGAATAATATTGAGAAAGATTTTTTTTTAACTTTTTATTTCATTTTAAATGTGTAGGGAAATGCAGGTGATCGAATATGAATGGTGGCCACAAGTCAACTCGATCTATTGTAGTGAACGTTAAAGAGTTTTTGAACTATTGTGATATATGTTTGAATACATTTGATTTTGCGTGGAATTTATTGCAAGGAGATCTTTAAAATATTGCTTTCTAAGTCAAGACATGTTGTTTTCGAAGTTTATTGCAAACCTATACATTTGAATTATTTATTAGTTAATTTGATGTTTGAGATCATATATATATATACATATATATATATATATATAAATCATTATTTTCCAATTTGAAATTGTGGCTATAAAAATTCTAGACAATATTGCCACACTCTAAAAGTGTGGCTATTGAGATGTAATTATGTGGCTTATTGATTATAAATTGTGGAATGTGCATAAGAAAAGGTTACACTTAATAAGTGTTGTTGTAGAAGAGGTGTAAAAGGCTACGCTTTTAAAGTGTGGCCAATAATAAAACAAAGGCCACACTTGAAAGTATAGTGTTATCAAATAAAAGTGTTGCTAATGAGATGCTACAAAGCGTAGCTTTTGTACCTCATCAGCCACGCTTTTTAAGCGTAGCTGCTATGGCAACACTTAAAAAGCGTGGCCTAAAGTCAAAGGTTACGCCTCTTTAGACCACCCCCGAAAAAGTGTTGCCTAAAGTCGGAAAGCTTAGCCTTTTATCAAAGGCCACACTTTTTGCTAGTTTAGGCCACACTTTACAGGGGTGGTTAAAAGCCTAAAATGTTGTAGTGATTGTATATGTTGGTCATCCCGATATTGAAAGAATGATGTAATTGTTATCTCCAAATTATTTCTAGCCAAAAAATGGATGATGACATTAAAGACTATGTGAAGTCTTTTCTTGTGTGTAAACTTGATAAAACTGAAAGAAGGAAGGAAGCTGGTTCATCGCAACCTCTACCTGTTACGGACCATCCATGGGATTCCATTTCTATGAATTTTAAAACAATAATAAAGTATAAATAATGGAGTTTTAAAAAAAATCCTTTTATAGGCTAACATAAGAAAATATACATATCTTGTGTTTTGAAGGCTTTTAAAATCTGAAATCTCAATAAAATACATGTTTTAAACATATATGTTATACCTCATTTTAACGTGAGTCAATTTAAGGTACAACATATTGGAAACTTCTAAATAAAATTAAGGAAGTCGCCATCTAATTAGTTCTACGGTGAATTAGGACACATATTATAAACTAAGTGATTAAAACGAAAAGACTTCATTTTAAGGTCTACTTAACTTATGTGATTTTAAGTAAGAGTTCTAAATTATCCTAATGGGAAGGGATTAAGGATCCTAAATGATCTGCTAACTACGGTTAACCGTACAAACTTAGGTTAGATAAGGAAATCAAAATTATAGTAAGAAAGATATAAGTAAGGTATTAAAAATATATATGTCTTTTAAAAGATACCATATGCTAATTATTTATAAGAAAAGATTATAAAACATTAGAATATTCTCGTCATAAATTAAAGATTCACCTACTTTCAAAAATGTATCGAAAATAATGCAACCTTATTGTTATCAAAAGGAAAGTTATTTCTTTTTGAAAGATATGCAAAAGCTTCTAATTAATAATTTAAACAAAGGTCTAGATTTAAAACAAGTTAGTTATGCTATATCAAATCCACATATTTCTTCATTGTTAAAAATTTCTCTAATTTTATAATATAGCATAAATTAACCTATGCTAAGTGAATTATTGGAAGATAACTATAAAAATATAATTGTATAAATCTATAATGACTTGAGATTTTGTTTTATTAAGAAAAGGCTCATGTTTTAAAAAAAAAATAATTTTGGTCATTTGAAATCCTAAAAAATGCACAAGTCAAGTAAGAACATCACCATGTCATAAGCCACCATCAGCTGAACCCTAACCACCATCGGAAATGGCCATTCTGGCCAATGGTCAGCCTGTTTCTATGGCTGGCCAGTCCCCTTTTGCAATAACTACAGATAATTTCCCTTCTCTCCCACTCTCTAAACCTACCGAGCCTACATTTGTGCCTAGTGGTTCATCACCCACCCATGCTTCAACGTCAAAGCAAGGGCAATATGCTGAATTATTGAAACCTTCAAATATTAATGCCCCTAAATCCCAAACCATTCCAACAGTGGAATCAATTCCGATCAAGAAACTTACTTATGTCAATGGAGTACCAAGAGTCATATGGACTGAGGAAGAGGTAAACCGGATGAATACTATTGAAAACTTGCAGTATGCTGTAGTTGGAAAATTTTCCTACTGATGGCCAGAGTTGGAAGATCTGCGAGTTCAACTTCCTAAACTAATTAATGTGAAAGGTGATTGTAAAATAGGGTTCTTAAGAAATCGACATATCCTCATAAGGTTCAACCTAATTGAGGATTTTGTAAACATAATGTCGAAGAATGTTTATTACATCACTGCCAAGGATGGTTATTCCTATCAGATGAGGCCTCTAATATACGATGCTAAATTTAATGTGAATGAATAAACGACTCAAGCAATGGCCTGGATATCATTCCCAGATCTAAAGCCAACTTTTTTTGTTAAAGAATCCTTGTTCTCTCTAGCCTCAGCGGTGGGAAAACTCATACACTTGGATTTGGCTACAGTAAACAAGACGAGACCAAGTTGCGCTAAGGTTAAGGTGCAAGTGGACCTTCTTGCAGAATTTCCTAAGTATGTCGAGATGGAGATTGCCAATGGCAGTACTACGGAGTCCAGAGTTGAAAAGGTGAAGATTGAGTATGAATTTTTGCCAAAGTATTGTAAGAAGTGTATGTTACAAGGCCATAATGAGGAAGAATGCAGAGTACTACATCCAGAATTGAAACAGTTTCAACAAGAGAGGTTAGACAGTGAGAACAATATTCAAAATGGAGAGGTCGAAACTACCATTCCAAATGGTCAAGAATACAGAAGAGGTCATCAAAGGCAACTTTGGAATCCTACCCGGAGGAGGTTCATCAACAAGGGGTACTTAAGTGAAAAGGCAGTAACACCTAAAAAAGGTATTCGCAATGACAACTCCTTTGGAGCACTAGCAAATGATGAAGAGGAGCATACAATTGAAGCAAATACAACAAGTACACCAGTGAGCAATGAGAAGAATGATAATGAAAAGCAAGAGCAAGGAGAAAGGGAAGATCATATGTCTACAAAGGAGTGGATCTCCAAGTCTTTTTACAGTGAACAAGGGAAAAAGACAACTGCTGGTCTGACAAATGACAACTATGGAAGGTCGGCCGAACATGTAGATGGGGAAAGAGACAGTACATCAGTGAATAGCAGTGGGATGGAGCCTTCATGTGGTGATACTTATAATGTGATGCAGATGAAGCAAAGGTCCATAAACACAGATAATCTGGGTGCGAAACAGCTAGTGGTACAGGAAGATGTTGATAAGAGTGGAGCTATTCAGGTATATCAGCAGCAATTGCAAAATGACAATCATCAAGACCAACACAAAACAGGGGGAAAAGATGTTGATAACATGCAAAATGAGATGATAGAGAATGAGAAAATGCATACAGGAGAGGATGTTGAAGAAGAAGATACTTTGGCACATACACAATTTCATAAACCTCTACAAGTTTATATGGCCAATAGTAACAGTGTATTCCAATCTGAAGTGGAAAACAACCCTCAAATCCAAAGTGAAAAGCCTTTAGAGCTGACAGCACCCACTGATAAACAACTGGAAATTGCTTCAACTTCACAAGCCTTGATGCCCAGCAGCAAAATCTCACCTGTAACAATTTAACAAGAGTTAGTGTCACATCAACTGAAGGAGGTAGAAAGTAATGATAGTGATAAGTTGAATACAGAAGAAAAGGTTGAAGATAAAAAGGAAGGAGATGTTCAACAGACTTTGACAGAAATGCTTAAAGAGGCTGGTCTTTCTCCTAAAGCTTATGGTAAGGGAAAGAAGAATAAATCAAAAGTAAACAATGCGAATCCCACAAGGGTGATCTCAAAGAGAAATGCAAAATCTAGTTCTTAATGATGATAAAGGCTTTATTTTGGAACATCAGATCGGTGAGAACACAACATTCTTTTCATAGGGTGCAAATGCTACACAAACACCATAAGTTTGATTTAGTGGCCTTAATGGAGCTTTTTCAAGATCCTAGTCATATACAAAGATATAAGAGAAGGTTAGGCATGCAGTATGCTAACTACAATAAGAATGGAAAGATATGGGTATTTGTACAGGAGAATATTCATGTTGGTGTATTGGCAGACTCAGACCAACAACTTACTCTGCAGTTGACTTTTCGAGGCTCCGATCAATCATTTATTACTATTGTTGTCTATGCAAAGTGTGATGTAACAGAAAGGTTAACATTATGGGATGACTTGTATTCTTTAAGTATTAATATGCATTCTCGTTGGCTAGTAGGAGGAGATTTTAATACTATCATGGATGGAGAAGAAAAGATTGGAGGACTTCCAGTTTATCCACAGGAGTGTGAAGATTTTTTTATTTTGTGTTAACTCTTGTGATCTTTTCAATATTAATTTCAAAGGAAGTCCTTTTACTTGGTGGAATAGAAGGGCTGATGTTGCTTGTATATTTGAAAGGCTAGATAGATTGCTGGTTAATCAGGCATTTTTGGGTGCATATGGGAATGTTGATATGGAGCACTTGGCTAGAACTAGTTCAGATCATGCTCCACTTCTTCTCTCCTATGGAGGTCTTTCTGCTCATTTTTCTAAACCTTTCATATTTCTTAAATTCTGGATTGAGGCTGCTGATTTTAAAGAAATTGTGAAAAAGAACTGGTTATCAGTTGAGCATCCTGATGTGTTCATTAATTTTAAAGTCAAGTGTAAGAAGACAAAGCTTGCATTGTCCAATTGGAGCAGGGAAAGGTTTGGAGATATCTTCAAACAGTTAGCCATTAGGGAAGATATTGTCAGAATTAAAGAGAAATTGTTTGAAGAATTCCCTACTGCCGCTAATAGAGCCATACTTCAAAGAGCTCAGGCTGAACTTGTGCAATATCTAAAGTATGAGGAGGAGTTTTGGATACAAATGGCTGGGATACAGTGGTTCTCTGAAGGGGACAGAAATACTAAGTTTTTTCATAGTCTTGTCAATGGGAGAAGGAAAAGACTTGCTATCAACAGAATGTTAAAAAGTAATGGGGAATGGGCTGAAGGTAGTGATCAAGTTGCAGTAGAAGCTGTATCTTTTTTTCAGGACTAGTTCACTGGTCAAGATAACAATTGTGAACTCTCTTTGATAGACCAGGTCCCAAGGTTAGTTACAAATGATGATAATAGCTTGTTGAATGTCATTCCATCTGAAGATGAAGTTAAGAGAGTGGTTTTTAAACTTAGTGGGGATAGTACTAGTGGACCTGATGGTCTCACTGGATGCTTCTATCAAACTTGTTGGGGTATAGTTGGAAAAGATATCTACAAGGTAGTTCTTGCTTTCTTTGAGGGTCTCACTTTGCCTAAATTTATTACTCATACTAATTTGGTTCTTCTCCCAAAGAAAGAGGTGGTACAAACCTTTTCTGACATGAGACCAATTAGTTTGAGTAATTTCCTTAATAAGTTGATTTCCAGAGTTATCCATGACAGGTTATAAGATTTTCTACCTAAATTGATTTCTTTAAATCAATCAGGCTTTGTTAAGGGAAGGAATATCACTGAGAATGTCTTATTAGCTCAAGAAATTATTACTGATATTAGGAAAAGGGGCAAACCAGCTAATGTGGTCATAAAGATGGACATGGCAAAAGCCTATGACAGGGTGGATTGGAGATTTTTGATGAAAGTCCTGGAAAAAATGGGTTTTGATAGCCTGTTTTTTGACAAAATTTGGAGGCTAATTGCTAATAATTGGTATTCTATTTTGATTAATCGTCAAGCTCATGGCTTTTTCCACTCTACTAGGGGGGTGAAACAAGGAGACCCTTTATCACCAACTTTATTTATTTTGTCTGCAGAAGTACTTTCTAGGGCTTTAAATGGCCTATTTGTGGCTAAGGAGTACAGAAGTTTTAGGATGCCTAAATGGAGTGACAATATCAATCATCTAGCATATGCTGATGATACCATTATCTTTGCCTCTGCAGAAAAAAAGAGCCTTCAGATGACCATGAAGACCCTTGGGGATTATGAGAAGCAATCTGGACAGATGATTCACAAAGGTAAAAGTTTTTTCTATTGCTATCATAAGACTGCTGGGGCCATTATTCAGGATATTGAGGAGATTACAGGTTTTTCTAGAGGTAAATTCCCCTTCACTTACCTGGGTTGTCCTATAGGACATGCTAGGAAAAGGAAAAGTCATTTTTCTGATTTAATTAAAAAGGTTCAGAATAAATTGCAGGCCTGGAAAGGTAAACTTTTATCCTTTGGAGGCAAATCAGTTTTGATTAACAATGTACTTCAAAGCATCCCTATATATATGCTTTTTGCCATCTCCCCAACAAAGTGTGTTATTCATGATTTGCACAGAATCTTTGCCCAGTTTCTCTGGAATTTCAAAGAAATTGGTAGGAATAAACATTGGATGGCTTGGCCTGATATTTGTTTACAAAAGGAGGAAGGAGGTTTGGGATTTAGATCTCTCTTTGATATTTCTAAAGCTTTATTTGCTAAATTGTGGTGGATTTTTAGAACTCAAAAGTCTTTATGGAATATTTTCATATGGAATAAATACTGTAAAAAACATAGACCTCAAATAGTAGAATGGAAAGGGGGTTCTTAGACTTGGAAACTCATGGTGGAAGCTAGGGATAAGATTGATCAACATATTTGGTGGGAACCAAAATGTGGGCATTCAAGTATCTGGTTTGATAACTAGTCTCAACTTGGGGCTCTATATTATGTTCTACCAATCTCTTATAATTGTATCTATGAGCTTGAGGATTTGTCCCAATTAATGTGGAATGGTGGATGGAATGAGGATCTGATATTTCAATTATTTCCAGAGGATATTGGTAATCCCATTTTGAAGGAAATTAGGGTAGAAGATGAATCTGCTGAGTGGGACAGCCCTAGGTGGATGCTTACAAGATCAGGCAAATTTTCAGTTGGGAGTGCTTGGGACTTTCTGAGGGACAGAGGAAATTATATGGATTTCTACAAGCAAGTCTGGCTCAAAGGATTGCCTTTCAAAATCTCCTTCTTCTTTTGGAGATTTCTGAAAAAAAGGCTTCCTGTGGGTAATTTTATCAGAAGAGCAGGATCTAATGATGATGTAGTATGTTGCTGCTGTGGTGAAGGTTCTTTGGAAACTTGGGAACATTTGTTTATTTCCTGTTCTATGGCACATAGGATATGGTGGAAATTTGCTAATGCAGCTGGAGTTCATGGTCCTTTTTTGCAAGTAAAAGACACCTTTTGTAAGTGGTGGAATGTTGAGTGTTCTGCCAAGCTAAAGCCATTGTATGACGCAATGCCTATCCTTATTGTATGGCAGATATGGAAAAGGAGAAACACAATTAATCATGGAGGAAAAATGTCCTTTAATACAATGATAATGGAGGTTAACAGGAATGTTTATTACTTGGCTAAAGCAAGGTGCCCCTGGTTAGTTCACATGCCTTCTACTTGGCCTATGATTATAAGATTCTTTGAATTATATTCACCTAGCATTGACTGTAAGGTGGTGCATTGGAAATTTCCGAAAGTGGGTTTTTACAAGTGTAATTCAGATGGTGCAGCCAAAGGAAATCCTGGTCTAAGCTCAACAGCCTTTTATGTTAGGGATGGGGAAGGGAATTTTATCTATGCAGAATCAACAAGACTAAAGGATGGATCTAATCTTATGGCTGAGGTTGTAGCATTGAGAAGGGGATTAGAGCATTGCATTAGACAGGGGTTGGTTCCTTTAAGTCTGGAAACAGATTCTTTAGCACTGAAGAAGATTTTGGATGGATCTTGGGAGATACCATGGAGTATTGTGATGGAAATTAAGAAGATTAATAATTTGAGAGCTAATGTGGTAGTGGTGGTGGAGCATACGTTCAGAAAAGGCAACATGCTTGCAGATTTTTTTGCTAACATTATTTTCTCTTTTGCAGGTTTACAATCTTTAAGTTATTCTAGTTTACAGGAGCTGCCAGCACAAGCACAGAGGATTCTTCAACTAGACAAGAATCGATGTCCTAATCTCAGAATTAGGAGGTGTCAAAATAATAACTTCAGGTTACAAGAGTCAACAGTTGGATCAATTTAAGCATGAGTTTTGGGGATGAAACAGATGTAATTAAAAGTCCTAATACCCACAAAGATGCAGCTATAATAGGATTCAAATCAGTTCACTAGAACATAGGATTTACGGGTAGAAATACTTACATTTTCTACCTTTCCGTCGATGATTTGGAGAGTATACTACAGAGTGTGTTCCGAGATAATAGACACTGTGTCTCTTGGTTTGAGTTTCATATGCTATGGTTTCTTGATGTTTGGATACAGATTCCTTGTTTTCTCGACTTTTGACAGTGGTATCAGCTCCCTGAGCTCAGCCTACCGGAGTTTGAGGACATAAAGGGTTAGTAAACAAGCTTCAGACATGAGATGAGAACGATGCCAATTAAGTTTTTACTCACCAGATTTGCGCTCAATGAGTTGAAGAAGTCTTCAGTGGTGCTTGATTTCATGGCGTTCGTGAGAATTTTGAACGTCTCTTGTGAAATCACCCCAAGCTCAATGAGATAGCTCCTGTTGTTTGAGTAATTCTTAAACGCTGCAAGTTCTTCATTTAGTGGCTGTTTCGATGAAATACAATAGGACACAATAGATCCACCAGATCTGCTATTTAGCTACAACTTTGAAGATATGGAAACCTGTTGTAATCATAAGGTCAGTCGTTATTGTTTTCTAAATCGTTTCTTTTGATCTGATGGTGGTATTAGCTTCTTAGAAGCTCAACCCATCGATTTGAAGAAAAGATGAAGAACAATGAACAAAAGGGGATACGGTACTTAGCTTAGGATTCGAGCTGGAGCTTTGAGCTGATAAAGATGTAATTGAGGAATAGCATTGAAGCGGAACATGATTTTGCAAGATCAAGTTAATAGAAGAGCAAATCCATGGTTAGATTGTTCGAGAAGATGAAGGGGTGGCTTTCTACCTACTTTTCTAAATGTGCTGATGTTTCCACTCTATGTCTGTATGTTTTCTTATGTTTTGGGCCAGGTCACTTTTGGGCCTGGCCATTTGTACATTTTGCTGATTTAATTTATTTTAATAAAAGGGTTTCAAGCCCGGTTTTAAATTAAAAAAAAAAAATCCTAAAAAATGCCTTGCTTCAAATTGGCAAAGCCGCCATCTTTTATTTGAAATTGATGAAAAATGGAATTGATTTACCATATTCAAAATAATTAAAGCTGATTTTTGAGTCTAACGATGATGAGCTCGTCTACCACAAAACCTATATTTTTTACTATTTCGGTATTACAAACTAGTGAAAACTAACTTAAGTTCTTAAGATAGTCCCCTATTCCATATTAGAGAAGCATTAAAAGTCTTCTAATAACTCGGCTATTAAACACCAAAGGTATGCTCTTACCTACTAAATTTTAGCCTTTAACGATACAAATTAAACACCTAAGCCTAGCGATTAAGCTAAGTTAAAAATATAAGAGGGGCGGAAAGAGAACAATTAATTCACTATTATATTTAAAGGTTTTACAATAATTCAAGTAAAAGCATACAAAACACAAATTCCAAATAATAATGTGTGCAATGTTAAATGAAAAATATTAACAAGTGTTTACAAAGAAGAATAAAGTTTGGAAGAGGGACAGAGGCACTAGACTACTGGACGAAAATACGTAATGCATCTATTATTCGCTTTTCTGATTTGGACAGAGATGGAGTCAAGCCATGAGACTCCAAACGCGCTCCCGAGTGTACATGTGAAATAAGAAAGAAAAGGATTAGAAGCTAATCTCAAAAAGAAACAGTAGAGTGAACAAGCATCAAATCTACGTAGTCAATTAACCTAATATTTGACTAAATAGGTATTTAACATTTTAAGAACATACACAATTATATTAAATATCTCAACCAGGAGATTCTAACTAAGGGGCAGAGGCAAATTTGAAGTTCACAAAAAAGTAACACTTCACCAAACTTCAAGCATTTTTGCTAAATTGTAAAACATGTTTAACCAGCTTCTAACTTTTTTATCAAAATGAAATCCCAAGATAAAAGAAAAATAAAACTTCTCTTAAAATTCCAGGTACAAGTAAAAATGTCTTTATCACAAAATTAAGAGCTATGGCACGCTTATAAAATATGGATTTCCCTGTTAATATGATCCTAACACCTTTACATTAGAACCCAATATTCTCAATCAAATGCACCAAGTAAGCATAGGTGTTCATCTATACAAATTGTTACTAGAAAAAAAAAGTGAACATCAAGTATGAATTTGACCAAAAATATAAGCACGAGTATGCATCCCTTTCAATTGAAAATCAACAACTTTTCCTAGTAAGATTAACGGTATACCAAGCAGGTATTTAAATTTAAATAAAATCATGGTAGAACTCATGCTTAGGAGTAGTATAGGCAATTTCTTGAAACAAAAATCCACTGCTTCACATATCCAACTAGTTTTAGAAAAAAAAAATCAGTTACCTGGGAGTTTCTCAATTAATAAGAACACATAAAAGAAAACACATGATCACACAATTACCATTTTTTACTGACCTTGACCTAAGGTGTGATACTTAAATGATGAGAATCTAAAAAAAAAAACCATTGTCAACAGAGAGGGGATTCATGCCGCTTAACCATGAAGAATACATTCCTTATAAATATGCTATGATCGTCTATATGGTTGAAGCACGGGAAGATATCTCTATTTAAACTATATGGTCTACAACATATACCTAGCATATCCATCTTTGATTCAAAAATTGCACTGCATAAGAAATGAAAATGGTAGCTATTGTTTTTAATAGGTTCGGCCAATTGGTTTTCTATATCGTTATGGTTTCAAAAATAAATTAGAGGTGTAGAAATTTCCTCACAAAAATCTCAGTGAGACAGATTTGGAAAACTCTATAAATAAATGACTTAAGGAACAAAAAAATATCTTCATACCAACAAAACTAGAACATGCTTTCTACATGAGAATCCAGGAGGCAGTGAAATGGAGTAAATAACATTATGAACTAAGAGCATAAGGTTATGTTTTCACTTGTTTTAGAGCAGTGAACTAGGGGGATTTTAGATCACAAATCCACACTCGAAACTTGACGATTCAAAATCGAATCACCCAAAGAAACCTGAAACTCAAAGAGAGACGAAATGGCTGGCTATTTTTTTTTTTAAAAAAAGAGAAGGTTTTTGTTTTGTTGTATTGTGACTTAAAACTTGAGGCTTCAAAAACTCATGCGGTTTGAAAAAACTTGTGACTAAAAAAAAAGTTGTTGGCTTCCAAAACTCCTCTTAAAAGCCACCCCATCCTTTGGTATGTATAGAGGGGAAGCTAGGGTTAATGGGGTTCCTTTAGGTGGGAACATGAAAGATGAAAGAGTCATTTGAATTTCAAATCCAAATCTCTGAAAGCTGAACCTCTAAGCATAGCAAATCTGAAATTACAGAAGACTTTTGTCACTATGCATTGACTGATCCTGCCATGGAGAGGGACGCAAGGAGAAGAGACAATGAATTTATTTAAGTTTTCACCAAAGGGAGGGGATGAGCTTCTGATCATCATAAAAGGAGTTTGAAATTTTTCTTGAAAAGGAGAAAAATGTTGAGGGAAAAAGAGAGGGAGGAGTGGTACATTGAGAGGAGAGAAATTAAAACCTAATCTGATTCTAACTCTAGGGCTTAAGGGTGTTTAGGCTATTTTAGATAGGTAAACTAGGGGAAGGATAGGTATTTTAGGTAGAATAAGTGAGGGTATAACAGGTAGTTCAAGGTGATTATTATTGACTTAGATTTGACCCACCAGTAGGAAAGTGACATGCAACAAAGGGGTGTGCAAGGGGGTCGTGTGAGGTGCATGTGTTTGGTGTATTCCATGACCGTTTGGCACCTTATGTGGCGCAAATGTGGCATCCACGTGGTGCTGAGGTGGTAGAAGAGAGAGGGAAAAGTGGGCTTTGTGGATCAAGCATGAGTTTGGGCCAAAATTGCATTAATATTATAAAATGAGCTTATTTAAAATGTCTTCTTTCTTATACTCTTTAAGCTTCTAAATTAATATAAAGGACACTCTTGATAAAATATATTAGAACATATCCAAATAATTAAAAATTATTTGATATTAAAATATTATCATTAATACTTAAACAAAGTTGCATGATAAGTGTCGAAATTAAACGACAGTGTTCATAAAGTATTAAACAAAACACTTGATTCAATTCAATAAAAATAAATATAATGCCTTTTTGTGAAATTTAAAAAGGACCGTGATGATAATTTAAAATACCACGAAATAGTAGTAGTAGTAGTAGTAGTAATAATAATAATAATAATAATAATAATAAATACAATATTAATAATAATAATAATATTGATTATAGTAATGCAGATGTTTCTTATTTTAAAACATAAAGGGTGGAAATACTTACATAAACTCCTAATTATAATAAAAATAACTTATATGCATTCAAAATTATTAGAAACGCAAAGAGATGACTTGAAAGAAAGATGGGACAAAATTGGGTGTCAACAGTTGTCCCTCTTTGTTCGGAAATGATGAAAGAATTTCGAGCAAAGAAGTTGACTTAGTAACCTAATTTTGTCCCAGTTGATAGGATCAGGGAGGATAAGTACGAAGAAAATTTGGGAGAGTCTACATATCTCGAGTTAAATGAGAATCAAGTTGTGTGTAGTTCTGAAAGAGTTATGACACTTATAGGACTCACAAAATATGTAAATCTTTTAAAATGTTGTCTCAGTTCCGAATTATGAATACACTGGGTATTATTATATAAAAACACGGAAGATGGAAATGAGAGAACTTGATTATCGAGCTGTCGATGTAAGTAGAATATTTGGGAGTAGAGTCAAGTGAAGTTCGAGGTAGACCCTTGATCTTTGTTGGGATTCTGATCACTCCAAACAATTGCCCCAGTTCACCGTTAAGAAATAGTTTCACGTTCATGTGCTAAAGTTCCTGCAAAACTTAAACTAGATAAAACAATTAGTACATAAATGTTAAATGTAAATGAATGATCAGAAATTCCTGAAAATGACACCTCACAGGCGTTGGTTTATGAAAATGTGGTCTTGCAATCTAAAATGATGTAATGAAATGATACCTTTAATAAGGCTTATGAAAATGAGGCCTTAAACCAAGTAAATTATGAAGATGAGGCATTTTTAGCCAAATGATTGGTGGATTGAGGCTTTTTTTTCTAAGCCAATGATTTATGGAAAAATAACTTTTTACAAGCAGTGCATTTCTATAAAGTGTTTGTATGGTGCATTCAAAAGTATTTGTGGAGGTATCTGAAAGCAATTGTGCAGTGCATTTGAAAGCAATTGTACAGTTCTTTACAAGAAATTGAAATACATGCATAGTGCCTTTTAAAATAATTTAAAGCGATTGCGCACTGCATTTGTGCTTATGCAGAGCCATTAAAGCCACGTGCAATGCATTTTAAAATATTTTAAAGAATTTGTGCAGTGCATTTTAAAGCATTTATGAAATGCAATTGAAAGTCAGGTGTTGTGCATTTTAAGCATTAGAAAGCATTTGTGCAGTATATTTAAAAGCATTTATGTAGATCAACCGAAATCTATGTGCAGTGCGTTTGAAATCTTTGTAAAGATTCAAAATTATTTAATTTATAATTTTGAAATCAATATCACTATAGAGGCATAATTTATCCTAGATGTTTTTAAGGAATTCAAACCGTTCGAGGTGTAATCCTTTCAAGACTGCGAATGTTATTGACTTTTAACTTTTGCTAATCTGTAGAACCTGCATCCAAAGAAAAATTTGTAAATTTGGGGGGGGGGGGTTGATTTGCGTTGAATTTGAGCTCTGGCTCTTGATACTTTGTGCTTCCAGCTTTTTTTGGACTTGTAACCTCTGTCTATTTCAAATCTTGGCCAATGAATAATAAATACATATTTTATTGAAATTGTTTTAAAATAAAATAAAAATAAAAATAAATAGTAATAATACTACTACTAATAATAATAAATTATTAGGGAGATAAAATATGCAATTAAGCATAGTGATAAAGAAACTCTGCCAAATTTTTGAATTGTGACATTTTGTGAAACAATGCTAACGTCCTTTATCCTAAGTGAACATCCTTTTTCATGTCGGATGACTTGATTGAACCCACACTCTTTGATATCTCTTGATGTCTTCTCACACTTCTCAAAATGATGCCCTTAATATTGTCCCAGTTTTGACTCAAGAGAGATGTCGACGCTCCATCACTAAGTGACCGAGCCTTATACAAAATGCCTACGTATCCCACCACGTGAAATCAGGCCAACCATAGTTCATAAGATTCATTTTAGGAAATTAAAAACTAAGGGGCCCAACCCTCCGCGGGTTGCCTACGTATCCCATAGGAATTAGGCCAAGCATAGTCTGTTAAATATAAAAATAGGGAATTTGAGATTTTCTTTATAACATGATCGAGGATGATGTGGACTGCCTACGTATGCCCCCAAGGGAATCAGGTCAAGCGTAATTCACATTACAAGCAAATGGGATTTTTTTTTGGGAAATTTCTATTTAAGAGACCAAACCCGATGTGGTCTTCCTACGTATTCCACCGGGGAACTAGGTCATTCATAGCTTTCATTACATAGAAGAAAAAAAAATACATTACATAGAAAAATATATAAAAACTTCTAGGTATAGTATCTCTTAACAACATCTGCATTGATGGCTTTCGGCCAAACCTTACCATCTATTTCTGCTAAAATTAATGCTCCACCAGTTAGTACTCGATGAACCATATAAGGCCCTTGCCAGTTGGGCGCAAACTTTCCCTTAGCTTCATCTTGATGCGAAAATATGCCCTTTAACGCTAATTGTCCTAGTTTGAACTGCCTCGATCTTACCTTCTTGTTGAAAGCCTTGACCATTCAATTTTGAAAAAGTTGTCCATGACAAACTACATTCATTCTCTTTTCATCAATGAGCATTAATTATTCATATTGATTTTGCACCCATTTGGCATCACTCAACTCAACTTCTTGAATAATTCTTAAGATGGTATCTCTACTTTCGCGGTTAACACTGCTTCCGTTCCATAAACCAAAAGATAAGACATTGCTTCAGTAGAAGTTCTACTAGTGCTGCGATATCCAAGTAGGGCAAATGGAAAATTCTCATACCAATGCTTGTAGTTACCAATCATCTTCCGTAATATTCATTTGATGTTTTTGTTGGCGGCCTCAACTTCTCCGTTAATCTGAGGACGGTAGGGAGTGGAATTACGGTGAGTAATCTTAAATTTCTCACATATCTCATGCATCAAGCCGCTATTAATATTAGCCCAATTATCTGTTATAATTGACTTAAGAACTCCAAATATGCAAATAATTTTATTGCGGACAAAATCTGGAACCACTTTCTTTGTTACAGAGTTGTACGAAGAGGCTTCTACCTATTTTGTGAAATAATCAGTAGCTACCATAATGAACCTATGTTCATTTGATGCAGCTAACTCAACAGGACCGATGATATCCATGCCCTAAGCTAAAAAAATGGCCAAGGAAAACTGGTGACATTGAGCTCATTTGGTGGAACTCGAATCAAATCACCATGTATCTGACGTTGGTGACATTTTTTCACAAAGCGAATGCAATTTGTTTCCATTGTCATCAAGAAATAGCCAGCTCGAAGAATCTTCTTTGGGAAACAAAACCATTCATATGTGACCCGCACATGCCCCCATGTATCTCTTCAACTAACTTGATTGCCTCCTGAGTGTCGACACACCTTAACAAACCTAAATCTAGAGTCCTCCTATAAAGGATTTCTCTATTTAGGAAAAAATGATTTTCCAATCTCCGAAGTGTTCTCTTCTGAATAATGGTTATGCCCTCTTGATAGTCTCCTTCCTTGAGATACCTTTAATGTTATAGTACCAAGGTTTGCTATCTGGTTCTTTATCTACATTAAATAGTAGGCCGATTTGTCTTGTATATTCACTTTGATAGAATCGATGAAATTCTTATCTTGTTGTTGTATTATAGAGGACAAGGTTGCCAATGTATCTGCTAACTCATTTTGAGCTCTTAGGACATGTTTAAATTCAACTTTGATGAATTTTTTGCGCAACTTTTTCATGCACTCCAGCTATGGAAGGAGCTTCACATTCTTAACACTCTATTCACCTTGTACTTGATGAACCACTAAATTTGAATCCCCTAGAACCAACAATTCCTGTATGTTCATATCAGCAGCCATTCGAAGACCAAGAATGCAAGCCTCGTATTTGGCTATATTTTTAGTACATGGAAACCTGAGCTTTGATGAGATCAAATAATGCTGAACCAATTCTAAAACCAGTACTGCCCCAACACCAACTCCTTTGAAGTTTGCAGCCCCATCAAAGAACATTCTCCAACCTGGATATCCTTCGAGAATATCTTCTTTAATAAATAAAACTTTTTCATCGGGGAAATAAGTTTTAAGAGGCTTGTATTCTTCATCCACAGTATTTTAATCAATATGGTAAGATAATGCTTGTACTTTGATGGCCTTTTGAGTAACATAAACAATGTCAAATTCGCTTAGCAAAATTTGCCACTTTGCTAGCTTCCTGATAGGCATAGGCTTCTGAAAGATATACTTGAGTGGATCCATCCTGGATATGATAAAAGTGGTGTACGTACACATGTAATGTCTTAAATTTTGTGCAACCCCAGTCAAGGCACAACAGGTACATTCCAATAATGTATATTGGGCTTCATAAGGCGTGAACTTCTTGCTCAAGTAATATATAGCTTGTTCCTTCTTACCAGTTTCATCATGTTGTCCTAAAACACACCCAAATACATTGTTAAACACAGAAAAATATAGAAGCAACGGCCTAACAGGTTCTGGAGGCACCAAAATGGGTGGATTAGACAAATACTTCTTAATTCTGTCAAAATCTTGTTGGTAATATTTTGTCCACTTAATAGCAGTGTCCTTTCTCAACAGCTTGAATATTGGTTCACAAATCACCGTAGACTGTGCAATAAACTGACTGATGTGATTGAGTTGACCCAAAAAACTCATCACTTCTTTTTGACTTCTTAGAGGAGGCAAGTCTTGGATAGCCTTTATCTTCGAAGGATCCAATTCTATGCCCTTCCTACTCATAATAAACCCCAACAGTTTCCCAACAGGGACACCAAAGACACACTTCGCAGGATTCAATTTCAGATTGTATCGCCTCAACCTGTCAAAAAACATCTTCAAATCTGTCAAGTGATCTGAGCTCCTTTGTGACTTGATAATGACATCATCTACATAGACTTCAATCTCCTTATGTATCATGTCATGAAAAATGGTAGTCATGGACCTCATATAAGTTTCTCCTACGTTCTTGAGTCCAAAAGGCATTACCCGATAACAATATACTCCCCAAGATGTAGTGAATGATATTTTTTTGATATCTTCTTCATTCATCAAAATCTGGTGGTAACCTGCGAAGCAATCAACAAATAATTGCAACTCATGCTTCGTACAATTATCAATGGAGTATGTGAATATTTGGGACATGAAAATCATCTTTAGGGATCGCCTTGTTGAGATCCCGATAATCACACATACTCTGATTTTCCCATCTTTCTTTGGAACAGGTACTATGTTGACTAACCAAGTAGGATACTTTCTTACTCAGATGACGTTGGCGTTAAACTGCTTGGAGACTTCTTCCTTAACTTTCAAACTCAAATCAGGTTTCATCTTTCTTGGCTTTTGCTTTACAAGAGGACAAGATGTATCAATTGGCAACCTATATGAAACAATGTTTGTGCTTAGACCCGGCATATCATTATAAGACCATGCAAACATGTTCATATATTGCTTCAAGAGATCAATCAGCTCTTTTCTTTGGGATGGAGTCAAATGAATGCTAATCCTTGTTTCCCTCACAAGTTCTGGTCTTCCTAAGTTTATCATCTCATTTTCATCAAAATTTGGTTTTGTCTTATTTTCAAAATGTTCAAATTCTTTGGTCAACTCTTCCGACTGCATATCTTTTTCATATTCTGCAAATTGTTGTTCGCTATTTGGAATTTGATTGCTTGTTTCATTACATGTCACATTCACAGTATTGACAGATTTGTTAGTTTTTTTGTTGAAAAAGGAAGAAAAGAAATTAATTAATGAAGATAAAATTTGAAACAGAAAAACATAGTTTGGATTTGGCATTTAAGCTTTCAAAAGTGGAGGCTAAACACATAAATTCATAAACACGATTCAGGACTCAATTTTGAATCATGTTGTTTCATTAATACTAATACAATCATCTACAAAGATTCCTGGAGAACTAGGGACGGGGTATAAGTCCAATTGTTCAAGGCATCTCCAGGATCAGCATCCCAGAAAGTCAGGGTATCGATGCAATCATCCAGAATCACATTGCACTCAGCTTCTTCTTTAGTAATGAACAAGTTTTTGAGTCCTTCCATGAGGTCTTCTTCAGCATCTTTCCCTGATACTCGGGCAATAAATGCTTTGGAAAATGACTAATTTAGGGGAGGGGTAGGCTTTGTCAAGAGAATGTCACCTTTTCTTTTGAGATTTGTCGATGAGACTTCTTCAAAAGTAGGCTCGTATCTAAGAATGAAAGTGCCTTTCTGTCTATGCAATTGAATAAGCTCTAGTATTCCATCCAAGTTCACACCAAGACCTCGACCAGGCATAAAAACATTCTTCAACATTTCCAAGGACACCATCATAAGCGCACGTGGAAACTTTACCCTTTCTACCTGAGTAGAACACATGATCTCCTGAACATGGAAGATGGATCCATCCAGCTTTTCCACATGCTCAATAATAGGGACTGAGTTTTCATGGTAGATCGAATTGTTTTTCTCTCCATGAATCATGATCTCATAATAATCCCAAAAAAATTTCAAAGTCTGGTGCAGGGTAGAAGGGACTGCGCCTGCACTATGAATCCATGTTCTTCCAAGTAATAAGTTGTAACTAGAAGATATGTCCAACACTTGGAATTCCACTGTGAACTCTATAGGTTCAATTTACAATGCCAAATCGATATCTCCAATGACTCCCTTTTGAGTCCCATCAAAACCTTTAACCCTCACATTACTTTCACAAACTTTTCCCAATGTCAATTCCCAAAGCTCGAAGAGTAGTAAAGGAACAAATATTAACAGCTGAGTCATTGTCAATATAAGCTTTAGAAATTATTTTTTCCCTACACCTGACAGTGATGTTCAATGCTCTATTATTCCCCAAGACTTCAGGCGGCAACTCATCTTCATGAAAAGAGACTGTGTTAGCTTCCAAAACATCACCTATAATAGCTGAAAAGTTCTCGCTAGTTGTCTCAGTTGGTACATAAGCTTTATTCAGCACTTTCACCAGAGTGCTCCTATAAGTTGCAGAATTCATCAATAATGACAATAAAGAGATTTGGGCAGGAGTTTTCTTTAGCTGTTCCACAGCAAAATACCCCTTAGTCAGCATCTTTCTCCAGAAATCTTCTACCTCAGCCTCTGTCACAACCCTTTTTTGACTATTCTATTTTTTTGGTGCTCCTCGTGTAATTCCTTAAGGGGCATAACAACTCCCAAATCTTGTCATTCCTGCAGCAGCGGCTTCTACAACCAAGTTTTTCTTTCCTTTGTCCCTTACATCAGTCAAGTAATTCCAAGGAACTGTTTTGGTATCCAAAGAAGGTGTTCGAGCAACTAAGGTTGTGATCATAGGCTTGGGAACAAGAACTTCTACTTCAATTGGTACTCATATCTGGACTGTAATTATGGGCATAATGAAGGCTGATGTTTCAAACTTTTCCTTATTATTGACCGATACCATGGTACCTTTCAAATTGCATTCTTTATCAATGGTGATCATGTTCACATGGGCATCTCCATGATTAGGCAAGGGGTTGTTGTTCACATTGGGGGGAGCCCTTTTGAGTTGAATAACCCCTTCTTTGATTAGTGCCTCAATCTTATCTTTGAGAGTAAGGTAATTCTCAGTGTAATACCCAGCACCTCCAGATTCATAAGCACAATGCTTTGTCCCGTCATACCATCTAGGGAGGGGATTGGGAATTCTACCTTGGACTGGCTGGAGTACTCTTGCTATTCTCAATCTTTCATACAGGTTGGATAAGGGTTCAGCTAGTGGTGTATATGTTTTGGCTGGCCTTTTTTTATATTTTGGGCGGGGTCTATGTGAATTTGGAGGGTGATTTTGTGGTTGGTAATAGGCATGAGGCAGATAGGTTGGTTAGTATTGTGGTGTATTTTGATAGGCTGGTGCTCGAGGTGGATAATATGTTGGCTGGGTGGCGTAAACTGGATATGGGGAAGGTAAAGGTTAGTAAAAGGGATGAGAAGCTTGGGTGTATTGGTTATAGTAGGGAGGCTGGGGTGGTAGGTTTTGGTATGTTAACACTTGGTTAGACCTTTTTCTTGAATGATCATGACAGCGGAAACTCCATCCTTTTTTTTTATTCGCTCCCCCGGTTGAATCAGACTGTCACGACCTAATTTCTCAAAATATGATGGCACTTACTATAACCCACCAGTAGGTAAGCCAACCCGTAGTCCAGAACAGCTAGTAACGGAATACTGATAGAAATAAAAGAAAACAACGAAATAAATATAATAGCAAGGCTAATATAACCCGAAAACCTTGTGGAGCTAGTACAAGAGCTTCTGATACAACTGGAATACAAAAAAAATACAAGAAAAGTGTATATATACAAGCGGTCTCTGACATGACATAGAGAACAGTCTAACAATAAGAGGGAGGGTAGAGATACTCCAAAAAGACAGGAGCTCACCCCAAATCTCCAATCCATAGCTGCTTCGCACGATACACACACCAACGACGATAACATGTACTATAACTTTCAGGCTGCAGAAGTGTAGTATGAGTACTAAACACGTGGTACTCAGTAGGCAACGGCCGACTGAGCTTCATAAACAATGTAAGCATAAAATGCATGTAAGGCATGAATATAACTACAGGTAAATATCCAAGAACAAGCATGATAATGTTAATGGAGCAATAAGGATAGACTACCCTATCCTAACCCTACTCAGGTACAAGAGTACTATACCGTATAACCCTAGCCAATATACCAAAAAGTGTAAAAGAAGGACATATATATATATATATATATATATATAGTAGTATATAAGGCCAAGGATTTCATACACAATACGAATGAATAAGAAAGTGAGGAATATATAGTAATACCATAGGTATATGTATAGATACGTATAGGTATAACTCAAAGGTAGTAACCTGAGGAAGACAACCTAACATCTCGAGGATCCTAGCTAAGTGAGAGAGCTGACTCCAGCATAAGCAATCTTCTAACCAAAGGGCGACTAATCATGAGACAATCTAGCCATGAAGTAACTCACCAAAAAGATAAAGGAATCAGAAACGTACCTCCAAACTTGGGTACCAGTCCATAACCAACTTGCCACGCACTAACCGTAATAACTAATAATAAAGTAACCGGCTACTCCGGGCAAACAAGTACTTAACTAGGCCCCCATAAGCCCGGAAGGTTCACGGAAACACTCAACAAACAGCGACCATAGCATGTACCTGTACAGCCCCCCATAAGACCGATAGATACACACGCCAAACAATTATACTGGTGATAGTAAATGCATATGAATGGATGAATACAACATAAACCGAAATGCCATAACCATATCGGGGACACAAAACTCGAACCAGTTCCACAATCTCAAACCATACGGCTCTCAGATGAAGAATCCCCCTAGGGAATTTGAGAAATCCATATACGCTGCCTAGTTCGTATCCAGGACTTCCAATAATCATCAAAATACATCTACTCTATCCAGTATCAGATATATATATATATATATATATATATATATATATATATATATATATAAAATCAGTTCACGGACTCGAACTGCGACTAAAAGAATGTAAATCCTTAAATCCATTACTCGAGATCATGCTCAAGACTAAATCATCATCATGTACAACGGGTCGGAATATCGATCGACCAAAACAAATAGTAGTGGTGAAATGAGTGGATAAATAATGGACCGGAATCATCCTCGATCGAAGTTCTAAAACATCATTTTTAGTTCCAAAATCTCATAATCCAGTAAATAAGGTAGTACGATTCCCGTTATAAAACAATCCATTTTTAAAGTGAAAAGTGGGAATAAATCCCCATTTTAGAAATAGTATTAAAATCAAGGTTCTAGTCGAGATCGTACCACTAAATGGGTATGAATGCGCCAGATAGTATGCATGCCATGACCAGTATCCAAATAATACAACTATAAGGGCCTAAGCGTCTACAAATGATAATCACACCCTTGCTAAGGGTAGAATACTCCCCTAGAGTCCAACTAGTCTCATAATCACGGTCTCGGGCCCAATAACATATACCCAATATAGCAAGGTCTCATAACCTGGGCAACCACAATAATCAAGGGCAACAAGCCACCACAAGGATCTAATAGGGGAAATACTTCCCGAATCGCTAAGTCAAATGGTAAGTCTCACACCAAAGGATCCTTAATCATCAATTGTGGTTAACATGCTTAAGTCCATAACATGTATTTATCTAGTGTTCGGGTCACATCTCTACTCCAAATTTCATAAAATAGGCTAAGTCATGCTACACTAGCCATACTCACATCCTATAATCCCTTCCTAGAATGCAATCTATACTATACACAATCTCATAGAGAAAAGTAGATTGAAGCCTACCTCAATGCCGAACTGCAACATATGAATTGTCCACAATTTGTTTGTCCTTGCTCCACGATCTTGAAATGCCACTATGCTATCAAAATAGTAAGCTACACGTCATTACGAGTAAAATGATACCTATATTGTAATATAAAACTTCGAGCCCAAAATTGGGTCAAAATGGGCCCATGGGGCTCTCTAATGGAATTCCAAAATTGAATATATCACAAGGTCCCTCGAATGATAAGGAATGTGTGCTCAAAAGTTAAGAACAAATGGAGAGTAAATTGGGGCTCAAATCAGTCCCCAAAGTTAAGGATTCAAAGATTTAATTTCTAAGAATTTACGATGAAATGGAACGGAATTCAATGGGTAAAATGATGAATAAGGACCAAGGAGCGTAGAGTTAACTTACCTTAGCTTCAATGGATGTTTTCTCCCATTTTCCCACGCCCCATGCTCTTAAAAATTAAGAAAAAAGGTTGATAAATGAGGGACAAAATGGAGGGGATTTATCAGCCCTCAGGTGTCGCTAAAGTGGACAACTGGCTGCATAAGCGGCTACCACTAAAGCGGACTTTGACAGCCTAAGTGGTCACCTACAAAAGGGTTGAGGTCTCTAAAGCAGCACCCCTTCGCTTAAGTGACGTCCGCTTAAGCAGACAAGGGAGCGCTTAAGCGATCCTCACCGAAATGGCCAAGGCCGCCTTTACTAGACCACTTTAACTGTCACACCAGATATCAGCTAACAAATTTTAGCTAAGTCCAAACTAGACTCCGATTGAGTGCTCGAGATTCATTCGAAACCCCGGGCGCATGAACGAAATATGCTACTATACCAAATTCGACATTCCAGAATCAACGAAACCATCAAAATTTCCATCCGAGGTTGTTTTGATTAAATTTAGGGTCCACGCCTATAGTTTAATTTTTCACCAAATCTACCCAATAGCCCAAAACGAGTTCGAAAGCCTTGGGACCCGGACCAAGCGTCCCCTTAGCCTAAAATCAACATTCCGGAGCTATGGCACTGTTAAAATTTCCATCTGAGGTCGTCTGCTGGGAGTTTTGGTCCGAGATCAAATCCTTAATAACGAAAGCTCCAAAATAGGAAAATGAGTCTAAAACCCAAATGGGGTGTCCGATAACTAAACCGATAGTTTCGACAAGTCAGAAATGACCTATAGCCGCTATGAGAAGGCTCAAAATATTGAAATGTGCAGAAATCAAGAAAATGAACTGGAGGGTCATTACAATATCCACTACTAAAAGGACTTTCGTCCACGAAAGTCAATGGATAAAAAAAAACTAAAAGCTCAAGATGACTAGGTACTGGGCTCGCATGCCTCGAGCATGGCTTCCCAGGTGACCTCTAAGCAGAAGCAACGCTTCAAAGGGATTTCACCCAAGGTACCCTTTTTCAACCAACTCCTTTCTCCGCTTTCCAAATAACCAAAACTCAACCTCAAAAACCAATGGGTTGCCAACTGAACCGAGAACGACTGACGCACGCAAACAAAACCATAACACGCCGACATCACACCGATACAAGTGCAAATAAGCTATAACTTAGCCAAGATAGAGGCAATCCAAGGCCAGAATCATGCTACAACTCCAACATCAAAATTTAACCTTCTTTAGCCTTTCCAAACCTGCTATCTATTCTAAATCACGCAAAATGTCATCTACGTCCTGTCCGCACAATCACAACACACCGTCCTTGAAAGGTTGAAGCTGTCTTACCAAAAATCCATAGTGGAAAGAGCAAGAATAAGCCCATAAAGTGCTACCATGATGCACAAACAGAAGTGACCAAAGTCTATGTACTTAGGCCAAAGCTACAACTAGTCTGGATGACCCTCAAAACTGACGGTCAGAAGTTTGACGCACCGATCTCATAAAACTGAACGATCGGCTCCGAGATGCTCCACCAACTGTGGATAAAGCCATGCTAAGCCCATCTTAAGCACACTTCTCTCACTGAAAAAACAATCCATTATTCTAACCAAAATGGAGAACCGAGGTCAAAAGTAGAAGAAACCAATACCATATACCGATGGACCGTCATTCGAGCATCTATCAAACATGGTCTGTCCAAACTGAAGGAAACTGAACGGGTATGCAAGAAGTAGGCTTAACCAGCCTAAAAATAAATGCCCAACCGAGGTGAATCTGGAGAGGGGATGCAACAAAGTTATACAAACCCAAGCTAAAATTCCAACACTGAAGCTGACCTACTCAATCTCAACTATCCAAACTAATCATGTTGACCAGTAGGCATCCACAAACCAAAATATATCACGAATCCCAAGCCGTCATCCAGAAAGGTCCAAAATCACAACTGGAGCCAACAAGTCCTTACAAAGGCCAATTGCCCCAATCACCCTCGCTACCAGAAAATCAAGAACAGGCCCAACAATTTTCGCAAGAGCTGAAACTGAAATGTAGCTGAAAAAGATAATCCCAATTGGGGAAAAGTAATATGATGAAGATACTAGCAATCAAGACCCAATTCGCTAAGGTCAGATCATATCGAGGCATAATCAAGAACTCACAAAGGTTGTAATAAGCGCTACTGATAGTCAACACTCGAGCAACTCAAAAGAAACACAACCTTAGCCTGCATTTGGTTAAACCACTACTCAATCTATGACAACGAATACACATAGGCGTATATCATCAAGCAGAAGCACACCGCGAAGTCATACAAGGTCGAACAAGTGCCAAAATGAGAATTCTTTAAATTCTCCCAATTATACCAACTTTAAAGTGGCTGAACCATAAACCATAGCACAGGAACAACGGAGTATCCAACTCCATACCAAAACCAAGATCAATACGCTCACCAGAAAAAGAATCCACAGTTCAGAAAGTAAGTCTCAGACCTCTTAATCTCATAAATGGGTGATAGAACTGAATCACCAACCCCAACTCAAAATCAACATTAAGATCAAGACCACTACTGGGTGATGAACTATCCAAATCCAAAGGACAAATCCCCAATGCATCACAAAAAAAAATGGGCTATGGAAGAAGACTACCACTACTTAAGTCATAACAAAACCCTGGAAGGTCAAACTTACCTTCACTTTCACAATTCGGTCCACAACTGACCTTGCTAACAGAAAGGGAAGGCTAACAAATTGAGGTAGTCATCTAAGACAATGAAATAAGAATCGCAGGGAAAGGGGGAAACACTATCTAGATAATACTAGTCTAGCCGTCTATCAAATAAAGATCGGTCAATGTCAAACCAATGACCATAATATCAATAGCATGAGATGCAGGTGGTACAAAAACAAATATCAACAACAAGTACAACTCTAAGGCCACAACAATGCCAGAATGCAAAGGAAATGGGACTTTAACCCAAATGCTATACCCCAAGGAAGGCACGTTACTGATCAACTCTATAGCCATAACAAGGTTAATATGCCACCCAAATGCTACACCTCTAGAACAATACCACACTGATCTACTCAATCCACTACTAAAGAATCATCTATGGGAGTAGTCATATCTGCATAAACATACACAAGGGCATACATCAATCATTATGAAAACATTAAGGCATACAACAACCAATATAGAAATACCATGACATATAATCGTCAATAGGTATGAAAACCCCAACATAATCCAAATAAAAACAAAAGGATAGAAAATCAAGGACGCACCTAATATAATGGAAATCCAGAATCATAAATCTGATGTACCCGAATGAGTACGAGTCTGAGCATGTACGAACTCAGGTTGAATGTCTAAATCACCAACTCAGGCACTAAGTACATTACCTCTTACTAAAGGAGCAACAATATTATGAGACTGATCTGTATGAACTAAATGACTAATAATCCCATATCAGGGACACTCTTTGGACCAGTGACCGATCTCTCTACAGTCATAAAAAACTCCTGAAGCTATAACCTGGCGGGAAACACTAGCTAACCCCAACTGGCTGACTAACTCACACCTATGGAACTATCTAGACCAATTACCAATCCTGCCACAATCGAAACATGCTCCTGGAATACTCTGAGGTATTGCACCCACTGCTTCAGAATGGATGCCACGGCCTGGTAACCTAGATCGAATAACCCATACTGCCTGACAAGAACTCTGTCCACTGATATCAACATGATCTACTTGTGAGCCACCCATAAGCTGAGGTGCTATATTTATGGGCCGAATAGGTTATAAATGATACTGACCTCTATTGGGAAGACTCCGACCTCCAAACAAAATACCCCTAACACTGAACTGTTGACATGGAATCTTACTGCCACCTCCGTATGCCTTAAACAAAGCCCTCTCTATAGCCCTCACATGATCAACAACCGCAGAAAAAGAGGACTCAGCTACTATCAAATGCTCCAAAGCCAAATGGAGTGGTAAACTCAATCCTCTGATAAATATCTGCACTATCTCATGCTCAGTAGGAAATAACATCGGAGTATGTCTAGTCCACTTGAGAAACCCAATCTCATACTCTGAAACAGACAGAGAACCCTACTGAAAACCAATAAATCCAGCTCTAGTCTGAGAACTACTCGATGGACCTGATATCATCTCTAGCTGAGAGGTATCAAAAAATAGACTCAGAACCCCTAACATCGAATCCTAAAATGCTGAGGCAGTCACAAACTCTGTCAAAACCTGGGCTGACCCTCTGACTGATGCTAAAGATCCTTGATATCAATCTCTAGCTCTCTAGCTCGATGCTGAGCTGAAACTCTGGCAGTACTTATATAAGTCACGTATGCATCTATCGATAACCTCGTACCATCTACCTAGGGGAGAATGGAGTCGAAAGAAGCACTTAGAGGCTCATAGAAGTACGGACACACCACAAGGAGTCAAGAATAGAATTTCATAAGAATTCCTTGTAGTCTCCCAAAGATAAGATACAGACGTCTCTATATTGATCCCCAGGACTCTACTGAACATTTAGCTCTTATACCAACAACATCGGTAAACCTAGGTTCTGATATAATTTGTCACCACCTAATTTCTCGGGTCATGATGGAACCTACTATAACCCACTAGTAGGTAAGCCAACCCGTAGTCTGGAATAGCTAGTAACGAACTACTAATAGAAATAAAGGAAACAACGGAATAAATATAATAGCAAGGCTAATATAAACCCAAAACCTGGTGGAGCCAGTATAAGAGCTTCTAATAAAACTGGAGTACAAAAGAAATACTGGAAAAGTGTATATATACAGGTCGTCTCTGAAACGACATAGAGAATAGTCTAACAATAAGACGGAGGGTAGGGATACTACAAAATGACAAGAGCTCACCCCAAATATCTAATCCATAACTGATCCGAACGATACACACGCCAACGGCGATAACTGGTACTATAACCCCCAGGCTGCAGAAGTGTAGTAAGTGCACCAAACACGTGGTACTCAGTAGGCAACAGTCGACTGAGCTCCAAAAATAATGTAAGCATAAAATGACATGTAAGGCATGAATATAACTACAGGTAAATATCCAAGAACAAGAATGATAATGTTAATGGAGAAATAAGGATAGACTACCCTATCCTAACCCTACTCAGGTACTAGAGTACTATACCGTATATCCCAAGCCAATATACAAAGAAGTCTAAAATAAGGATATATATATATAGTAGTATACAAGGCTAATGCTTATATATACAATACGAATGAATTAGAAAGTGAGGGATATACAGTAATACCATAGGTATATATATAGATATGTATAGGTCTAACTCAGAGGTAGCATTCCGAGGGAGCCAACCTAACATCTCGAGGATACTGGCTAAGTGAGAGAGCTGACTCTAGCATAAGAAATCTTCTAACCAAAGGGTGACTAATCATGAGACAATCTAGCCATAAAGTAACTCACCGAAAACATAAAGGAATCAAAAAACATACCTCCAAACTCGGGTACCAGTCTACAACCAACCTACCACGCACTAACCACAATAACCAATAATAAAGTAACCGACTAGTCCGGGCAAACAAGTACCTAATCGGGCCCTCATAAGCCCGAAAGGCTCACAAAAACACTTAACAAATAGTAACCATAACCTGTACCTATACATCCCCTTCATAAGATCGATAAATACAGGTGCCAAACAACTATACTGGTGATAGGAAATGCACATGAATGGATGAATGCAATATAAACCAAAATTCCATAACCATACTGGGGATAACAAACTTGAACCGGTTCCACAATCTCCAACCATATTGTACCATGTATATACACCTCCTCCAGCTCACCGAGCTCACAAAGGCAGGACCTACGATGACTAAGCTTCTCCGACACTATGGCTCTCAAACGAAGGAGGCCCCTAGGGGATTCGCGAAATCCATATACACTGCCTGGTCCCAATCCAGGACTTTCAATAATTATCATAATCCATCTACTCCATCCAGTATCAGATATATATATATATATATATATATATATATATATATATATATACTCAGCTCACGAACTCGAACCGCGACTAAAAGAATGTAAATACATAAATCCATTAGCCGAGATCATGCTCAAGACTAAATCATCATAATCATGTACAACGAGTCGGAATATCCATCGACTGAAATAAATAGTAGTGGTGAAATGAGTGGATAAATAATGGACCGAAATCATCCTCGATCGAAGTTCTAAAACATCATTTTTATTTCCAAAAGCTCATAATCCAGTAAATAAGGTGGTACGATTCCCGTTACAAAACAATCCATTTTTAAAGTGAAAAGTGGGAATAAATCCCCTTTTTAGAAATAGTATTAAAATCAAGGTTCTAGTCGGGATCGTACCACTAAATGAGTATGAATGCGCCAGATAGTATGCATGCCATGACCAGTATCCAAATAATACAACCATAAGGGCCTAAGCGTCTACAAATGATAATCATACCCTTGCTAAGGGTAGAATACTCACCTAGAGTCCAACTAGTCTCATAATTACGGTCTCGAGCCCAATAACATATACCCAATATAGCAAGGTCTCATAACCCAGGCAACCACAATAATCAAGGGCATAAAGCCACCATAATGATCTAATTGGGAAAAAACCTCCCTAATCGCTAAGTCAAATGGTAAGTCTCACACCGAAGGATCCTTAATCATCAACTGTGGTTAAAATAATTATATTCAAGGGTAACAGGTTTCTATGGCTAAAACAATTATTTATACTAGGATTTGGGTCACATCTCTACCCCAAATTTCATAAGATAGGTTAAGTTATGCTACACTAGCCATACTCACATCCTATAATCCCTTCCTAGCATGAAATCTATACTATACATAATCTCATAGAGAAAAGTAGACGGAAGTCTATCTCGATGCCAACCAGCAACACATGAATCATCCATAATTCATCCGTCCTTGCTCCACGATCTCGAAAAATAGCTACACTATGAAAATAATAACCTACACATCATTATGAGTAAAATGATACCCATATTGTAATATAAAACTCTGGGCCCAAAATCAGGTAAAAAATGGGCCCGTGTGGCCCGTTAATGAAATTCCAAAATTAAATCCATCACGAGGTCCCTCGAATGAGAAGGAATGTGTGCTCAAAAGTTGAGCAAAAATAGAACGTAAATCCAGGCTCAAATCAGTCCCAAAGTTAAGGATTCAAATACCTAATTTATAAGAATTTAACACGAAATGGAACGGAATTCAATGGGTAAAATGATGAATAAGGACCAAGGAGCATAGAGCTAACTTACCTTAGCTTCATCAGATGTTTTCCCCCATTTTCCCATGTCCTATGCTCTCAAAAATTAAGGAAAAGGGTTGAGAAATAAGGGAGAAAATGGGTGAATAAGGGGATTTATCATCCCTCAGGCACCGTTAAAGTGGACACCTGACCGCTTAATCATACTTTGACCTTATAAGCGGTCACTGACAAAAGGGCTAAGGCCGCTAAAATGGCACCTCGTCTCTTAAGCATCGTCCGCTTAAGCGGACAAGGGAGCGCTTAAGCGGTCCTCGCCGAAATGGACAAGGCCACTAAAGCAGCTCCTATACCACTTTAACGGTCACACCAAATATCACCTACCAGATTTTAGCTAAGTACACAATAGACTCCGATCGAGTGCTCGAGATTCTTTCGAAACCCCATGTGTGCGAATGAACTATTCTGCCATACCAAATTTGATATTCCAGACTCAATAGAACCATCAAAATTTCCATTCTATGATGTTTTTATTAAATGTGGGGTCTACACCTATAGTTATATTTTTCACCAAATCTACCCAATAGCCCAAAATGAGTCCAAAAGCCTCGGTACCCAGACCAAGGATCCCTCTAGCCTAAAATCAATGTTTCAGAGCTGATGGGGCCTTCAGAATTTCCATCTAAGATTGTCAACAAAGATTTTTGGTCCGAGACCAAATCTTTAATAGCGAAAGCTCCAAAATAGGAATATGAGTCTAAAACCCAAATGGACTGTCCAATAACTTAACCGACAGTTCCGACAAGTCATAAATGACCTGTAGCTACTATAGGAAGGGTCAAAATGCCAAAAAGCTTAGAAATCAAGAAAATAACCTGGAGGTTCATTACACAGATTGAATTACCTTACTTGTTGCTTGCAAAGATGCCAAATTAGTAATTCTTCTAGTTTAAATACCTTCTTTGACTGATTCGCCTATCCTACAACCTCAAAGAACTTCGATGCAACCATGGTTACCAACTTTTTATAATAAGTCACATCGTTTTGATACTGCACAAAAGAGAAGTCATCTTGCTTTCCACCATCAGAGGTTGAACTTTTACGGCATCTTCTCTCCACCACATGGCATATTCTTTGAAGGACTCTATCAATTTATTTTCCATATTTATTAAATGAAACCTATCTGAGATTTCAACTACACGATTTCTGTGGGACTTGGCGTGTGTACCAATCTAAGGCTTATTCTGCCAAACTCCTTATAAATAGCTTCATTCTAATGGTCTCATCTTTCCCTACTCCAACTAGCTTGTCACAGTATGACCTTAAGTAAGATCGAGGATTTCCCTTTCCATCAAACATATCAAATTTTGGCACCTACCCTGTAGGCAACTCAACATCTTGATGCATATATAAATCTTCATGCTTAAGTCCTTTACATCCTTTGTGTTTTTGGATTCTTCTGAACACTTCCTTTAAACTACGAATCTCCTTTGCTACACTCTCATATGCTTTCGACCTTACTTCTTTTTCCATCTCCTCATATAGATCAACTTCTTGCATGGTTGGCATTGGGATAGTGAAAGGTTGAGCGCCTGCTACATATACTTGTGGCACATATTGCATGTTAGGAATTGCAGCATGTGCCACCGATATATGTGAGGTTGCTTGGTGGTTTTGGATAATTGGGGTGGTTTGTATAAGTGAGGTAGTTTGGGTATGTGGAGTTTGGGTAAGTGGAGCTTGAGTTAGTGGAGCTTGAGGAACATGGAGTAATGAAGGGTAATGGATTTACTTTTTATTAGTTGACTTGTTGCGGGTTGTTTCCTTGTAGGTTAGTGGGAGTTTTGGTAGAATTTAGGTCGGTTTGGTGAAGTGAATAGTTTGGAAGAAAATTTTGGGAGATGGTAGAATAAGTAGGTGGAAAAGACGATGGGATAGTGGTATTTTCTCCATGTTCGGGAAGAGGAATTTTTAGGCTAATAGATAGTTTCATGAGGTTTCGTAGTCAATCAATTTCACTTTGCATGTCGGCCATTTGTTGCATCATATGGGCAATGTGTTCATCATGAACGGTCGTATTCTTCTCCCCCAAAGTCTCAGGTTCATCCCTTTGGACGATGACAAGCCCCAAGCCATCAGATGTACCCGAATAAGTCATGTTGACATTTGCTCGTGCTTTTGATCTCGTAAAGTATGGGTGATCAGCCAGTTCTTAGTCAATGCAAATCAACCTTAGGGAAAATAAATTAAAAGAAAAGAAAAGTATCAATATAGGTGAATAATTATTGCTTCAATAAAATGATTACAATTAGGCAAATAAATGTTTGAAAAAATAAAGGAAATACACATCACGTAGCAAACAAGGAAAAGAAAATTTCAATATATCAAAACATATCCTATTATGCACGGGACCCCTTTTGTGCCAAGAGGTGGGCCTAAACGTCAAATAATTAAAATTATGATAAATTGATCCAAGCTTTAATTAATGACATTACTCGAGTTTTGAGTTATATAACAATAAACAAACCACTTCATTGAAATATCAAGATTAAACCATTACATTACGTTCAGAAACAGAAAAAGAGTACATGATAATAAAAGTGAAATCCTAGCCACTAAACTAAGTCATCAAGCTCCAAAGTGCGCCAAAGATCCGAGGATGACTTGTTCCCACATTTCAAGTGGGATGAGAAAGTGGTTAATTAGAATATCATTTGCCCACTCCGTTTCTTCCAAATCCTCAAACCCAACAGCTTGTTCTTGACGGCTAAAGCCCACATCCTCCATATCTGCTGATAACCATACATAATACTTTGGAGTGTAGTATGCTTGCTAGTTAAGCACTTCTATTGTCATCAGATTTTCCCACTCTCGAAGCAACTCCATTGCTCTAGGAATATCATAGAGTGGCCCAAAATCAACCTCAAATCTACTCATATCTGAACGAAGCGAAATGACTTGATGACGTCCAAATTATCGGAACACTCGTGAGGGAGCATAAGGTTGAAGACCTTCAAGCTAATAATCTCAATGTATTATAGCGTACAAGCCCTGATGACCGTAGCACGAGGTGACAACCATGGATACCTTCATTGTATTTGATTGCCAGTGAGTTTTCTCATGTATGCATACCAATCATCTATACCAACAGGAACTACAAATTCAGCCATCCTTTGTAGATGAGAGTCGATCTTGTTGGGTTTGCTAAAGAGCATGTCAACCATGGCGGGACATCTATAGAAATTTTCTATATCCCAAATCTTGAGAAAGGAGATTGAAATCTTCAAAGATCCTTCTTCCTCTAGCACATTAGGATAATACTCTCAACATTTCTTCTACAATCATCGGAACGAGTGTAACCTCAACAGTGTCAACCCTATGAAAAAGTGCTTGAACTATGGAGCTAAGTCAAGTATAAATCCTTCCATGCTCCAATGGAAAGATTAGAGTACCTCGTAAAGCAACAGCGAAAGCGATATAATGTTTCTTCCTCCAACTCTCAATAGAGAAAGAGAATTCCCTACTAAAGACTTTGTGACCATCCTTGTGACCAAATCTATCGTATAATTAGTCAAGATAAATCCATTCATGGTCTAAACATGCAACCTTGAGGTTGTTTCTGAGCCCAAGAAGATGCAAAAATTCTTCCCCTACTGTTTGTGTGGTAAAATCATACCCCATCCTCGATAATTCAAATTGATAAACCCACTAATTTCTTCAATTGTGGGGGTCAACTCAAAATCCCTCGAATTTGAACACGACTCTAGCGGGATCCCAGAACTTAAGTAATGCTTTGACTATTTGTCTGTCAGAAGGGATGTAAATTAGTGAGAAGTCAAAAAAACCAGGCGTATCCTAATCTCGAACCCATGATCCAAGTTGATGTTCTCCTACCATATCCTTAGATTGAGTGGCACACACACAACTATTTGAGTGTTGGAAAAATTAGGCAAGTTGTCTATTTTAGCAACCTACAAAAAGACAACATAAGAAAATGCATTTCCAAACTCAATTGGTCAAATTTTAACTTGGATCAATTTATCTTTATCTCATGCACATACTATAAGGGTCGTCAATGGTTCATGAAACCCTTTTGACATAATGGCATTTTTTACATTCTTAGAATGACACCATGGGTCAAACCACCTAAGGTTTATGCATGCATAACCTAAATCAAGGGTGGTAACTCTCTATCTTAAATTTTCTAAGATTTAGGTAGATACGGACTTAAATTTTACTATATGAGAAGGCACGTGATCCCACGATAGTAAAACTCCCGCTCACCCTACGTATGCACCTACTTTCTAAAATAAGGTGATTTGAAATAATTTTGGGAAAGTAAAATGTACAATCTGTGTGTACGATGTGTGTGAGTGTCATCTTTCCAAAAATGGAGGAAATATGAACAGAATGCCAATTTATAAAGCAATAAACAAATAAGCAAATTATACAAATTAAAAGCAAGTAGACAATTTATAACACATAACAGGATAAATCAAACAATTAAAAAACAAACAAACATATAAGGGCTTAATTATCAACAAAAGTTTGTTATGGTTAGAAAGTTAAGTCCCCAGTGAAGCCGCCAAACTATTATACCTCATTTTAACTTAAGTCAATTTAAGGTATAACATATTGAAAACTTCTAAATAAAATTAAGGAAGTTGCCACCTAATTAGTTCTACGGTGAATTAGGACACCTATTATAAACTAAGTGATTAAAACTAAAGGACTTCATTTTAAGGTCTACTTAATTTATGTGATTCTAGGTTAGGGTTCTAAAATATCCTAATAAGAAGGGATTAAGCATCCTAAAGGATCCGCGAACTACGGTTAACCAGCCAAACTTAGGTTAGATAAGGAAATCAAAATTATATTAAGAAAGATATAAGTAAGGTATTAAAAGTATATATGTCTTTTAAAAGATAACATATGCTAATTATTTATAAGAGAAGATTATAAAACTTTAGAAAACTTTGCTCATAAATTAAAGATTCACCCACTTTCAAAAATTTATCAAAAATAATGCAACCTTGTAATATCAAAAGGAAAGTTATTAATTATTGAAATATATGCAAAAGATTCTAATTAATAAGTTAAACAAAGGTCTAGGTTTAAAACAAGTTAGTTATGCTATATCAAATCCACATTTGTCTTCATTGTTAAAAATATCTCTAATTTTATAATATAGAATAAATTAACCTATGCTAAGTAAATTATTGAAAGATAACTATAAAAATATAATTGTTTAAATCTATAATGAGATTTTATTTTATTAAGAAAAAGCTCATGTTTTAAAAAATATTGTTTTGGCTATTTGAAATCCTAAAAAATGTCTTGCTTCAAATTGGCAAAGATGCCATCTTTTATTTGAAATTGATGAAAAATAGAATTGATTTACCATATCCAAAATAATTAAAGACGATTTTTGAATCGAACAATGATGAGCTCGTCTACCACAAAACTTATATTTTTCACTATTTCGGTATTACTAACTAGTGAAAACTAACTTAAGATCTAAAGATAAGCCCATATTCCGTATTAGACAAGTGTTACAAGTATTCTAATAACTCATATATTAAACTCTAAAAGGTACGCTCTTACCTACTAACTTTAAACTACAAGAATGAAAAGTAAAAGAAGAAAAATCCTAGTGTAGAGCCTTCCTTGCCTTCTCCTCCTCTCCAATTCGTGTGTCTTCCAAGAGATTTAAAAGGATGTGAATAAATGTGGATAAGTACTTATTTTATAGTGCTTTAGGTAGTCCATTAGGTTTCCCAAACGAATCTCATGCATTTACAACTTTGCCCCAACTTAAAAACAAGTTACAAACCAACTTTGAATTGGATTTGGGGGTGGTGCGCCGCGTGGCTAATCGCACGCCCAAACAAGTAGCATGGTGAGATAAATGTTGCAGATCACACCCTCCCACATTACTTGGGGTTTGAGTTTCACACCCTCCCACATGATTTGGGAGGTGCGGCGCATGGCCCTCTCCAATGTGTGGGGGTTTTGTCCGTTCCTTCTCGTGCTTTCGTTCCTTGTTCCCGTTCATCTTGTGGCTTGTTTGTAGGCTTGATTTAAATTACATAGCTCCTATATTGGTCCACTAAAAAATCTCACAACATCCATAAGTCCATACAACACAATAAAACAAATCAAAGTAAACTAGAACAAGCATAGCTCAAGCTAGTGACACTAGTTTCCTCATCTAACTTCTATTTGATCTTTTTGACTCTAGACTTGTTTCAAATGCACCTTAAACACTATGAACATGTACTTTAAAACAAAAACACACATATAAACACTTAAAAACTCAATAATAACATCAATTTATCCTCAAAACTAAGCTAAATGTGCATAGATAATGATACTTAGAAGTATAAATACGCCTAAGATCACCACCCCACACTTAAAGCCTTATTTGTCCTCGAACAAATCTTTACATTAATCACCATCAAGGAAGACTCTAACATTTTTAATACAACTAAGAAACTCAAACTAGAACTACACAGACCATGTGAATAGCAAGTTCTTCATTCGACATGTCATATTACAACTTTGAAACACATGAATACTACTTCAAAACCTCCTAGCCTCAAGACTTAACTCTACCAAGTTGGCAAACACATGCATATTACTCAACAAAGAGATAATATAATTCACCTATCTATCATCAAATATGTTCCCTCACCATAAGAGATTCACCACATTCACTCACAAATATGCAGTCTATCACCAGAATGGGTGTACGGATAAAATTCCGCTCACTCTCACAAAGAATTCACAAGTGACATAAGATAAACCATACGCTTACCCTTAGTGTAGTACTCCACTAATATAAGAATGTCAAATATCAAGATCAAGTAGGACTTTAAGGGTTGTAATGTAGGCTAAGGGATGGGTAGGATCTATTTGGTCAAGAATAGTCACTATCTTCCTTAAGAGCTTTAATACATCACAATTTCCACTAAGCTCATCTCCAACCGACCTATTTTAAACCATTATCATAAGCTAGATTACACATCTTTAGTAGGGAGTATTTTCTATCAACACATGATTCACTTTTGATTAATTTTTCTTTACATTACATTATTCCCTACCAACAAAACATAAACTTTTTAACACACCAACAAGTATTTCCTTAAGGCATCACTTTCAGTTCTTTCCTTCTTCACTTTCACACTCCTTAACATCTTAATTTTTCAACTAAAGCGCTCAGGAGTTTTGGATCAAATTACGGTCAATTGAAAGAAAGGGAATAAGCTACATATAAGGCTACCAAAGAATAGGCTAAAGACTCAACGGGGCTAACTAAGATCATCCAAAAAGGGTAGATAAAGTGGATATAAAATATAGTTATCAAATAAATGCCTATATCATCTTCCAAACTTAACATTCTTTATTTCTCTTTGCAAACACACCGGTCAAGTTCTAGACATCACTATGCAACATGGAATATAAAAAAATCTCACTCACACATGGCATATTTTTAAGTCAAGAAGGATCCCTATAGACTCACAACCAATCAATAGGAAGAATTCAATATTAAAACAACATCACACAAGAGTCAAACAAATGAGCCTAAGTGTTCCACAGTAGTCATTCAATTCAATACACATGCTTCGACATTCAAAACCCACTTGCATCATGCAATCATACATAGAATCTAACTAGAGCATCTCTAAAATTTTAAAATTATGCCTAAAAATCAAAAAGGATAGTGGGTTCAAAGGGCTCCCCCTCGGAAAAGAATCGAAAACAAAAACTAAAGGGTGGATGAAGTGTGCTCCTAAATAAAACTAAAAATTATTAAAAGAAAATCTATTTTGTATTTTTCAAATTTTCAGCAACATAAGCAAAAAGAAAAAAATCAAATAACCAAAAGACTCCTATAGCACACTCAACCCTAACCAAATCGGAAGATTTCCCACCCCACACTTAAAATCACACTTTATACCCAAAGTATAAATTAAAAGTAAGGATATAAATACTCCCTGAGGCCTCTAGGCCTAGCCAGTAGCATCATATTCATCAAGGAGGTCTGGGGGACCTCACACTCAGTTTTTTCCATGCTCCTTAGCTAAGATCTTGGGTACTCAGATTTCCCCTCAACATGTCTACTCAAAATAAAAAAAAACAAAAAAACAAAGGTGATCCTAAAGAAAACAAAAAAAAAATAAAAAAACTCCCTTAACTTGGATTGCCTCCCAAGCAGCGCCCTGCATGACTAACATCACAACTTTATTATCCATATTCTCTCATCCTCTTCCTCCTACTTGGATCCCATCTTCTCCTTCTTTTTTTGACCTCTCAAATGCTCATGATCAAGGTCTGCAACTTTTCTTACGCCTACTTTTTCAGCATGCCATTCAAGTTTTATGGGTTCAGGCTTATTGGTCGATTCATGCAACTTCATGAGAGTGTCTGAAGAGGTAATTGGTAGTTTGCACACTACCACCCTACACTCATCCAATTCCATCATTGTGATCATGCATAGATCTCTATAGTGTGAGGGTGTGTTGAGTTCTTAGTACACCTTGAAGACCGCCTCTTCATTATTAAATCTCTCTTGAGTGTGTCTTCTCTCACGTCTATCAATGCTCCACAGTAGCCAAGAATGTACGTCCCAATATGATTTGTACCCTGTTATCTACATCATAATCACGAATAATAAAGTCAGCAGGAATAATGAACTTACCAACCTTAATGAGAACATCCTCTATAATTCCTTCGGGGATAACTCTAGTTCTTTCTGCCATATGTAGCACCACTAAGGAGGGACTTGGCTTTCCCAAACCAAGTGTATTAAAAACTGAAAGGTGCATCAAGTTGATTCTTTCCCCCAAATCACTCAAGGCATGGACAATGTCACTTTCACCAATTTTATAGGGAGGGTGAAACTCCCAAGATCCTTGAGCTTTATGGGCATCTTGCTCATGACCATAGAACTGTACTCTTAAGTAAGTGCCACCATCTTAATATTGCCAAGCCTTCTTTTGTTGGTCACCACGTCCTTTAAGTACTTAGCATACTTTGGGATTCCCTGTAAAACATCTACAAGAGGAAGGTTATTGTGAAGTTCTCTGAATGTGTCAAAGAACATCTTAAAGCAAGCATCTTCTTTTGATTTGTTGAGACTTTGAGGGAAAGGTGGTGGTAGTCTATTTCGAGGTTGCTTAACCAGCATTTCATTAGGGTACTCAGACTTCTCCTTTTTGTCAGCTTCTTTGGGATGAGTTTGCTTCTCTGTTTTCTCCGGTGTGGTTAATTTTGCTTGCACCTCGTGATTTTTCTTTGGAGGTACATCAATCAAATCTTTACCACTTCTCAATGTGATTTCCATGACTTGATTTAGATCTGGCTTTGTATCACCAGGTAAACCCCCTTGAGGTCTTGTGTTATGTGCCTGAACTAACTAACCCATTTGTATGTCCAAATTCTTTTGGGCAAGTTACTAATTTTTGATTTCCGCAGCCATTTGTTCTTGGTTGGCCAATATCTTTTTCAAAGTCTCCTCTATATTACTGGCCTGAGAAATATTATGAATTTCTTACTACTGCTAAAATTGCTAAGGTTGAGCCTGATTATTGCCCCATGAATAATTGGGCTAGCTCTGCCAATTTCGGTTGTAGACATTACCATAACTTTGATTACCTCTTTGCGCATTGCCTATAAAATTCATAGACTCTGAATTTTCTGCACATAAGTCTGAAGAATAACCACTATTTCCATAAGTTTCACACCAAGCCTGACCTTGCTGAACTACATTAACTTGTACCTGAGGTTGAGCCAGACTCAACTTGTTGAGTTGGGCCATTATTTGCTTCTGAAAGCTGACCAATTATGTGGAAAATATTGTGACACCATCTACCTCAATCAAACCTGCAGGCTTCTTCTCCACGCGTTTAGACATATCACCATTCCAATCTGAATTACCTTATATAATTCTATTGGGGAGAGTTTACAACTCATCACAGGTTTTTTCCAAAGCCTGACTACCTGCTGCAGAATCTAAAAAAATTTTCGTATTGTGGTCAAGACCTTCAACAAAAGTATGAGCTAATACCTCGTTGTTCTGTTGGTGATGTGGACAATCTCTGAGAAGTGACTTGAATCTCTCCCATGCATGATAGATATTCTCATCTGTCTTTTGCTTGAAACTCAGAATCTCACTTCTTAACCTTGCAGTTTTGCTTGAAGGAAAGAATCGGATGGGGAAATTCTTTGCCAAATTGTCCAAAGTTGTAATTGAGTTTGAAGGTTCTACCTGCAACCATTTCTTTTCTTCTCCCAAAAGTGAGAATGGGAAAAATGTGAGCCTCACATAGACTGTGGAGACTCTTCCAGGAATGAAAGTATCACTAATCTCCAAAAAGTTTTATAGATGGACCTGTGGATCCTCATGTGATAAGCATGCATCAGGCTTTTGAATATAGGAGGTCACATTAGTTGCGAGTGGTATTGCCACATTGTTCACTATCCTGCAAGGTGGTTGTTCATCACCCATTACCACAGGAATAATCTCGTCCTCTTGAACTTGCAGGATTTGATAGAGAAGTGTTGTTTTTCTCCTAAATTGGTGCAAGAGTCGCTCAGGTTTGGGATATGGTTCAACCAATTCCTTTTTCCTTGCCGGCTTACTCAATATTCAAACCTGTACCTATAAATTCAGTAGCTAAGACCAAATTGTTAGCACTTAATCAAACAAAATAGTAAAACTAAAAATTAGAAGGTTGCTAATTTTTAAGTCCCCGACCATGGTGCCAAAAACTTATGGATCCCAAGCTCACACGCAAGTGTACGTGGTCGCGAAAGTAATACAGTGGCTCATCGTGAGCTGAATATCGATCCCACAGGGACTTGTGTTTAACAAATGATCTAATTCAAGCATTACTATTTAATTTAAACAAGTGTGATTTATAACCAAGAGAGGTTTAGTTTGTTTTTATAACTACAAAATAGAAATAACAACGATAAGTAAATTGGATTGTAAAAAATATATGGAGAGTTCCACGATTGAGGCATTTACTTCACATTCATGCCTAACTATGGTTTCTAGCCGGTGTTAGTGTCTATCGTGATTGTTGATCTACGGGGTTGATATTCAACTTGGGAATGGTCATCCTCTAAGTATTCTACCCAAATTAATCTCATAACTACATTGTTGAGTGGTGATATGAGTCTTTAATTCGGATGCATTAAACTATCTTCCCGTTTCATTAACCAAGCGGGCGTTTAGGTATATTGCTATCCTAACCGCAAATCACTCTTCAAATCATTCTTAAACAATCAATATAAAACCATTAAAGACATGATCCACACTCCTTACATTCTTCATTCCATCTCTCCACTCCTATGGTCAATTTGTTTCAAGACTAAGATTTGTCCTAAAGTCCATGATGCTTTGGAATAGTACAACAAGAATGCAAGAACAATCACGTCTTGATAGACAGATAAACCAACTATAAAACCATAATTTGGAAATCATGTTCGTAATCTCAACCCTGGAATGAGGGTTTTTATCCAGTTATATCCATCCAAACAATCTCCATAAAAGAGTTCATAACTTTAAACTCCAAGAATGAAAAGTAAAAGAAGAGCCTTCCTTTCCTTATCCTCCTCTCCAATTCGTGTCTTCCAAGAGATTTCAAAGGATGTGAATAAATTTGGATAAGTATTCCTTTTATAGTCCTTTAGTTCTTCTATGAGGTGCCCTAAAAAAATCCCATGCATTTACAACTTTGCCCCTACTTTAAAACAAGTTACAAACCAACTTTGAGTCGGATTTAAGAGTGGTGCGCCGCGTGGATCATCGCACACCCAAACCAGTAGCATGGTGTGATACATGGTGTGGCGCACACCCTACCACATGCCTTGGTTTTTTAATCATACACCCTCCTACATGCTTTGGGAGGTGCGGTGCATTGCCCCCTCCAAGGTGTGGGGGTTGCGTCCGTTCCTTCTCGTGCTTTCATTCCTTATTCCCGTTCATCTTGTGGCTTGTAGTCTTGATTTAGATTCTATAGCTCCTCCATTGGTCTTCTGCAACATCTCACAACAATCATAAGTCCATACAACACAATATAACAAATCAAAGTACACTAGAAAAAGTATAGCTCAAGCTAGCGACACTAGTTTCCTCATCTAAGTTCTATTTGATCTTTTTGACTCTAGACTTGTTTCAAATGCACCTTAAACACTATGAACATGTACTTTAACACACAAACACACATATACACACTTAACAAGTCACTACGAACATAAAGTTATCCTAAAAAATAAGCTAAATACGCGCATAGATAATGACACCTAGATGTATAAATATGCCTAAGATCAACAACATATGCCTAACATATCCATCTTTGATTCAAATAGTGCACTGCATAAGAAATGAAAATGGTAGCTATTGTTTTTAACAGGTTCGGCCAATTGGTTTCAATATCATTGTGGCTTTAATAATAAATTAGAGGTGCATCAATTTCCTCACAAGAATCTCAGTGAAACAGATTTAGAAAACTCTATAAACAATTGACTTAAGGCACCCAAAAACATCTTCATACCAATAAAACTAGAACATGCTTTCTACCAGAAAATCCAGGAGGCAGAGAAATGGAGTAAATAACAATATGAACTAAGAGGATAAGGTTATGTTTTCACATGTTTCGGAGGAGTGAACTAGGGGGATTTTAGATCACAAATCCACACTCGAAAGTTGACGATTTGAACTCGAAACTCAAAGAGAGACGAAATGGCTAACTATTTTTATTTTTTTTTTTAAAAGAAGCTTTTTGTTTTGTTGTAGTGTGACTTAAAACTTGAGGCTTCAAAAAATCATATGGCTTCAAAAGACTTGTGACTAAACAAAAAACTGATAGCTTCCAAAATTCCTCCTAAAAGCCTTTCCTGGTATTTATAGAGGGGAAGCTTGGGTTAATAGGGTTCCTTTAGACGGGAACTTGAAAGATGAAAACGTCGTTTGAATTTCAAATCCAAATCTCTGAAAGCTTAACCTCTAAGCATAGCAAATCTGAAATTACAGAAAACTTTTGTCACAATATATTGACTGATCTTGCCATGGAGAGGGACGCAAGGAGAAGAGACAATGAATTTATTCAAGTTTTCACCAAAGGGAGGGGGCTAGCTTCTGCTCATCGTGAAAGGAGTCTGAAATTTTTCTTAAAAAGGAGAAAAATATTGAGGGAAAGAGAGAGGGAGGAAGTGACACATTGAGGGGAGAGAAATTAAAACCTTATGGGTGTTTAGGGTATTTCAGATAGGTAAAGTGGGGGTAGGATGGGTATTTCGAGTAGAATAAGTGAGGGTGTAATAGGTAGTCCAAGATGATTATTATTGACTTGGATTTGACCTACCATTAGGAAAATGACATGCGGTAGGGGGTGTGCAAGGGAATGGGACGCGTGTGACGTGCATGTGTTTTCTGTATGCATGGCGCCTTATGTGGCGCAAACGTGGCATCCACTTGGTGCTGAGGTTGAAGAAGAGAGTGGAAAAAGTGGGGTTTGCGGATCAGGAGTGAATTTGGGCCAAAATTGCATGAATATTATAAAATGAGCTGATTTGCATGATAAGTGTCGGAATTAAACGACAGTATTTATAAGGTATAAAACAAAAAACTTGATTCAATTCAATAAAAATAAATATAATGCCTTTTTTGCGAAATTTAAAAAGGACCGTGATGATAACTTAAAATACCACAAAATAGTAATAGTAGTAATAATAATAATAATAATAATAATAATATTAAGCATAATAATAATAATAATTATAGTAATGTGGATGTTTCTTATTTTAAAATATAAAGGGTGGCAATACTTACATTAACTCCTAATTATAATTAAAATAACTTATATGCATTCAAAGTTATTAGAAGCGCAAAGAGGTGACTTAAAAAAAGACGGGACAAAATTGGGTGTCAACAATATATATACCTTGTATTATTTTTTAAAAATTCATAGAAACGGAAGCCCATGAACGCTTCCCAACAGACAGAGGTTGAAGCAAACTAGCTTCCTTCCTTCTTTCATTTTTATCAAGTTGACGCACTCGACAAGACTTTACATATGCTTCATTGTCATCTTCCATCTTCCATATTTGGCCAGAAATAATTTCGAGATAACAATGTCATCATTATCTCAACACCCAGGTGACCAGCAAAGACAGTATCATGTGATTTATTTAGTAGTTTTCGATGCAAACCATCACTTTGAGGAACAATGACTCTCCCACCTAAAATATCAACAGATCTTCCTCGGTCCAATACCATCAAACAATCCCCTCATTCACTTAATCCATAAATTTCACATATAATAAATCAAAGGAAACACTAAAATTATTGTTATCTAAAAAGCATATTAAAGTTTAGTGAAAGCATAAACTACAGAAAATATCTCTTTGCGACTCAATGCATCCACAACTTTATTTTACTTGCCTAGTTTGTGTATCTAAATGAATTCATATTCAATAAGGATCTCCTACCATCCGGCCAGCATCAGACTCAATTTCTGTTGAGTTTTGAAGTGTTAGCCACATTCTCTGCCTTGACAACAAACTTCATTCCCAGCAAATATACCCGCCATATTTGAAGACAATGGAGGACTGCCACTATCTCTTTTTCATGAGCAGAATACCTTTTCTACATAGGATTTAATTTTCTACTCTCCAATGATACCGTATGATCTTCTTGCACCAGCACACCCCCGACTGCATAATCACAAGCATCAGTGTGAATTTCAAATGGCAAATAAAAATCAGGCAATTGTAATATTGGTTGAAAAGCAATGGCCTTCTTCAGAGATTTGAAAGACTTTTCACTTACTTCTAACCAAACCCACTTAACATTCTTCTTCAACAAATCAGTCAATGGAGCAACCTTCTTTGAATAACCCACTATGAACTTTTGATAGTAGTTTGCCAAACCCAAAAACTGAACTTAATTTTTTAACCATGTTCGGTGCCTGCCAGTCAACAATGGCCTACACTTTCTTAGGATCCATTCACACCTAATTTTCACTAAACAGGTAGCCCAAAAACTTAATCTTGTGACTTGCAAGGTCACATTTTTCCATCTTGACATAGATTTGATATTGTCTAAGTTGTTACAACACCATTCTCAAATACAATAAATGATTTTCTAGCGTTCTACTATAAATGAATATATATCATCTAAGTAAACAATACAAAGTCATCGAGGTACTCATAAATAACATTTTTCATTAAGTTGCAAAAAGTAGTTGGGGCATAAGTCAGCCCAAACGACATTACAATGAACTCAGAGCTACCATATCTAGTTACACAAATGGTCTTTGGGGCATCCCCCTCGGCTATGCACACTTACTAATAGACAGACCTTAAGTCTAACTAAGGAAAGAAACTAGCCTTAGATAGCCTATCCATCAAGTTATGAACCAACATCACCGGATACTTGTTCTTCACAGTTACTTTGTTCAGTGCACGATAGTCTATGCACATTCTTAGGGTTCCTTCCTACTTCTTTTGAGATAGAATTGGGGAAGCATATAGAGCCTTTAAAGGATGTATAAGTCCAACTTCAAGCAAATCAGGCAACTACTTCCTCAATTCTGCCAACTATAATGGACACATACTATAAGAGGGCGTCCCGGTGGCACTTATCCAGGAATCAGTCCAATCCTGTGACCAATTTTCCTCCGTGGAGGCAACTCTTTAGGCAGTTTTGGTGGCATCACATCTTTGAATTCATCCAGTAACTTAGAAACACTATACTAAACTTCAGTCCACACGTCGGGTAGTAAGATTAGCAGTTTTCCTTTCTTTAACCCCTTTGTAAAGGCCATAGCCGACAGCGTTGCAACAATTCTGGTGTTCTTCTTCTTTCCCTATTCAAGGGGATGAATACCCTTCACAAAGTTAGGGTTGTTTTCCCTCATAAACATTAAGCCATCCAAATGAAGAATCAGAGTAACCTTAAACTTTCTCACAAAATCAATCCCAAGCAGATGATTGAAGTCATCAAGTGGCACCGCAGTCAAGTTGTGCGTTCCAATCCAATTTCTATAGTCAGTGGGACAACCAGTTCCATGTCATAGCCTGACTATTCTAAAAAATTCATAGCCTTCATCGGTGTTGCACAATTAGTCATCTTCAAGCCATACTCCTTCATGAATTTTTAGGCAACCAAAGTATGAAAAACGCCAGTATCAACCACTGTTATCACATTTTTGTCCCTAATTTTATGTAAATATACATCAACATATCATAGGTATCTGATATATTGTCCACCGATTCGGCAGTATTAATGTAGGCAACCTTCCTAGCAACATCATCTTCCTCTATTTCAACCACATCCATGCTAGACAACTTGTTAAACAAACGTTGTGAATTCACATAGGCAACAATTTCCTGTTCTTTGTACTATTTTTCCTCCTCGGCTAGAAGGGCATTGATTTTCCCTTTTTGGATTTTTCCTTACCTGATGTCCTAATTTTTCACAAGTCCAACAAATATTTTTACCAGCCTATTTGCTTTGAATAGATGCGGTAGCATCCATTTTTTCCTTGCCTTCGATTATCCTTCTTCCAATCTATACCCTTTTCCTTCTTCTTAGTATTAGGAGGAGTCGGATGTCACGACCCGATTTCTCAGGTCATAATGGCACCTACTACAACCTGCTAGAAGGTAAGCCAGCCCATAGTCTGGAATAGCTAGTAACGGACTATCAAGAGAAAATAAGAAAGCAATGGAAAATGAATTCAATAAAGAGACTAATATAAAGAAATAACCCCAAAACCTGATAAAGTCGGTACAAGAGCTACTAACAAGACAAGAGCACAAAGTAAGCCTAATGTAAATATACATAAAGTCGTCTCTAAAATACAAAAATAGAGATCAGTCTAACAATAAGAGGGAGAGCAGGAAAAACTTTGAACGTCAAGAGCTCACCGCAAATCTTCGATCCATAGTTGCCCCGCACAATACACACATTAACGGTGAAGACTAGTACTATGATCTGCAGGCTGCAGAAGGGTAGTATGAGTACGAAACACAAGGTACTCAGTAGCCATCGGCCGACTGAGCTATAAAGATAAAGCAAGTATAAATAACATGTAAAGTAGGAATATAAACTACAGGCAACTACTCAGGCAACAAAACACAATAATACTAATGGAAAAGTAAAGTAAACTATCAGCTACTACCAGTAATCAAGGACGAAGCGCGGTTATAAGTAGCTAGTCCATATACGATATTATAGTGAAGAAAGAGATATACAATATGCAATAATAGTAGGAAATAAGGAAATGATATACAAATAGTAGCTAGAGAAGAATGGATATACAACCATACTACACAGATAAACCAACATAAAGGTACTACTCTGAGGGAACTAGTCTACATCACCCAAATCATTAATAACAAGGGATCTAACTCTAGCATAATCAGGGTCTCTACTCGAAATGTGACAAATTAGAAAGTAATCTAACAACGATAAATCTTGCCATAATAATGAGAAAAGGGATCAGAAACGTACCAACAATCTCGGGTACCAATATATAACTAGCCTGCCATGAACTATACAACAGTAATCAAACAGTAAAGTAACAAGCTAGTCTGGACAACCAATTACCTAACAAGGCCCCCATAAGGCCGTAAGATACAAGCAAACAATCTTCAAATAGTAACCATAACCTGTACCTATATAGCCCCCTATAAGACTAGATACAGGTGTCAAAAAATTATTCTGGTGATAGGCAATGTATATTATTGAAGATGCAATGATAATCCAGTACCATCATCCAATCAAGTCCCATAACGTACCAAGTGTATACACAACCTCCAACTCAGTAGCTCGCAAAGGCAGGACATATGGCGACCATCATTCTCCGATACTGTGGCTCATTAAATAAAAGGGTCCATAGGGGACTCGAGGTATCTGTATACACTGCCTGGTCCCGAACAAGGACTTCCATGATCCATAACAACAAATCCACTCCATCCAGTATCGAAGAGAAATAGAAATATAATAAATAATCAAAATCAAACTGAGACTAAATCAATATAAATCTGTAAATTCATATCCCAAGATTGAGCTCAGAACTAAAACGGTAGAATACTATAGAAAGGGTCAAAATCTCTCTCGACCAAAGTGAGTAAGTAGTATTAAAACAGAGTGGATCAATAATGGATCGAAATTAACCTCGGTCTAATTTTCAAAGTAATATGTTTAGTTTAAAATGTCATAATTCAATAGTAAGGGTGGTACGACTTCCTTTTTCAAAGAATCAATTTTAAAGTTAAGAAAAGTGGGAATAAATCCCTTTTTAGAAAACAATAGTAAAACCAAGGTTTTAACAAGAATCTTACCACTAATTAAGCATAAATGCGTCTAAAGGTATGCATGCCATCACTAGTATCCAAACAATACAATCGTAAGCATCTACGCGTCTAAGAACCAAATCACGTCCTTTCAAAGGATAAAGAACTAACCTGGTATCCATCTGGTATCGTAACCACGACCTCGAGCCCACAACATATAACTTAATAAGATATCAACACCATAATCCAGAAATTTACGATAAACAAGGGCATAAAGCTACTAGAAGGATCTAATCGGGGAATATCATCCAATTCACTAAGTAATATGGTAAGTCTTATACTAAAGGATCCTTCATGTCAATCTATGGTTAAACAAGTCTATAATCAAGTGTAATAGGATCCTACAACCATAACGATTATTCTAAGCTAAGGCTCAAATTACATTTCTATTTTAAATCAACTAAAAAGGTCAAGTCATGATACCACTAGACATAAACTGGTCCTATAATTCCTACCTAGCATGCAATCTATACAATACATAATCTCAAGATATGAGTATACCGTAGCCTACCTTAAAGTCGAACCGTAATCTTGAATTATCCACAAACTGCTCGTCTCCACACCATGATCTCTGAATGACATCGTGCTATCAAAATCATAAACTACACGTTAATACGAGTAAAACAATACTCATATTGCAATATAAAACTCCGGATCTAAAATTGGGCCAAAAATAGGCCCCTGGGGCTCACAAATAAAATTTAAAAATTGAATCTGTCATAAGATCCCTCGAAGGACAAGAATTGCGTGCTTGAAATTTGAGCACAAGTGGAGCACAAATCGGGTCAGCCCCTTGAGATAATGAAAATAAGAGGAAAAACAAAAATTAAATAGAGGATTTAGGCCGAAAACTTACGAATGAAATAATGGGAAATGATCGCCTCAACGACCTCTACACATTACCAACTCCAATTGAACGATTTCCACACTCCCATGAGCTCCTAGGTCTCAAAAATAGCGGAATAGGTTAAGAAATGGTTGAAAAATAGGGAAGAGGAGGATATAAACACACAGCAGTAACCGCTTAAATGGACACTTAACCTCTAAAGCAGTTACCGCTAAAGCGGCGGGTAAGGAGGGGCGAGGGATCGCTAAAGCAGCACCCTGGCCACTAAAGCGGTGTCTGCTAAAGCGGACATGGACTGCTAAAGTAGCACAAGGTAGCTAAAGAGACCACCGCTAAAGCGGCTCTACGACCGCTAAAGCGGTTGCACTAGATACCTAAAACCAGCAAAAATGCTAAGTCCTTACGGACTCCGAACAGGGGCTTAGGATTCATTCAGAACCACGTGTGGACAAATGAACTATGCTATTATACCAAATTCGACAGTCCGTACTCAACAAAACAATTAAAATTTCCATCCAAGGTCGTTTCGAGAAAACATGGGCCCCAACCCATAGTTTGATTTTTCATCAAATCCAACCAATTTCAAAAATGAGTCCAGAAGCCTCAGGACGCTGACCAAGAGTTCCCCTAGCCTAAAATCCACATTCCAGAGCTAAACAACGTTATCAAAATTCTCATCCGATGTTGTTTACTAGGAATTTGGTTCCAAGGCCAATTTCTTAACTTTAAAAGCTCCAAAATAGGAAAATGGGCTTAAAACACAAATGAACTATCGCAAAACTGAACTGACGGTTCACGCAAGTCATAAATGACCTATAGTCATTATGGAAAGGTACGAAATATCAAAAATGTGCAAAAATGACCTAGAAGGACATTACAATATCCATAACTAAAATGATTTTCATCCTCAAATATCAACGGATAGAAAGAGCCTGAAAGCTAGAAAGGACAAGGTATTGGGCCTGCATGCCCCGAGGAAACCTCCCTAGATAACCCCTAAGTCCAACCAACGCTTCCAAGGGATTTCTCTAAAGCTATCTCTTTTTCATCCATAAACTAACTTCACCTTCCACTCATCTAAAAACTCATCCTCAACGACCAACTGGCCTCTAACTAAACCGAGCATCACAGAACCACGTAAACCCAAACCACAACATACTGACAGTATACCAAAACAAGCATAACTAAGAAGATGCTCAACCAGGCTGAGGACAACCCAAGACATGAATCACACAGACAACTCCAAATTCCAAATCTAACATTCTCTTACCTTTCCAAACATGATGTCTACTCTAAACTACACAGAATCTCTCCAACATCATCTGAGTCCTATCCGCATAATCACATCACATTAACCTTTAAAGACTAAAGTTGACCCATCAAAAAATCCACACAAATTAACATATGAATAATGCCCAAAGTGGTTCTACCTGAATACTCAAATAGTGGTGATTAACGTATGTGCTCTCTACCAAAGCCACTAAATGGTCTGGATGACCCTCGAAACAAATATTCATGAGTCCAAAAGCACGAACTATCAAAATTGAACAATCCACTCCAAATGCCCCACCGATTATGAGTAAAACCACGCTAAGCCCGACTTGAATATATTTCTTCCGCTGAATAGACAATCAAAATTCTGACAAAAACTGAGAACCAATGTTAAAATAGTAGAAACCAACACTATGTACCAACGAACCATCCTTCAAGCATTTAGCTAATACAATTTTCCTGAACTGAAGAAAACTGAGCTGATAGGTAGTAAGTAGGCCTAGTCAACTTATCGACGAAGGCAAAACTAATTCAAACGTCGAAATAGGGTTGCAACTAAGTTACGCAACCCATCAACTAATTTACGCAGTCCATAGCTGTAATCCCAACACCAAAGTTGAACTACTCAACCTCAACTATCCAAACCGATCCTGTTGATGAGTAAGCATCCATATTCCAAAATCTATCACAACTTCCAAGCCATCATTCAAAAGAGTCAAAATTCACAATTAGAGCCAACAAGTCTTCACTAAGGTCAAATACCCAAATTAATCTCACTACCAGAAATTAAACATATACCCCAAACCAAACTCACTTTCAGAGGCTAAGCATATATCTAACGGTTCCTGCAAGGAATGAAACTGAAATATTGTAGGAGAACATAATCACAACCAAGGAAAACCACATGCTAAGGATATAAGCAATCAAGTCCACATCCAATGAGGGTATAACGCATCAAGGCATAACCAAGAACTTACCAAGACTGCAAAGAGTACTAATGGTAGCCAAATCTCGAGCAACTCACAAACTACGATCTTAGCCTGAATCTAGTCAAACCAATACTTAATCTATGGAAATGAATACTCACTCACAAAAGACATCTACTTTGATTTATGAAGGCAGATACACGAGCACATAACACCAAGAAGAAGTATTCCACTAAGTCATATTAGATGAAACCAATACCTAACTGAGGAATTTTTGAATTCACCCATTTCAACCAACCTTAATTCAACTGAACCATGAACCACATTATAGAAATAATGGAGTACCCATCTTAACACCAACACCAAGATCAAGACTACTATCGAGAGACGAACCCGATAAATCAGAATGACAAACCTCAGACTTATCAACAGTAAGAGCGGGCTATAGAAAAGATCGTCTAAGCTAGAATCACCACAAAACCATAGAAGGACAAACTCACCTTCACTTCCATAACTCATTCAACACCTGACTTTATCTCACTAATAGGAAGGAAAACCAACCAACCAAGGTAGTCGTCTAAGCCAAATAGACAAGAATAGCAAGGAAGGATATAATAACTAGATAATGCTAGTCTAGCCGTCTATCAAGTAAGAATAAATCAATTTCAAAACAATAATAATAATAACAATAGTATAAAGTGTCGGTGGCACAAGAATGAAAAGCGCAACCAGTACTACTCTAAGATCACATCAAGGCCAATATGCTACAGGAAAAGGGAATTTACCCAAATACTACACCCCAAGGAACATACCATACCAATCCGCTCAATCTACTACTAAAAGAAATCATTTACGGGGATAGTCACATAAGCAAAAATCTACACAAGGGCTTACAACCATCACTATAGTAATTTCAAGGCATAAACCACCAATGGGTATAAAACCCCCAACTCAATTCAAATAAAAACCAGAAGACTGTAAACCAAGAGCACACCTATAGCGATGAAATCTGAAGTCATAGTCTCTGACCTATCTGAAGAAGTATGAATCTGAATGCATCTAAACTAGGACTGAGCATTTGAACGACTAACTAAAATACTAAGTGCATTGCATCTGCCTGAAGGTTCCATAGCTCTAAGAGACTGATCAGCCTATACTGACAGCTTAATAATCCCACATCGAGGATCTTCTAAAACTAATGACCTGTCTTTCTACAGTCGTAACAAACCCCTAAAGCTCTAACGTGGCAAGAAACACAAGTTGGTCCTAACTGGCTGACTAACTCACTCTTAGGCACTCTCTAGACCAATGACCAATCTTACCAAAATTGAAACATGCCCCTGGAACTCTCTAATGTACTGTACATGCTGATCCAGAATGCCCGACACTACCTGAAGACCTATACTGAATACCCTGTAATGTCTTACTAGAACTCTGTCCACTGTGACCACCACAACTTATATGAGAGCCACTTATACTCTGAGATGCTAACTGAATAGACATGATAGGCTGCAAGTGTTGCTGACCTCTGCTTGGAGGATCCCTACCTCAGGATGGGATACCACTAACACTGTACTATTGGCATGGCCTCTTATCGCCACCTCTGTATATCTCAAGATATGCCCTCTCTATAGTCCTCGCATACTCTACAACCTGAAGGTAAAGAGCCCCAGTTGCTATCAAATGCTCGATGCCAAACAGAGTGGTAATGTTAATCCTCTGATAAATCCACACATCATCTCATGCTTTATAGAATATAACATAGGAGTATGCTTGGCCTACTTGAGAAACCCAATCTCATACTCTGAAATTGATAAAGAGCCCTGTTGAACACCAATGAACCCAACTCTAGCTTGAGAACCACTCGATGTACCGGGCACCACCACTGACTATAAAGTATCCATAAAAAGACTCAGAACCCCTAACACAATATCCTGACAAGCTGAGGTATTCATAAACCCTGCCAGATCCTGGGTCGATCCCAGACCCACTGGTTGATGCTGAAGATCCTCAATATTAATTCTAACTCCCTAGCCCAACTTTGAGCTAAAACCTTGGTAACACGCGCAGAAGTCTCGTCCTCATCTATAAATAACCTCGTGTTATCCATCTGGGAAAGAGTAGAGTCAAAGAAAGTAATTAGGGGTTCATATAAGTACGAACACATGACAAAGAATTGGGATTTCCTAAGAATACCCTATAGCCTCCTGAAGATAGGATATAGACGTCTTTGTACCGATCCGTAGGACTCAACTAGGAACTTAGTTCTTGTACCAACAACACCGGTGAATTTAGGCTTTGATAACAATTTGTCATGACCCAATTTTTTAGGTCATGATGGCACCTACTATAGCCCGCCAGTAGGTAAGCTAGCCCATAGTCTGAAACAACGAGTAACAGACTATCAAAAGAAAAGAAGAAACCAACGAAAAATGAATTCAATAAAGAGACTAATATAAAGAAATAACCCCAAAACCTAGTGAAGTCAGTACAAGAGCTACTAATAAGACAAGAGTACAAATTAAGCCTAATGTAAATATATATACAAAGTTGTCTTTGAAATAAAAAAATAAAGATCAATCTAACAATAAGAGGGAGAGTAGGAACAACTCCGATCAATGGCTTTCCCACATGATGCACACATCAACGGTGAAGACTCATACTATGATCTGCAGGTTGCAAAAGTGTAGTATGAGTACCAAACACAAGGTACTCAGTAGGCATCAGCCGACTGAGCTCTAAAGAAAAAGCAAGTTAAATAACATGTAAAGCAGGAATATAAACTACAGGCAACTACTCAGGCAACAAAACATAATAATGCTAATGGAAAAGTAAAGGTAAACTATCAGATACTACCAGTAATCAAGGATGAAGCGCGGTTCCATAAGTAGCTAGTCCATACACGATAGTATAGTGAAGAAAGAGATATACAATATACAATAGTATAGTAAAGAAAGAAATATACAATATACAATAGTAGTAGAAAAGAAGAAAATGATATACAAATAGTAGTTAGAGAAGAATGGATATACATCCGCACTATACAGATAAACCAACATGTAGGTACTACTCTAAGGGAACTAGTCTACATCTCCCGGATCATAAATAACAAGGGATCTAACTCTAGCATAATAAAGGTCTCTACCCAAAAGGTGACTAATCAGAAAGTAATCTAGCAATTACAAATCTTACCATAAAAATGAGAAAAGGGATCAGAAATGTACTGACAATCTCGAGTACCAATCTATAACCAGTCTGTCATGAACTACACAATAGTAATCAAACAGTAAAGTAACCGGCTAGCTCAGACAACCAATAACCTAACTGAGTCCCCATAGCTCGAAAGGTACAAACAAAGACTCATCAAATAGTAACCATAAAATGTACCTTTAAATCTCCCCATAACACCAATACATACAGGTGACAAACAATTATGCTGGTGATAGAAGATGTATATTAATGAATGAATGCAAGGATAATCCAGTACTATCAACCAATCAAGTACCATAATGTACTAAGTGTATAAACCTCCTCCAGCTTAGTAGCTTGCATAGGCAGGACCTACGACGACCATCCTTCTCTAGTACTGTGGCTCATCAGACGAAGGGGCCCATGGCGGACTCAAGATATCCATATGCACTGCCTGGTCCTGAACCAGGACTTCTATGATCCATAATAACAAATCCACTCTATCCAGTATTGGAGAGAAATAAGAATATAATAAATGCTAGGAATCTCGAGACTAAATTAGTATAAATTTGTAAATATATTGCTCGAGATCGAGCTAGGAAGTAAAATGGTAGATTATTGTAGAAAGGGTTGGAATCTCCCTCGATCGAAGTGAGTAAGTAGTGGTAAAAGAGAGTGGATCAATAATGGACTGGAATTAGCCTTGGTCTAATTTCCAAAGTAATATGTTTAGTTTAAAATGTCATAATTCAATAAGAAGGGTGGTACAAAGAATCAATTTTAAAGTTAAGAAAAGTGGGAATAAATCTATTTTTAGAAAATAATAGTAAAACCAAGGTTTTAATCGGAATCGTACAACTATTTAAGCGTAAATGCATTTAAATATATACATGAAATCACTAGTATCCAAATAATACAACCGTAAGCGTTTACGAATCTAAAAACTGAACCACATCCTTTCAAAGGATAGAGTACTAACATGGTGACCATCTGTTATTGTAACAACGGCCTCAGGTGCACAACATATAACTTAACAAGATATGAACACCATAATCCAGGAAACTAAGATAAATAAGGGCATAAAGCTACTAGAAGGATCTAATCGGGGAATATCGTCCAATTCACTAAGTAATATGGTAAGTCTTATACTAATGGATCCTTCATGTCAATCTATGATTAAATAAGTCTATAATCAAGTGTAATAGGATTCTACATCTATAACGATTATTCTAGCCTAAGGCTCGAATTATATTTCTATTCTAAATCCTCTAAAAAGGTCAAGTCACGATACCACTAGATATAAACCTATCCTATAATCCCTACCTAGCATATGATTTATACAATACACAATCTCAAGATAAGAGTAGACCGTAGACTACCTCGAAGTCGAAGCACAGTCTCGAATCATCTACGAATTGCTCGTCTCTACTTCATGATCCCTAAATGACGTCGCGTTATCAAAATTATAACCTACAAGTTAATATGAGTAAAATGATACTCATATTGCAATATAAAACTTTGGGTCAAAAATAGGCTTATGGGGCCCGCAAATGAAATTCCAAAATTGAATCAGTCATGAAGTCCCTTGAAGGACAAGGAATGCGTGCCCAAAATTTGAGCATAAATGGAGGACAAATAGGGGCTCAAATCAGCACCGAGAGATCAGGAAAATAAGAGGAAAAACAAGAATTAAATGAAGGATTTAGGCCAAAAACTTACAAAGGAATTAATGGGAAATGATCACTTCAATGTCCTCTACACGTTCCCAACTCCAATTTATCAATTCCCATACTCCCTTGAGCTCCTAGGTCTCAAAAATAGCAGTAAAGGGTTAAGAAATGGATGAAAATTTGGGAACAGGGGGATATAAACACCCAGCAGTGACTGCTTAAGCGGTTACCGCTAAAGCGGTGGGTAAGGATGGGCAAGGGGCCACTAAAGCAGCACCCTGGTCTCTAAAGTGGCGTCTGCTAAAGCGAACATAGACCGCTAAAGCGTCCCTCAGCCAGGTAACCAAGGTCGTTAAAGTGGCACAAGGTCGCTAAAGCATCTATACGACCGCTAAAGTGGCTGCACTAGATACCTGAAAACAGCAAAAATGCTAAGTCCTTATGGAATTCGATCGAGGGGTCGGGATTCATTCGAAACCCGATCCATGCAAATGAACTATGCTATTATACAAAATTCGACATTCAGGACACAACGAAACCATCAAAACTTCCTAGCCTAAAAATAGGCCTCACACCCATAGTTTTATTTTTCATCAAATCCAACCAATAGCAGAAAATGAGTTCAGAAGCCTCGATACATGGACCAAGGGTCCTCCTAGCCTAAAATCTATGTTTCGAAGCTAACGACGTTGTCGGAATTCTCATCTGATGATACGGGTGGGACAAGCTGCACAAGTACACAACCTTTCACACGAAGCAAAGCTCGAGAATTACAAAAACTCCAAGCCTTGTTCATGCAAATGGCCGTGTGTGAGTTGGTGATTGAGCCTACTAAGGATCTAAATGTTTTTAAGTGTGAAGAGGGACCTTGAAGTGTAATAAACTTACACTCCAAGGTCGACACCCTAGACAAGGACAAGCTAGTCATTTTGCTTCATTTTTCCTTTTAATATAAATAGAACATATTAGGGTTATTTGAGTAGTTCTCTCATTATAATTTTGAAGACAAAAACTCTTGTAATATTAAGGACTTCTCTCTCCTCCATTTGGGAAGCTACAAAATAGCAACTCACAAGTGGAGTACACTTGTGTTGTATCTTGGCTAGAAACAAGGATCTTGAGGTCATTGAGTTCCTCTTGGTCTAAGTAAGAACTTGGTGTTCATATTCATTAGTCTTAGGGTCCTTTCTTGATGTTAGGGTTCTTAGTCTCTTGAATATTATATGTCAAGTTAACTATCTTTTTATTATCTTGTTGTTGTTGTGTTTGTGATCTTGAAGTCTAGTGAAGCCGTGTGGGGTTCGTTAGATTCATTAGCATTGTTGTTCAACCTGTTAATCTTGTGTTTGTTGGGTATTCTTGTTGTTGTTGTTGGAATCTTCTTATTATGAACTTGATCCGGTATCATTTGGTATCAGAGCAAGAACGGTTGTGTTCCAACACTACCCATCTTGGGCTTGCTCTCGGTCAAAAAAAAAAAGAAAAGAGAAAATCTGTCCATTGTTGTCTTGGCCGAGAATGTTGTTGTGTGTATAGATCTAGGTGTTATTTTACTTGTTTAGTGTGTTTCTAGTGTTGGTTTCTTTCTCACCAACACTAAGGTGTCTAGATCTAAAAGATTGAGCTTAAAATATTGACCATTGTTGTGGTGACTTGAAAAGTGGACCGTAGGTTGTATGTTTGATGACAATTGGTGGTTTTATGTTATGTGCTTGAAGAAGTTGATGTTGTGTTCTTGAAGGGTGTTGGGATTTTTGAGGTGTTCATCTTATAAACTTGTTCATCTTCTCGAAAGTTGAGTTCATGTTGTAAGACAAAAGTCATAAAGTTGTTGGTGAAAAGACTTGAACCCATCACTTCCTAGTCTTAACAACCACTCTTCCTTAATTCAAGGGACCTTGTTTTGTGGGAATAGTATAGTCAAACCTCACCTTTTTGAGTTTGAAAGGTTGAAAAGAATACAAGACTCTTAATTTCCCTCCAAAAACACCTTGTCATCCATAACAAGTTGTGTGAGTATTGAAAATTTCAGATTTGAGACAAAAAAAAACAAAAAATATGTGGGACCAAGACCGACCACTTACATGCTTCCACGTCACTATAAGCTCAACTTTGGATATTCTTCTAGTTGCTAATTGTTGATTCTTGGTTTCCTTACTTGGTTCTAGAATTAATTAACAAACTAGTACCTTCTTACTAGGTTGTCAATTAGTCCTTTGAATCCGTTTGTTCGTGTCAATGATTACTTGAGTGCCCTTTTTATATTTTGAATACGTTGCTGTTTTTGGTTCTAGTCCGACAAGAATTCTTTGAGTCTTCAAACAAGAATCCACTCCGGATAAGAGCTCACTCATACCTTAAAGGATTCACGGTTACTAGCCAATCTACAACACTTGTGGAACTCAACCGTGAGGTGATCCAAAGAGTATAATACCTTGACAATGGAAGGGACCACGCCCCAAAACGTGGATACTAATGCACTTGACTCTATGAGGGTCACTCTTGAGGTCGTTACCCGGACACTTAAAAGGTTGAATACAGAATTTGGGGCTGTGAGAGGGGATTTGGCAGCAATAAAGGGAGAAGTGTCGACTATTAGTGGGAGATTAGAACAAGTGGAGAGTCAAAGGAACTCTCGTCCGTCTACTATTAGTGGGAGATTAGAACAAGTGGAGAGTAAAAGGAACTCTCGTCCTTCTACTCCTCTACATGTATCTACCAATGGCCATGATAGAACTTCCTCCGCAACCATCACCCCCAAAACAGTGCACCGAATGTTAAATGCACCTCAAGCTCCACTAAATGCCGCAAGCCAAACCACTCTTTTACCTCCAAACCGTGACCCCACTAGACCAATACATTTTCAAACTCCTCAAGTTCCACAAGAGGGATTTGGACATCAAGTACCTCCGCTAAATCCGAACCCTCCATTCCAAGCCCCATTAAACTAAAGGCCACAAAATCCAATTCCTCCAAATCAAGTCCAAAATGCCCAAAATCGTTCAGCCCCCTTTGAGGGATATCGTAGAGAGGAGTATGAAGGATATGGAGCCTTTGATGATGCTTACATGAGGGAGGAGGAGATAAGAGGGGGTCGTGGAGATCCAAGGAGATACCGATGGTATGGAGAAAGGGGAAACCGACACCAAGACAGAGATGTAGGTATCAACACCATCAAGTTGAACCTACCCATCTTTAAGGGTGAAAGTGACCCCGAGGCCTACTTAGCTTGGGAATCGGCTTGTGACAAAGTTTTCCAAGTTAATGATATCTCGGAAGAAAAGAAGGGTTGCTATGCTATAGCTCATTTTGAGGGTTATGCTAACACTTGGTGGGAGTATGTCAAGCGGTTTGGTAATGAACTAATTGATGGGCAGCCAACACCTTGGTATCGGTTGAGGTACTTGATGAGGCAACGATACCTTCCCAAGAGATATCGCCATGAGTTGCTTGCTAGATTGTACAGCTTGCGTCAAGGTAACAAGAGTGTGATGGCGTATTTTGATGAGTTTCAACAACTCATGTTGAAACTTGATCATCGTGGGGAACAAATCAGTCATGACATCATCCGGTTCAATTGTGGGTTGAACAAAGAGATCTCCACTCATTTAACACTTCACAAGTTTGATACCGTTGACGGTATTTTCCAAGCGGCTCTTGAGATTGAAAGGGAACTTAAAGAGAGATCATCTTTCAAGTCAAGGGGACAAGCCCCTTCGGGCTGGCCCAAAAACAAGGACCAACCCACCACTACAAGGCTTCCCGAGCCCAAAACAGTCCACAAAATTCCTCCAAAACTGGAGGCTCACAAGTATCCTAACCCAAAGGGATTCCAATGTTTCAAGTGCCAAGGTTGGGGGGTGGACCCTGAAAAGGGAGAAGATAAGGCCGAGCCTCAAGATGGAGAGAAAACCGATGATGGACCACATGATGATGATGGTGATGATGGTGAAGATGTTTATCCGCAAGAAGGGGAGTGTGTGGTTCCAAACTTTGTGGTTAGGCGCGTCATGATTAGTAAGGCAATAGATGACCCAAGCCAAAGGGAAAATCTATTCCATACTAAATGTCTTGTAAAGGGGAGTGTGTGTACCTTGGTGATCGATAGTGGTAGTTGTACAAACGTTGTAAGTAATGCTATGGTAAATTTCTTGAAGTTACCAACTACCCCGCACACTAGTCCTTACAAGTTACAATGGTTGAATGATTGTGGTGAATTAAGGGTCGCAAGGCAATGTGTGATACGGTTTAAGGTGGGAAACTACCACGATGAAGTACTTTGTGACGTGATACCAATGCAAGCATGTCACTTGTTGCTAGGTAGACCTTGGCAATATGATAGGTCTACCAAACACGATGGGAGGTCCAATCGATATACACTTGAGAAGGATGGCCGAAAGGTTTCACTTCATCCTCTTTCTCCTTCCTAAGTAAATGAGTGGCATCAAAGGATGAGAGAATTGAAGGAAAAGGGAAAGGAATCCGAAAAGGGAGAAAAGGTAGGTGGGGCAGTGGGCATCCAAGGTTGCCTCAAAAGCAAAAGGGACGGAAAACATGGTGATGTTGGTTAGGAAGAAGGAACTCTTCGTGGATCATAATGAGGACACGCCTATGTTACTTTTGGCTCATTGTTTTAATACTAACCCCACTAATTCTTCCATTTCCCCTTTGATTTCTTATGTGTTGCAGGATTATGAAGATGTATTTCCTAAAGAACTTCCGCAAGGATTGCCCCTACTTTGGGGAATTGAGCACCAAATTGACTTTGTACCGGGATCATAATTGCCAAACAAGCTGGCTTATAGAAGCAACCCTACGGACACCAAGGAATTGCAACGTCAAGTTGAGGAGCTCCTCAACAAAGGGTATGTCAAGGAGAGCATGAGTCCGTGCGCGGTTCCAGTGCTATTAGTGCCTAAAAAGGATGAAATGTGGCTCATGTGTGTGGATTGTCGAGCCATCAACAAAATTACGGTAAAATATCGCCACCCTATTCCTCGGTTAGATGACATGCTAGATGAATTGAATGGTTCATGTTTGTTTTCTAAGATTGATTTAAGAAGTGGCTATCACCAAATAAGAATGCAACCCGGTAATGAATGGAAAACTGCCTTCAAGACCAAGTTTGGTCTCTATGAATGGATGGTTATGCCCTTCGGCCTAACAAACGCTCCAAATACTTTTATGAGGTTAATGAATCATGTGATGAGGCCATTTATTGGAAAGTTTGTTGTTGTCTACTTTGATGTTGTCTTGGTGTATAGCAAGTCTTTAGAAGAGCATGTGATGCATTTACAATGTGTGCTTGATGCCCTTAGAAAGGAAAAATTGTATGCAAATCTGGAAAAGTGCTCCTTTGGTATTAATGAAGTTGTTTTCTTGGGTTTTGTTGTTAGTTCAAGAGGGTTCAAAGTGGATGAATCCAAGATAAATGCTATCAAAAATTGGCCAACCCCACAAACCGTTGGATAAGTAAGAAGCTTCCACGGGTTGGCTAGTTTTTATAGAAGGTTTGTCAAAGGATTTAGCACCATAGCCGCCCCCTTGACCGAGGTCATTCGGAAAGAACAACCCTTCAAGTGGGGTGACGAGCAAGCTAAGGCCTTTGAAGCCTTGAAAGCTATGCTCATCTCCGCGCCCTTGTTACAATTGCCCAACTTTGATAAGATCTTCGAAGTCGAGTGCGATGCGAGTAAAGTAGGCATAGGGGCTGTTTTGATGCAAGATTTGAAACCCATTGCTTACTTTAGCGAAAATCTCAAAGGAGCAACTCTAAACTACTCCACGTATGATTTAGAGTTGTACGCCTTGATTAGAGCCTTGGCCACTTGGCAACACTGCTTATGGCCTAAGGAGTTTGTGATCCGAACGGACCATGAATCCTTAAAGCATCTTCGGGCCCAAGACAAGCTTAACAAACGGCATGCCAAATGGATTGAGTTTCTTGAGACCTTCCCTTATGTTATCCAATACAAAAAGGTTAAGGACAACGTAGTAGCCGATGCTTTGTCTAGAAAACATGCTCTTGTGTCCACTTTGTCAACAAAATTGATGGGTTTTGAGAGTTTAAGAGAGTTGTATCCCAAGGACCCTCACTTTTCTCCAATCTTTAGAGAATGCGAAGACTTGGGTAGGGACAAGTGGGATTCGGCTAGGGGTTCAAATCCCTATGCCAAGTTTGATGGTTACTTATTTAAAGGTAGAAGATTGTGTGTGCCCTCTAGCTCTTGGAGAGAGTTGTTTGTGAGGGAAGCACACGATGGCGGTCTAATGGGTCATTTTGGGGTCGAAAAGACCTTCGGAATATTGGAGGAGCAATTCTATTGGCCCAAAATGCGCAAGGATGTGACTAGGATTTGCGGCCAATGTGTAGAATGCAAGAGAGCCAAATCTCGGCTCCTACCTCACAGGTTGTACACCCCGCTACCTACTCCTCTACGTCCTTGGCTTGATATATCTATGGATTTTGTGTTGGGACTGCCAAGGACTCGACGAGGCCGGGATAGTATTTTTATTGTAGTCGACCGGTTTTCTAAAATGGTGCACTTTATTACTTGCTCTAAATGTGGTGACGCACCTAACGTGGCCTCTTTGTTTGTTGATAATGTTGTTAAATTGCATGGTGTTCCGAGGACCATTGTGAGTGATAGGGATTCTAAGTTCCTAAGCCACTTTTGGAAGTCCATGTGGGGTAGGCTTGGTACCAAGTTGTTGTTCTCTACGTCCTGCCACCAATAAACCGATGGCCAAACGGAGCTAGTAAGTAGAACTTTGGGTGCTATGCTACGTTCCATGGTTAAGGGAAAAATGACTTCTTGGGAAGAGCACTTACCATTGATTGAATTTGCCTATAACCGTGTCATACACCCAAGTACGGGAATGACTCCCTTTGAGTGTGTATACGGCCTCAACCCCCTTACCCCTTTGGATTTAACGCCTTTGCCAAGTGATCTCATGATTAGCTTAGATGGAAGCAAGCGGGCAGATGCTATGAAGAAGTTACATGAGAAGGTGCGGCTTCAACTTGAGAAGAAAAACCAAGACATGGAAAGGAGGGCCAACAAGGGAAGAAAGAAATTCATTCTTGAACCGGGAGATTGGGTGTTGGTGCATCTTCGGAAGGATCGGTTTCCATCTCAAAGAAAGTCCAAATTGATGCCTAGGGGTGATGGTCCCTTCCAAGTACTTGAGAGAGTCAATGACAACGCCTGCAAGATTGACCTTCCACCGGAATATCAAGTGCACAACACTTTCAACGTTTGTGATCTCTCTCTCGTGGGTGAGGATGACGATGACCAAATGCTGAATTTGAGGTCAAATTCCTCTCAAGATAGAGATGATGATACGGGTGGGACAAGATCCACAAGTACACGACCTTTCACACGAAGCCAAGCTCGGGAATTACAAAAACTCCAAGCCTTGTTCATGCAAATGGCCGTGTGTGAGTTGGTGATTGAGCCTACTAAGGATCTAAATGTTTTTAAGTGTGAAGAGGGACCTTGAAGTGTAATAAACTTACACTCCAAGGGCGGCACCCTAGACAAGGACAAGTTAGTCATTTTGCTTCATTTTGCCTTTTAATATAAATAGAACATATTAGGGTTATTTGAGTAGTTCTCTCATTATAATTTTGAAGACAAAAACTCTTGTAATATTAAGGACTTCTCTCTCCTCCATTTGGGAAGCTCCAAAACAGCAACTCACAAGTGGAGTACACTTGTGTTGTATCTTGGCTAGAAACAAGGATCTTGAGGTCATTAAGTTCCTCTTGGTCTAAGTAAGAACTTGGTGTTCATATTCATTAGTCTTAGGGTCCTTTCTTGATGTTAGGGTTCTTAGTCTCTTGAATATTATATGTCAAGTTAACTATCTTTTTATTATCTTGTTGTTGTTGTGTTTGTGATCTTGAAGTCTAGTGAAGCCGTGTGGGGCTCTTTCGATTCACTAGCATTGTTGTTCAACTTGTTAATCTTGTGTTTGTTGGGTCTTGTTGTTGTTGTTGTTGGAATCTTTGTATTGTGAACTTGATCTTGTATCATCTAAGGCAATTTACTAGGAGTTTTAGTCCAAGACCAATTTCTTAACATTAAAAGCTCAAAAACAGGGAAATGATCTTAAAACCCAAACGAACTATCCAAAAATCAAACCGACAATTTCGGTAAGTCATAAATGATGTATAGCCGTTATGGAAAGGCGTAAAATGCCAAAATATATATGGAAATCGAGAATCATAGGATCAGGAACAACATTGGTTGAACGAAAATCAACCAATACATCTGCCACCATAATAACACTAGGCAGATCTTAAACCTTCTGTCGACGTAGTTCATTATGCGCCTAACCTTGAATGCCAGTAATGTAGTTGGCAACTTATATTCATCATACATATTCTGAATAACAAGAATCAAGGAAAAAAATTCCTTCACATAGTCTCGGATTGAACTAACTTGCTTCAACTGCTTCAATTTGTCCTTAGCAACCTAAGATGAATTGCTAGGCAAAAATATTACACGAAGTGCATCCCTTAGTTTTTCCCATGTATCACACTTGGGTCAACCAGCACTTTTGTCATCGGCATTCTTTGTACACCACTACAGCACTGCATCATTCCTGAAATAACGAACTGTCGTGGTTAATTTATCAGTTACAGACACATGAGCAGTAGCAATATAGTGCTCCAAGTCCCACAAAAGGTTTTCCAGTTCTTTAGCACCATAAACACCATCAAAGTACTTCGATTCTTAGATCTTCATTTTGGCATGTTGTTTGTCACCATGGTACAAAAAAGCAACAACCCTTTAAAGGATCACCACCTCCGCATTAAGCTCCTCATTTTCCATTAACATGCCCTTAATTTGTGCACTCAAAGTCTCACCAAAAGTGAAAAGACCAGCCAATTGCTTATCAACAGCAGCACGATAACTTGCCAATTTTTTGTTGATATAATGAATAAGTGTAAAGTATCAACTAGTTCCTCTGAATCTTCTGTCAAACTAAGCATGGTCTCCAGCCTTGCAACTTTTTCATATAACTCATTGTAGTTACTTTTGTTAGCCATCATTCTAAGTGTCGCAACAAAATGCTCTAATACCAATTTTAATGGGGTCAAATTTTTTTGGTTTGACACTACTCGACATCCACGCACATATGGCTTCAATTCGTTTTTCCTTCAACACTTAGTTTGCCCAAACTTATGAAATTAAGGACACAAGCATGTACAAGAATTTCCTCCCAACTTTATATTCAAACTCGTGCTACAAAGAAGCACACAAAAATAGCCTTACAAAATTAGTCAACACAAACAACTTTGGCCAGTGACCGGCCTGCCTATACCTTCTTATAGACCAGATCCCTAGTCACATGTCAGGCACATGCGAAGCACCTTCCATGCACTACATTTATTTTTCATCCAGTTTCTGCCATTGGAATTTTACAAATGAAATGAATTTTCATATTTCTTTTTCCTTATACTTTTAAAATATACATACATCTATATCTACTTTATGATAAATACTCTAATAAAGTTCTCACACACTTTGAAACATATTTTTTAAGCTTTTGCACATTTTGACATATGTATTATTACAATTATGATAAAAAAATGTATTATTAACATTTCTTCTCTTCTTTTCATATTTTTTGAAACATACATATATATTTTGCAATAAGCATATTATGTCCTTGTATAATTTAGTAGCACATCTTATATATCTTGAGTTTTCTTTTCCTAAAAATAATAAAAGTTTTCTTATCACCATTTTCAGCAAATAACAAAACAAATATTCTTAAATATTTTCTAAAAATAAGTTTAAGGACTATTCTAGAATAGGCATTGATGGGTGCTTAACATCTTCCCCTCAAATAATCAAAACCCGACCCGGAATCTCATTTTCAAAAGACCAAAATAAAGTTTTACATTGTAAAAAATGGTTTCCCAAAATTGAGCTACTTCATAAACCTGCAAAATTAAAAAAAAATTAAAAAAAAATTGATGGAGCCCATAGTGGTGACCGTGCTAAGATTCTTGATTCCACACGACTGATCGCTTGGTTGACCTCAATAACATGAAACTTCAACACAAAAGTATGTCCTAGTCCCAAAAGATATGATGCTTCATCATGGATATTTTTCAAGTTGGCCCAGTAAACATTGTGCCAAATGCTGCAGCTCATCATGGTGAAAATTGGTGCTAATGACATGAAACTTCAAGTTGTGGGCCTTGTGGCAGTACCTCTATGTGAAAGAATTATCCTCTAAGTCTTACATTTCATTGATACACAATTGTCTCTGTTTTATACATGAAAGGGAATAAAGAGCTAGTAAGGAAAATATCTACAACTAAGAAAAGCTAGTAATGTACATTAAAAGAGAGATGTGATTGTACTCCAAGTAAGGAAATAGCATTGAAGAGGAGGATTTGCAGAATAGGAATATGGATATTCTTGTTACTATTCACCAAAAGAAAATGCAAAGATGCATTTTTCTACTCTGAGGGAAGTAGGTTTTTTTTCTTCTTCTGTGGGTTTAATGATTCATGACTTATGCTACTTCCGTTTTGACTCTTGATGGAATTCAAAATGACTGCACACGCAAAGTTTGGGTCTACATTATTCAATTTGCAAGAGAACCATGTAAAAATAAGTTAAAATTTCTATCATTGGCAAGAAAGGGAGGAGTCAATAAGAAGGATCCAAACTTTAAACCTCACGTGTTATTTGATGTTATCCAATTCTAAATGGTATTGTTTTGCACTATATGACTGCTATTCCTTTTCTTAAGTCAAGTAGGATGCAAACTTGTGCTAATATTCTCTAAGGGGATGATTAAGATAAAAATCATGTTTGGCCTAGGTTGACAAGTTGCGCAATGCTACGATTTAGCATTTTTCTTTCCAAACCTAACAAAATGATGCTCACGAGGAGATTTGCTTCCAATAAGAACTTGGGTCAAGCAAGAGTCTTCACACAAATTGTTGGCTATAATGATACTTCAAGATTCGACAAGTTTGCACTTCGACACTTGTGCCATTGAATTTATGCATGGAGCATAAGTTATACCACTAAACTTATGCCTTGCGATTTTTATTTTTTTTTGGTTGTCAAGGGCATTTTCGGTCCTTTTTTTACATAAATCTTTGAAGGGTAAAAATTAAATACCAACAATTTTGAAGGGTGAAAATCAAATACCACCTCAAAATAAAAGCATTTATTCGAATGACCTATTATTCTAGTTTTGATATAAAAAATAAAATCAGTCCAATGGATATATTTAATTTAAAAAATTAAGTGTTGAGAAGATCTATAACCACTTTGTGGCTTTTCATATGGTCACATTTTTCATTTCATAAAACCTTTTTCTAGTGTTTTTCCTTGAAAAATTTTAGTGTTTCAGAATCAAGAAGTATGACTTGAGATCTGAACCTGAAAAATTTATGTTACAATTAAAACGTAGACTTCCTGTAATTAGGTTACAGTAGAATTTTACCAAGAACCATTGAAGTTTAAACAACAGCAAGATTCAATCGAGATCCGGCAGGTCTAGACTTTATCGGTAAACGTAAACCCCATTTCCCCAATTAATTGATGAGCAATAATGAAATCGAGGGCAGAGGATGCTCAAGTCTAACTTCGATCATGTCTCCCATCTGCGAAAGATGGATTTGGCGGTTCACCATTTGAAAGATAAGAGAACGAGAGAATATTATAGACACAGAATCTTAAAAGTCCTCAATTGTAGGTATTAATTTATGAATAAAGAAACTAGGTATATATGAATAAATTCATTAAGGGTCTATTTGGAAAATAAGTAATTTGGTAATTGAAATTTATGTAATTACTAGGATAGTATTTGCTTACCTAGTAATTACGCAACCTAGTAATTACGATAACATATTTGTTTGTAACAATGTAATTATAGTGTAACTAGTTAATTAATCTGCGCTTCGCGCGATTATATATTTTTTCTTGTAAATTTAGTTGATATTAAAAAAATAAAATTATTATAGAACCAAAAGTAAAAAAGGAAAACGAATATTTAATCTATGACATGCATAAGAAAAAAACATAAAAATCAAATGTGCAAGGGGGAAAATACACAAATTTAGTTAAACGAACAAACAACTTGAATAAAAATTAACATCATATTATGTTTTGAAGTCAATTATAAATGCTAGTTTAGTTATAAAAAAATATTATGTAATGTAAGTCCTTAATTCCCTTTCACTCTATTTGGGCACTTGGCTACCTAGTCCATTATATTGTTACAGGTGAAAATCATTTTCACCCTCAACTTTATTTTAAAAATCAAATTCCCCCCTCAACTTTGAATAAAAAGCATTCTCCCCCCTTTGACCTTGACAATGTCTATTTTAACTTTGACATTTGTAATATCTTCTTATATTATATATTATTTATTTTAGTCAAGTATTTATATATATTTTATTAAATTCTTTAGTATTATAAGTAGAATAATTTTTTTAATGAACCTGCCACAGAAGCTAATGTTATTTTTTATAATTGTTATTTTATTGAGATAAGGTACAAGTCTCCCCCCTCCCCCCCCCAAAAAAAACTATACTTGAAGTTGCTATGACAGACCTAAACTTTACGGGGGTCCAATTAACCCCCTAAACTCATTTTTTCTGTATTTTTGTGCTCCTTTTTTCTGACATGACTGCCAAGTATCAGAATATTTTTATACTCACACAAAAGAAGTACAAAAATATTCTGATACTTGGCAGCCACGTCAGCAAAAAAAAACACAAAACAGGGTCGGCTCTAGCATCAAGTAGCTGAAGCTGTCGCTTTAGGCCTCCAAAGAGTTTAGGCCCCAATTTTGAGTTTCAAAGCTTTTTTATTGCAAAATATTCCCCTTTCACATAATTTTGGAATTGAATGCTGACACGCATTGAAGCAAGTAACTTGATGCATAGAAACTCTATTTTGAATTTATTTGTTGTGGTATCAAGTTCTGAACTTTCACAATATCTGATTGCACTGTTTCAACTTTTTATTAATTATCCTTCTAATTTTTATCAAGTTTTTATATGTTACAACTGTGGTTTCAGAGGTAACATGATTTGTTGTTATTGATTACTTGCTTTGAATATGTCAACTAAAACATGAAAATGTAGTTTTTTAATACACAAAACAAGAAAATTATGCAAAATTTTTATAACTTTGCATCTCAAATAAAAGCTACAAAATAACAAATAAAAAAATGCATATGAATTAGTATAGATTTGCTATCTCATTAGGATTGGTAAGGTAAGGCTTAACCCCCTTTGCTTGTACTTATTCACGTTGAGGTTTTCAATTTATTATTAATAGAAAAAACCGCTAGACACTCAATTGTTTGACTGGTCCATTGAAGACTATACAGGCCTTCTAGTGGTGTAAATTCAATTAAAAAATGCATATGAAAAAAAAATAATTCAAAAAGGCATATGACTTTTAATAACAAATAAATTTAAAGCCTCATATTCGTATTTGGCTTTAGGCCACAAATAATGTCGAGCCGCCCCTGATACAAAAATACAAAAAAAATGAGTTTAGGGGATAATAGGAACCCCGTAAAGTTTAAGCTGTCTCAAGTCACGATACATCTTGGTTGCACCCGAATGGGTAGAGTATCGGGTACCATAAGCTTCTGCATGCAAACCCTGAATTACATCACCAACATGAGGCAGGCACACAGGCCTTATAACCCTCAACACCCCACACGCTTCAAGTGTCATATTAGATTCTTTAACACACATCACCTCATTCTGAAGGTTATTCAGTTTCACGTCTTTAACTATCTAGCCTTGATTTGATCAAGGAATATTGACCTTACCTCTACACTAGCCAACACTCCACCCCTTTCAGAAATAGCCAACTATATGAGCTGTGATGATATAGTTTGAATCTCTGTATCCAAACGTTACCTTGACACACTCAAATAAGTCAAAATACCCATACTTACCAATTTTCGACTCAATGCGTCTGTCACCATATTGGCATTGCTCGGATGGTATTAAATGGTCACATTATAATCCTTCAACAATTCCATCCACCTCCTCTGCCTCAAGTTCAAATCCTTTTGGGTGAAAACATGTTGCAAGCTACGATGACCCATAAACAATTCGTACTTAACACCATAGAGGTAGTGTCTCCATATCTTGAGTGCAAAAGTAGTTGTTACCAACTCCAGTCATGGGTTGGATAATTCTTCTCATGATGATTTAATTGTCTTGAAGCATAGGAAATCACATTCCTATCTTGCATTAACACAACACCCAAACCATAGCGTGAAGCATCACAAAATACAATAAAGTCCTTACCTTTGATTGGCAAGGCAAAAATAAAAGTTGTACTCAAAAGAGTCTTGAACCTTTGGAAGCTCTACTCACACTTGTCAGACCATACAAATGGCACCTCCTTCTGGGTCAGTCTTGTTTAGTGAGTAGCAATGGAGGCAAAGTCCTTGACAAACCTGCGATAGTAACAAGAAAGACCAATATACAGAGCTAGGCCGAACCCAACTCTTGACATCTTCAATCTTCTGGGGATATACCATCACCTTCTTTTCTAAAACGACATACCAGAAGGCTATAAAAGATATCCAAAATTCATATTTAGAGAACTAGTATAAAGTTGTTTCTCTTACAATATCCCTAAAATAATACAAAGATGACCTGCATGTTCATCCTTACTCTTGGAGTAAACCAAAATATCATCAATATAAACAATTATAAATAAATCCAAGAAAGACTTGAAAATACCATTCATCAAGCTCATGAAGTTTGTCGGCGCATTGGTCAACCCAAAATACATCACTAAGAACTCGTAATGCCATACTGAATCCTGAAAGCTGTCTTGGGTATATCCTCAGGCCAAATTTTTAACTAGTGATAACTTGAACTCAAGTATATCTTTGAGAAAATGGAAGCACCCTGTAACTGGTCAAAAAGATCATTTATTTGGGGCAAAGGATACTTATTTCTGATGGTAATCTTGTTCAACTGCTGGTAATTAATACACATTCTCATGCTACCATCCGTTTACTTAATGAACAACACTGGAGAACCCCAAGGCAAAGCCCTGGGCTGAATTAATCCCTTATCAAGTGACTCCTGCAACTGAGTCTTAAGTTTTCCCAACTCATCCAGAGCCATTCGATAGGGAGGAATAGAAATTGGGTAAGTACTTGGCTCCAAGACAATACAAAAGTAAATGTCCCTATTCGGGGCATACCAGGAAAATCTGTGGGAAATACCTACTGAAAATCTGACACAACGAGAACTGACTCAATAGAAGCACTAATATCCTAAAGATGTGCTAGAAAGGCCGAACACCCCCTTCTAACTAGCTTCTTAGCTCAAATAAAAGATATAATTTTTACGGGCCTCACATCTTATACACATCTTCCCATTCAAACTTATCCATCCCAGGCATTTCTAAGGTAAGAGTTTTAGTATTACTGTTTATAATAGCATGAACAGAGATAACAATATCCAGGATGATGTCAAAATCAAGAATATCTAAGATTATCAAATCTACCTAGGTCTGGAAATCCATAAACAAGACAGAACAAGTATGATACATATGGTCACTACCACAGAGTCTCCAATTAGAGTAGACACATGCATAAGAGAGTTAAGCATATAACAAACCAAGTCCAATCCCAAGGCAAATTTAACAGATACATAATAATAAGTAGAACCCGAATCAAACAAAATATTAGCCATTTGGTCACAGATGAGAATAGTACCTGTAATGATAGCCTCTGAAGCCTCAGCCTTGGACTTGCCTCTGAAGAAATAACAATGAGCTCTATCATCATTCTGGGCAACCTCTCTATAATGCTACACACTACCTCTCCCTATATTACCACCACATCGATTTCCACTACAGCCTCCCTGATAATTACCCAGCCCACTCTGTAGATGACCTCTACCATTACCTCAGTTAGCTCTACCAACCGAAAGCACAAATCTAGTCTGCTATTGCCCCTGGTTACCAGTATTTCTATACGGACACTCTCTCTTAAAGTGATCCATAGCACCACAAGTATAGCAACCCCAATCTAGGGAAGGCCTGCTAGTAGAAGAATATGAAGCCCTTTGGCTTCTCACAACTGAGAACTTTTAAATGGCCCTCTATGGACCCACTATAGAAGCCTGTAGAACTGATTGAATAGGGAAAGCTAGATAGGCCTGATGACTATAACCTCTGGAGTAAGAACCATTTATCTTACCTGTATTTCGAGATTTCTTTGATATCACCTTGGCCTGACAAACCTATTTGACTCTTTCTACCTACTTCTTATATTCAACAACATTATTAAAAGTCTTCCCAGTAGAAGTCATATGGCCCAAAAAGGACCTGCAAATCAATATTCAAACCTTTCACAAACAACCGAATCCTCTTGATACCAATCGACCAACAAAGATGGAATCGAAGCACAGAAATTAAAAGACAATTAACTAAAGATAGATAATAAGACACAAAAAGAGGAAATCAATGAAACTAAAGGGTATATCAAACCCTAAAACCCCAATGATTATTCCTACAAGAAGCACCTTACTTTTATGAATACCTCAAGGAGATCGAGCTCCTTGCAACCCACGTTTCAAAATAAAGTTTCAACATGAACTTTTCCAAGCTCTCAATTCTCTCACAAGAGGAATTTCTATTCATCAATAACAATAAATTGACTAATGAAATGGAAAAACTAGCTATTTATAGTGTTGGTCTATTTACTACATATGGGACCAAAAGTGACCCATAAAGAAGATATGCCCATTAAGGGACTTTGGCTCCATTGGGCCTCCCACATTCCATGCTATCATCTATATATGGATGCTCTCTCTTTGATGCTCAATAAGGTCCATCCAAATCACCTTCCATAGCTTGAGAACTCCTCTATATGTGTCTTCAAAGGACTTCAAGAACTCCAATCCCTTAATCTAGGAGTGTATAGTTCGAAGATATGTGTTTGAGGTCCTTTCAAGTATCATCCAAATGCTTCCTCGCACCCTCATTGTGAGCTCAAAAGAGTCATTGTTGTTGATGAAAAATTTTCTTGTATCATCCTCCCTTGAAAAGAATTCGACCTCGAATCCACACTTTGCAAAACCATAAGAAAAACAAGACACAACAATATCCTTATGGCATAAGGGTTAGTGTTAGCAAAATCAATCCTATCACCAAGTCAAGGATGCACACACTTAATATATAACCAAGCATCAAAATGTTCAACCAAGGGGTTATATCTCCATAAAGTAAAAACTACTTGGCTACTCAATAGAATTTTACAAAAGGGTAGACTAAAAGAACCATGGCAATTTGTCAACCATACATGTAAACCTACATTGGTTCTATATTTCAACAAGCACAAAACGCCTTTTAAGTCAAGAATCACATAATATTTTCCATATCTAAGTACAATGTCATCAATAAGGTCATCCCAAGTTAAAACTCCACACAATGCACTAGCTATCTTCAAGAATGGGATTACTCCTAATTTATCATCAGGGTCAAATACGAAGGTATTCCCCACACAAGTTAGCAAATAAATTTCATTCAAGCTCATAATAAATTTGAGTAATAACACCAAGTGAGAATCTAATGAAATAGAACAAGTGTTACTACTATACCCATCACTCTTCAATCCAACAACCTTACTCATACCAAGCTTGTCTTGAAGACCAAGCACCAAATGGGGTGTCGTATAACAACCACATTTCAAATGGTCACCGGGGTCAAACGGAAGAAGTATCGATAAACATGGGTTAATACAATAGCCATTTTCTCCAAGGGTGCCAATATCATAAGATGATATACTCTCCACACAACTATAGGCAATATCATAAGCAACTAGAGAGTAAAGAGAGGTGTCTTGCAAATTGATTTCATCTGAGGTGTCCTCAAAGGCATGCTCACTACTATGCTCAAGAACATTATCAAAAGTATGCTCAAGAACTGGAACACTCAAAAAAGAAGAAATAATTGGTAAACAAAGATCACCTTCCATTTCTTCACAATCTTTCCCCATAAGAGTACTCTTATCTTTCAAGAAGTGATTTCTATCTTTAGGAGGAATGTTGTCACACCATAGTGGGTTGTTATATAGAGTATAGCCCTCAAGAAGAGCTACATCACTAACATGATCCATACCACTAGGTAATTCACTAGGAGTGATTTCATCATCCTCAAATAAGATATTGTACTTAAAGAGAGAAGGATCAATCCAAGATGGAGAATTAAAACATGAAGTTTACTCTCAAAAAGACAATTATCATTTTTCAAAGAAGTTTCTAGAACATGTTCAATCCTATGAGCCACACAAGTAATATGATTTTCATCAAAAGGCATACTCAAAGGGCTATTTCTATTCAAATGATCAACGATATCAATGTCATCACTAACTTGAGGGTCACTAATCACATCACAAACATCCTCTAGTAGTGGACTGGATTCACAAGAATATTGATCGACACAATTTTCATAAGACAATGTAATATCATTCACCACCAAGGCTTCAACACTAAGTGGACTCAAATCAATCTTACAAAAAGGGTCAATTCAGTCATCAATAAGATCAACTAGTGTATCCATACTATCAACTTGTACATTATCAACACGATGTAAAGAATTATTAGGGTCACATATAGATAAGCTATCACTCACACTCAATTGGCTACTAGCCACACAATGCTCTTTCACATTTACTAAAGTGAAAGAGTTAGCTTTGTTACCTTGAAGACCATGAGAAGATTCTTATTTACCTTGGTGAAAGGTTCCTTTACAAGTTTTGGAATACTCTTCATATTGTTTGAAGCATAGGTCCAACTTAACAACAACAACAGAGGTCCAACTTAATTTCCCAATTTTTTTTATTCTACCCTTTATTTGAAGCTTGTATTCTTCCTCCATTTATAAAATTAGCACCTACACAAGTGTCCTTACTAAGAGAAGGAAAAACAAAGTTAGATTGAGTTTGTGGTAACCCCCTCACTTCACTCCTCACAACATCTCCTTTTTCCATTATTGGGTTACTACTTTTCACTCTCTTACTCCTCTCAATCTTTTGTCTCTTATCGTCATTGGAGGAAAAATCAAGAGTTCTCTTTGAGGAATCTTGATTCTTCTTTTGGAATGTGCCTTTGATCCTTCTATACCGTTTTTCATTAGGCCCCGAGGTAATGGTATCTCATATATTTCTTAAATGTTTCCCAAGAGACAAATGAATTTTCACACCTTTGTTCATGGTAATTATCCCAATAAACGACAAGTCTCCTTTCAAAGGTACCAAAAGCCATTTTTATCTTACCTCCTTCCGAGTAGTTGTGGGTAGCAAAGATTTGATCCATCATGAACTCTTATTTTTCATACTCTTCTCCACTAGATTCCATAAATAAGGTAGGCCTTTGCACATTAGGATCACATTTTCCTTTGAGATAAGGAAGGTTGACCTTAAATGGAGTTAGAAGGATATGATTCCTTCTTTCATCCATGACTTAATTGTACCATTCTTTCTAATTTGGGATCCCATGCTTGTTAAACTAATTAGCTCCAAAATATAAATGACAATAGTTAATGGGAAGTATATCACACCAAATTTCCTCATGGTATTCACCATGTGTAAAGGAGACCTTCACACATTCGGATACCCAATGTCCCTCAAATGTAAGGTATGGATCACTCTTCAACACACGAGGTATCCTCAAACATTAAACCGTAGGAGGATTGATGTAATTTGCATAGCACTGGTCATCGAGGATAACAGAGAATCCCGACATCCCACAAATATTGACCTTTGTTTCAAGGATGTCCCTTCTCAAGTCAACCTTTTCATGAGACATTTGGTACATAAATAATGAGCAAAAAAGTTTAGTAGTAAAGCTCCTCACCAATCACTCATAATTTTCTCACCTTTTGAATGTCTCATAATTAGATCAGTTATTTTTGAAGCTCGTTTATATCCGGTGGTTACAAGTGTTTATCAAGGCTCTCGGTCAGAGTGGATCTTTGTTTAAGTAAATACAAACCACTCAATTATAAACTAACGGACTTGAAACAAGAAATTAACTACGAAATAAAACTAGAAAAGCACACAAATGAAAAGGACTAAGAAACGGTGGTACACAAGGTGTTGATTGCTACTCTTGGATGGAGTAGATTCCTATTTTTTAGAAATATGAATGACTCAAAAGCAAATACAAAATTGAATTAAGAGATGAAAACAAAGATGAAAAATGAGAAAAAGCACATAAGGAAAAGGACGAAGAAAGAACATACTATAAATTAATCAACCAACTAAGTAGATCAAATACTAGTGGTTAATTAGTTTAGGAATCAAGAAATGAAATTAGGAATAAAAAATTGAAAATAAGATGTTGGAACCTGAGCAAAGTTGGATTTGGAATTGTGGAAGTGCGTTTTACCGATGTACGGATGCATGTCGGGACCTGCCCTCACATATTGTCCGCAGAATAAAAATAGAATGCTGGAAGTTGATCTGAGTTAGTAACTTGCGGGGGAAGATGACCATCTACATGGTCACATGAGGGTGGGTGTAGGTGCTCCGAGCAAATCAGCTGAAGCTTCCAAATTTCAAGCTTTTGTGGGCCCTTTTTGTACTTTTTTCGTTTGGATTTTTCCTCTATTGGAATATTCCTTTAGCACAACCAAGTACACCTTCTTTTCACCTTTCTTTTTTGGATGAAACAATATTTTTTGATGAATCTTCTTCTTGAAGATTTGAATGTCTTCAAGAACACCAAGAACAATACGAAGATCCAAAGTTCATAACTCTCTCATTTTAACTCGAAATTCCATGAAATTTTAAATCTAGGCTCCTCTCGCTATGGGAAACTAATCCTAATGCCCTTTAACCTCCAATTCCAAGCCAAAAATTTCATATTTTAAAACCCATTTTGAATTTTTCTTTAAGTCATGAAGAACACCATGAACATGAAGAACACCAAATTAAACCCCAATGGATTTCTTCACCATTTTTGCTCAGATTTTAGATCCAAGCTACAAATGATTCGGAGAACAAACTCCAATACAAATTAATGTCCAATTAAGCCCAAATCTAAGAATCCAGTTCTTCTTCTTCAAACTTCAAGAGCCCAACAACGGTGTTTTCTTAAAAAACACTCCAAATCAATCCAAATCTCAGATCTAGACACAATAGATACTAGAGAACACGATTCTAGTTTTGGAAACTCAAATAAGACTCAAAAACAACAAAATATTTTGTGATTTTTGATTCAAAAAAATAAAAATTCCAGTTTTTTTTTTTTTTGATTTTTGATTTTTCTTCAATACCACAACCTAAGACTAGAATTGTGGGAACGATCCTAAGCTTGGCTCTAATACCAAATGATACTAATTGACCCACAAAGATGGAATCAAAGTACGAAAATTAAAAGATGATAAAGTAAAGATAGATAATAAGACACAAAAAGAGGAAATCAACGAAACTAAAGAGTATATCAAACACTAAAACCCCAATGATTAATCGTATAATAAGCACCTTAATCTTACGAATACCTCAAGGATTGAGCTCCTTGCAACCCATGTTTCTAAATGAAGTTTCAACACGAGCTTCTCCAAGCTCTCAATTCTCTCACAAGAGGAACCTCTATTCATCAATAATCATAAACTAACTAATGAAAGGGAAAAGATAACTATTTATAGTGTTGGGCTCTTTATGACACATAGGCCCAAACGTGACCCATAAAGAAGATAGGCCCATTGAGGGACTTTGGCTTCATTGGGCTTCCCATAGTCCATGCTATCATCCATATGTGGATTCTCTCTTTTTGATGCTCAATAAGGTCCATCTAAGTCTCCTTCCATAGCATAAGCACTCCCCTAGATATGTCTTCAAAGTCCTAAAAGAACTTTAATCCCTTAATTGAGGAGTGTGTAGTTTAAAGATGTGTGTTTGAGGTCCTTTGAAGTATTATCCAAATATTTCCTCGCACCCTCATTGTGACCTCATAAGAGTCATTATTGTTGGCATAAAATATGCTTATATCACCTCTCTTCTTTAGTGCCAAGTAACTAAGTAGCATAATGTGAAAAGGCATGCAACTTAGCCCCGTAGGCTACAACAGACATATTTCCCTGCTCAAGGGCCAGAAATTCATCCTTCTTTCAATCACGAAGAGTACGAGGTATATATTTCTCAAAAAAACATAGTATGAAACTAAGTCCATGTCAATAGAGGTAAAGTTTGTGACCCATACTACACATAAGCTCTCCACCACTATATTGCATCACCTTGTTGCTGGAAGGTTATAAACTCATCACCATTCTGATCCACAATTTCCATTTTATGAAGCCTCTCATAGCAATCAACTATAAACTCGAATGCATCCTCAGTCTCAGAACCAATAAAAGTAGGAGGTTTAATCTTCAAAAATTTGGTTAGAATGTCATGCTCAGTCCCAGTCATGACAGGAACTAACATAGGATGATGGAAAAACTCAATCCCCGATGCCTCATCCAGCCTAGGAGCAAAAGTAGCAGTAGGCTGAGCACATGGAATCTGAATAGCAAGCATAGTAGGAGTGGCTCTAGTACCTGCCAACCCACTTAGAAAAGCAAGAACCTGCTGGATCACCTCAGAAGACATTAGAGGAAGAGTTGCACCCACAGTTGGTGTTGCCTCCTCCTGCTCTATAACACCCTCATCCATAACCTCCTCGTACGGATCATAGAGTGGGTAAGGTATCTCAAATCTCTGATGGGATGAATTAGTTATTGCTTGAACCCCACTTCTGATGGGTGTTGCTCTACCTCTCCCTCTTACCCTACCTCTTCCTCTTCCTCAACCTCGAACAACCAATTTTATAGTTGGAAGTATAGTGCAGGGGATGCTGCTCTGGCTCTATTGGCTTTAGTGTTTACCATCTGTGAAAAAAAGAATGAAGAGGGCCAGATATCAATTTGGATCACCAAATACCAATTGGAATCAAGTTATAGCATGAAAAAAGATATAAGTGATAATTTCAAAAAGTCCTATAGCCTCTCAAATAAAAATACAGATGTCTTTGTACTATTTTGCATGACTTTACTGGACCCATTGTGGTACAATGAGATCAACAAACCTAGGGATACAATACCAACTTGGTTAATACACAAAACGATCGCGAGTGGCACCTATACTAACCCTCCGATGGGAGAATCATTTAACCCAAACTACTCAAACCCAACACTTTGCAAAATTTCAACCCCAAAATAAATGAAATTATCCAAGTCTGAAACAAATGGACAAAAACTAAATGGAGGACTAATGGCTGCCCAGAAGATGTAGCTCACCCTTGAGTCGGAATGTAGTATTCTCTAAAGTTGAGGTCTCGATAAAGTCATCAAAAAATGCTCTTCACTCAACAAAAGAAAGAGCACGGGTTGTATCAGTACAAGGACACTATATACTGGTAGGGTCATTGGCCAACCTAAAATAATGAATGTGAACACATTACCATAACTTAGTAAACAAGTACAACCACGAACACCTAACAATTACCTCTACCTCAATTATAAATCATTTAGCCACTTTCAGCCAACACCAAATAATTCAGTCAAGTGTAATCACTATAGATAATAAACCAAGTCAAGACCATGACTACCAATCATTAACCAAGTCAAAAATCATGAATCAACAACAATAACTTACCCCTTGTATCAAATACACAAGTAGAAAATAATAGAATATATGTCATTCTTTTATATCCTTAGCCTGGACAACTTATGGATCCAATATAATCAACCACAATAATAATAGAATAAAAATAATCATAAAACTCGGTTCACTCAAAGAACCGCCATACTCACCAATACTTTGTACACACATACTAAGGGGTCTTATGGTCACCCACTAGCCATGACTTGCAAGGGACGAGCACTTGTCCTTGTACCAGTATCCCAGATATCTAGTATCTACCAACCTTATATCAACCAAAATCCCATGATGATGTCCATTACCATCTCATCACACAATAATAATAATATATCCTATGAAGATGTCCTTTATCGGCTCATCCTTTAATAATAATAGATATCACAACAATGACCACCACAATGAGAATAGAACAATCATACTTGTACAGTCAACAAGACTTTACGATAACCTCATTATCTGTGATTAACACTTAGGATATCATCCAATGATTTATTTTCCTTGAACATGCTTTGTAACAAGTATATGAATAAACAGTTAACATGCACATATAAATCAAGTGGATTTTCAACTATATTTAACCATCACCTACCTCAATCCAAGCTTGCACCACTCTAACAAGCTTGTGCCTTGTCTTTCCGTGCATAGGGCCAAGGTTACTCCTATTCTTTGGCCAACAAGCCTTCTCTTGAGTGAGGTTGTTATTATTATGGCTCTGAAAGACATTTTAAGAGGGAATGCCCTTTGAGGTAGGCAGGTAATTAGGCAAGGCAGTAAACCAAGGCTATGGTTCCAGTAGGTAGAGGTAGAGGTAGAGGTGGTAATGGTAAGGGTCATCCACATAGTGGATGGGGTAATAATTAGGTAGGTCATAGTGAAAACAGAGGTAATAGTAATAGAGGGAAGGGTAGAGCACAGCCAGCTAGAGAGGTTGCCCAACTTAATGATAGAGTTCACTTTTATGCCTACCCAGGCAAGATCGAGGTTGAGGCGTCTGACACTATTATTATAGGCACTATTCTTGTCTGTGATCGGATGGCTCTGTCTTGTTTAATTCGGATTCCACTTACTCTTATATATCTGTTAGATTTGCTTTGGGTTTGTATTTGATTTGTGATGTACTTAATTTTTCTCTATATATTTTTACTCTATTGTAGATTTTATGGTGGTGACCCATGTTTATCGTGCATGTTCTGTATTGTTTATGGGTTTTCAGACCTAGGTAGACTTGATTATTTTAGACATGCTTGATTTTGACATCATTTTGGGTATGACTTTGTTATCTCCATATCATGTTATCTTGAACTGTAATTGTAAAATAGTAACTTTAGAAATGTCGGGTAGGGGTAAACTAGAGTGGGAGGGAGTGTATAAGTCTAAGCCAGTAAAAATCATTTCTTTTGTTTGGCTAGAAAGCTAGTGGGGAAGGGGTGTTCAGACTTTCTGGATCATCTTTGGAATGTTAGTGTGGAGTCACCTTCTATGAAGTCTGTTCATGTGGTTTCTGAGTTTCAGGAGGTATTTCCTATGAATTTGCCTGGTATGCCTCCAGACAAGGATGTTGATTTTTGTATTTATTTGAAGCTAGGCACTCGCCCAATTTCTTTTCCTCCATATCGCATGACTCCAACAAAGTTGAGGGAACTTAAAACTCAATTACAGGAACTCCTTGATAAGGGATTTATCCATGTCAGTGCTTCGCCATGGGGTGCTCTAGTGTTGTTCATTAAAAAGAAAGATGATAGCATGAGGATGTGCATTGATTACAAGCAGTAGAACAAGGTTACCATCAAGAATAAGTATCCCTTGCCATATATTGATGATCTACTTGACCAGTTACATGGTGCTTTGGTATTTTCTAATATTGACTTGAGGTTGGGTTACCATCAGCTAAAAATTTGACGTGAGTATATACCCAAGACAACCTTTAGAACTCGGTATGGGCATTATGAATTCCTAGTGATGACTTTGGGTTGACCAATGTGCCGGCAACCTTCATGAGCTTGATGAACAGTATTTTTATGTCTTCTTTGAATTCTGTTGTGATAGTTTTTACTGATGATGTTTTGATTTACTCTGAGAGCAAGGAGAAGAATGCATATCATCTTTGCATTGTCTTGAGAATTTTGAAGGAGAAGCAGTTGTATGCAAAGTTCTCAAAATGAGAGTTTTGGTTATCTTCAGTTGCCTTCTTGGGGCATGTGGTCTTGGAAAAAGGGGTGATGGTAGATTCCAAAAAAATTGAGGTGGTTAAGAGTTGGGTATAGCCTAGCTCTGTGACTAAGGTTAGGAGCTTCGTGGGTCTTTCTAGTTATTATTATAGGTTTATCAAGAATTTTGCTTCAATTAGTACTCACTTGAGAAGGTTGACTCAGAAGGAGGTGCCATTTGTATGGTTGGATAAGTGTAGGGAGAGCTTCCAAAAGCTCAAGACACTTTTGACTATAGCTCCTATTCTATCATTACCGATTGAAGGTAAGGATTTTTTTGGGTTCTATTATGCTTCACTTTTGAGTTTGGGTGTTGTGTTGTTGTAGGAAAAGAATGTCATTGCTTATGCTTTGAGGCAGTTAAAACTCATGAAAAGAATTACCCAACTCATGACTTTGAGTTGGCAGTGGTTGTGTTTGCACTTAAGATTTGGAGACACTATCTTTATGGTGTCAAGTCCGAGGTGTTAACAGAATATCATAGCTTGCAACATATGTTTACGCAAAGGGATTTGAACTTGATACAAAAGCGACAGATGTAACTTTTGAAATACTATGATGTAACCATCCAATATAATCTAGGTAAGTCCAATATGGTGGCAGACGTATTAAGCAGAAGAACAGTAAGTATAGGTAGTTTGGCCTATTTAAGGGTGTCAAGACGACCCTTGGCTAGGGAGTTTCAAGCCTTAGAATCTCAATTTATGCAGTCTGGAATTTCAGAGAGGGGTGAAGTATTGGCAAGTATTGAGGTAAAGTCAACCTTCCTTGGTGAAATTAAGGCCAAAAAGTTTGAGACTTTTAAATTGAGTGAACTTTGGAAGAAGGTGATATTTGGAGAGGCTTCAGATGCCGTACTTGACACGTGTGGAGTGTTGTGGTTTAGAGGATGGATATGTGTTCTTCGGGTTGGTGATTTGATCCAGAATGTGTTTGCTGAAGCTCATGGTTTGCTATATTCTATTCATCCAAGTGCAACTAAGATGTACCCTGACTTGAGGCAGCTTTATTGGTGGACTAGGATGAAGAGGGACATAGTGGAGCATGTATCTAAATATCATAACTGTTACCAGGTAAAGTATGAGCATCAAAGGCCTATAGGATTACTCCAAAGGTTACCCATTCCCAAGTTGAAGTGGGAAAGGATAGCTATAGATTTCTTGGTAGGTCCTCCTAAGACCTTAGGAAAGGATGACTCAATATGGGTCATAGTTGATAGGCTGACTAAAGCATCCTATTTCATTCTGATTAGAGTGGATTTTAGCTCAAATCAGTTGGCCAAGATCCACGTTTTGATTAGAGTGGATTTTAGCTCAAATTAGTTGGCCAAGATCTATGTAAGGGAGATAGTGAGGTTGCTTAGGTTGCCTCTCTCCATAATTTTAGACAGAAGTACGCAATTTACTTCTAAATTTTGGGATAAGTTACATGAAAAGTTGGGCATCCAACTCACTTTTAGAATAACTTTTCAACCTCAGACTGATGGACAGTCAGAAAGGATGATTCAGGTACTTGAGGACATGTTGAGGGCATGTGTTTTTTACTTCAGTGGCCATTGGGACTAGTTCTTACAGTTGTGTGAGTTTTCATACAATAATAGCTATCACTCTAGCATTGACATGGCCATATTCGAGGCACACTACGGGAGGAGTTGTGGGTCGGCCATAGGATGGTTTAAGACTAGTGATGTGAAGCCTTTGGGAATTGATTTTGTGAAGGAAACTTAGGAAAAGATGAGGTTCATTCAAACCAAATTATTGATAGCCCAGAGTAGGCAAAAGGAGTATATAGATCGTTAGGTCAAGGACATATCATTCAAGGTTGGTGAACAAGTTTTGCTAAAGGTGTCTCTTATGAAGGGAGTTATAAGGTTTGGTAAGAAGGGCAAGCTTAGCCCTTGATATATTGGTCCATTTGATATTCTTGATGATGTGGGTTTGGTTGCATACAGGTTGGCATTATCGCCATGCTTGTCTGAGGTCCATCTAGTGTTACATGTATCCATACTAAATAGATATCATAGGGATGGGAATTCCATTATCAAGTGAGATTTATTTTTGTTAGATAAGGATCTTACATATGAGATGGAGTCGGCTGCCATTCTTGATTGGGATGTTTAGAAGTTAAGGACAAAGGAAATTCGATCGGTAAAGGTCCGATGGAAGCATCATCCGATTGAAAAAGACACTTTGGGAAATCGAGAAGGACATGTGGGACAAGTATCCTCACTTGTTTGAGGATACAGGTATTCACACTCTTCTTGACTTGGCTCATTTTTCTTATTTAGTCATTCGGGGATGAATAATAGGTAAATTGGTAGCTGTTGTAAGGACCTTTTTCATCATTATTGGTGAGTCCAGCATGCAAAATTTTGAATTATGTTTTCCACTAAAATGAAAGTTATAAATTTTAGGTTAGGCTAGTTTTGAATAAAATATGAGCAAGATATGGTCTAGGGTAATTTGGGTATGGATTAGGTAAATATAATAAAGTTTAGCTTGATTTTATGTTAGCTAAATTGATAAGGAGTCCGTAGGATTTTTTTTAAGTGAATTTGGGTGAGTAGAACTCCTGATATGAAACTTGACACATAGGGGTTGGTCTGGGATGTCATGGTTTGAGGGTGTGTTGCAAAAAAGGCAAAACAAGAAGGATTTTTGCATTTTTGCCTCGCCACTCCTACTATAGCAGGTGGCATATCACTATAGCAAAATTCAACGCCAGTCAATCTCGCTATAGCGGGCGATACCGCTATAGTGGGATCAGGTCGCTATAGCAGGGTAAATCACAGTAAATGCAGAAATTTCCCCAAAACTAATTTATTATTCTAATCTCATTTTTAGGGAAGGGCCTTGGCGATTTGGGATTATTTTATCAATTTTCCATCAATTTTCATTGTAATGGTAAGGATTTCATCCCCATTAACTAGTTTTTAGGTTAATTAACCTTAGAATCACTAGTTTATGGGTTTTGGAAAGGGTTTAAGCATGACTCAGCTGATTTTCTGGTGCAAGAGGGTAAAATTATTGTAAAACCTTTGTGTTTTAGTCTAATTAACCTCCAGGTCATTTCCTATGTTTTCATACTTTTACTATATTTAAAGCTTTCCCATGGCTTCCCCATATCATTTATGACTTATTGGAACTGACAGTTTAGTCACCGAGTAGTTCATTTGGTTTTTAGAACCATTTCCCTATTTTGGAGCTTTCGAAATTAAGAAATGGGTCTCGGGCCTAAACCTTAAGTAAAAGGCCTCGAATACCATTTTTGATAGTTCCATCATCTCTGGAATGTCAATTTTAAGCTAGGATGACCCTTGGCCTGGGTCCCAGGGCTTTCAAACTCATTTTGGGCTATTGGGTGGAATTTGGATAAAACGACCCTTGCGAGTGTGGGACCCACTTTTTGTTGAAATGACCTAGGATGGGAATTTAGATGATGTCATTGAGTTTGGAATGTCAAATTTGGTAGGATATCATAGTTCATTAGCAAGCACGGGATTTCAAACCAATCTCGAGCACCCGGCCGAAATCTATTGGGACTAGTTAAACTTGGTTAGATCCAAGTATCTGGTGCAGCTGCTTAAGTGTCCAGGGGACTGCTTTAGCGTCCCTAGACCACTTTAAAGTAGCTATACCAGATTGGCATGACTGCTTTAGTGGCCTTCTTGGTGATTTAGCGGTATCCGCTTAAGCGGTCCTGGAGCGCATAAGTGAGTCGGGCCAGCTGGGGCAGGGTCACTTTAGCGGCCTTCAGGCACTTAAGTGGTGATCTCTTTTGTGGTCATTTCACTGCTAAAGCAGCCATCACTGGTGTTATATATATATATATATATATATATATATATTCCATTCCTCCTCTTCTCCAACACTTTTACCTAAGTGTATCCACTATTTTTAACATTCCAAGCTCGAAATCAGTAAGGTATTGAGCATGTGAGGCTGGTATTTATCTCGGGATTGTGGTGTTGAGTGTGTAGCATTTTTGACTTGTAAGTAATTCAACCAATCTCTACATAATTTTGGTAATTGAAAGCCTTGTTTCTCCAGATTATTGTTAGGATTGATTATGGGTCTGTAGAGCTCTGATTTAGCGAGAATTCTTGAGCTACGTTGGATGCAGTGACGGTTTTAATTTTTAAATTCCCTAAGAAAGCCCCACATGGGATATTTAGTCTGATTTCTAACCCGAAGCGTCTATACACAATATGGGTATCATTTTTCTTGTTTTGATCCATAGATCGTTGTTTTGATAGCGTGGCAGCCCTCGGAGGCCTCTCAAAAAGGGAAAGCTCTGATTTAGAGGATTTAGTTATTGTTCGATGTTGTCCAGGGAGGCTAGGCTTTTATATTGAGCTTACTTATGGTATAGGTATACTATTGTGATAGTTTTGGGTAGGTAGTTGTAGCCTGATGTCATCTTAGTACTTTTTTCTCTTTATTTAGCCGGTTAAGGGCTTATTTTGGTAGATTTCACGGCTGTTCTCCCCTAGTATGGTGTGCTACCATGCTTAGGACTAGAATTAGTTCTTGTAGTGCCTTGGTATGTAATGAGGAAGCCTTAGACTAGACTCGAGTAGGTTCTGGTTTAGGTTTGGTTATCGAGACCCTATAGTGGGCCCTACTGCCCTTTGTAGATAGTGTATTATGGCATGAAGATTCTTTAGTCATTGTTAGACTCTTGACTACTATTTTAGGCTATTACCTTGGGTTGGGTTTGACTTAGACTTGGTTTCTAGACTATGTTATCCCATCTTTCCCGGGTAGAGTTGTAACAGACCTGGACCGCACTCCCTTGACCTAGTATTTGGGAACCGCCTTGCCTTAGTAAATTTATCCTCCTGAGGTTATTATTTATGAACTTATGGTCTAGAGATAGGCTTGGAAACCTTGATTTTCTTCCTTTTAGCTAGATATGCTTATTTCTATATAAATGCATTTTAGTTCTGGTTCAAGTCCGGCATATGTTTTATTTCTACTACTATTGTGAGTCCTAGTATGATACTGGAATCGGTTATGGTTATGGTTATGGTTCTTATTTACAAGCTCGGGTATGGTTTTGGCATCAGTTTTACTGTTGAGATTGGCTATTTATAGGATCACTTATTTCTGGTTACGGTATGGTTACTATAAGTTTCGGTTTGAGTCCAACATCAATTCATTATATGGTGTGGATGTTCAGGAGTTGTTTATGGTTGCTACTGGGAGTATTGGCAATGGTACTGAGTTTTAATGTACATAATTCATGTGGCCTCTTGTGATTACCCACTGTTTTTGGTTCGAACCCGGCGTCTGGGCTCTCGTTATTACCCAGATGTGTCGGTTCAAGCCCGGTACATATCTAGATTTTTCATCAGGGATTTGGGGATACAAAAGTTACTTGAGATCAGTTTATCTGTTGGATATCTACGTTTCCTATCTTAGTTTTCTCTTGTTTGCACCCGACGACTTATGGGGGCTTGGTAGGGTTAATTGTCTTCTTATGTGTGCCTTTTGGGCTTATTGGTGTCCAGTTAGGTTATAGTTAGCTCGTTTCTCTTACCTTTGAGTTATTTATTTCACTTATTGTACTTGTTTAGTGCAATAGAAATTTATATTTGACCCTTGTTACTGTTGACTTAGCTTACACACTTGCATTATATTTATGCTTTTACTATGTTTAATCTCAGTCGGTCGATGATGTATACTGAGTACCCATTGCTTTGATACTCATACTACACTTCAGTATCTTTTTCCTAATATCGATCCGAGTATGAGCCACCAACATTGACGTTCTTCTCAGGCCCAACTACTGATGCAGAGATGGGATGAGCTTTCTAGAGTTTGAGGATTATCCTCGTCCATCTATTTTAGTTATAGTCTTTTGTATTCCAAGACTACTATATATATGTACATTTTAGATACTGTATAGTACTCTTATTTTTGGTCGTAGTGTCTCTAGTACCGACCTTACCAGATTTTGGAAGGGATTTTTTTTGTTCATTTTGTCTTCTCCCTATCTTGTATAGCATGTTGTGTCTATATATATATATCTCTTCTTGCTTCCGCTTTTATTATGGTTGTATTTGGTTTCATCCTTGTTTTTTGTTACTTTCCTTTTATTAGCCCATTACTTGTCGTTCTGGGCTATGGCTTGGCTTACCTATTAAGGGGTTAAAGTGGTGCCATCATGACCAAAGAAATTGGGTTGTGACAGCTTGGTATGAGAGCTAGGATCACCGATATTATTGGTACAAGTGCCAATGTTTAGTAGAGTCCCACAAATTAATACGGAGATGTCTGTATCCTTTCTTCGAGAGGCTACAGGACATTTTTAGGAAAATTTTGTGTTTTTGGTTCACTTCCGTGCATTGTGTCTATGTTGGTTTCAAAATTCTTATATTATTTCACTCTTTTGCAAATGGTTAGGATGCGAGGCATGGTAGCCGGGGATAAGGACCCCGAGCCTACTGCTAGTGCGTTAGTT